>JAZEWT010000005.1:9633327-9655676 GCA_036362905.1 Mordacia mordax
CCTATATAGGGTCACGGTGAGCCGGAGCCTATCCCGGAAACACAGGGCGTAAGGCAGGAATACACCCGACGACGGGACGCCAGTCCATCGCCGGGCTAATTGTATTTAAGAGGTGAATAATGACACCGAGGGATTCTGATTTAGTGTTGCCACCTGTCCCGTTCATACCAGGATCGTCCAGCGGCTGTCCTGCCGAAAAATCTGTCGGTTTCAACGCCAAAGTTATGAATTCAAAGTCCGGATATTTGTCGATTACCGCACGGTGCAGTCCTCTGTCTCCGCTATTTTGTTCACCCCATGCACTACATATCCCGGCTGGTTTCCGTCTGCGAGGTGCAACCATAATTCTGCTGGGTGATGCTGGAGGTTTGAGAAGGCCTTCATCCAGCAGTGGCTATGGCTGAGCACGTTGGGTTTGCAGTACGATGAGTGAACCAATCGCCGTATTTCTCACCACCACAATGACTTGAAACTCCACACGCTTCAAAGCCGCTTTAAAACTCGTAGTATAATTGGTAACATTTCGGGCAATGGCCTTTCTTCGTTCCACCTAGTTTCAAGGACAATGTACATGTGATCAAAATATATTGATCGCATGTCTCACGACAAACACGAGTGGTTATTGCAAACGTGATGCCTTTTAAAATGCGTCTCTTTAATGTTTGAGCATATCAACACGTGTATCGTTGCCATAAAGAGTAAAGCCTCTTCTCTTGTTAAAAAATCAGACTGCATATTGATCTTAGGCAGTGTTGTTGACGATTTGGGGGCGAGGTTTATGTTATATATGCTCGTGCACTAAAGCCAACGCAGCAGGCATCACCAACTAATTTGCTTAACCTTTTCGAGATGTGCTTTTTTGCGAAATGTCGCCGTGCCTTATAGGGCCCTCGCATATTTATGGGCTCGTTATGAATTTTGCTTTAATAGCCGCCTCATTGAGCGCGCAAACACGTAAAGTGAAGTCAGAGACTCTGCCTCGTTCTTCCGTCGTGACTCCTCGGCGAAGTGAGCGGCTCGACCGGACACTCAATCGTCAGCAAAACGCGAGTCCGAGTCGTCCACGATCAACTACGGGTGCTTTTTTTTATCTTTTGCCGCTCCTCATGACTCAACACCGATACGCTGGGACTCGTGTCATGGCGGTCAGGCAAATGAGACGGCCGCGACGCCTCTGCAATGCATTTCATCTGCATCACTCCCCCAGGGCCTCCGTGTGCCAAACGCACACAGACGGAGGATCGTAAATAGCGGCCAGGCGAGCGCGATTTACACTCGGCGCGGCGCGACACAGCGCCCAAACTGCGAGCCTTCGCGACCCAGACGCACGCGCGGCGAGATCTCAATTTCAATTCGAATCGGCTCCGTTGACGCAGACGACGTTGATTGCTCGGAGCGTCGAGCGGGATGTGTTTAGCAATCATCGGGCGCGTGCAGCACGGGATGAGATCGTTTGTCATTGCATGCGATGGGGGTAAATTCGTAAGTGCGAACGGTGGGTCGAGAGCACTGCAAGTTTGTGATAACCATGCCATATCGCCTGCGACGATGCTCAGAGTGCCACAAACGCACCGTCGTGGCGATTTCTCTTTGCTTACTCCCTAAACGCTTTCCAAGTTCAATTACCGTTTAATTATCGTTCATTAACCCCTCACCGCCGTCGCTTTTCGGTGGACTGTTGTATAATTTACAAACGTGGCTTTGGATAATTGTGTGAATTTACCGGTGCGGTGGTTCAAACAGTGACGCGAAGGTTTAAAATCCTTTTCCTCCTCTTAATCACCCCAGCAGCATTAACATATACACCACACAAAGACCACTGGTTGTCCGTACTGGGGTAAACTGTGGGTATACTCACACCTCTTATAAGACGTCTGACCCAAAACATGATATAAAGGGGCCCACTGGAATCACCCAGCAGTGGCTTGACCAGGTTGATTACGATGTAGGTTTTCACGGCTCGATGCATGATGATTGCTTCGAAAAGCTGCTCTCTCGGGACAGCCGCGTCGCTCGCTTCCTCTCCTCTCCTCGCGACGTTACGCCTCACTCGTTGGAGGCATCCTCAGTATGCCTCTAACGTGTCCTCAATATGCCTCTAACGTGTGAGGCGAAACGTCGCGAGGAGAGGAGAGGAAGCGAGCGACGCGGCTGTCCCGAGAGAGCAGCTTTTCGAAGCAATCATCAGGTTGATTACAACAATAATAATGATGATTCTTGGTACACAAAGATTCCTTTTTTGTTTGTTACCAACATTAGCGCGAGCATGCATTGGAAAGTGTGCTCGTTCAGCTGTTTCACCAACATAGGTGCGCGTTCAATGGTGTCTTCACTTGGTAGGGCCAGGTCTCCTCATCTCATTATCTGAAACCGCTTAATCCTATATAGGGTCACGGTGAGCCGGAGCCTATCCCGGAAACACAGGGCGTAAGGCAGGAATACACCCGAGCAAACTCCACACAGAAAGGCACCCGAGCCGAGAGATTCGAACCCGGGACCTTCTTGCTGTGAGGCGTCAGCGCTAACCACTGGGCCACCGCGCCGCCTAAGGCCAGGTCGCTCTGGCCCAATGGCCAGCGTCAGTGACCACTACAAAGATGTGTCGACCCCTTGTCGGCCCTCACTCTGGGAACAACGCAGTACTTCATATCGCCTGTAATTACCGAAGGATAACCTCCGATGATGCAGTTGAAGGGTTTTTTTGAAGTCATTTCTTCACTGATTGAAACGTGGGTACCATAATATGCATTTTTTTACAGCGAATTAGTTGATCGAAACCAGCCGTGCAGGCCGCATTAGGCAAATATGACTTGTGACTTGTTTACATATGTTTTGAGCGTTTTGCTTTACTTATAAAATAGCGTCTCATTAAGTTAATTACACTTAAAGGCGCACTTATAGTTTTCCCATTTGAATTGTAGTTTGCTCTGAAGTGGTTTCCTTTCGTAATTGGATAAATCGTCATGCCCATTAATTTCCTTCTCAATTACTTTTAATTGAGAAAAAACGCTACCTCATTATCCATTGTGATCCACAAGAGTCACTTGATGATTTATTTTTGTCGAGGTGTAATGATGGATAAGCGTCACAAATGAAGCCATATTAAAGAGGACGCGCGGTCTCATTTCGAAATGCCTCCCGTGAAGGGACTTAACGTCCATCATCTCCAGAGGTTGTGGGAGGCGCGCTGTGGAAGGTCAACCGAGGCAGCCACACAGCTGACCCTTCTCTCATGAGATCATTCACTGTGATCCATAGTCTCAGTCCACATGACCCTACAAGACGCTTGCAAATGAAAGAACTATGGCCGCTATCAACTCATCCGAATATGTGTCCAATGCTCTGCGGAGTATCCTCTCTGCCGTGGTGATAAACGGTGGCCAGGTGGCTGAGAGGTAGAGTTAGCAGCTCACAATCATAAGGTTGCGAGTCCACATCCTGGTTGGTGTGGAAGATCGACTCAGCTCACCATCCCTCCGAGGTCGATAAAATAAGTATTAACTTGCAGGCAAGTCAACAATGTTTTCCCTATGGATAGACTAGCCTCCATCATCAGACGCAAGATTTTTCTCTACTGGCTCAGTGTTGGAAATAGAAGCATTGCACCAACCTAACGCTCATTTGATCAAACAATCAAGAAACCGCTTTGTAATTGGATTCCGCTTTCAAAACGCACATTGCAAGACCGGTGTTGCATTTTCAGCCGGTGCTGCCAGGGCGCGCGAGCGAAGTGCCCCCCTCGACCCCCTTTTGGTTGAGCGCTGGTGGGGTAACCGGGGAGTGCCCGCCGCTGATCGCGCGAGCAATCGTTTACCCCGACAGAAGCAATTGCACTTGGTCACTCACCGTCTTATGCAGGACCTCGTCCTTCTTGCTGGGCGCCTGCCAGCTGGCCGGGTGGCATGACATCATCATGTTGGGGGCATTCCAGGGTGTCCCGCGAAGGGGCTCACCCTGGTTCGGCTTCTCCTGCTGACGCCCGGGGATTGAAATCATCGTCATCATCATCATCATCGATGACTGCTTACCAAAGCTGTTCTTTCGGGATAGCCGTGCCGAGCACTCTTCCTCTTGTCATTCGTAACGTTTCGCCTTCCATTTTGGAGGCATATTCATCTCCAACGTTGGAGGAAAAACGTCTTGAAGGATTGAGGAGAAGCGCTGGACCCGGCTATCTCGATAAAAGCAGCTTTGGCGAGCAATCATTATGCACGTAGCCGTGAAAACCTACATCAGTATATCATCATCATCATCATCATTGTCATCTTCAACGACACTCATCTCAGATCCAGTCCAGTCTAAATGATATTTTGAGCCGAGCTTTAATTATGGCGACCGTTATACAACAGATGTTTCGAAGAAGAAGAAGAAGAATGTAGAGCCTTCTGATCCGGTTTGCATCTATTTGAAGGCATTGCCACACCGCGCCGATCGAGGGAGGTGTTTGACTATACTTCCCCACACAGGTCAACGCTGGTTGCAGAACTGGGAACCCAGGAGCAGTGGAGATAATCACTCGCTACAGAAGTCAGCCTTCCCTGGGGGTTGAACCCAGGTCATCGAGATCGTTCAGCATAGTGCAAATCACTTCGTATCTAGTCCACTGAAGAAAATATAAAACATATAATCATTGTAAATTGTTTTCTTTCATAACCGTAGCCTAGCTGACCCCACCGACAATAGCTGCTACTGGTGTGCATACCAACCAACACCAAGGCACATTTGTACTGGCACGAGGCAAACTGCATGGCTGTTATTGTGAGTCTGTCCTACCCTCGTCGCCTAAGCATGACTTGCAAGCGCTTAAAAAAACATCATCATAATTATCGATGCCCTCTGAATCCTGTACAAGGTCGCGAGGGGCCGGCGCCTATCCCTACAGACAGAGGGCGCGAGGAGGGCTCTACGCACGATTTGACGCCAGTACATCGCGGGGCACTGGGGGGCAATTTACTCAGCAGGCCAATTAACCTAGGGAGCATCGTGTATTTAGACAGTGGGGGGGAGGGGGGGAAACCGGAGTACCCTCCGAAAACTAATGCGGACACGGGTAGAACAGCACTGCTCATTGCGCCACTGTGCCACCCGCTAAGGCAACACGCACCGCTTTTGTACAGTTGTAAGGTAAATTACTCTACGGAATGCGACGTTTATAAACGATTCAACTCACACACATCTTTTATTCCCGGGATTATTTACGTCTGAATGTCGAACGAGAGAAATGTTGTGTTGGGTGCAGTAAGCATTATAACAATGCGCAAAGTAGGTATTGATGTACTGATGTCGTTTCTTTACAAAAGGAACGTATTGCTGTGTCTACGGATGTTGTTTTCACAGCGGTTCTGCATTGGGATTTTTAACCAATTCCACATTACATAAGGGTTGTCTCTGCGTTATATAAGAACAACATTTATATAAGAGCAATTCTGTTAGTGCCCCTTATCATTTAACATTTCGATAGTGATTAACACGGGTTATTGAAAGAGCCAACCAAGAACAAAATCACTTATCACTAGTACTGATGTTCACCACGAATTAAGGCGTACCACAGTACTGCAATCGCTGCGCCACCACTCCATTTAGGGATAGTCATGTACTTACTATAATTCATCTCATCTCATTATCTGAAACCGCTTAATCCTATATAGGGTCACGGTGAGCCTGAGCCTATCCCGGAAACACAGGGCGTAAGGCAGGAATACACCCGACGACGGGACGCCAGTCCATCGCCGGGCATTGCGGGACAATTTTAGTCTGCGAGCCTATCAACCTATCCAGGAGCATGCTTTTGGACTGTGGGAGGAAACCGGAGTACCCGGCGAAAACCCACGCGGACACGGGGAGAGCATGCAAACTCCACACAGAAAGGCACCCGAGCCGAGAGATTCGAACCCGGGACCTTCTTGCTGTGAGGCGTCAGCGCTAACCACTGGGCCACCGCGCCGCCCACTATAATTCATTTTTTTAAAAAGTTTTGCTGCCTGGCTGGCTGACCAAGCGCCGCTCGGCGCTCGGTTCGATTGGCTGAAGGGCATGCGTGATCCAGTGTGCAGAGGGGACGATGAGAGCGGGTGGGGGGACACGGCGAGTAAGGGAGGGGGATCGTCAAGCGTACGATGAGGGCACGGAGGCGTAGCGAGGTAGAGACGTTGTGTGGGATGGGTCGGACCATCGTTGAAAACGGGTACTTTTACACCGCAATCCACTCGAACAATACTGTTTTGCTGAATGGCTGGAGGGCGAGACAGAGGGACGGTCGCTTCTAAAGGGACGTGCGGACTGCCGGTTTAGCATATATATCAAAATGTAAACGGTTAAATCTACTTGCATCGTTGGATTGCGGAGAACACCGATTAAAATTGAGCTACACAGCGAGTGCGATACATTCAGGAAGTGGCACTGCACCCGGAGGGGCAATTAGCCTACATTTTAATGGACATTGCAGCGCCACACCACTGCGTGTATATATATACTGTATATGCAAAGTAGCAATGTTCAGAGCTGCCTATTTTCGTTGTTGCTACTGTTTAAGCTGCATCGGGACCAATCAGAGGAATCCCTCTTCCTCTCCTCCAGGGCAGCGCCTTCCCTAATTATCTGGACTCCCCCCGGTGAGAAGTAATGGGAAAGTCTAACCCCCCTCCCATCACCACATCTAGCAGCATATCGACTGCGTCCTTTGTAAGCAGCGCTAAAGGCACAATAACAACAGCAACAATAACAAGCCGGAAAGCCAATCCATTAAAAGAGCTTCAGTGTTTGTCACGGTATTCCGACTATCCATTGAAATATGTACGGCAATAAGATGTCCTGTTTAATAGCAAGTAAAGTATGTTTTATTATGTTGAGATGTTTTTATTGTCAAAATTGCTCAAATGCTATACAGGCCAACGTCTTGCTATTTGGTTACCTGTGCAGAAAAAGTATGTAGCAATATGATTAATGATTTTTTTTTTCACCTTGGAAATGATAAAGACAATAGTTTGCCGGAACAACGATTAAAAGTCAATCTGCTCAGTTTTGAAAACAACAACGTAGCAAGAGTTGCCAATCACAACAAGTGTATGGCAGACATAACTTGTGAACAACCCTACCTATTCGTGTAGGTTTCACGACTCGATTTATAAGAATTGTTCTCAAGGGCTGCTGTTTTGCGATAACCGTGCCGAGCGTTCCTCCTCTCTCCGATTTGCTTCGCACACTGGAGGCGAAGTGTCGTGAATGAGAGGAGGAAATCTCGACGTCGCTATCCTGAAAGAGCGGCCCTTGAGAGCAATTCTCAAGTGCACCGCTCTCAAATGCGAGTTGGAGAATCTCCATAAGCATTCAGCACCAAGGACAGCATCCGCTATTTCCCCTGATACCCATGGAATTCTCTGGCGTTGCGCGGCCGTGCTGGTGGTGGCAGCCGTGGCGGGTGGTGGTGGTGGTGCGTGGGTGAAGTCGGGGCCGTGTTCAGTCGAGGTTCACCTACCAATTCGGCGTACGCGTCGCTGGACAGTTGATAGACGAACTCGGCTATGGGGATGGCCAGGTTGAGGTTGCGGAGGGGATCGCTGTCCCTCAAGGCGGTGCGACCCCACGCGTCGCTGGCCAACGCCGACATCACCAGCAGCAGCTGCGCTAGGGAGCCTGCGTGCACAGGGCAAGAAGAGGCGACAAAGACGGCGCAGAGTGATGAAAGGTATTCGACAGTTCCGCCACAGCCTCCTTCTCAAACACTCTCCAACCTCAGTCGGTCGTCGCCGTCCCCCAAAGGCCCAGATGTTGGTGCCATCTGGTGCACAGTTAATTGCGAGGCCGACTGCCGCACTAAGACCAGCGAGGCACACGCGCGTGCGCGCTGCAGCGACAATGTCTCAACTAATCTCGCAGATTGAGTCTGGCTATAAAACGCGTTCCGTGCGCCGCCGCGTACGGCGAAGCCTCGCGCACGGGCTCGCTTGTAAACTCTCACCGGCTCCCCATTAGAAAGCGCTGGTGTAACGACCCCGCTTCCTTGAATCGAAATGTGCCCAAGTAAGTTGACCTGAGTAACTTACCGATTATTTACCCGTTATGTGTGTTTTACAGTAACATCCTCATTATGACTGCCTGTGACGTATTGCCATCTGCCATATGCAGCTCAGCTTTGATTGCGTCCGAGATGTATTTTTTCAGCACATAAAAAGTCGATGGGTTTTTTGATGGACCGAGAGACATATTGGCATCGGTTCAGCCGATTTTCCAAACAGATTCAATGCCGCTTACATGTCTCTCCAGACTACGGCTAGGCATGTGTAAGGTCACCGATAATTTCCTGGCCTCGCATTGGTTGACAGCCTATGGGATGTCACAATCAGCTCACTAGGTGGCGTGCATCGCCATTTAGCGATCAGTTAATTGGGAGGTGCAATATATGTAGGCGGTGTCTCGTTCTCATTGTAAGTCCGCAAGCGTGATGATTGCGTTCCGAAGCTGTTCTTTTTAGATAGTCGTGTCGAGCGCTCCTCATCTCTCCTTCTGAGTCTCAGGGGATGCCTCCCGGGTGGGAGGCGAATCGTCGCGAAGGAAATAGGAGCGCTCAACGCGCCTATCCCACAACAACAGCTTTGGAAAGCAGTTGTCATGCATCGAACCGCGAAGAGCCTACACCTGTAATATCCGCTACCACTACAGCCAATGTGTTAGGCTCTGTATGGCAAAGTCGGACGGTTCCTTCATCCGCAGTGGTTAATGGATGGCAAGCACGTGCATTGAGAATGTGCCGCAAACCTACACACGCGTGTGAGAGGACACAATGACAGGTGACTTCACGCTCAGGCTATTTAATGGGCAATTTGAAAAGTTAAAGTCACTGCAATCGCATAGGTACTGACAGCCGCGTCATATTTTGCTGATGTATCTTTGGTAGTTGCGAAGTTTTAATTGCGGTGAAAGTTAGACATTATAAGTGTCACGCTGGTTTTGTTTACGCTCTCTAACTCTCGGGTAAAGTTTCGTTAGCGAGCATCTATGAAGGTCGATACGGCACACGAGCAGGTAGGTGGCCAGCATCACGACCAGCCGCTTTTGTCTTCCTAGTGGACATATTCACACACTGCACTAGGTACTCATATGAGGCTGAGTCGACTTAGGGGAGGCCCAGTACCCGTGCAGAGAATTGTCACTGGTGTTGGCCGTGAGCGGGAATTAAATTCGGGAGGCTAGGTTTGTAACCCAGCGCGCTAACTGCTGAGCCACCGCTCCCCTCACAGAAACGCACACATGCACAGACACACAAGACGAAGGATCTCCAGTGAAGCTTGCTCAAGCTATAGGGCGAAATTGTTGTTAGCGACCACCTATTACAGACGGCACATACAGACACAGACACATATACACAATACTCCGTCCAAGCTATTGCTATCGACCAATATCCACAGAAGGGGGTCCAGTCACTACCTCCTTTCATTGTAGAAGTTTTAAAATCTAGT
Source organism: Mordacia mordax (assembly GCA_036362905.1). NCBI lineage: Eukaryota > Metazoa > Chordata > Hyperoartia > Petromyzontiformes > Petromyzontidae > Mordacia > Mordacia mordax. The sequence continues at coordinate 9,642,783 of JAZEWT010000005.1, forward strand.
CTTACAACAAAAAGTTGGCTTTTAACAAAATTGTCTATCTTCTGGCAATAGCAGCGAAGCAATATTGCAAGTCCAAACTTTGGCTGCCACACACTGGGAAGAAACCCACGCTGCCTTCAAAAGAGCAAAGTGCCAACGGTGGCTTGTTATAAAGGGTGCGAGGGTCCTGAATATTTGGCAGCATTGCATGCGCCATCCTTACGCTGCGTCGCCGTTTCGTGGAAACATGTGAAGGGCGATGATTTTATTCATGGGAATGTGTTTTTGTTTTCACGAGAGCCACGTCACGCATGGTAATACTCGTGAGCCTCGCCACTCTAATCGTGTGCGCGCCGCACCTTTCCGTTGCACTGCGTTATATTTCGGAGTAGCTGGCGAAGTCTGTTGTGTTGCTGTTCCGCAGTGTTGCTTGCATAAAAGAGACACTATCTTGCTGGGGTTTCACCGAGTTATGCGTTCTTGCAGGCTTCTAATGCATCCATTCAATAATTCATTCAACAATGTGAATTATAAGCTTAATAAGCTGTAATTGCACGATATTTTACCTTAACCAGCACACGGCTGGAATTGTTGCCCATGCGTAAAATTGCTTTCGTACATTACAACGACATCCTTATCTTACGTAACTGTTGCGTGTGCGTGTTGGATTTTTTTAAAATTTCGAACGCTGAATGTTCCCATTTCTCTCTCTCTCACTCTCTTTTTCCGATGACCCTTTCCGAGTTCGAAATAATGACGTCACGGACGAGCTTCGGTCTCAAACCCTTGGCCGGGTACGCGCATTTCATTCAGCGAGAGAGACGCGTGGCTTAGAGAGGCGCAGTGGTAAGCGGGCTTTTCCGCAGTTACATTCAGAAATACCCAGAACGCATGTAAATATGCCGCCTCGTGTATGCGCAACCTACGTGCGTAGCTATCCAATCACGTGGAGTGCCTTTTAAAGGCATACTTTAAACATGAGCAAGGCGAGTGAATGTGATTTCGGATGTGTTTTGTTGTTGTGCGCTCCACGCGGCGATTGACAACGCCAGGAGTTAACGCACCGTCTCTGCAAGCGACGCAAGACTGCGAGAGGAAGGGCATTTCGCTGATATTGTCCCATGCAGTGCGCGCGTATTTATCGTTCATTGTGTCCATCCTTATCTGAGTGACACCACACAAAAAAAATTATGCTTAAGTGGCGGCGGCGGCGGCGCGTCTGCCGATCACGGCGTCTTCCAGCCCCGCGAAAAGCCCGTATATTACCACGTCTACTGGCGGTTTGCGCATGGCTACGGCGACTTGCATGGATATACAAACATGTTTGGATAAATGTCAGCAAATCGCAATCAACACACGCGCGCACAAATTGCCGATCCGCCCCGCTCTTTGCGGCGCGCCGTGGATAGGGTTTGGTCCGCGCTTCCCCTCTCTGTTAAACCGCGACGGGACGCTCACCACGGGATGACAGGGCCCTTTCAGCGAGCAACGTTCCCACTCTCTCCGCGGCCGAGGCTGCTAAACGGATAAACCATAAAGGCGCTGTGTCTCTCGCCTTCCAGTTGTTCGGGGCTGGAAACAGAGATAGGGACTGTAACAAAGGCCACCTTGCCTTGTATTGTTTTCGGTCTATACAACAACAACAACAACAACAACAAAACAGGGTGTATTAACAATACATCGATGTAGGTTTTCACGGCTCGTGATTGCTTTCCAAAGCTGCTCTTTCGGGATAGCCGTGTCGAGCGCTCCATTTTTTTCTCCTTCGCAGCGTGTCGCCACGCAAAGCTGGAGGCTTCCTCGGGCGCACTTAGACGGAGTTAAAGACTCGTGCATCCACGGTTTGGAGACGAAACGTCGCGAATGAGATAGGGATCTATGAGTAAATGATCTCGAATGCGTCCGAGAGTGTGAGCTCACGGAAGCTTAAGCGGGTTTGAGCCTGCATTCAGCGAGAATTGGTGACCACCAACATGCACGAAATATGGGTCGGCGCTGTGGGCGGTAGAGAATATGCTGGCTGAAAAACCCAACGCCATCCTGTATCGACGTTCGTAGTGATGTATGATCGAGTTCCCCCTCCACTTCTCCCTCATCGAGCAGTGGAATGATGAGACCGGGCTGTACGTAACAAATGCGGTTCTATAAGTAATAATAATCATTGCGCTTCTATATCGCTTTTCACCCGAGGGTCACAAAGCGCTGCACAGAGCTGCGAAGAGAACAGCATGTCAACAGCAACGACATAAGAACGGCAAATCGGCAACAATAACTTTTTTTTTTGAACGCGGCATCGTCACGAAAAATAAAAATCAAACTTCTGTTCTTCACCAGCCGCCGCCTGTAAGCGCATTGGTTATTCGTTTGCTAATTGTCGTGAGATGTTTAGCGAACCTAAATCGACCGCTCTCAGGTCATTAACTAGTAATTAGCCAGTTCGTTTAAAATGCTGTGCGAGTCATTTCACTAAATGTGCTGTTGAAGCCAAATTCAGATGGAATTTAATTAATTGGCTAAACGGCTCTGCCTCGGCGATGTTTCCGCTTTCTTTCGGACAGAGAAACTCCGCATAACGCAGCGATTATTTCAGCAATGAATATTGTGTCCCGGGCGGCGCGGTGGCCCAGTGGGTAGCGCTGACGCCTCACAGCAAGAAGGTCCCGGGTTCGAATCTCTCGGCTCGGGTGCCTTTCTGTGTGGAGTTTGCATGCTCTCCCCGTGTCCGCGTGGGTTTTCGCCGGGTACTCCGGTTTCCTCCCACAGTCCAAAAGCATGCTCCTGGATAGGTTGATTGGCTCGCAGACAAAAAATTGTCCCGCAATGCCCGGCGATGGACTGGCGTCCCGTCGTCGGGTGTATACCTGCCTTACGCCCTGTGTTTCCGGGATAGGCTCCGGCTCACCGTGACCCTATATAGGATTAAGCGGTTTCAGATAATGAGATGATATTGTGTCAGTCTGCAACACACGCTCATACATCGCGCGTAAAATTGTACAGGAGCCGTCCTGCAACTGCTCGATCAGGATCGTGTTGGCAGAAGAGCCTCCACCAGAAGGTGCGCTGGAAAGTCCCTCCAGAGCAGTGGTTTTCAAAGTACTTGATCGCTGAACGTTGAGCTCTGAGCCGCATTGCTGATTCAAGGTTAAATGTATTATAATTTACCATAATGAAAGCTCGAGTCATAAAACTTTATTGGGTCACGGGCACGAACATTTATTTTCAACCGCGACGCAAGAAGAATAAAAAGCTTGAAAGCCACTGCTATTTGGCCTTATCTTTGACGACGACCAGACTTTTTTGTAATTCATGGCATTTCCCAAAGTTTATTCTATCACACGCGATGTGCTTGCTGATGGACTCAACGCAGTGCGCTAATGTACTGTACAGCTTAGGCGGTGGGGTGGATTTTAAAAAGATAACATTTCTGCAGTTTAAACTCTCACGCTGGGAGCTCGGATTGAATCAACGGCCTCTGCATTGCCAGTCCACGGTGTTTACGTTTAGTCCTTGGGATTGTGGATTGCGGGGATTCGGAGTGGTTGATGTTGTGTGTGGGAAGGGTGTCAATCAAGTAAAAATGCTTAACAAAAAAACGTTATTGCTGTTGGCTTGCTGTTACATCGTCGTTGCTGACATGCCGTTTTCTCCACAGCTCTGTGCAGCACTTTGTGACCCTCGGGTGAAAAGCGTTCTAGAAGTGCAATTGTTATTATTAATATTATAAAGCCTTGATGCAAATGTGAATTCATGTTATTTATAGATTAATATGGGCCCTGTTAAAATGCTTTTACCGTATCCATACCATGACCCCTCCCCCCGAAATGTGTAAACAATTACCCATTGGCTCTCGAGGATAAGTACGTTTTCAAAATGAACAGTACAATAATAGCAACTCGCCACTTAAGGGTTTGTAAGATATTAACCGGTTCCGCAATCACATCAAAATAATCACGTGGAAATATTAGTGACAATAAACGTGTCATTAAATAACCAAAAAATATTCCTGATTCCGTAATTGCTCAGTGAATGTTATGTACAGGCGGCACGGTGGCCCAGTGGTTAGCGCTGACGCCTCACAGCAAGAAGGTCCCGGGTTCAAATCTCTCGGCTCGGGTGCCTTTCTGTGTGGAGTTTGCATGCTCTCCCCGTGTCCGCGTGGGTTTTCGCCGGGCACTCCGGTTTCCTCCCACAGTCCAAAAAGCATGCTGCTGCATAGGATAATTGGCTCGCAGGCTAAATTGCCCCGCAGTGCTCGACGATGGACTGGCGTCCCATCGTTGGTGTATCCCTGCATTGCGCCCTGTGTCTGCCGGAATAGGCTCCGGATCACCGTGACCCTGTATAGGACTAAGCCGTTTCAGACGAAGAGATGAGATGTCATGTACAGCATATCGAAAATGTCGCGATGTACTAAGACGGCATTTAACGGGAGGAATTTCTAGACTGCACACAGTGGATTGTCAGTGCACGCGGTGACGTGTCTAACACCATTCCCGGGCGCCTTTGTTGACACCGCGTTGATGGTTACGCACAGTACCATGCACCTGCACTCGCTTGAGTCGTTCAAGGAGAGTCCGGGGCCAGCATCGATGTTGTTCGTTAATTAATCGCGGCCGGGAATAGAACTCAGCCGCTGGGTGCGCAATGCAAATCGCCGTGATTGCAACACAAGCATGGACACAACTCTAACGGCGCTCGCACCAATGGCACCAATGCTGTGCTGTGTTGGATAAGCCACAATAAATCTCATCTCATCTCATTGTCTGAAACCGCTTAGTCCTATACAGGGTCACGGTGAGCCGGAGCCTATCCCGGCAGACACAGGGCGCAAGGCAAGGATATACCGACGATGGGACGCCAGTCCATCGCCGGGTACTGCGGGGCAATTTAGCCTGCGAACCAAATAACCTATGCAGCAGCATGCTTTTTGGACTGTGGGAGGAAAACGGAGTGCCCGGCGAAAACCCACGCGGACACGGGGAGAGCATGCAAACTCCACACAGAAAGGCACCCGAGCCGAAAGATTCGAACCCGGGACCTTCTTGCTGTGAGGCGACAGCACTAACCACTGGGCCACCGCGCCGCCCGTCACAATAAATCGCACGATCAATACAGAAGTCGACGCGTCATGTCAGCTGTTCACATGACGCCGAATCGACATATGAGCAACAGCGACTCGTGAAGTTTAGATACCAGTTGTACACTGCGCGACCAGGGATTGAACCTGCCGTATTTGGTATCGTGCAGTGTAACTTCACTGCTGGATGAAGGCCTCGACAAGCTGTCAATGTCTTGCGAGGTTGTGTGTGGTTACGGCTGCTGATCATGGACTTGAAACGGGAAAGTGTCAGAGACGGGAGAAATCTAATAATATCATCTCATTGTCAGATCCCGCTCAGTCCTGTACAGGGTCGCGGTGAGCCGGAGCCTATCCCGGCAGGCAGGGATATACCCACGATGGGACGCCAGTCCATCACCGGGCACTGCGGGCAATTTAGTCTGCAAGCCAATTTAACCTATGCAGCAGCATGTTTTTTGAACTGTGGGAGGAAACCGGAGTGCCCCGCGAAAACCCACGCGGACACGAGGAGAGAACACGCAAACTCCACACAGAAAAGCACCCGAGCTGAGATTCGAACCCGGGGCCTTCTTGCTGTGAGGCGACAGCGCGACCCACTGGGCCACCGCGCCGCCCAATATAATAATATAATAATTGCATTCATGTAGCGCCTTTCACCCGAGGGTCATAAAGCGCTGCGCGGAGCTGCGGAAAGAACGGCACGTCAACAACAACGACAGGGAACGGAAAATGAGCAACAACAACGCTTTTTGTCGTTTTTTTCTTTTTTTACAAATCCGACCTGTGGAGAGAGCGCCATGTCAACAACAACATCAAAACAGTTCAACTGAAAGTCAAACAGTAGCGATAAATCATAGGACACAAAGTAAGCATAAAACAAATACATATTTTTGGAACAAACAAGGAAGGAACATATGTTCCCGAGCGGGTGCAGGTCAGACGAGAGCCAACATCCCGGCACGACAACACTGAGCCGCAACAATGGTCCTGGCCGGAAGACTTGAAAGCTTTATGAAACAAGTGATCTCCAGTGGAAGGGCATTCCAGAGTGTTGGAGCAGCGCGCGAGAAGGCTCTGTCACCCATCGTTGAGGAGTTTCTAAGTTGTCGTGTTGAGGAGGGTGCCTGAAGTAGGTCACAGATGTATGTCGGAGCTGCGCCAGTGAGAGCCTTGTAGGTGAGAAGGAGGATCTTGAAATCAATTCTTTATTTAACAGGTAACCAGTGGAGAGACTTCAGTACTGGGGATTTGTGATTGTGGATGGGTGTGCGAGTGAGATCTCTGGCAGCCGCATTATGCACACGTTGGAGACGATTGATCAGGTAGGCAGGGGTGACAGGGAGCAGTGCATTGCAGCTATCGATCCGTGAGGAGATGAAGATGTGTTTCAGATTCTCAGCGTCAGCAGGTAACATGATGTTGCACAGTCTGGCTATATTTCTGAGATGGAAATAGGCTACCTTCATCACTTTGTTAATGTATGTCTCGAATGTGAGTGAGGAATCAAGAGCCACACCGAGACTACGGCCAGCCTTAGCAACTTCAAAAGTCTGGTCGTCAAGCATCAATAGGATAGGTTCAGCCTTGGACAATTGGTGTGGGGTTCCGATAAGTAAAACTTCTGTTTTGTCGCTATTTAGTTTTAGAAATTTTGAACTAAGCCAGGCCTTCACAGTTGACAGTGAGGATGACATGCAAAGACCAGACGCATTGATGAATGACTTTGCGTGAATATATATTTGGATGTCATCCGCATAGGAATGGTAGCTGAGCTTGAGGCTGTGCAGGATATGGCGAAGAGGTTGTAGGTAGGTGCTGAAGAGGAGTGGGCTGAGAACTGAACCCTGAGGAACTCCAGACAAAACAGGATGAATTTCTGAGTTTCGTCCTCCGCGTCTGAGAAACTGCTTCCGGTCGGACAGGTAGCAGCTCAGCCATTGCAGGGCACAGCCAGAGACCCCTAAACCCTCCAGTCGCTCAAGTAAGATCAGTTGGTCAACGGTATCAAAGGCAGCGCTCAGGTCCAGGAGGACAAGAATACTTGGCGAGCCTTCATCAGCAGCGGCGAGTAGGTCATCAACTTCTTTTACCAGAGCAGTTTCAGTACTATGGCCGAATCTGAACCCAGTTTGGAAGGGATCAAGGAGGTCATTGTTAAGAAGGTGTTTCTGGAGTTGCGCGGCTACGGCACGTTCAAAGGCCTTAGAGATGAATTGTAGATTTGAGATGGGGCGATAATTATCAGGGATGTCGCAATCGAGGCCAGGTTTTTTAAGCAAGGGGTAACGGTGGCACATTTGAACAGTGGAGGAACGATACCAGAGTGAAGTGCGTTATTAAACACAGATTAGTGGCAAGGAATTTGAAATTTGCCCGGATGATTTTAGATGGGAAAGGATCCAGGGAACCTTTTGCATTGTAATGGGCAAATGTGTGATTTCTTAGTTTACATTTGTAGTGGTGTGTACCACTACCAACACACTATCACAAAAGAATGAATTTATTATCCATACCCGCATAATCGTGTACGGGATCGCGGTGGGCCAGAGCCTATCCCAGCAGACACAGGGCGAACGACAGGGCTATACCCATGATGGGACACCGGTCCATCGCTGGTGACCAGGGGATATTTCGTCAGGAGGTCAATTAATTCAGGCAGCATGTCTTTGGACTGTGGAACGAAACAGGAGTACCTGACAAAAAACAACACGGTCATGGGCAGAACATTGGAAACGCCGCACAGAGACGCACCGGAGCCCGGAATCGAACCCTGGTGTGCTTGCTGTGAGGCTGCAGCGTCACTCACTGCAGCCACGATCAAGTAATGTGAATGCTTTGCAATGTGAATCGTTACCCCAATGTGCACTACGCGGTTGCTGTCGCTAGAGGACGCCACAGACTCTTTGTGACACCCGCTATTCCTGCCAATGCATTGCTTGTTTATGCACGAATTAGTGGGCCCAGCAGCGGCGCAATGAGAAACAGCGCTACTCATTGCGGTTCCCGGCTTGGGTGCCTTTCTGTGTGGGGGGTTTGCGTGTTCGCCCCGTGTCCGCGTGGGTTTTCGCCCAGTTCTCCAGTTTTCTCCCACCGTAAGGTGACAAGCTGCTACCTATGTTAATTGTCCTGCTGAGTAAATTGCCCCAAAAATGTGCGCTGCAATGTACCGGCGTCACATCATAGGTGTAGCCTCGCCTTGCACCCTATGTCTGCCGGGATAGGCTCCAGCTCCCCGCAATCCTGTACAAAATTAAGCGGGTACTGATACTGAACTAGGGGACCTAATCCATTTAAACATTTCCAAGTGAATTAAAAATAATTGCATTTCTAGAGCACTTTTAGAGTCGTGGATGTAATAAAGAGAAGAGATTTGACCATACCTGGGAATAACACAAGCGTTAAGGTCTTAAAACACCAAATATACACCTTTCGCATAGTGTTAAGTATGCAAAAAAAGCACATACTTGCGGTAAAATATGCAAACATATTTTTTCGATCTGTGTACAAGAGAAAAACTACCCATAGCTTTAAAGTCGTGGAGTTGTGTTTTGCTGAAGTGGGATGGGGTAGGTAAAAGGTGACTTTTAATATATGTTTCTATCTTAAACATTAATTAACAGAATCATGTTCCCTAACATTGGGGCAGTTTGAATATTGTTCAGGGCAAGGCAAGTTGCAGCTGGTTGTTGGTGTCGTTTGGTATTGTTATCAGCTACCTTAGCATTCATTACATGAATTCGCAGGACGAAGATGTAACGCGTGCTCCGTTTCTACTTGAACGGTTCCACCACCACCACCACCATCGCCGCGGAACATAGTACGCTTCAAATCTCGGTTGGTAATGCGAGCAGGTGGACTCGTTTTATATTTGGAACAAAAAAGGCAGCGTGTGGCGATCATGATGATGCTGCATCAACACTGGGCTCCCACCAGAGCAGTCCTCCTGGGAAGAAGCTGCGTGGGTTGCGTGTGTCTGTCTCCTGGAGAAAGCTCTGACAACGATGCAACTTCCAGAGCTTTCCTTATTTCTCAGTGGGCATCTGTATGAGTCTATGCCTATCTGCGTGAGTATTAGTCTCGGTATGCCTAGTCTCTGTGTCGGTCTGTGGTTTAATTGTGTGAGTATATAGTCTTTGTGCTAGTTGCTGGCTGTATGTGTTGGTTAATGTGTCTCTACACGCGTGCATGGGTCTCTGCTAGTCTGTGTGTGCGTAAGTCGATCGGCCTCTGTCCCTGAACGTATGTGCCTCTGAAAAACGCACTGATATTGAGGTTAAGCAACGGAAAGCGAATCCCAGATTCTCAATCCATCCACCTGATCACATCATCGCTTTAGAGTAGAATATTCTCGGTGGAATTTGTTACTTCCTAACCCAGAACCACGAACCACCACGAACCACCACTCACAGATTCATGTGTATTTCGAGGCAACTAATTCTGATGTGTTTTGGGGAATAACGTCCGTCTTGATGATTGCTTTGCAAAGTTGATCTTTCGGGATATCCGTGCCGAGCACGACGTTTCGCCTTCCACGTTGGAGGCATCCTCTGGCGTTCCGAGGCTGTGGCGAAGACGAGAGGGGGAGCACTCAACATGACTATCTCGAAAGAACAGCAGTCATCATACATCGAGCCGTATTCACGGCATCGAGCCGTATTTACGGCTCGATGCATAATGTGTCAGTATGTCTGTCTTTCCAAAATATATGCTTTATTTTCACCAAATTCTCCCTAGGGGCTTCCCTGACCAACATTATCCAGTGTCAAGCACAACATCGCCAATAATATCTGGCAACCGAGCAGCATTATCTTAACAAGCCTGACTACTGATGAGATGGAAAATGTTAGAGCCGGTCCAAGAGATGGCTTGTTTTGGTAATATTGGCCTGGAAGGCCCGTAGGCTGACGAGATTAAAATATATTCACACGCTCATATATATATATTTTATGTGCAGAGACATCAGGTCTATTAATTTATTTTCATTGTAGATTTGTCACCAATGTAATACGACCAGCTCACACGCTGACAATAGCTCGACTGCCGCGATCCAAGTGAGAATCACTAACAATACTTAAACGATATCGCACAGATTTAATGCCACGTGAAATTATGGATCTTGAAGACATGCCCGACATATTATAGATTGCTTTCTTGTTTTCTTTTTTTATATCTATGGATTTTTTCTGTTGTGACGACACGATAATTTATTTTACTGATGTAGGTTTGTTTTCATGGCTGGGGGCAACTCCTGGATAAGCCTGGAGCGTGGGACCGCGAATCGTCGCGAAGGAGACAGAGGGAGCGCTCGATACCGCTATCCCGAACAACAACAAAACAGCTATGGAGAGTAATTCTCGGGCGGCGCGGTGGCCCAGTGGTTAGCGCTGTCGCCTCACAGCAAGAAGGTCCCGGGTTCGAATCTCTCGGCTCGGGTGCCTTTCTGTGTGGAGTTTGCATGCTCTCCCCGTGTCCGCGTGGGTTTTCCCCGGGCACTCCGGTTTCCTCCCACAGTCCAAAAGCATGCTGCTACATAGGTTGATTGGCTCGCAGACTAAAATTGTCCCGCAATGCCCGGCGATGGCCTGGCGTCCCGTCGTCGGGTGTATTCCTGCCTTACGCCCTGTGTTTCCGGGATAGGCTCCGGCTCACCGTGACCCTATATAGGATTAAGCGGTTTCAGATAATGAGAGATGAGGTTTCAGACAATGAGATGAGATGAGAGTAATTCTCATAACAATGTATTTATTTGTACGTTTACAGGGCCCACCGACTGAGACTGGCGCTGCGTGCGATGTCATTACTGTGCGCCTGCACGCACACGCATATGCAGTGGCACAGTGTTGTTATGGGAGCGCTTGCAGAGCGGCAGGCGTGAATTACAATCCACTGTCACGCCGTCCATCGACATTCCGTCACACGAATGCTTGCGCGGCAATTGTCCTCTATTCGGATGACAGAATATATAATTTTTTGCTCTTTGTATTTTGCACAGACATGTTCTGCAAGCCTCAGTTTCCAAAACTACCAATTATGGAAGCCACCTTGTCTGTCTTCACGTTCTACATATCTACACGTGTCTGTCTGCCTCTCGCTATTAACTTTGTGTTTCGAGGAAAACATTCCACCTGGGTTTTGTTTTTTTTTTCGTATTAAAAAAAAAGTCATGCAGCGCACAATGCTCAGCCGCCCATGATCGTACTATTGTTTGGGAGTTCTGGCGGTCGGTTGATTTACTTACCAATGCACGCGTGTGTGCGTATATATCGTTGGGCGTCAAGCCTTCGAGCCAGTGCTACAAATTAGCACACTACGTTAGAACATTAATGGGGGCAGAGGCTCAATATTGTCTCATCTCATCTCATCGTCTGAAACCGCTTAGTCCTATACAGGGTCACGGTGAAGTCGGAGCCTATCCCGGCAGACACAGGGCGCAAGGCAAGGATATACCGACGATGGGACGCCGGTCCATCGCCGGCTCAATATTGTTTGTACGTCAATTGCATTCCGCAGGCCGCGCGCTCGGCGGGGTTGGAGGAGGTGATGCGCTCTGAGAGGCCGTGCGCTTTGCGAAACGAACTACACGTGTTTGCCCACCTTAGCACTCTTGTTGACTCCCGTAATTGTTATCAATAATATTACGACTGAGCGGCGCGGTGGCCCGGTGGTTAGCGCTGACGCCTCACAGCAAGAAGGTTCCGGGTTCGAATCTCTCGGCTCGGGTGCCTTTCTTTGTGGAGTTTGCATGCTCTCCACGTGTCCGCGTGGGTTTTCGCCGGGTACTTCGGTTTCCTCCCACAGTCCAAAAGCATGCTCCTGGATAGGTTGATTGGCTCGCAGACTAAAATTGTCCCGCAATGCCCGGCGATGGACTGGCGTCCCGTCGTCGGATGTATTCTTGCCTTACGCCCTATGTTTCCGGGATAGGCTCCGGCTCACCATGACCCTACATAGGATTAAGCGGTTTCAGATAATGAGATGAGATGAGATGAAGATTACGACTGCTGACGAATGTACAAAGGTTGTCGGGAGTCCGTTTTTTTTTTTGAAATCCAAGCTCGAAAGAGCCGTTGAGCTATGTTGTTCGGTTTAACAGTTGCCTAGCAGGAAGGGGTAAGCAAGTAACAACATCGCAGGACATCCAGGGCAATTTAGTCAGGGCAGTTAACCTAGAAAGCATAGCTTTGGCCTGTGGCATTGGTGGGCCCCTGCATAATGCCCTCCCTCCCCCTTCTTAATGGGAGCACAGTATAGAGAGTGAACCACATATCGTCTCCAATTTATATCCCAATAAAACGAGCTAATGCATCTCTTCCATCATCGCCGTCTCTTGACATCTCCCCGGTGTCACCGCACTTCTAATCTTTGGCCACGTTTCATCGGTCATCTCGCGAGCAATTTCGAAATCTATCGCGATTGAGGAGGGCTCGCGAAACGAAATCCGTTCTCGTCCATCGACGAAGCGGCACAAAAGACACACCGCCGCTTTCTAACAGCCGGTCCGACAATTACGGCGGAATCGGTAGTTAAATGCGGGTTTTACTCCAAGCACGTTTTTATTCGTGAAGCGCAGCTGTCTCATTTGTTGGCTAAGCCAGAGACTTGAGTAGGTGTGCGAGGTTTAAGGCCAGTACTATAACCCGAAACGTGGCCCTAATACGGTTTAATGTCTTATTGCCTTAATAAGGTTATCCTGCTCATTGAATAAGACGCTTGGCTGAGTCGGAGGTAAAAAGCCAATTATCCTTCACATTTCACGCCCAGAAAATAAATAAATATATGTTATTTGAGGGGGGGGGGAATCTGCAGTAATAGTTGCATACTGGCAGTGCTGTATA
>JAZEWT010000005.1:9667883-9678589 GCA_036362905.1 Mordacia mordax
GGGCACGTGCTTTCGCGCGCAGCACGTGTACTGGGCACGTGCTTTCACGCACACGCGCGTGCACAAGCGGTGCAAGAGGCGAGAAACCGTTGATTCGCGACACTGAATTGCGGTATGTTCAACATCCGAGAGATTGTATTTCTATGTCACCGTTACCGTGCGGTAATTGCGCGAGGACCGAGTGTAAGGGGTCGGCAGCGCGACGAATGAGTGGATTCTGTTGTGCGGTGACCGACAGCAGGAGGCGAGCAGCAACTTTGGTACAAACAGCTCTCTCTTTATTAAGAGTCCGGAGGTACAGCCCGGCGATGGACTGGCGTCCCGTCGTCGGGTGTATTCCTGCCTTACGCCCTGTGTTTCCGGGATAGGCTCCGGCTCACCGTGACCCTATATAGGATTAAGCGGTTTCAGATAATGAGATGAGGTACAGCCGACTGGAGCAGAAACACTAGCGTGCGGTAGCGCAGAATGAGGTGAAGTTCCGGCACCGCCCCTACGCCGTAGGTAGGTTTATATAGGGCCCGTGATTACCCTGATTGGGTGCCCGTGCACAGGTAAGTGGTTCATTAGACACCTGTGCACCTGTAAGTGAATAATAGGCAGGTGTCCCAGTCAGGGCGGAAAGGACCGCCATACAACCCTAACACCGAGCCTTCCGAGTACAGCGCGGGGCTTGGCGGCGGTGGAGGAGGAGGAGAAAAAAATCACGAACCAACGATCGTCACAGTTCTCTCAACACTGATTGTATTTATTTATTTCATTAAGAGACAAAGATTCAGCAGAACTTACAACAAGAACCACCAGTCCAATGAAAATGCAGCCAGCATGATTAATCGCTCGGCACGAAACAACGGGAGCCAACGCGCGATTAATGACAATTGTTGGTACAGTAAAGAAGGAGAGAAAAAAAAAGCTTAAAAAAAAAATTACGCAAAAAATAACGCAAATATAAGAGAAGCGTTCTCGCGTGTACCGTTTGTCCTCCGCTGTTTACCGCCAACACATGCACAGTCACGCACAGCGAGCGCACGCGTGCACACCGCGCACGCACACGCGTGCACGCGCGTCTCTCTCCTTGGCCAAGGTTGAGCCACAGGCGATAACTCCCGGCGCACCTGCACAGCCCTCGCGTGAGATCCCCACGCGTGCAAATGCGCGTCTATTGACACGGCATCGTGGAAAACTGTATCTACATCAAAGTGAAGCGGATCGCTGAAGCGCCCCTCGGACTGACAACGTAGACATAAATGATGCATAGAGACCTTAATTACTGGATTTTTTGTTGTTTCGCTTTTATATTCAACCCAGCTAAAATAATTACACCCGCCCCGCGGCCCCCCGCAATTGTATGATATCATATAATGCAATTAATGTATATCAGATGTGCCCGTGAAATGCTGCTACAGCAGCCTAAAATGCTAAAGTGAGCTTTCTTGACATACAAATAAATAACACTGATCAATTCCATGAAATTGCTGCCGTTCATCATCAACTTGCGTACCGGTCTGCACAACAGATACATTAACAGCAACCAAAAACAGCTTTGTTCAATTCACCTCATTATATATATTTTTTATGGTGAAAGAAATTACGGTACAAAAAATATATACGTCGAAATCAAGTATGCGTGTTACTATACAATATAGTGGTGACATCGTGTGTACACAGAGTGACAGGAGATTGAATATAGCATCACGGGAGGGTGTGGCGTGACTATAGTACAGATTTCCCTGCGTGCTTGCAAAAGAATGTCGCCAACGCTTTTGTGATTGTATGTATGTACATCGGAGCGAAGGTTTAATTGAGCTGGCCACTGTGAAGCGTTTGCCTTGCTCAGTCCAATCGAGGTCAAAGCCCAGGCGAAAGAGGAAGGAAGAGTCCCAGTTAGAAAGCAACAGTGAAAATCATCCGCAATTTCTTGTTCCCCGAAAGGGATTGGCACTACTTTTCTTTTTTAGATACAATCCCATTGTGTGCAGCAACCTGCAATATACCTCGCGATTAGGGTGAGCGGGGTTTGTCTGTTTTTGTGTTGCAAGAAACAAAAACGTCGGAAAAGGAGACTTCGATAATTGTATCGTTGTCACGACTTCTCAAACGAGGAATAAAACCCTCCCAATTCAAAGTTGCCGCCTCTCCGCTCGCTGTGTTTGCGGAGCATTATAAAGCAGCGGACTTCGATGCTCCAACGGTATTTACAACTGCGTTTTATATTTTTACACACACATACACAAAAAAAAAACACAATATGAAAAGCCATTTCAAGTACAACAGGGATTCCTTTTTTTTTCATTTATATAATAATAATCATAATGAAAACAAAAATTGTTGGTCAGCAAACCTGGCTCGGCGGGGAAGGGGGCCTCGGGACATTGGGGAAAAACAAAAACTGGTCCAACCAACACCCGTGCCCCCCAGCACCTGCATGCGTAGGATTGTTCGTGTGTTCATGAGCGTGAATAATTAAGTAATCTATGTCCACACGGTGCTAAGCTCGCACAAAATATATATACTCTTCTTTGTTTAATTTAAAGCTTTCTCTTTGAAATGGTTATCGTCACATGCCACCGGAGGAATAGATGTGTATATTACTCGCTGTACACGCATGTAGCGCTATGTGATTGAGTGAAGGCACTGTCATGGTTTACACGTCAACATCTGAGTGGGTTAGTTAGGGAGCTTCTAAAATCTCCCGAAAAATTTGGGTTGGCTACAGCTATGAAACTGCAGGCTTAACATAGCAACAGGCTAATACTTACTGAAAGAAACAGGGCCTTGTTTGGAATGTTTGCTTACAAATACAGCAAGAAGTGCTAGTTCGTTTTTTGCACTGGTAAATTATACCGCACTCATGGCCAATGTCACTGTCATACTTTTTAGCAATAATCGTGTAGCACAGTATGATTTTTCGAGATTCCTTTCTAAACCAGTACCTTTTTTTCGTTGGCAGATAGGGGTAAATAAACAGTGGTAGTCCTAGGAAGAGACTGGCCTCGGTCACGGGAATGTACAATTTCTATCGTTAGGACACGAAGTCCCATTCATCGCTTAGAGCCGCGTAACACTGAATGCTTCTCACACTGTGCCTAACAACTCCCACAACTCCTGCTGCACCGCTCAACCTCCCACTGCATGCACGCCATATTCCGAGCTTCCTTCCACCCGCAGCTTTCGCCACCCCTTCCACAAAAACTCCCCCATCCCGCAAAAAATCCCACCCACGAGCACGTGGCGTTTCCCATTGCAGCGCCGCGTGGCGGGCCCGTGCCGCCTCCGTCATACGTGCGTCTGCATGCGCTGCTGCAGCGGGCGGGTGAAGTCGGAGTGCTGCGATGCGTACGAGAACCGCGACGACAGCGAGTGCTTGCTCGCCTGGTCCAGCGTGTCGCCGGTCGCTTCGAAGGCCGGCACGCGCCCGTAGGCGTACACGCCACCGCCGCTGCTCCCCGCCACGCTGCCGGCGCTCCCGCTGATGCCGCCGCCGCCGCTCATGCCGAACGGGCCGGCCATCCCGGCGGTAGCGGCGGCGGCGGCGGCGGAGGCCGGGGCGTACACGGAGCCGCCGTAAACGGGCGTCTGCGCGTGCGGGGAGAATGGCGGCCGCACGGCCACTCCGCCGGCAAGACCCCCGGCGGTGGCCGCGATGGAGCCGTCCGGCTGCGTCTGCTGCGGCAGCGGTGGCTCGAAGCCACCCGCCTGCTCATAGTCGTAAGGGCGTGCGGCGTAGGCGCCAAGGTGTGCGTAGCCGCTGGCGTGAGAGAGCCGTGACGGCGGCCGCGGCTCGTAGAGGGGCCGCGCCAGTGGGCGGAACTCGGAGAAGGCGTTGCGCGTGGTCGATTGCTCTTCGTGCGCCCGGACGTTGTAGTAACCATTGGTCGGGTCCTGGCAGTCATTTAAAAATAAAATATAACAACGTAAAAGGTGGATGAATAAGAACTTAATCGCTCGTGGGAAACCCTGTGGTAAAATTGTTCAATTTATTTCAAAAACCTATTATCGCTTAATATACAGCATTCAAGCTTCATTAGGTGAATGGTGAATTTTAATTATTGGTTTTAAAATGCAGTTTGACAGTCTTGGAGAAAACAAAGTGGCAGGATAATAACGTCCGAGTGATACTTTATGAAACAAATTATAGCATTAAATAATAATAATAATTGCATTTATAGAGCACTTTTCACCCGAGGGTTACAAAGCGCTGCATACAGCTGCAGCTAGAATGGTATGTCAACAACAACGACATTAGAACGGAAAATAAGCAACAATAATATTTTTGGGGTTTTTTTGCAAATCCGAGCTCTGGATAGATTGGCATGTCGACCGCAACATCAGGACAGTTCAACTGAAAGTCAAATGGCAGCAATAAATTATAGGATGTAAAGTAAGCCGCAAAAATAATTATTCAACAAACAAAGAAGGACTAAACGTTCCCGAGCAGGCGTATGTCGGCAGAAAGCCATCATCCCGGCATGACAACATTGAGCCGCATCAATAGTCTGAGCCAGAGGGCTTTAAAGCCTTACAGAACAAGTGAGTCTTGAGACGAGATTTGAAGATGCCCACGGACTCAGCTGATCGAATCTCCAATGAAAGGGCATTCCAGAGTCTGAGAGCAGCGCGCGAGAGGGCTTTGACACCCATCGATTGGAGGTGTGATCTCGCTACATGCAGCAATCCCGTATTGGAGGATCGAAGTTGAAAGCATTTATCGATGAAAGACATTTCTTGAGTTAGGTCAAGCAAAGCATTGTTATTAAAATAAAAATATACATTTTAAAAAGAAACATTTTAACTGGCAGGTTATTTTTTTTAAGATGAACTTGAAAAAGATGCAGGGAAGAAATAATATTAATAATACAATTATAATTCTAAAGTAATGCCATCACAGAGAGTGTAAGTTCCACAGCTAATTAGAATATTTCTCTATTTTTTTAAGTGAATTTTTCATGCCTCCCACTAAAAATATTCATTAAAATTTAAAGGAACAGAAGCCGAGGCCCGCGCTGAATGTGAAAGAGCAATTTGGGATAAATTAAAGGCTATTTTTGACTCGTAATGTGCCACAGCTTAGGCATCGTAAAGTGCCACCATGGAAGGTTTGGTCCAGCAATTAATTAACTGGCTTAAAGTTGTTCATGTCTGCCTCTTTGGAAAGGCTGCCTGATAACACACACGCGTACGTTTACATGTATATAGCATCATTATCAGTACCTGCTTAATCCTGTATTGGGTTCTGGGGTGCCGGAGCTTACGCAGGCAGACACAGGCCACAAGTCACGGCTATATACAAGTCGATTATTGCTGGGCACTGGAGGCAATTTAGTCAGCAGGCCAATTATCATAGGGACATGTATTTAGACTTTGGGAGAAATTTGCAGTACGCCTCGAAAACCCACGCGGACAGGCGGAGAACATGCAAACGCCACACAGGAAGGCGCACGGGCCGGGAATCGAGCGCATGACCTTCTCGCTGTGAGGCACCAGCGCCACAAACTGCGCAGCCACCATACCCGCCCACTGTATAGATCTCTCATCTCATCTCATTATCTGAAACCGCTTAATCCAATATAGGGTCACGGTGAGCTGGAGCCTATCCCGGAAACACAGGGCGTAAGGCAGGAATACACCCGACGACGGGACGCCAGTCCATCGCCGGGCATTGCGGGACAATTTTAGTCTGCGAGCCAATCAACCTATCCAGGAGCATGCTTTTGGACTGTGGGAGGAAACCGGAGTGCCCGGCGAAAACCCACGCGGACGCGGGGAGAGCATGCAAACTCCACACAGAAAGGCACCCGAGCCGAGAGATTCGAACCCGGGACCTTCTTGCTGTGAGGCGTCAGCGCTAACCACTGGGCCACCGTGCTGCCCACTGTATAGATATATTTTTTAACAAAAATATCGCAAAAAAAATTGCACGGACCCCTTAGAAGCGACTTCACTGCTCTCAACGTTCGAGCACACACCTTGAGGTCCTTGTAGTCAGCTTCATCCTGGCTCACGCTGGGATCTGTCGTCTGCTCGGTTTTGGTGTCAGTCTCGTCGGAGTACGCCTGGCATGGACGGGATAAAAAAAAAATCCACCATCGTAAACGTGTGCACGCGTGGGTATGTGTGAGCGTGTGTATGTGTGTGTGTGAGAGAGAGAGCGCGCTCATAGGCGCGATTGTGTATGCCTGTGTCGTCCCGCAGACTAATTATCTGTTTTATGCTTTGGCCCATATAAACTAAGAAGCAGCCCACCTTGTTAATTTCCTGTGCCAACAATGCTCTGCCATCAAACTACATGCCACATGAATGGGTTATTAAGCACATTGAACGAAAAAAAACCCACAACACAGTGCAAGCTAATTTCCTTTTAACGGGAGGTTGACCAAATCTTTCTTCCGTCTCCGATCAATTGAATTGGAGGGATTTTTGTTCGTTTTGTTTTTTTCACCGGGTAGTAGTTGAACTTCTGGTCGCCGTTCATGACGGGCAGCTTTATGTCTTCCTCGGACATCTCCTTGCGAATTTGGTCAAAGTCCTTGTGAACAATCTCCACCTTGGGGTCGTGCTTGCAGATCTTGATGTCTTTCTTAGCTGTGACGCACATAATACAGGCAGCGCAAACTACTTTGGGTTTTAAACGGAATGTGACAGGAAATGTTCAAACAAGACCGGGCGCAGTATTTGAATAGATCACGAAAAAAAAACTCTATCACTTTGTAGCTGTGAGTCAGATCCTCACGTGCTTCGAGTCTTTTGGAAAGCTGTCACTGCCATGTCTTGGTTAAATGCAACATAAAACTCTAACCACTCATCACATTGATAAATAATAGATTTTGGAGAAGGCTCATGTGCTAATCAAAATATGTCCTGCTGTGACAGCTCAAGAGTCACCTGTGGAGATATCTGTAAAACCAATCAGCCACACTGATCATTTCAATTCTTAGATGACATGAGTACAACAAGATACTAATCAGTGATCCTCTCGTTAATATAAATACAGCCAAACAAATCAGCCTCTGATTGCCCAGCTCAATTTCCACATGCTCTTTGTACATATTTAAAATTTTTATGTTTTAAAGCTTGGCAGGACTAATTCACAGAATGATGCCGTCGGTACTTTGCATTAAAAGCTAATTCAACGATGGTGCAAATGAATTAAAGCAAAGTTGGCTGCCATTTTAGTTTTATAGCGTTGCACGGCTCTCTCCCAAAGGAGATATTTCTTGTAAGTTGGCTTTCCGTGCAACATTCAACGATTTACATTCACAAACTATTAAATGATCTGGCTTCGTTTGCATTGCGCTCAGTCAATCGTGCAACCCAGCATTTCAGAGCTTTAATCTCCCTAATGGGAGTTGACGTGGAGCACAACAAGGTATTCCAATACCTGGTTTGGCCGAAGGGGCATTGGTCTGCCAACAAGGGGGAAATGATTGCTATGCGATTGAGTTCTGTGTCATTTTTCTAAAATTGGAATATTTGATCGAGAACAATATTTTATGGGGCTTTTATTTTTTGTTTGGGAGGTGAGCCCTGAGAGAACCTGGAAGACAACCCCATGCAAAACAGGAGACTATGAAAAAAAACTAAACACTGAAAGGATGCCCGAGTCAGAAATTGAACACCAGACCTTTCTTGCTGTGAGGCGCTGTGCTATCATTGCCACCAATAACTCTAGATCGGACAACCAAAACTTGGAATTTGCGCTGTATAAAAATGAGTATATAATACGATTCAGACACGTGGCCTACTTCTTGGATAATGAAACAAACCCTACCCAGGGCCATTAGGAGGGTTTTTCAGCCACTTATAATCCAAGGGTGGCTACCTGTCTTGGGCTGTTTGTTCAGCGCTACATCTCTCAAACTCTCATTCAATTCATGACGAAGACTCCCTTGGTAGTCCATGGCAAAGCCCAGAAGAGAAAACTGCTCAACCACGTGGGGCCAACACAGAAATGCCACGCTTTGCTCAAGTAGTAGGCAGAGCTTTGTTGTTAGTTTTTCGCTTGTGGCAGTGGCTGACAAGTACAACGAGACCTCCTTATGTTAATCATCTCATCTCATTATCTGAAACCGCTTAATCCTATATAGGGTCACGGTGAGCCGGAGCCTATCCCGGAAACACAGGGCGTAAGGCAGGAATACACCCGACGACGGGACGCCAGTCCATCGCCGGGCATTACGGGACAATTTTAGTCTGCGAGCCAATCAACCTATCCAGAAGCATGCTTTTGGACTGTGGGAGGAAACCGGAGTACCCGGCGAAAACCCACGCGGACACGGGGAGAGCATGCAAACTCCACACAGAAAGGCACCCGAGCCGAGAGATTCGAACCCGGGACCTTCTTGCTGTGAGGCGTCAGCGCTAACCACTGGGCCACCGCGCCGCCCTTTATGTTAATCAGAATGTTACAATTCTTAACGCGCCGCACAGTTCAACGCCTGGTCACAGACGAGACATGGATATGGAGGCATAGCTAGGAAACTGCAGGGTAGGGAGGAAGCTGTCAGTTGATCAGCTGGTGCCAAACCGCCAAACACTGCTTCCTATATATGTTATCAGGTAAAAAATGAATAGGTATTATTTTGGGGGGAGGAAATTGAAGAATCTAAAGGAAATATATGTAGAACAAGGAGAGAACACACAAACTTCACACAGAAAAGCACTCAAGTTGGGAATTGAACCACCTCAAGCAGGACATTCTTTCTGGATGACGCAGATGTTACCAACGCACCATACTGCCACACGTTATCTCGTGGTGCATTATAATATTTATGTTCTGTCCTGTTCCGTTTATTAATATAATTTCCTTGGAAGTATTTGTCAAACAGCGGTTCTCTTACTGTGTTAATGAGGGTTTTTTAATTATAAAAGAACGTTATCGGGCATGTTTACGCTGATTTTCGGGGTGTGTTATGTACAGCGGACAGATGGTGGCAGTGTCCGCTTTTCTTGCTGTCCACAGTCGCTCCTGTCCCCCCATCCCCCGCCAATAATGACGACGAAGCGTGGACGGCAAGTAACGGTGTTTGGTTCAAAAGAACCGTCTGGCCCGGTGCGCACAGTGGTGCAGCAGGGACGAGCGGTTGCTGTGCCGAGAAAAAAAAAACTTACTTCTCCGCCGCTGGCGGCAGCAGAAGATGACGACGGCGATGGCGGCGATGATGAGAACGACAGCGGCGCTCACGCCGGCGCCAATCACAATGCCCTGCGACAGCACCTCTGCAGGCGCGGAGTGGAGTAAACACAACCGTGTGGGGCCCTGTTTTGTTATTATTGTTCATCATCATCATTACCAGTAGCCGCTTGATCCTATACAGGGTCGTGGTGGGGGGGGGAGGGGCAGAGCCTATCCTGGCAGACAGAGGGCACTAGGTGGGGCTATACCCAGGATGTGATGCCAATACTTGCAGGGCACTGGGGGCAATTTACTCAGCAAGCCAATTAAATTGGGCATTTTATTTGTTTGCTATTGCTGAGGTTTCCACCGCTCTATTTTCTCTTATATATTTTTACGTATCCTTTGGCAACCTTGTGATCGGCGGCGGCCACCTTGGGCGAGGCCACACATAGCACTCGAACGCATTAAGACAACATCCCTCTTCCACCACCATGGGTCGGGTTTGGTTGCCGGAAATTAGAACATTTCACCGTGGTATCGTGTGTTTTATTTTAACACGAAGGCTTTCGTGACCAATGTTATCCATAATAATGGCTTTTTTTGTGTTAGGTCAGATTTAAAAAAAGTGTCATGAATCAGCTTCGACCTGACATAGCCAAACAGTAAGGTTTGTCACTTAAACAGAACGTGGTAAGATCTTTGCTGTCTTCACACACCGGTGTGTTGAAGAGCCAATCCACAACATTTACAATCAAATGTGCCGTTCAGCCGATGATTATGATCACACTCAGCTTCATCAGGTATCTCGAACCAAGTTGGCATTGGGGGTACTAGAAGCCTTCTGGATTTTGGGTCTTTATATTTATGAGAGTTGTGATGTCATCATTGTGTGCCCACCTGTGCAAGGACCCAAAGGGGGTAATCAATTTGCATACATTATATACATTATGTTAATGTTTAATTAAACAGGTGTTATGAGTTAGGCAAATCATACTTGTAAAATAGAGTGTGATTGTCAATGACGTTAATTCAATGAGTATGGTCAAAGTGGACTGTATTGCTATTTATAGTATATTACATTAATTCTTTTCTGCTTGGTTCTGATAAGGTCACACTTCACAATACTTTGTAGCGCGAAGGCAGGTGGCAAACATTGACCGATTCCTTCGTCATTTTGGGACAACTCCTCCCAGCGGGGTGCTCAATTCACAGCCATGCCAAGTGACCCGACTTCAATCCGCGGGTCTCCAGCGATCGCGGGCGCAGCGGTAACCACCGCGCCGCTCTCGGGCGCGTGTACAAAGGTGTGCGGCAGCAACAAGAAAGGCCAAGGGAGAGCACGCGCCCGTGCCTTTCTCGCGCAGCGTGAAGATCTCCGTGTCCGAGCCAAAACCGTTCCACGCCGTGCAGTTGTAGGCAGTCTGGAAGTCCCCCTCTATGACGTTGGTGATGCTGAGCGTGGAGAGGACCCCGTCCACGCGGCTCACCGTCTCCACCGTATAGCGCTCGTAAGTGCCCACCTCCAGGACATTCTCCTTCCACGCCCACGCCTACCGTGGTCCCGTGAGGAACGGTGGAGTGGAGGGGGGGG
>JAZEWT010000005.1:9709696-9729632 GCA_036362905.1 Mordacia mordax
TTCAACCGCCTCTCGACCTGATGGTTTGTGTGGTTGCGTCGCTCCTTACCGCTCCTCAAAATCGGGCCTTCAGTTCCCCCCTCTGAGACATCCCACCTCGAGGCCTTCTCACCTCGCATCGGTCTGAATCATTGTCACAAGCAACTTCCACTAAAACCATGGAAGTTGTGATATTTTGCGGGCTCGTGCTGGGATCGAATTTAGAAATGAGAAAGGAGGTGAATGAGAAGAACAGGTGAGCGGCCCACATAATTGGAAAAAAAGTCAGGAGCCGAAATTGATAAGCATCTGTACAAACTAGCAATAGGTCTTGGGTACAAATGCATGGTGTTACAACAGTTCTTTCTAAACAGCAATCCTGTAGGATAGAGAGAGCTGTGGAAAGAGCCGACAAAACAGCCTCGAAAGAAAGGGTATGAGAAGAATTTGAAAGAGAAAGGGTGAGTGAGCATGAGGGGCGGCACGGTAGCCCAGTGGTTAGCGCTGTCGCCTCACAGCAAGAAGGTCCCGGGTTCGAATCTCTCGGCTCGGGTGCCTTTCTGTGTGGAGTTTGCATGCTCTCCCCGTGTCCGCGTGGGTTTTCACCGGGCACTCCGGTTTCCTCCCACAGTCCAAAAAGCATGCTGCTGCATAGGTTAATTGGCTCGCAGGCTAAATTGCCCCGCAGTGCCCGGCGATGAACTGGCGTCCTATCGTCGGTATATCCTTGGCTTGCACCCTGTGTCTGCCGGGATAGGCTCTGGCTCACCGTGACCCTGTATAGGACTAAGCGGTTTCAGACAATGAGATTAGATGAGAGTGAGCATGAGATGGAAAACGCAGCATTACGTTGCACATTTATAATTTGAAAAATTGCGTCAGCAATTTGCAGTGGCCGAACCTTCAGAGGCAGCCAGCGCAGGAGAGTCATGTCCGAGCAAATAGACAGACTGGTGCACCTAAACTAGCCGCATAGATATCTTTGATGCTTTTCTCATATACTTTGAATGACATGCAATCTGCCACATGCCAACGGACATGTGGGTGATAAATTAAGATGCATTGTCAGCAGGAATGGCATTGCAAGTATATCAGAGAGGCCTAATAAAGTACCAATGCAGTGATACCAGCTGCCGAAAGAGGGATTCAAGTGGAGAATTTAGAGAATTTAAACCTGAGAGGGTCGAGAGTATTTTACCAATTCGTAGCGCTGCTCGAACATAACTTGAGGCATTGGGTTGAACTGAAAGAGGTTGGGGAGAACTACAATATATTGATGGGCTTGCTGTATTGGGACGCGGACACCGATACATATTAATCCGTGTTAACTACATGACTCGCTATCCAGGAGCAGTTGCTTTTAAAACTATTGAGACTCTTTAAGCTGCTGAAGCAAATGCTGATGATGTTTTCGCGGATGAAATTTCCGACGGAAATGTTAACTGAATGGGCGGCACGGTGGCCCAGTGGTTAGCGCTGTCGCCTCACAGCAAGAAGGTCCCGGGTTCGAATCTCTCGGCTCGGCTGCCTTTCTGTGTGGAGTTTGCATGCTCTCCCCGTGTCCGCGTGGGTTTTCGCCGGGCACTCCGGTTTCCTCCCACAGTCCAAAAAGCATGCTGCTACATAGGTTAATTGGCTCGCAGGCTAAATTGCCCCGCAGTGCCCGGCGATGGACTGGCGTCCCATCGTCGGTATATCCTTGCCTTGCGCCCTGTGTCTGCCGGGATAGGCTCCAGCTCACCGTGACCCTGTATAGGACTAAGCGGTTTCAGACAATGAGATGGGAGAGAGGTGAGATGTTAACTGAATGTGGAGCACAATTCATGTTGGACGTAATGGGGCAGATCAACCGACCAGTGTCTCTAACACAGTCGTTTACAGCTCCATACAATCGCAAATGTACTGGGCTCATTGAGTGATTTAACAGAACTTTAAAGACCATGCTCCCATGTATGTGTAAGGCTCAAGCCAAATTAACGAGACCGATTCCTCACACCACTAGTGTTTGCATTCCGTTACTTTTCGGAAGAGAGTGTGGGATTCTCACCCTCAGAGTTACTGTTTGGAGGGACCGTGAAGAGACCACTGACAATACGAAAGGAGTTGGTGACAGAGGAAAAGATCACTGACTAGGTCATAGAAGACATATCAGTATGTGTTTGACCTATAGAACAAGCTGGAAGAGATGTGTAAGTTGGCACACCAAAGCCTCGAGAAGGTATCCGTGAGGTACAAGATATTGTACTACAAAAAAACAAAAACAACACAGGTGGACGTGGGAAAGAAGGTATTAATTTTGCTTCCTAGAAAAAGCGACAAGCTTTTATTACAATTAAACAGTCCATTTCGCATTGTAGAGAAAACGGGAGACTACGATTACCTGCTGGTGTTACACGGTAAACTGAAAACCGTTCACACTAATATGCTGATAAAATATGTAGACTGACCAGCAATTAATTTGCCCTAGGACCCTCTCGAGACAAAAGTTCCTGGCATGGGAGCCGTTGATATACAGGTCGTAAAGAAGTATCAGGCACTGTAGAAAGTCCTGCAGGGCTCAACTTGCATACTGAACGTAATTTTTGCCCCCTAACTTCCAGGGAGGAGAAACGTGGAAAGATGTGAAGGTGTCAGAACTCCAAGCCATGTTTGACATGGGGAAATTGAGAAATCGACCTTCAATTATGCAGGTCCCATTGTACTCGTTAATAAAAACCCAACGGGCCTAACCGATTCTGTATGGGTTATATGTGACGGAAGCAAGTCATTAAATTTGACACAGAACCCTTCCAGACCTGGAAGCATTGTTTGCGCTGCTTGGCACTAGCTGATATTTTTCAAAAATTGCTTTGTGTAAGGGTTATTGACAACTTCCGATGAAAAAAGATGAAGTGAAAATCGCATTTATTATCCACCAAGGCTTGTTTCAATTTACTGTCATGCCATTCAGCGCGGTGAATGTGCCAGCCACCTTCAGCCGCATGATGCGTAATCAGCTAGCCAGAATCCCGCAGGTCATCAATTACATTGATGATATTTTAATCTTTAGAGAGACTTGGGATGAGGTACTGAGTAGGCTGAGAATGCTCCAGTTGACAACACGACCATTAAATGGAAGCTTGGAGTGACTGACTTTTTGGGGGCATGTAGTGAGACAAGGAGAAATGACACCCCAGACAGGGAAGGTCGACTGGGCTCTAATGGCTTGGAGGTCCGGTACAATAATAATAAGCAAAACCATAATAATAAGCATAAAAATGGTTATTGTTGTTGATTTGCTGCTCATATGTCGTTGTTGTTGTCGCTGGCATGCTGTCCTCTCCACAGCTCTGTGTAGTGCTTTGTGACTCTTGGGTGAAAAGCGCTCTAAAAGTGCAATTATTAATAATTATGGTTTGGTGAGATCACAAGAGGTGCGCTTGTCCTGGGAGCTCAAATGGGGCCATCTGCACAGGGAAGATGTATGGCTTCACTGTGTGACAGTAACCCAACGATACAAAGTAGTTGTGTTAACGCGGTGCCAATTTAATAACCCTCGTAAACTGGTTTCACAACTAACATCATTGTAAAAATAGTACGCTCCGTCGCTTCCCGCATAATATCCGATCACATGACTAAACAACCTATGACCCTCAATGGTTGCTGTCTATATTTTACCCACCATTACCCAACCCCGGACGCCTACATGTGTGAGTGTGTGTGCTGGAGTCTGTATACTCCTAGCTCAGCCTCAAATGAGTTACCGAGTGCAGTGTGTAAACATTGCCACTAGGGAGACAAAGGTGGCCGAGCATGGTGCTGGTCATCAACCTTCTCTTATGTCGTGTCGACCTTCATAGTTGCTCGCTAACGGCACTTGACCCTACGGTCTGTTACGGCTATACGGGGGGGTCTTTGTCTTCATACACCAAGCACCAGTCCTCACGCATCTGGGTGTCTAAGCATGTTTTTTTCACGACCTGGCAGGGTCATGGCCCAGAACTGAGAAATCCGCAGTCACCCTTCCCTCACACCCTCCCACTGGTGGTGTAAGAAGGCCATGGTGCAATCCATGCCTGGCAGAGTGGTGATGCCATTCTCCCGATGTCGAGGAATGAGGAGTCTCGGCTGTGCACAATCGCTCGTGCTGTCCAGAAAACGATGTGCCCAATGGGTTGTAGTTCCTTCGCTCAGCCTGCTGCTCAATGTATCCAACCCATTGGTGACCAATCACAGCATTGTTTCATCTCACCCAGCAAGGTTGCTGCCTAGCCGCTGCTACGGCTAGCGACATTACATTTCTCCGGAGCCACTTACTTCCACTCGTTAACGTCTTCTCGTGCTAAGCGTCACAGTTCTCCATACTCTGAGTCTTTGGTGGCCCCCACTCTTCTCTCCGTCGCTGTCCCCAGAACTGCCCCATGTCTCGATGTGTCTGCTTATATTTTCTCATGACCACCCTTCTAATTTTTACCAGTTTGGTCCGGGTTGGTCTCAGCACTTATTTTGTCAAAACATGATCTTACCGGTAACCAGCACATTAGCAAGCCTCAAGCATGCACCTCAAGCACTAGTGCACCTAAAGCTTTCTTTAATAAAACGGATGAACTCACGTCACATGAGTCTGCAATTATTTACTTTCCACTTAACTTAAATTTTTGTTTGCGCAGGGGGCTTCACGATTATCACCTGGCGCCACTTGCCACGATGCTATGTCTTCTGTCTGTATGTGTGCATACATGCATTTGCCCAGTCCAGTTATGTATTTGATACGTTTTTTTCTGTGGATGTCCAACCGGCATGTGTGCGTACTGCTAGTACATTTCAGGTGTGCATATGTTTGTTATGTAAAGATGCGCGCATGAAAAATGTTAGCCTGAATCCTTGACAGGGACTAAGGAAATTAATTCCCTACTTTGCCGATTTGGCGAACCACTTGGCCAATATGACACACTAACAAAGCCTAACATACTAATATGGTCAGGAGGCCCAGGACAGAGCATTTGAATAACTAAAAATAGTACTGATAAAAGCCCCAATTCTGAAGCTAGCAGACGAGACAAAGCTATTCATCGTTCAGACGGATGCTTCGGACATAGGGTTGGCTGTCACGCTCTTGCAGGAACATAACGGTGGAACTTACCCAGTCACATGTCAGTCGGAAGTTTCTCCCCTCAAATATCAATATTCAACGACTGACAGGGAAAATTTGCGTCTTGTATGGGTTGTTCAGAAACGAAGGTTGCACCTTTACGGGAGAGAGTTTATACTTGAAAAGCACCACAAACTGCTGGTTTTCATTAACTGCGCCCAAATCGACAAAAGCCGAGTGAAGAGGTCAGCATTGGTCCTTCAGCTGTACTGGTACTCCATGAAAGTGACCATGAGACAAGATGATGTCAAAGCAGATTTTCTAAGCTGGAGCGCCAGCGATTGGCAGAGTAAGAAAACACTAGGACAAAATACACGCACTACTCCCGTTTCCGCTTGGCACGAACGAACGATATACAGGTCTTTGTCAAGGAAGAGAAGGGAGGCATTGTCATGGTCACGGTGAGCACACTTGTTGATGATACACAAATACTCTCTGCAAAAATCAGACAGGTCAATGTGACCAAGACCCACTTTAATTGAAGCACACCACCCAACACTAATAGTGAGACAGCGCTACAGACGGTGCCAGGTTAACTTGACCCAAACATAATTTAACTTCCTAGCAGAGGTGGAATGACAGAGACACAAATTTTCACCTGTCTGAAAACAATATGCATATGGAGCACCTGTGAGGAAATTGGATCGCTGTAAGAGTGCCATTTGATTGGTTGAGTGAAATGAGGTAGTGGATGTCTAAAGAAATATAAAACAAAGAGCTGCCTGAGAGAAAAGAACCCTGACCCAAGACCCAGCAGGCACCGACCAATCTGAGGAGACAGAGACAGGAGAGAAACACGGCTGTGGAGCATGATGTGGATTACAAACCGCGGCTCGAGAACGGTGCAGTGCAGAGAGAGCCAAGCTGGTGGGTCAGTGACCACCTTGTGCTGACTGGCCAGCACGAGCGACTCAACCTGTAAAGTGTTCAGATACCAGCGATCAAGTGACTACCGTGAGTGGTAGTCACTTAATGGGTACAGGCTGTGCTATTACAACAATGGGGTTATTAAATTTATGTTGTTCATTCAATTGTTAAATCTCCTCTCCACTTGATTATTGTGTAGCTGCTTACCTCTTCCTGAAATTGGGCCTTCAGTCCCCCTCTGAGTTGTCCCACCTCGGGCCTTCTCCCTTACACAACGATCTAAATCTTTGTTGCAAGTAATTTCTGCTAAAACCGTGGGGATTGTGACAGTCAGTACTCATCTCCCTGGCCAGTGAATATTATACAGTAACAATGCGGACCAGTCTCCACTCATAAGTTATTACGCTCATCGCCCACTGAGTGATGATCATAAGCTGATGCTCATTTTACTGACTGAAAAGGATTTCATGCAACTGAGCCAAACCAGTTTGAGAATAAACTCTGAGCAAAAACTGGAATTTGGAAATGTTGTATACATATGAATGATTGTAATGTATCAGAAGATAGCCTATTGCCTTTTCAAAAGATAAGTTGGCACTGGCTTTGCAAAAGATGATTAAAGTCCCTTATGGCCTTAAGAGACATTGGGGCAAGTGCTGTCATCGAACACCTTCGAAGGACGATATGGTACATGAGATACTAAGTGGCTAGCACCATGCCTGACTGCCATTATTTCCACAGTACTGAATCATATACATCGTACACAATTGTACTCAAAGAAGCCATCATCACAGACTCTTAGAAAAAGGAATTGCATGTTCTAAAATCTGAAAACCACTGGCATAATTCCAATATATTTTAAATGTTGTACCATATTGATTATTGCTTGGTAAGAAACAAGCTCTGGTCTGTTAATTTAGCCCTATTTAGTAATTTTTGCCTTGGGCATTTCCACTGGAAACTTGAGACTTGTTGCCAAGTGCAATCACAGCAGTGTAGGAAACATGCTATGGGAACTGTAGATATCTACTTAAGCTGTTTTCATGGAATCGATAATCAATTTAAAACATATCGATATCCAGTGGCTTAGTCTGTCATCCAGCAGCTCGCATCTGTCACGTTATGTGTGCACACAGACTCTCTCAGACCGTAACAGGTGTGGTGTAGAAGTCACATCAAAATGCATTAAAAAATCCTCCATATCAAGAGAGCGCAGCGAGTGTTTTAGTGAACCGTAATGGTGTCAAGTAGCTTACGCCTCCGAGAGCTTTACACTTCAATGAAATAGCTATTGGTGATGTTCAGGTAGAATGAAACTCATTTGTGTAGTTCGTCTGTTAAAGGTCTCTATTGGTGTGTGTGTGTGTAGGTGTGTGGGCCTTTGGGGAGCGATATCTCAGTGGTTAGCTCCCTGGACTACAAACCTGGCAAACCGTGTTCAATTCCTACTGATGACCAATAGTAGAGCGAATTCTTAAACCAGTCCTGGGCCCCGCCCAGGCCGACTTAGTCTCAAATGAGTACCTAGTGCAGTTTGTAAACATTCCCATTAGGGAGACAAAGCTGGCCAGGCGTGGTGCTGGCAACTCACCTCCACATGTTCCTTATCCTTCGTCATTGGTAGTCGCTAATGGCACTTGATCCTCCAGTCTGTTAAGGCTATATGGTGGATCTTTATTTTTTGTAATGATGTTTTTTCATCTTTGTGGGCTTTTGTGGGGATCGGTTTGAGTGCTGTGCTCAAAACCCCCTCAGCCAAGTTCAATTCCCACTCACGAATGACAACAGTGGTGGTTGTTTATCTGGTCCTGGGCCTCCTCAAGGTTGATTCAGACTCAAATGAGTGCGAGGTGTAGTGTGTAAACATTGTCACTAGGGAGACAAAGACGGCTTTGCGTGTGCTTGCCACACCTTTTGTTATGTGCCTAGCCAGAATTCATAGGTGATACTTGCTAATTGCACTTAACCCTACAGTCTGTTAAGGCTATACTGGGATATTTGTCTTTGAAGATGTTTAGGTGGTGGACAGCAGAGCAGTGAGTGTCTTTGAGTTTGTTCCCACATCCTAAAGGTTCTGCTCTCACAGCTGTCTGGTCGCTGTTTCCAGGGATTGGACCAAAACGCGCTTTCTGTTCTTGACACAAAATACCCAATTGCATTATTTTAACATTGGGCTTTTGTAGGCCTGTGTTATAAAATCAAACTCAACGTTTTGTTTTACAATTGCCTACAATGAACGAGTGATAAGGAACAGAAGTCTTCATCAAGCAGAAATAATCCAGTCTCTGTTTCGCAAGTGAACTCATCTGCTAAATAGAGAACATGGAAAACGTGTGTACACGTGCACACACGATCGTTCCCTTAGTATTAGTGCGTGACTTACCATTCACATGATGAATCTAAGCTGCTTGTGACACAAGCAAAAGCATGCCGATTGTTGCATAAAAATTACTGCACCGCTTACCATAGGCGTACTAGTCCATAAACGTAAGTGAAATTCATCAGTGTCCAAGGAGATACTGACCTCTGCCACCGAAATGTGTAATGTCCAGTGCTGTCTCAGGACCACAGATAAGCACCGCCCCAAAGCTTGCTTAGCACAAAGACATTTTGACCATTGGAAAAATAATTGCCTTGATGAGAATGTCCTCATTTTGAACGGGAAAAGCACCTTTACCACTCACACTGAATCGACTTTTCTCGACACATATCACCTGTTATTGAATAAGACTGAAGGCCAATTTTTTTTATAACATCTATTTGGCGCTCAGGTCCATTATGTGTTGGTTTGCAAAAAGCATGTTATTTAGGCACTAATCCCGTTCTCATGTAAATGAAATAAAAGCTCGTATGAGCACACATTTAAAAGTAGCCCTGGTGTCCGCAAAGCACTGCAAAGCACTTGAAGACCCACTTTTTAAAATGTTCATCTATTTTGTCCGGCGATTGACTGGCGTCCCGTCGTCGGGTGTATTCCTGCCTTACGCCCTGTGTTTCCGGGATAGACTCCGGCTCACCGTGACCATATATAGGATTAAGCGGTTTCAGAAAATGAGATGAGATGAGATCTATTTTGTATGCACACTCTCTATAATAGCGTGTGAGGGGTCACACTAAACTATAAATTTGCTTGTGTCTGTTCATTATATCGGTATCAGCATTTAAAAAAAAAGTCCTGGCAGGTGATGTAAGGCTTTTTCATGCTTGTATTCTTTAAGTTATACCATTTTGCTACTAAGCAATGAGCTCTTTGGCATTTCTCGATAACCCCAAAGAGGTATTAATGCCCAGATATCTAACGCTGTATAAAGTGGGTGTCACGCAAGCACACGTGGACAAGTGAAGGGGTGCGAGCCGCAGTTTTGCGAGCTGCGTTAAAATACCCGCGACATCGGATTGACTCCCGCGAATTGCCGACACACAGATATATTCAAAAATCCATTGTTGTACCGCCATCGCGGCATCGTTCGCCGCCGTCCCTGTGGCGCTGCCGGCACATGGTAAAGCTGGCAGGGTACCAAAGAGGTGGCTTTACCAGATCCACACTCAGCCACCTTCACCTCTTCAGCACTCATTCATAGGAGGCCCAATGCTGGTTCAAATTAACGTTGCTTGTGTCAGTTGTGGGCTCAAACTTTGAATTTGAGTCGTTGGACCCGTAACGCAATGCACTTAAACTAAAAATACAAATATCCCCCATATAGCCTTAATAATAATTGCTTTTATACAGCACATATCACCCGAGGGTCACAAAGTGCTGCACAGAGCTGTAGAGAGAATGGTATGTCAACAACAACGACATTAGAACGGAAATACAGCTATAACGTTTTTTGGGTTTTTTCTTTTTTTACAAATCCGAGCTGTGGAGCGAACGGCATGTGAACAACAACATCAAGACAGTTCAACTGAAAGTCAAATAGTAGCAATAAGTTCTAAGCCATAGAGTAAGCAGAAAAAAACAAATTCTTCAAAAAAAATAAGGAATAAATGTTCCTGATCAGGCGCAAGTCGGCAGAAAGCCATCATCCTGGCATGACAATACTGAGCCGCATCAACAGTCCGAGCCAGAGGGCTTGAAAGCCTTACGGAACAAGTGAGTCTTGAGACGAGATTTGAAGATGCCCAGGGACTTAGCTGATCGAATCTCCAATGGAAGGGCATTCAGGAGAAGGGGATCATTGCGTGAGAAGGCTCTGTCACCGAATGGAGGTGCGATCTGGGCACATGCAGCTCGCCCGTATTGGAGGATCGAAGTTGTTGTGTTGAGGAGAGTGCCTGAAGTATGTTGGAGTAGCACCAGTGAGAGCCTTGTAGGTGAGAAGGAGGATCTTGAAATTGAGCCTGTATTTAACCGGTAACCAGTGGAGAGATATCGGTAGTGGGGATATGTGATCGTGGATGGATGTACGAGTGAGGACTCCAGCAGCCGTATTCTGCACACGTTGGAGACAATTGATCAGGTAGGCAGGGATGCCAGGGAGCAGTGCATTATAGTAATCGATTCGTGAGGAGATGAAGATGTGTATTAGCTTCTTAGCATCATTGGGTGACAGGATGTTGTGCAGTCTGGCTATATTTATGAGATGGATATATGCTATCTTCGTCACTTTGTTGATGTGTGCCTCGAAGCTGAGTGAGGAAACGAGAGTCACACCTAGACTCCAGACTGCCTTAGCAACTTAAATGATGTGGTCGTCAAGCATCACTTGGATAAGTTCAGCCTTGGACAACTGGTGCGGGGTTCCGACAAGCAAAACTTATTTTTTGTCATCATTTAGTTTTAGGAAATTTGAATTGAGCCAGGCCTTCACAGTTGACAGTGAGGATGACATGCAAATACCAGACACATTGATGGATGGCTTTTTTAACAGGCCGTAGGGTCAAGTGCTGTTAGCGAGCACCTATTAAGGTCAATGGGGAACACAAGGGGTAGGTGGTCATCACCACGCCCGCCCCCCATTGTTAAGGCCGAATCGACCTAGGGAAGGTCCAGACGTGATTAATAAAGATATCACTGTACTGGTCGTAAGCAGGAATCGAACCGAGGCCGCTGGGTTTGTAGCGCAGTGCTATAAGTGACACACCACCACATCCTACAAATAGGGACAGACACAAGCACTTAACGGATTACAAGACGCACTCTCTTGGGAACACTGCTGGCCGTCAGAAGTTTTAGAAGAGTAATCAATACTGTAAGTGGGAATAAAATATGAAATAAGACACACAAGCCTTGGTGTCCCTGTGGACGAAATTTGTGCTTATCATTCGTGCTCGTGAAGGATTCAAACCAAGTAGCCTCAGTGCGGACATCAACAATGGCCGCCATTCACCACCAACTCGCGCTGGATGTCACCACGACGCTTGTGCCAGGGCCACGTCCACCTTAGGGACGTGCGCGCGCGCGCACACACACGCTCGCGCGCGGCAACAAACGCACGAGGCGCGCGAGCACTCACTGAGCACGGTGAGGTGAGCGGGCCGCGAGCGCAGCGCGGCCTGCGTGGCCTGGCACTCGTAGACGGCGTCATCAGCCAGCTCGGCGCGCGACACCTGAAGGTTGTGCTCGCCGCCCCGCGTGCTGCCGACGATGGAGTAGCGCGGCCAGCCTGCACACGCGCGCCGCGGTCGCCACCGGGGTTAGAGCGACAGCGCCGCAGCGACGGCGACGGACGATGCCGCGAGCGAGAGGGGGGGGCGCTCGACGCGGCTGTCCTGAGAGAACGGCTTCAGAGACGATTCGCGCATCGAGCCATGCAACCTACAGCGGTAGATTAATAATGACACGCTGACAATTGAAATGCCACTGTAAAATAGAGAATATTGATTCACCCTTTAGTGGCAATAATACAAGTGTTAAGATGTTCAAGCACCGTAGACACACCTTTCAGAAGGCATAGTTTGCAGAAAAAAAACACATGCTTGCAAAAAATCATGCAAACAAAATAATTTTATATTTTATGCAATGTCGCTGACAATGATTGGCTCACACGGAGACAGCCTTCTTTATGGCCTCGTGTCACAGGTGCCAGCCAAATATATCCAAAAGGTAAGCATGTTTTGCCATAAGCATGTATGTGTGTAAAGTAAAGGTGTCTATTGTTTAAAGATCTTAAGAGTTGGATTATTGCTAGAAATAGTCAAACATTTTCTCTTATTTCACACCTGTATAGTGATAAAAAGGTACCCATTGAAATAGCAATGATACACCTATGTCAATGCCACAATGCTCATGATGTCACAACATCAACAACAATGCTACATTAACAGTATCACAATAATAACAGTGCCAAAGTGTTGCACGGTGGTGCAGTAAGTTGCCCTGCTGCCAGACAGTAATGAGAGGTCCCGATTTCAATCCCTGACTCAGGTGGCTTTCTGTGCCACGTTTTCCTGTTCTCACAGCGTTGCAGCAGTTTTCGCTGGGTCCTCCAATTTCCTCCCAGAGTCCAGAGACACGCTGCTGCTGCCCAGGTTAATTTGCCTGCTGACTAAATTGCCCCCAGTGCCCTGCAATAGACCCGCATCCCATCCCAGGCATAACCCTGCCTTGCACCCTCTGTCTGCCAGGATAGGCTCTAGCTCATCATGACCCTAAACAGGGCTAAGCGGAGACCGATAGTGAACGAGAAATGCCACGATAAAAAAAACAACGTCACAAGGACGACAGCGCCGTACGGTCCACAGTTTGCATTGCACGGCCACAACGGCACGACTGTGGCTTGGCTTTTATTTACAATTCATAAAGGAGACATGGGGCGGCACGGTGGCCCAGTGGTTAGCGCTGTCGCCTCACAGCAAGAAGGTCCCGGGTTCGAATCTCTCGGCTCGGGCGCCTTTCTGTGTGGAGTTTGCATGCTCTCCCCGTGTCCGCGTGGGTTTTCGCCGGGCACTCCGGTTTCCTCCCACAGTCCAAAAAGCATGCTGCCACATAGGTTAATTGACTCGCAGGCTAAATTGCCCCGCAGTGCCCGGCGACGGACTGGCGTCCCATCGTCGGTATATCCTTGCCTTGCGCCCTGTGTCTGCCGGGATAGGCTCCGGCTTCACCGTGACCCTGTATAGGACTAAGCGGTTTCAGACAATGAGATGAGATGAGATTAAATTATGATGATTGCTACGAATAGCTGCTCTTTCGGGATAGCTGTGTCAATCGCTCCTCCCTCCTTCACGACGTTTTGCCTGCCACGTTGGAGGCATCTGCAGGCATTCGTCACTTTTAGAAGCAATCATCATGCATCGAGCCATTGAAACCTACATCAGTACAATATTAAATTATTGTTACTTATCAATTGATAAAATGTAGAACCCAACATGTCAGGAGCAGAACTTCCATGCATAACCGATGCTCCTGAGTAATATTCATCTGGAAATTTGTTGGAATAACAACTTAAATAGGAAAAAAAACTAAATAAATTTCACTTTCATGCTGAGAGATGAACGGATTGCTAATATTATAATGGAGGAGTGGTCAAGCATAATTACAGCTGAAAAATTGAAGGAGACAGGGAAAACCCCCACGGAGAAGATGCATAAATATCATTTGTTCCTTCATAGATGCTGCATGGACTTTTAAATTGTAGTATCGTGTGAGGAGTGGCAGAGGCACAGGCAGGCCTTCATCCAGCAGTGGATTGGTACGCATGCAAGGCCCACGTCGTTTTAACGCATTGCAGAGGCCAACAACACAGAACGGCTCACACCCAACAACAACCACTCTTGTAGGCGACGTCATAAGAACTTGGGAATAATTGACGGTGAGACGGAATTTTAAATGCGGCATGAAGTATGAAGGGAAGTGTTTTGAGCGGCAGTGTGCAGAGTGCGTGTGAGCTGTGGCGGTGGCCCGCAGCGCAGTGGGTTGAGGGACTCAGCGAGCAAACATCACGAGAATCGTAGCCACGCTCGCAGCGAGAGCAGAGTGACAGGGAGGTGACCGCTAATGAGCCAGTGACTGGAGTGAGTTATTGAGCAGCGGATCATCACTATCGGTGATTGCTTTGCGTTTAGATGTATTAAATCCAGGGAAATAATAATAATACAAGTTTACATTTATAGAGCGCTTTTTACCCGAGGCTCACAAATAAGATGTGGGTGCTCCACCCCAGATATAACGATAGCAGTATTCCAACTTTAGACAAATGTGTGGTCTACAGCGTAATAATAATAATTGCATTTATAGAGCGCTTTTCACCCGAGGGTCACAAAGCGCTGCACAGAGCTGCGGAGAGAACGGCATGTCAGCAACAACAACGACATAAGACAGCAAAACAGCAACAATAACGGTTTTGGGGGGTTCTTTTTTAATACAAAGCCGAGCTGTGAAGAGAACGGCATGTCAACAACATCAGGACAGTCCAACTGAAAGTCAAACAGAAGCAATAATTTATGGAAGGACATAAAATAAGCGATAAGACATAACATAAAAATAATCGTGGATGGGTGTGCGAGTGAGGACACTAGCAGCCGCATTCTGCACATATTGGAGACGATTGATCAGGAAGGCAGGGGTGCCACGGAGCATGAATTGCAGTAATCGATTCGTGAGGAGATGAAGATGTGCATTAGTTTCTCAGCGTCAGCGGGTGACAGGATGTTGTGCAGTCTGGCTTTTTTTCTGAGGTGGAAATAGGCTACCTTCATCACCTTGATGATCTGTGTTTCTGAGGTGAGTGAGGAATTAAGAGTCACACTTGGACTCCGGACTGCCTTAGCAACTTCATTAGTCTGGTCGTCAAGCATCAATTGGATAGGTTCAGCCTTGGACAATTGGTGCGGGGTTCTGACAAGCAAAACTTCTGTTTTGTCGCCATTTAGTTTCATAAATTTTGATTTGAGCCAGGCCTTCACAATTAACAGAAAGGATGGCATGCAAAGACCAGACGCATTAATGGATGGCTTTGCATGGATACAGATTTGGATTTCATCGGCATAGCAAGGGTAGCTGAAATTGAGGCTGTGCAGGATATGGAGGTTGTATGTACATGATGAACAGGAGTGGGCTGAGAACTGAACCCTGAGGAAATCCAGACAAAGCAGGATGGATTTCTTGAGTTTTGTTATCCGAGGTAAACAAAGGAACTTCTTCCCATCAGACAGGTAGGAGCTCAACCAATGCAGGGAACAGCGAGAGAACCCCTATACCCTCAAGCCTCTCAAGTCGGATCAGGTGGTCAATGGTATAAAAGGCAGCGCTCAGGTCCAGGAGGACAAGAATACTTGGCGAGCCTTCATCAGCAGTGAAGAGTAGGTCATAAACTACTTTTGCCAGAGCAGTTTCAGTACTATGACCGAATCTGAAACCAGATTGGAAGGGATCTAGGAGGTCAGTGTTAAGAACGTGTTTCTGGAGTTGCGCGGCTATGGTATGTTCATGGACCTTAGACATTAATGGTAAATGTTAGATGGAATGATAAATATCAGGGATGTTGCAATCGAGGCTAGGATTTTTTAAGCAGGGGGTAATAATTGTCCCGGCGATGGACTGGCGTCCCGTCGTCGGGTGTATTCCTGCCTTACGCCCTGTGTTTCCGGGATAGGCTCCGGCTCACCGTGACCCTATATAGGATTAAGCGGTTTCAGATAATGAGATGAGATGAGAATAATTGTGGCACGTTTTAAAAGTGAGGGAATGATACCTGAGTTATTAAACAGATTAGTGACGAACGTGGCAAGGACCTTGAAATTTGCCCAGATGATTTTGGATGGGAAAGGATCCAGGGAGCAGTTTGTGGGTCAAGGTCTGGTAACTAATGAAGAGGCCTCGAATTACATCAGACAATGAGTCAATGATAGGAAGTCATTGACCGGCTGAAGAATATAATTTGAGACGAAACAAATCCTTGCATAACAACGGAACTGATGGAGAAGGCATCAGATTGACCACATTTAATGACTGTATATTGAGCCATCCAATAGAACGCTAGAAATGTAGGCTTCGGGTTAAGGTGGGAGCCAAATGATGCTAACCATGGCACTCTCCTGTGAGATGTGTATTCTGCATACGTAAAAAACATTAATGTGAACATTATTAACGCGGTCTAAATATATCGTGTGAAGTTATTATTTTCAAGTTAATTGAAAAGTAATTTGTCCAATTCGACGTTTTGTCCAATAGCCATTTTGGCAGGTGAGTGAGGTAGGTTGTGTGACAGACACTACAGTGGTTAGCACACTGCACTACGAACCCCGGGACCTGAGTTTGATTCCTGACTCTAAATGGTGCAACCTGCACTCACCAGCATGGTGAAGTATGGTGAAGTAATCCCAAAACCAACACCTTGTGAGGAAGCCTAACATCTAGTCGTGTATTGAAGAGACGCTCAGAGATACATAGATTGACATTAATTATTTCGTAATTAAGATTCCCAAGCACACGGACGTACAATTAACACGAGATATTTGCAGGGCATCCATTGTTCACTTTGCACGATGCATGCGCACACCCACTACTCATTACCTAAGCAGCAATTATGCTGATGCATGGCAAGGCAAATAATGTCGCTCACATTTGGTTAAATTTTCCCATTATTTTCTGCACTTGCTTCGAGCTGTTCCGTGCAACAAGTGGTTCCCTTAATTGCGTGCCTCGAGCAGCAAAGCCATCTCAACCGTGTCGATATTTCACCCCATCACGGTGCGATATAGTAATACTGTATAACTCTTGCTCCGAAATTGGCTCGCAAATTATCCATTAAAAAAAAACGTGGGCGGTAATTTAGTACACGGCGAGGGCGCACTGTACAAATGGCGTGTGAAAAAAGATGGTTGTGTGAAAATAGACCTGCCGTAAAAGTTCATTAACAAGGGATGATCACCGATGGAATCCGTAAATGCATTCTGCAGGTATCATTACAGCCAAGACTCCTTCTTTCGCTACAATGGGCCGCAGACAAAATGGGATTTCTGATGAGTAGCAATTGGCTAATTTAATCAATTTCACAACGTTTGCAGCCAGACAGCTCATCCTTTATCGCATTTCAAATAAAAAAATGAAAACACAATCTATAGCGTTAAAGTGGCCCACCAAGGATGAACTGGTGTCGTTTGTCAGTTTCGACCAAATGCTCAGATGTTGATATTAATCTCGATTCCTCTATAGCACAAGGACGAATTAAGGATCACTCACAAAATGTTTAGTTACTTTCCTCATCGTTATCAACATTATGTATTTATCTCTGTTTCCAATTACCAGCACAGATTATGTCATCAGTCCGTTTTTGCGCTGGGTATAGCATCCAAATTCATTTTTTAATGGGTTTCACACGTTTGACAATTAACTCTGTAATGCAGTTTTCATAACTCCTGAGAGATCAGTGGAAGCTAACCGACGCGCTTTCTTGGAAGCAGGAGACGTGACTTTTCACAATGTTGCACTTGCCTCTGTGCACCTGAAATGTCAATCAAGGCAATTACAGACGTGATGCATCTGATTTATGCAGTAACCCATAAGAATATTGACGTAAGGTGTCTTCATACATCAATCTCTGTGACATGACTCTGAAGTCCAGAATTATTTTTCTGTCATACGCTCAACGTTTTGCCTTGTGCCTACGATAAATATTGTAGGTTCATTTTAAATGTGTGTGTGTCTTATTCCTCTGAGCCTAACATCGTATGATGGGCAGCAGGAAAGCAGGGTGGAAACGTCTGCACCTCGGGCATAAGTGGAGTTTATGCATCAAACAAAGCCTTTCTGTGTGGCGTTTGCGTGTTCAAACCCCCTATTTTACGTGATTTTCCTCCATGTTCTCCGACTTCCTGCCACGATTTAAAAAAACCCCACTCATTAATAAATTGGCTAATTACATCATAATATATCAGAAGCGATGTCTGGCAGGTTGGCACGAGCTGACTTCCTGGCTGACNCCCCCCGTGATCTCTTTGCTATGCTTCCGTATCCGGGTTATACATTCTACGAATTCTCATACTTTAACAGAAGCCTGTCGATATTTAAACATCGATATAGATTCTCCTCTGATCCCATTGCATAACTCAACGAGTCTGAATAAAAAATAAAAATTCCTGACGTACAGATTTTTCATTTGGCTAACTTGGGTTCCCTTTTTCTGATACGTGAATAATAATAATAATTGCATTTATAGAGCGCTTTTCACCCGAGGGTCACAAAGCGCTGCACAGAGCTGCGGAGAGAACGGCCGCGTCAGCAACAACGACGGAGAACAGAAAAACAGCAACGTTTTTTGGTGTTTTTTTTCTTACAAATCCGAGCTGTGGAGAGAATGGCATGTCAACAACAACATTAGGACAGTTCAACTGAAAGTCAAACAGTGGCGATAAATTATATAACATAAAGTCAGCAGAAAAAAATATATTCTTCAACAAATAAGGAAGAAACAAATGTTCCCAAGCAGACGCAGGTCGGCAGAGAGCCAACATCCCAATGTGGCATCACTGAGCCGCACTAACAGTCCAAGTCGGAGGAAGAAATAAATGTTCCCGAGCAGGCGCAGGTCGGAAGAGAGCCAACAGCCCGGCACGACAACACTGAGCCGCATGAATAGTCCTTGCCGGAGGACTTGAAAGCTTTAAGGAACAAGTGAGTTTTAAGGCGAGATTTAAAGATGCCCAAGGACTCAGCTGAACGAATATACAGTAGAAGGGCAGTCCAGAATCTTGGATCAGCATGTGAGAAGGCTGTCACCCATCAAATGGAGGCGCGACCTGGGCACATGCAGCGAGCCTGCATTGGAGGATCGAAGTTGTCATGTTGAGGGTGCCTGAAGTAGGTCACGGATGTATGTCGGAGCTGCGCCAGTGAGAGAGCCTTGCAAGCGAGAAGGAGGATGTTGAATTCAATCCTGTATTTAACAGGTAATCAGTAGAGAAACATCAGTACTGGGGATATGTGATCGTGGATGGGTATGCGAGTGAGAACTCCAGCAGCCACATTCTGCACACGTTGGAGACGATTGATCAGGTAGGCAGGGGTTCCAGGGAGCAGGGGTTCCAGGGAGCAGTGCATTGCAGTAATCGATTCGTGAGGAGATGAAGATGTGTATTAGCGTCTCAGCGCCAGCAGGTAACAGGATTTTGCACAGTCTGGCTAAATTTCTGAGATAAAAAAAAGCTACCTTCGTCACCTTGTTGATGTGTGTCTCGAAGGTGAGTGAGAAATCAAAAGTCACACCTAGACTCCGGACTGCCTTAGCAACTTCAATGGTCTGGTCATCAAGCAGTGATAAAGCATCGATAACCAAGAGTGTAGTCTCTCCGTATGCCTAGATTAAACAGTTACCGATGTCTGTCCATCGGTCCAGCCCGGTGACGCTGTTTTTAACAGTCGTGCAAAGTATATGCTTTGCAGAATTTGCATAAAATTACGTTTCACATTCGATTTCCTATTACTTTTTCACCCAAACTATTTATTACACTTACTTGTTTATTTTAATCACGTCGAACAATGTATTGATGCACAGCAATCAGAATATAGATGAACAAGAGATGATTTTGCACTGTTTTTGGTCGCATTTTCGACAAGTTCTGAGACTTGATGACAACGCAGGCGACTGTTACTTTGATGAGAAGGGACAAAGGAGGTACGCGGAGACGAGCGGGGAGGTGGGGAGACGCAGGAAGACGAGGGGAGACACAGAGATTCGGGGAGCACAGAAGAGGCGCAACACCCAGATGAGGGGAGATGAGCGGAGACACAGAGACAAGGGGACACAAAGAGACGCAGAGACGACAAAAGACCGAAGACGAGGGGAGGCACGGAGACAAAGGAAGACACAGAGGCGAGCGGGGACATGGAGACACAGAGACAAACACACGCAGCCTCGTGTTTCCGCGATTCTTCTCCGCCGTGTGAGACACACAATGACACGGGGACACAGCGAGACATGGAGACAGATCCAGGAACACAGAGAAACATGGAAATAGACACAAAAACACAGAGAAACAGACACACAACGACACTGAGACAATACAGCACTTGAATTT
>JAZEWT010000005.1:9731742-9751945 GCA_036362905.1 Mordacia mordax
TGTTGTGGGCGGCCATCGGGAGGGAGGGGGGGGTGGCATGAGTAGCGGTGGAGGCGGGAGCCATCGGTAGCCCGTGTTTTACAAGTGGCCATCGGAGTTGTCGCATGAGTGGCTGCGGAGGCAAGAGCTGCCAAGAACCCATGTATTATGGGTTGCCACTGAAGCAGTGGCGCAGTTGACGGTGGCAGTAAGAGCCACCGGGAGCCCGTGTGTTACGGGTGGCCACCAGAATGGTTGCG
This sequence comes from Mordacia mordax, assembly GCA_036362905.1. Lineage (NCBI taxonomy): Eukaryota > Metazoa > Chordata > Hyperoartia > Petromyzontiformes > Petromyzontidae > Mordacia > Mordacia mordax. The sequence continues at coordinate 9,731,982 of JAZEWT010000005.1, forward strand.
CCATGTTTGGCGGTTGGGCTGGGCCGGGGGGTGGGTGGGCTCTCTTGGAGGGGCCTCCCCGCCCCCGGCTCAGTGAGAGCCCAAGGAGGGCAGCCGCTGGGGCCGCTGGAGGTCAAGATGGGCCAATGGTGGTGTCTTGCAGAGTCTTGCCACGGTGGTGGCAAAGAGTCCAGGTAGACTTCGCCACTGGGAGGGGGGGGAACTGTGGTGCCAAGCCTCGCGCTGTGACAGACTGGGTACGACTGCACGCCCACACCTGCTGATGTCGTCCGGGGTGACAGAGGGTCAGGTGAGGTAAGACCGAGAAAGTGAGGGCGACAGAAAGTGTGGTGGCGTTCCCCCCCCTCTCAAGATCGTAAACAACATGTGGTCTGGAGGGGAACATAAGGCAGACGTGATGATCGGATTGGATGGCGGACGTAGAGTGATATCTCGTGGCTGGGTGACGTCTGAGGGGATAGATAGGGAGGTGTTCAGCAGCGAAGGGAGTGGTCTGCATGGGAAATTTGCAGCGAAGCGACAGGCATGTCGAGAGGCGAATCGATAGCACGCAAAGTGCGAGGGAGGTAGTGAGCTGTGTGTTGCTGCGTGTACTGGGTGTGTTAATACAGAGCCGGAAAGACAGAAGTCTCCCATCTCACACATCAGCGGGCAGCCGATTAATGCAGAGGAAGCGGACCATTGGGTTGCACTCACAGATCACCATCAATTGTTAGAACGACTTCAAGAGTCTAGGAGGAAAACGCCTGTCTCCACTTACCCCAGAAATAAGAAAAATCCTCCTAATCCCTCAATGTGATGCACTCGCTCACCAGCCGTCAGATGCCTCCTTATTGCTCTGTCACTACAATTGTGGTTAGACTCCCCTGTAATGTGACCACTAGCCACATCATGGGCCAAAACGCTTCTTGCCTCTCCACCCCACCCCCCTCACGAGTCGTAATTTCCCGGCTCAAGAAATGAATTAATGCCCAAGCAGTTCATGGGCTACATGGTCAGTGACAAACAGCACCGTTGGTTTGTTAAGACCTTCAGAGCCCGTGTTCGGCAACTGTAATGAAAATATAATACAACATCTGTATTCTCCCCTACCGTACTCAAGCCAACCCCAAAATATGAGCACAAAAAAAACAGATACAAAGTAGTTTGTCGTTTGGATCTCAGAAATTGTTCATGAATCATGAATTACCCACAACTGTTGGTAAGTTTTCCAAAGGAAAAATAAAACCCTAAACTATTAATATTGGGGATTTCTCTAATTTTTATTCAGATTAGCGTGCCTTGAGTGTAAGGTTTCGATTTGAAAAATTCGTTGGAAGCTCCTGCAGCAGTGTCATGGAATGGCCCACAGAAGTGGACATCACAGAACTGCTTCCGAGATCCCCTCGCGTGACCTTTTATTCATATATGGGGAGAAACTCTGCCACCCCACCTACTGCAAAGTAATATTAATCAATTCTCTGTCAAAGTGATATATACTAGATCTTGGCCTACAAACTGCTCCATGGACCGCTTCCCATCCAAACTCATCCGGGCAAATTTCAAATCCCTTGCCACTTTCGTTAGTAATCTCTTCATAAACTCAATTCCCTCCAGCATCGTTCCCCCCACTATTCAAATGTGCCACAGTTACCACTCTGCTTAAAAAAACCTGGCCTCGATTGCAACATCCCTGATAATTATCACCCCATCTGAAATCTACCACTTTTCTCAAAGGTCCTTTATCCTGCAGTAGCCATGCATCTCCAAAAACACGTCCTCAACAATGAACTCCTCGATCCCTTCTAATCTGGATTTAGATTAGGCCATAGTACTGAAACTGCTCTGGTAAAAGAAGTTAATGATGTACTGGTCACTGTTGATGAAGGCTTGAAAGTATTCTTGTCCTCCTGGACTTTAGCGCTGCCTTTGATACCGTTAATCACCCTACCTTACTTTCGCAACTGGAGGGTATAAGGGTCTCTGGATGTTCCCTGCATTGGCTGAGTTCCTACCTCTCTGACCGGAAGCAGTTCATCAGCCTTGGAGGACACAACTCAGAAATCCATCCTGTTTTAACTGAAGTTCCTTAGGATTCAATTTTCGGCGCATGCCTCTTCAGCATCTACATAAAACCTCATGGCCATATCCTATGCAGCCTCAATCTCAGCTACCATTGCTATGCTGATGACATCAAAATCTATATCCACGCAAAGCCATCCATCAATGCGTCTGATCTCTGCAAGTCGTCCTCACTGTCAACTATGAAGGCCTGGCTCAATTCAAATTTCCTCAAACTAAATTGTGACAAAACAGAAGTTTTGCTTGTTGGAACCCCACACCAATTGTCCAAGGCTAAACCTATCCAATTGATGCTTGACGACCAGACCATTGAAGTTGCTAAGGCAGTCCAGAGTCTAGGTGTGACTCTTGATTCCTCACTCAGCTTCGAGACATACATCAACAAGATAACAAAGGTAGCCTATTTCCATCTCATAAATATAACCAGACATCCTGTCACCAGCTAATGCTGAGAAGCTAATACACATCTTCATCTCTTCACAAAATAGATTATTGCAATGCACTACTCCCTGGCATCCCTGCCTACCTGATCAATCATCTCCAATGTGTGCAGAATGCGGCTGCTAGAGTCCTCACTTGCACACTCATCCACAATCATATATCCCCAGTACTGGTGTCTCTCCACGTGCTACCGGTTTAAGATAGGATCGATTTTATGATCCTCCTTCTCACCTACAAGGCTCTCACTGGCACTGCTCCAATATACATCCGTGACCTACTTCAGGCACCCCCCTCACCACAACTTCGATCTTCCAATACGGGCTTCCTGCATGAACCCAGATCGCACCTTCATTCGATGGGTGAGAGAGCCTTCTCACACACCGCTCCCAGACTCTGGAATGCCCTTCCATTGGAGAGTCTGTCAGCTGAGTCCCTGGGCATCTTCAAATCTCATATCAAGACTGACTTGCTCTGTAAGGCTTTCAAGTCCTCTGGCTAGGACTATTGATACGGCTCACTGTTGTCGTGCTGGGATGATACCTCGCTGGCAACCTGCACCTGCTCGGGAACACTTATTCCTTGCTTCGTTTGTTTAACAATTATTTTTATTGCTTATTTTAGCTCTTCTCTAAATTACAGCCATCATCTGAGAGCAATGCTGTAAAATTAATTGTTGTGTTATACTTCTATGCTCGCCTGTATCTTCTCAAAATCTTCAACATGCACCGTCTTGCATGATGAAAAATACTTATATCGCTGCCATGCCCTGTACCGCATCATAATTTATTATTGCAGCAGAAAATACTCAGGGATCTTGCATGCTCTGGATGCGGGATTCCTGCGAAACATTCGAACTAGTCAATGCAAACAAGGAGGCCCTCATCAAGCAGTGGACTTGCAGAGGACGGTATACATGTATATTGTGTATGTGTTGGTGACCAGGCCAAGACCATTATCTCACTGCACCCGACAACCTGGTGTAACTTTCTAGCATCATGGTAAAATTGATTTGCACAGCTATGGAGAGTGATGATGTCAAAATGACTGTGCTCCAGAAATGGATTACGATCCATGATGTGGCGCATGGCTGCACTGTTACCAGAGGCTCATTATTGCCTGAGCTTGTTCATAACAGGGGCAGGGGTCATGGTTTGTGCGCCCAAACCTTGAGATTTGTATATAAATGGGCCGCCACAGCTGTGACATTGAATAGTGGAGGTGGGGCAAGCGACTGTTAATTCGGACACAGCGACATGATTAGCACGAGGGAATACATAATTGCTGAAGTGTCTACCAATGGTGCAAAAAGCTCAAGGTTTACATTTGGCACTAAAAAATATCATTGCCAGTAATGCAGAAATGCAATTTGCCATTTAAATTATAAGTTTATTCTGTTATGCTTTTAATTGTAAAATAATAAAGAAAGACCTTACAATTTATCACGTTTTTATTTTCCGCTGAAAAAATTCTTTGCGCGTGCAGTGCAGCATTCCTTTTCGATGGGGCTATTATGTTCCCAATGAGCTCACTCCTCTCATCCTATGAAAAAAGTGGCTGCACGGCTACCTGAGTGACTAACGTGACCCTGACAAGGTCCTTAAATGGGCAAGGGCACTTGCGTACGGGGCGCCGCCGCATACCTGGCAGGTGATGCTCAGCACCTAGCGCCAGGCCATCCTTAGTCCACTGCACGATGCCCGAGTAGTTGGCGACCACGCACATGAGCGTGACCGGCTGGCCTGCGACCACTGAGCAATCCGACGGCTCCTGTGTGAAGGACGCTCTTGCGTTGACTGCAAACAGAGAGACAGAGACAACGACGGAGGAGGAGTGAAACTGTTTGATGGGCAAGGCAGCAAGATTGCATTCCTCTGTCCAGACTTACTTTGCATCGTTTTGTACCATGCAGGTGGCCACGTACGCTATCGTGCAGATGTGCGGAGTGGGCGTTAAATAAAACAAATGTAACATTTAGCCAAACGCGTGTGCGGCGAGGCATTATAATACAAAACAAAGAGAAGCGGTGCTTTGAACGTGCGGCAGGAGCCGGGCTTCACAAGATGCTGGCAACGCAATCATTACGCTCGCCCAGCGTGCAGCACCGCTCGCGCGCGGTTCCGCTGCCGTCTTTCTCCGTGCACGGGGATAAAGAAGAGACGACCCCGGTCCAGCGCACAACAAAGCACGCGCACCATTTGCTGAGACCGTTCGCTGGAGAGCCCTCCCGCGTGTGCCCACAATTACAAGCGAATTTACGTTAGAAAAAAATGGAACCACCAATTTCCAAGGGTTTTCCTGTGCTCTACTGCCACGTACGATGCTGATGAACAAATAGCATGCTTGAGTCGCATTGCGAGGAGGCCCAAGGCATACATTTATTAAATGCCACCATTTGTCAAGTTTAGGACTAGCAAGTAAAAATGTCTTACATCGTATAATAATTGACATTTATATTTAACGTTAAATTGCAAGCATTGATTTGTGACAAGACGCCTGCATATGTGTGAGTGGCAGAATGTAAGCGCCCAGCCACCACATAGTCAGACGCAGACTATTTGGAGAAAGAGCCGCGATTCTGCCAACTGTTGTTTGCCAGACCTGTTGTTGTTTTGGTGCCAAGGACATGCCAGTGTGCATGCACGCGTGTCACTGTTCTGACTCGCCTTCAAAGAAATTAATCTTAATTCATGAAATCTTTCTAGTGTAGCCCATTCAAAGTGCCGAGCGGTCACAATGCTATCCTCACTTTCTGTCGACCAGGCCCATCAATGTCACATTTCATTCTTATTGTATAATAATTTCATTCTCCGACAGATATTGTTGGAAATGTAAAAAAGGGACAGATAATATACATAATAAGTAACGAATGCAGTGAAGGACGCTGGCTCAGTTGAGAAACGCACGTGCATTTCAACTGTATGATTATCCATACCAGGGCTACTTTGAATGGCATCTCATTCAAATCAGATTTATAGAGCGAGCATAATATAATGGCAGTTGGTGTAATGGGTTTCAGTTCAGTCCCTTCAAAATAATAGCAGGAATTTGTGCTAAGCAATATTTACCCTTCGCTCGCCTTGTAGCAAAGAGGAGCAACGTCACGAGCAGACACCAGGGTACTAGTCAGTGACCTTGTCTGGCTGTTGGATGTAGCTTGGCATTGCCAGACGAAGCGACTATTTATTTCATTACTCATTAGCGCTGCCCGTTAGCGAGCGGTTCATTAAGAGTGGCAGTCCATTAAGCATCCTTTTTTCCCCTCTCTGACCAGCGCCTGTGACTGCTAATGCTTTTAATTATACCACAAGCGGGCGGCGCTGATGGAGAGAACAGTGCCTGGTATAGATCTGGAGCCTTTATTTGACTCTAGTTCCCTATCATTTGGACACATGGGTGCTAAATCGCTAGTGGCATATTTGCCGTTTAATGCAATAAATTGCGGCGTCATTATATGGCGAGAGAACTTTTAAAAAGTCGCTCTTATTCGAGGGTCCAGCTTCAGCTGTCGTCTATGCTTTTAATGACATGTATGCCGATCGTCTGCCACCTGCACTGCTGGCACAGACAACTCCAGCAGGGTGCCACAAACGGGACAGATCTTATTTTCTTTCACAAAGTTTTGAGGAACAAAACGGAGAATAACGTTTGAGAAATGACCCGCGCTAAACCTTCCTCGCATGTATTTTCTGTAGGTTGCCGAGTTTATTGGCTCATGCTTTGAAATATGGTTTTGCTACATACTTGTTTCTTTTAACATTTTGATCTATAATCTAAGGAACATTCATCCGACGACCAAATCGGAGCGATTGCAGTGTTTGATCCGTACTATGCGTTACTCTTACTTTTGCAGTATAAAAAAATCTGTGGGTCACAAGAGACTCATAGGTCACGGAAACTGCCTGGGACTGGAAAACAGAACCACAAAGGGCCTAAAGAACTTTCTTTTGCTTCATTTTTTTTTTCACATTCCAGAGGACCGTGCCATCGATAACTCGCCAGACACAGGCCATCAACGACAGCAGAAGCATTTGTTATGATCACATAACTGGAAGTAAAACATCTTGCTCTCATTGTTGTTTTCCAATTAATGCCTTGGGAATGCAACACAGTGAGGTGCAATTTATCATTAATTTGCTCCATGTGCTTTATTGAAATGTGTGCTGCAGCATCCCAATTACCACAAATATTGCTGCCTCAATTACATTGCGTGGCTTTGATGCTCACTTTGATACCAAAATGTTTTTTGTGCATAAGATGTATTTCCTCACAGAGGTAAGGTTTTTTTTGTTTTATTCCGAACGTGAAATGCACCGTATTTTCTTGTTTCCATCTCTTTTAAAATTGTTCACAACAAAAACAACAAAGCTACCGCTTTAATAATGGCAGCTTAAATAAGCACGGCGATTTGTAAGCACGCACAACTTTGGCAGCACGTAGTACAAGCGTTGCACAAGGTAGGTCAATCTTTCGAATTTCTGATTGATCAAGGCCTCAGATTCGCCCTGAGCAACAACATTAAAATGCAGGGCTGTGCAAATATGAAAAAAAAACTAATTGACAGGATCATTTGGGAACCTAGTAGAGTATTTTTTACTAAGTAAAACTCTTTCATCAACTATGTGAGCATATTATATTATGTAAATGCACCAACATAATTTGTAATGCGCGCAAATTCCACGCATGGTTATGGACGAGATACGGATATAGAGGCGTGAGGAAGCTGCAGAGAAGTGGGGAGGAGGAAGGAAGCCATGCAGTCAGCAGGTGCCAATAGATGGCTTACACTGCTTCCTATATATTACGATGTTATTGGTACATTCATCAATGAGAGGTTTTTTTTGCGGGTAGAATCTGGAGAATTTGGAGGATATTTACGCAGAAAGTGGGAGAGAACACACAAACTCCACAAAGGCCCCGAGGTGGGTAGCCTATCTGCCTCGGGCAGTACTTTTTTTCTGTGAGACGGAGATGTTACCACCACTTGATCTAAATACAAACAGTTCAAAATGTGGCAATAGCACATCACCCAGACTGATATTTAATGCCACGAGGACATTATTTATTTTGCACAAAGAAGCGTGCTGAGATGCGTGGTCGGAATCACGTCTGAGCGACAGAGATAGAAAACGCGCGGATCCAATGCCCGTTGAATAATAATTGCACTTCCCGGGCGCTTTTCACCCGAGGGTCACAAAGCGCTGCAGGAAGCTGTGGAGAGAACGGCACGTCAGCAACAACAACGACACATGAACGGCATATAAATAACAATTATATGTTGTCGTTTTTGTTGCGGTTGTTACAAATCTGAGCTGTGGAGAGACAGGCATCAGTCACATTGTTAAGGAAAGACGCGCGATTTGACAGCACAAATCGCACGCGTGTCCGCGCAGTTTGCGCGCACGTCTGTGAACGGAGCGCGCGGCGCTGATTGGCCGCTCGCATTTCCACACCGTAAAACCTCCGGCCCCCCCCCTGCTCTCCGAGCAAGACAATCCCAGCAAATTGAACCGAAGTTAACCTGAAACAGATGGCCGTGAGCCTCCCAACCACGCCGTGCCTCCTCAGCCAGATAAAATGTTACCCAGCATGGCGTGCAGTTGCTAGAATGCGCACCGCACCAACCCTGCCCTACCCTTCAGCAGGCACGCCGCCTCAGTGGTTAAAGGATGTCTCACGTTTAGCAGAAGAGTGCAGAACTGTACGAAAGTGCGTTGCCTCGTGTGGTGAAGAATTATTGCAGGAGCAGAAAAAGGGATTAAAACAGAGCTGGGCGGCGCGGTGGCCCAGTGGTTAGCGCTGTCGCCTCACAGCAAGAAGGTCTCGGGTTCGAATCTCTCGGCTCGGGTGCCTTTCTGTGTGGAGTTTGCATGCTCTCCCCGTGTCCGCGTGGGTTTTCGCCGGCCACTCCGGTTTCCTCCCACAGTCCATGCTGCTACATAGGTTAATTGGCTCGCAGGCTAAATTGCCCCGCAGTGCCTGGCGACGGACTGGCGTCCCATCGTCGGTATATCCTTGCCTTGCGCCCTGTGTCTGCCGGGATAGGCTCCGGCTTCACCGTGACCCTGTATAGGACTAAGCGGTTTCAGACTATGAGATGAGATGAGACAAACAGAGCTTTTAAGGTTGAGAGAAGACCAATTTGCCAGGAGAGCTACCTCAAAAAACATATGGTTCTGGCATAAGCAGCACAAATGCTGACCATTGCCCCCACTGGCATATTTTTTAAACAGTGAATGGTAATAAACCTAAGTGGTAGGCAGTTTTCCAATAATCTGGAAATGCTGGCCACCTATTCCTACACTACAATTACTGACTTAGAATGTTACCTACAGTCCCATCATTTTTGACAATGCCCTCACTCTGCGTTTTACTCAGGTCATATATACATCAATTTGTCCTTAACATCTCAAAAATGTTACAATTTTAATCGATGTGCTTTAAAATGTAATAGCAGTCATCAAAAACAAAATGTTGATGATTTCCATATCTAATTTTGTTCAATTAAAACGCTGCCTACATTATTCTCAGTCTCGAAAGTCACAATGAGTATAAGGTCACTATTATTGGCACAATTTCATCACGGAGAGCACAATTCTTCTCTACCAAAGCAGGGTTTATTTTGTCTCAAAACAAGTAGGCAAGGCAAACATTAGCACCATGGCAGTAAATTCCAAGAATATATAGTGTTTTACATAATTTACAGGTTTGTCGATCCACTGCTGGACAAATGCCTCCCCACACACCATGTCAGTCATGGGGATTTGTCTGACCTTACTTCACCACGCTGGTCTGTGCGGGTTGGTGAGGAGAGGTGCTAAACGACCGCATCATATATCTCTTGACACTGATATTTACTGTAGCTGTGAATCAAACTCGAGGTGCTGGGTTCATCGTGCAGTGCTAACCACTGCATCACCACTCTACTGCCCACAAACTTAAGATTCCCACTATGCAATTCATGTCCATGCCTCATCTAAATGAGCCACGGGTGGCTCATTTATGATGGCTGCCATAGCTCTCATAGCCAATTTGACGATGTCAAGAAATAAAAAATAACGCTTTGTATTACCTTTTTGCAAATGGTTCTGTAGTTGGAACCCTGAATAACAAAAATGCAAACCTTGCCCACTGCTCGATTTTATCACTGGCCTTTAAGGTGATCTCACAGGTAGGCGTTTGTGTCTCACTGAGCATCCCGCTGGCACACTCACATTTGCACCTGAGCCAAATATGCCCGATCTCCAGCACGTAACATTAATTGAGCTTAACGTAAGGCAAGACACAAAGCAGTGCGATGTAGATTTATAAACGGTGTAATAATACTATCGCACCTCAAAATACCGTGCAGCGTGGTTGAAGAGAAGGGGTGAGTTTCTATGGTGAGGTGAAATTGAGAATACCTATTGTCCTGCACAGTACAGACAAACTAGGCAGATGAAATTCCAGCAAGGGCCCTCAGCTTTCAGTAGCAAGGACGAAAGTTCAAGACCTGGTCAGGAGCCTCGTTTATAAAAATGATATTAGCAGTGTCCTGTGGAGGTTAGACTGATCCTGCCATAAGAATATGGAACTTCTGCCACTGGCTCACGATTGATGATACAGCAACGAGGACACTCGTTTGTTCAATCAATCAGCGGTCGGCTTTAGACCGTGCGTGCATTTTTACCCCGGCTTGACAAACTGATCATTTCGCATCAACAATGAGCTTCGTTTGTCTTTCTACAGCTAACGATGAGCGGACAAGTGCCCGTGCTGCTCTCCTCGTGGCTGCAGCTTGCGCTTGACTGCAATGTAGGCAGCGTCAACTCAATAACTACCCTCGAAAACACACAGCTCAACCAACGGTAGCCAATATAAGATTACAATAGGTTTTACCGTATCTGGCGATTGTGTTAAGATCTTAACACCTGCATAATCGCCAGATACGGTAAAACCTATTGTAATCTAATATTTGTATACTGGCAAAAAAGTACCCATAGCGTTAACAGCCCCATAGCCCCACCTAAGCTATAAAGCATTGATACTGCATTGTCTGGAGCTGACTGCCTTTTGGCAGCGACTGACACTGGCAAATAGGCTCAAAAGAAAGCCACTGCCAGGTGAAGGTCGGTCAGTTGAAGGACAATGCATAGGTTATCAAAGCTACCTGTTTGCATACTTTGCCACTAGTATGTGTGGCTTTTGCAAACTGGACATATTGTAAAATGTGTCTATTTGGTGTCTTAACACCTGCATAATCGCCAGATACGGTAAAACCTATCGTAATCTTATATTTGTATACTGGCAAAAAAGTACCCATAGCGTCAACGGTAGCCAGACCACCGCATTCTGCAGTAACACGATTTACAGCAAGAACCTAAACCGAAAGGAATCAAATAATAAGCAAGTAACTAAGTGATTAAACATTAATCTGAATTCACTGCACGCGTGCACAAAAGAGAACCAGCACACACACACACCGCTGGTAAGTTAACGATATGCGTGCACACGCACATTATTTTCTATTCCATAAGGCACTTGTGCATCGGCATTAAGAAACGGTATTTACAGTCAATTAAATAAAAATGAACCCAGAAATTATTTGTTTCGTTGCAGGCACTTTCTATATGCTGCATTGGGAAATAAATTACCCTTTAAGAACTTAAAATGAACCAAAAATACAATGAATGTGATGGTTTACTAGCGAAGGTGATGGGGGAGGGCTTTTAATAATGAATAAAATGACAGTAAACGTATGAACAGATGTGACTAACAAGGTTATCCCCAGCTCTCTTTCTGATCCATGACACTTCTTAAGCTTGCAGCGGAAATATTTACAGTCAGCAAAAAAATAAAAAAACACACAAGAGCTTGTTGATCCCTCATATCCGAACCGGGAAGCTCTTCCGAGAATCTACCGTTTGGGTTGTATGATCGAACGTAAACAAATTCATCCCAAACTGCAAAAACCTGCATGCCGGAGAATCCGACGGGAAGAGCCACAAGCTTATGGCAGGCGCTTGTGACAGCTGAGAGGCTCTCCTAGTGGCCCTCCCTTTACCCTGCCAGTAGCTGAAGAGCCAATGAAGGAGAAAATTGGGGGAAGTCGGGCCTTCTGTGGGCAGGTCCATTAAAAAGCTGAATAAGTCCTTGCCATCTCTCTCTTGGCTCCTCAAAAGCGATTTGTTCACCCATAAAGGACCCTTCAGCCAACCCCTTTCCTATCCACGTCTCTGCCATGCATTGGGCATGATGGCAGCTTAGAGGAGAACAGCTTTGTAGATTTTTTTTTCACTCGGTGGCGAGTGTGAGGGTGGGGGTAGGTAGTGTGAAAGCTGGCTTTGTCTGGAGCTGCAACTCACAGCCTCACCCCCTGTGGCCTCACAAATGCAAATTCTGTCTGGCCGCACGCTCCTTTGGGCTTTCAGCTCCAGTGATTTGTAATTTGGTTAGGCTGGCGCATGGAAATGTGGCTAGAAAGAGGGAACCCGGTCATTGTCTTGTAGAGACTGAAGCCAGCTGCAGAGGATTTTGGCCTGGAATTTTTGGGGGAGTGTTTTTTTTGTATGGATGAAATATTGACCCACGTGAACTTGAGGCATTCTACAATTGAAACTCGAGGACAGTAATGGATTAAAATTTGAGTGACAATCTTACCAGCACCATGACAAAAGGGCCCAAGCTGCGCCCTCCCAGCATCCTTTGCAGTGTTCCTCTGCTACTTAGGGATATAGTGCTTGTTCTCTAAACATTTGCATACTACACGTATCTGCATCTCACAAAAGGGGGTTGGCTGGATGGGAGAAAGTATTTTATCTTTGTCAAAACAAATGCAGTCAAGCTTGACATGCCGAATTTTACTGTACAGCAGTCAGTAGCTGCATATTCTCGGTGAGATATAGGGAAGACAAAGCCGGAGTGACGGAAGGAATTTTGGCTACCATACAGAGAAATAATGTCCCAAACATATCTCAGAGGGAGTGCCATGCAGGAGACTGTGACTGCAGGACCCATAACTTATATGTTCTGTAGAGGCCATAGGATTTGCAAAAAATCCCCATATTGTCCGTGCATACTTTAATACTATTATCTGCAATTATTTGGGCATTTTCCCTCCAGGATTGAGAATGGCTTCCTGTTATCCACAATTTAATTTTCAGGCAAGAGGAGTCATGAACCGAATTAATCCAATCGTGAGCGATTATCCATGAAATAATTCCCACGAATATGTGGAGTCAGCTTCTGAATAACCACACATATAACAGGACCCACGATGCTCATCTTCCACATCTACATTGATAAGATGAGTCTTATGGTAATTTTGGTGACCTACCTGCAAAGGCTTTCTTGCTACTCACAAACATGCTTCGTAACATTACTACATTAGATAATTCAGTCTCCTGCTGTTGGAAACGGGAAACCATGTTTAAAGAGACAAAAACAAGCATTACTTTTGTATATATCTAATTTTTTCGGTGAAGAGAGTGCATCCAGAAGTCATGAACATGGTCTTCTGTTCAATCGATTCTTTGTTGTTTGCCTAAAAAATCAGGATCTTTCCCAAGAAATAATATTGACCTTTAATACCAAGCAGCTGCACCCTTTGCAATTACTGTCTGAATGTCCTGGCATTTCCACGCACATGAATGCAGGAGGATCTGACAGAAATTGGACATTCCACGTAAATACGTACAAATACAAACGCATACATTGTGCACATTCACACCCATTCATAAATACACGCGCATATACATGCAAAAACAAGGGCACACGTACCAACCAATGCATACGGACCACTCAAATACATTGTAAGCATATTCAAACAACGATATAAGGTCCCGGGTTCGAATCTCTCGGCTCGGGTGCCTTTCTGTGTGGAGTTTGCATGCTCTCCCCGTGTCCGCGTGGGTTTTCTCCGGGTACTCCGTTTTCCTCCCACAGTCCAAAAGCATGCTCCTGGATAGGTTCATTGGCTCGCAGACTAAAATTGTCCCGCAATGCCCGGCGATGGACCGGCGTCTCGTCGTCGGGTGTATTCCTGCCTTACGCCCTGTGTTTCTGGGATAGGCTCCGGCTCACCGTGACCCTATATAGGATTAAGCGGTTTCAGATAATGAGATGAGATATAATTATATGGAACCCCTTTATTTACAGTACATATTTCTTGGGACATTATTGTCTCGCTTTACCTACGTGCATTATTGCCTGTGTTTACCTGGGTTTACCATAGTCAAACATTACACACACACACACAAAATCACGCAACGGTCCAGTACAATTCGGTTGGTTCAGCTGCTTACATTCAATGGGCCGACCATTAACATGCAGGCGCATGCACGAACTGACAGCCGCTCGCACGCATTACGGACGCGGCACAATCATGCCGCTGTACGTTAACTATCGCTGCATGACTGCAGATCGGGAGCTGGAGTAACCCTGTGATAGTAGTGTAAAACAAAAAACACCCCCGAGGAGAGCAAGAGCAGGAAAGTGAGATGGACACGTTGCAAATGGATTGATATGTGAGCACAGATTGTGGCGTGCCCTTTGGCACCTGTGTCTCGCTCTCGCTGCTACAAAAAAGGCGGCCGGCATTAGCAGAAGCACGCGACGCTTCGGCAAGCATTAACTGCGCTTTCATTGGCTCTAACTTGCTTTCGTTTTTTTTTACATCAATCTATATATTCTGAAGTCGATTGGGTAATGTGTAATAGTACAACTAGGCTCCATTCCAAAACGCCAATTATTTATGCGCAATTCAAATGGCGACATTTTTGCTGACTAAAAGTGCTCCTGATTACATATGAAAGATAGATCAGCACAATTAAAAGACATTATAGGATGCCCTTTGCAGTAAATGCCAATGTCATTAGCCCACCTGCCCAGCTTCTGAATGACGGTCATAATCATTCTGTTATTCTTATTGAGCTAATGTTTCGACCAGAGAGCCGAACAATTCACTGCGTGCGGAAAACAGATCACCGTGCAATATTCATGTCCTCAGCAGGTATAAATTAAAGCCGGCGATGTCTTGATGCGGGAGAAATCGAATAAAACTCGACGTAAATAAGCCGTGCAGCGAAATAGGAGATGCCGCTTCCCCCCCCCCCCGCGGGGTGGTTTTTTAGAAATTAAGTCAGCGCGATGCCCTATAACCTTCTAACGCATCTGCATTCACGCTGCGTAAACGGTGCGGAGAGCGCGGGCGCCAGCCTCCTCCTCTTCCTCCTCCGCCCATGCATTGTGATGCGGTATCGCGTGTAGACGCACGCTGGCCTTTTTTTTTCTAAAAAAAAGGGTGGTGACTGGTAGAGGTGGGAAGAGGCGGGGGAGGTGTTGTTCGTTTAGTTTCATCCATCATCGTTGCGGCTGTCATTCCTGTCGCACGCTCTGAACCCAACGGCTCGGCGCCAGGTGCACAAAATAAAATGCGAGGAAATTAAAGAATAATCGAGAAGGTTGTCGGAAGTTATTTAACGTGAATAAAATCTACCACGTGCTTGCGCTTGTGTGGGTTTTAATGTTTAATAATGCGGCAAAATAAGATTAATGAATTGAGTGCTCAATCAATAATCAGCTATTTAGTTCAGAATACCCCTTTGCTTTATTAATGTGCTAATTATTTCCATGGAGAGTGCATCTTGTACAGGATGGTCACATATATAACTCTCACGCACGTATGAACATATAGTATCTGCTATATGCTGGACTCAGATTAATCCAATGGACAGCGCAGACACAGAAACGTACATTTACAATCAAGCAAACAAATACCGTGTTCGCGTGGGTTTACGCCGGGCACTCAGGTTTCCCCCCATAGTCCAAAAAACATGCTGCTGCATAGGTTAATTGGCTTGCAGACTGAATTGCCCGCAATGCTGGGTGATGGACTTGCGTCCCATCGTGGGTATATCCCTGCCTTGCGCCCAGTGTCTGCCGGGATAGGCTCCGGCTCACCGCGACCCTGTACAGGACTAAGCAAGTTTCTGACAATGAGATGAGAAACAAATACCAGCTCCAATTTACATGACTCCAATTGCAGACCGTGCTTTAAAAAAAAGTCATATTTACCATCATTAACCCTTGCTTTCCTTCCACCATCACCCAGAGCGTCCGTGGAGGATTTGTTTAGCGAGGCTGCAGTGAGTAAATGGGGGGTTAAGCCAAGCCATTTCCCTGCTAGCTCTGTCTTGCTGCGGCAATGAATGTCTCTCAGTTGGAGAGGTGGTTGGGATCAGTTTGAGAGGTGTGAGCGTGGTGGGGAGGGCAGGCATTTCAGCACGATGCACGAAAATTACATTGGCTCCAGGGGAAAGCCGGTGTGCAGGAGTCGGAAGCTGGAAGCCAGATTATTCCTCGTACAAAAGCTCATTTGTTATCACCATCCGGGGCTATTCTGGCCCGAGTTTGGGTGTTGCTCAGGCTCTTCCTTTCGCGAAGACGCCCGCTCATTATCGACTCCACGAAGCCGAATCGCTTGCAGGCGCAGTGGGGCCTCGCCTCGCTACCCTCCCCCTGCCTCCCGCAGTTCTGCACCGGTGTATATCCAGACGCAGGTATCGCTAATGAGGCGAGCGCTAGGCAGCAATCAATTACAGATTCACATCCACGTTTGAGATGCCTCTATCTTCGCCTCAAATATTCAGTCGGCTCATTAATAATGGGTTAAGGTTATATGAACCAGACTGGCTTTACTTCGTTTGAATCGCTGACTTTTATAGCGTGTAATTGTTAACGTTAGTGCTTCTTGGTTGACTTGTGATCATGAAAAAAAATATTTCACCGCCATCGTGCCGGCCACAGCGCAAAGCACGTACACGGGCATCTAATGACCCGACGAGGTTTTCACACAAGACTTTGGTAATCCACTGCTGGTTGGAGGCGTCCGCACGTCACGTCTGCCACGAGAGTTGTTTGGCCATTCTTCACTGCGGTAGTCAAGGCGGGATGGAGAATCGGAGGGCCGCAAGATTATCGCTGAAGTTATCCCTCACCACTGACATCAGCAAGCCATGGCCGGGAGTCAAACCGGGGTCACCATGTCCATAATGCAGCACGTCAACCACTGTGCCACCGCTCACCTCCCACAGACAAAATGTGGTATGCGGTGTGATGTCGAAACTCTGTCAGTTTTCTGACCGTTTTTTCAATCAAGTTTCGGAAAATATTTATCTCGGATTGCTGTGAATTAACTGCGGCAAAAGTGTGTCTCCCTGTCTGACTCTCCATAATATATCTTGTTGCTTTATTCAAGTAGGCCACAAGCACTATCGGAGGAAAGACGATTTTTAGAAAACAAGCATGTAATAGTAACCATCAACCAATGGAAATGGCCTAAAGGGAATGATTTAAGAGCTCAATAAGAAGGTAGCAAAGTTAGTCTCCAGGCAGATATGACCAAAATAAGTCAAGTACAAAATCATGTTCGCTTCACTATTGAAGATATCTGTCTCTGGGATACAACTGAAACATATATCAAAGTGTGTATACATATAGCTCATCATTTAAGATGGTTTGGGGTGAAAACAAATTTGTATAATGGACCAGAGCAGGATGAGCTGACTTCGGAAACCCAAACACAATAAGAAAAAGCAACATACCAATGTGTGTCAGTCGATGCAGATTTCCTGCTGGATCATAAACGTGAATAATTGGCAAGGAAAAAGCAACTGATCAACTTCTGAAGATTTCTAAGAGAAACACGGAGAAGAGCCTGCACTAGAGACATTGAGATAGAAAGAGGAACACACGGACTGGGTGTCAAATGTGCATTGCAGGCATTGTATAGAATGTACAAAACGGTAAGTGGGTGCAGTGCCCTTCTCTGCCCAGTTTGCATGTTCTCCCCGTGGTTGCCGTGGGTTTCCGCCAGGTAAAACGGGTTTTTCTGGCAGCGCGCAAAGACATGCGACACAGGTTGGCTGGCCTGCTGACGAAATTTCCCCCGGAGACCTGCAATGGACTGGCGTCCCATCGTTGGTATAGCCGTGCCTCGCCGGATAGGCTCCAGCCCTCACGGCCCTGTACGGAATTAAGCGAGCGATGAAAACGACCGAATAGAAACGAAATTCTTTAACAGGAGCATGTCCTTGGAAGAGAGAAATCTTCAACAAGCCTTTGTGGGGAAGGAAGAAGCTAACCTCGCCAGCAGACATAAGACAGACCATGAATCAAAGGAATGGGGCACACTTTGGCCAAAATTATGCAGTGAACGTAAAGTGTCATGAGAAAGTTAGAGTTTTAAAAGTATTATTATTATGTACTTAGATTACCACCGCTCAATGAAGATGAAATGTAAGTTCAATTGTGTCACTTAAAGCTGAGAAAAAAGTCAAAGGGAAAAAAACGGAGTTCAAACTGAAATCTCTGTTTTAATATGCCCATTAAAGCTATATCGTGCTTTTAGCGCACATGTAGATAAAAGCTTTAAACAAATTTGGCCTTTGTGGGAAAGGAAAAATTCATTGCGTCCCACTGGTGCCAGGCAACGCTTGAGGGGACATGTCCACTAGCGTTGGGAAATGAGAACGATTTCTCTCAATTCCTCGCCCCGAGCTGCACAGTCACTCTGCAAGCTTAACTTGTAGAAGTGTTTGCAATATTTCTTTGCGCAGAACATTAAGATCGCATCTTTGTTCCCAAAAAAAAAACCCCAAAGGGCCAAACTTGAGACAAAACCATCTGTGATTGAAATAATTTATTTGGTGATGCTGCTATATTGGCAGTGATTTAGAGGCATAATTAACAATAAAACCTCAACACATTCGTCAACAGCATGGTGTGTGTGGCCTTAAAAGGAAAGCATACACATAGGCGACATTTTCCACAATTGCCTTTCTTCACAAACCTTAAGCAGGTGTCAGAATGCCTGAGGATGCCTCCATCATGGGAGGTGAAACGTCGCGAAGAACAGAGTGGAAGCACTCAACACCGCTATCCCGAAAGAACCGCTTTGGAAAGTTACTCTGTGCACCGCTTTGTGACCGTCGGATGAAAAGTGCTATATGAGTGCAATTATTATTATTCTCAGAACTTAAATAGTTTATGCTTTTTGGAAACACATGGCCAAACCCGAGACCACGCTCTCAAGGAAGCTGTCTCTGGTGTGGGTCAATCAGTTTCAAGAACAATGCATGCAATATTAAATAATTTTATTTGCATGTTTTGCCAAAAGCACGTGCTCTTTTGCAAACATGACACTTTGTGAAAGGTGGCAGTGTGATGTTTTAAGACCTTAGCAATTGTATTTTTGCATGAAATTGTAAGAGCCATTGTTCAAAGCATCAAATATCAAGGTATGAAGGCATTGTTTTTTTTATGAATGTGTGGAGCTTTTAAGTTGTATTGCTTGTGCACCATTACAATACAGCATCACCAAATAACGTGTCTCACTAAATAGCCCTGTATGAGCTATGGAGAAGGGCAATTGCCCTAAGAATCACATATTACATTTTTTTTCCCCCGTTTAAGACCACATGGCATTATTCGGGAAAATGCTGACTTTCAGTCAGCGAGATACCTTTTTGCTCAAATCCACTTATTCGAGTCTCCCTCAATGCCACGAGACGTGCCGGGTAAAAGGTCGTTGCCCGGCGCTCACCCGGACTATGCTTCGGGATAATAACAAACCACCGCCTTTTTAAGATGGGGGTTTTTGGGTCAAGACAGCGAGGTGTGTGGGCCGTGTACCCCATTCACCGGCACACGCAAGCCAGTGTCCGCGCTTAGTAACCCACAATGTCCAGTGTGAGCAATCTGTTTGCACTCCTCTTGGCCACGCAGAACCTTGGCTGATGAGAGCACAAATGTACGTCGCGCAGACACGCAAGCGTTTTTGACTTTAATTGCATTTCGACTTAAATTTTACCGATACCTCGAGGGATAATTGTTTGGCTTGAACTTTACCTTCACGCTTATACTGAAACGGCATTCTTTACGTGCTGTAAATTACCATTTTATTATATTTTCAAAGTGCTGTGCTACATTTTTTAAGTGTCACCAAACGAGAAATGCAAACATTTTCGGTAGTGAAAATGAGCTTGTCGACACGAATTTGGAGCTGCCCGAGAGAGTGATGTTTAGCTGCGCCTTCGGTGACATCAGGTTGTGCCGCAGCCACAGTGATTTCCCGAGAACATCCACCGATTAGACAGAGCGATGAAATCAGATCACGTTTGTGTGCTCAGGTGGATTATTACATTGCGGGATCGTGAGAAGTAGTGGCAACTTGGGGAGGCCTTTATCCAGCAATGGCTTGACCAGAGCTGATGGGAATTGCGCTAAAAAATTTGCAGTTAAACGAGATGGCTGATTTCAAAGCATCTCATCTCATTATCTGAAACCGCTTAATCCTATATAGGGTCACGCTGAGCCGGAGCCTATCCAGGAAACACAGGGCGTAAGGCAGGTATACACACGACGACGGGACACCAGTCCATCGCCGGGCATTGCGGGACAATTTTAGTCTGCGAGCCAATCAACCT
>JAZEWT010000005.1:9759239-9772219 GCA_036362905.1 Mordacia mordax
TCTTGCTGTGAGGCAACAGCGCTACCCACTGGGCCACCGTGCCGCCCGACAATGTATTTATCAATAATAAATTAAATGTGTCGCGACGCATCGCACTGGCGTTGGCGGCCACTCATCCTCTTCTCTCCAGCACTGGCATACTTGGACTCCGAAGGCTCTCCATCTCAACCAGCGAGGTTTGCTTTGTTTGGCCGCGCCGAACCCAGCAACGACCACGCGGTCAACTCACGGACACACGAATGAACTCTCGCCTTCAGCGCGACTCTCCACGGCGACACTTTCACGACGACACTTTACGAACACACTCTAGGACGACGATCTCTCGATTCTCACTCGACGACTCTCTTGACCGAATTGAACTCCTCACATCCCCTTACATACTCTCAGACCCCACTCCCGGTCCCGTCTGATGTCACCCAGTCACGCTATATCACCCCACTCCGCTAGCCAACCAGCATTTACCCACGGCTGCTCACCTACTAACCCAGAGTAACCTGGCGAACGACGTGACCCGACCCCAGTGTGAGTGTCAACATGTACTCAGCCTAACACGTCGCAGGCTTGGCACCACAAATGTATACTTACATTGCAGATGGCCTGAGAATGCCTTCACTCAACATCGCTGATAACGGAACTCAAAGAACGGCTACCCATCATCTGCGATGCTCTACAATACTAATATCCAATGTTGTTTGTCCAGTATTGTGGGAGTGTTTGCGTGACCAATACACAGTACAGCATAGAGCGTTGTCATACAGTAGCTGAGAGTTATATGGAATGCCTTATAGATTGACTCGTGTTTAGTAGATGTGGAATACACGCAGTGGAGGACTGAATAACAGTGCTGTTCGTCAGCTGGTTTCACTCAATCACTCTTCATTGCTGTTCGTGTATTGCATGTCTGTGCTTATTAGTGGGGAGCGGTAGTGCAGCGGTTAGCGAGCTAGTCTATGAATCTGGCAGCCCGAGTTCGAATCATGCTCACGACCAACATACGTGATCAATATCTAAACCGCAACTGGACCGCTCCGAAGGAGTGTAAACCAGAGTACTGAGGACAGAGTCGGCCAGCCGTGGTGCTGGCCACCCACGCCTTGCGATACTGTGCCACCTTTCACAGGTAGGTGTTCGCTAACAGCACTTTCTCCAACGCTCTGCTAAAGACTACACTGGGGATATTTGGATGCAAAGCTTCCAAGTTGCAGCAATCTCCAGCAGTGTCAAATGCGCACGATGTTATGTTGTTTTTCCCCTCCACTTTAAACCCTGAACGCTTTCACATGGCCCGAATGTTATCATATGTGCACACCCATTGTGCACGTAAGTGGACAACTAAAAACCCAGCAATGGAGGAAAGCTCAGAACAATAGCTACTGGATTTTTCCTTTTTTTAAACTGCTTTATCCGCACTCAAGCACATCAGATTTTCCATATGACTCTTCAACTTTGTTCATATAAATCTGAGCTAGGTTCAGCCACCTGAATTTTAATTCCGACTCCAAGCCAATTACCCGTCTTCTTTATGCTCCTGAATTTATTCAAGAGATTGAGAGTGCTGCTGCAACATACACAGGATGCAGGCTTGCTCTGTCGTGTTTTCAACAGTGAAATTCAGCAATGGCAAAAGAGAGGAGGGGGGCTCTAAGGGGTAGACGGGTGATGCAGGAGGGAGGTTGGGGGGGGTATACAGATGAAGTACAAAAAGCCTATAAAAAACAGACAAAAGACCTTATTTACACAGCTGAGCTGGGGCCCTTTCAATAGCCATACTGTTTCTATGGCGGCGGCAGCAGCGTGTGCTGAGGAGAGCAACGAATCAAATGGAGGGGTTTTTGTCTCCATAACAAACGTTTTAAAAAGTGTCCTGCACTGCCAGCTGCTAAAACACAGGAGGGTTTTGACGGTGGAAGCCGAGTAGGTAGAGTAGATCTCCGTGGTGCTGCTGTCGTTCGTGCCATTGTCAATCACAGTCACTACTTCATTTTTCCTCCCAACTGGGCGGCTGATAATTATACAGAACGTTGAGTCGCCCGCTGATTTCGACTTCAAACGTGAGGCCACGTCACAGATTGAACTAAAAAACAACAACTGTTTTCACGCGGAGGGAAATTATTAAAAATCGTTAAAAGTCACGTATGATTTTTTTATAATTAAAGGTATGCGCGGGGGGGGGGCGTCGTGCTTGTTACCAAGTGACTTTTAACTAATCCTCCAAAACCCTATTAATGATCAGCTTTTTCAGTTAATTAATCGCAAACAAGCAAATTGTGACACAATGGCTCTTAGTGTTGAATGCAATTGAGGTGACGTCAGTGTTTGCCAGACATGGGTTCAGCGCTTAAGCTGTGCTGACAGATAGATAGCAAGGAGGTTTGTTTTAGAAAGCTAAAGAAGCAAGCTGTGTTCTAAGTTGGACTCTAGGTAAACACCTGCTCAATTACAATGGGGCGACCTCACAGGAGATTTTCGGTGCATTCAAGCAGGATTAAAAGTGGACAAATCGGTTAATCATCAGCACTCGCTAACAAACACCTTTGTATGGTAACATTTGCTGGCTTAAAATAGCCACAATTCTGCACAGGAGAGTGCTTAGGTCTGCGTTGCTGCTACACTGTCATCGAATTGAAGTACACTGTCAGTTCGTTGTTTTGGAAAATTGCAAGGTACTTTTACGTTTGGTTTCTAGCCAGAAATTGTTGTACAGGAAGGATATTTAAGGTAACAAGGTGTTGTATATATATATAAAACCATTGGGACACGAGAAAATGTGCCTCTTTTGAAGGGATGTAAAACATAAAGAACATTAAAGGATATATTGAAAACAGCACTTTCATTTCAACAAATCTCAATTAACGTTAACAATACTGCGAACATTTTACTGAGGCTAATTCAATCGCACTTAACTTGAATATGAAATTAATATAATGTAATTTCAGCAAAGGAACGTGATTAGATTAGACAGAATGATAATTGTTGAAATATGTTATAGCTACTGATTAAATTAAAATGTTAAAGCACGGTAGACAAAGATGAAATAGCTTTGTTATAATAATCCAGAATTATTCCATTTCGGCTTTTATATCTCGCGTGAAAATAGTGTAAACCACTACAAGCCCACTCTCTCCATGGCATCCCGGCTACTGCACCACTGTGGACGGTTACAGATCAGCTCAGCGGGGATGTAAATTCCCATTTCGAAGATTACCAATGAGGTTGTTCGGTGGTAGATAATGTGGCTTGCATTTATAAGGGATACAGTTGTCTTATGAATAGACCGCGCCCCGCCATGGAAATGTGGAATCTCCACCGCTGGCTCAGGGCTATTTACATGAGATGAGCACCACCACAAGACTCATTTAAGTAAGAACTTTACGAATTAGGGGCGGCACGGTGGCTCAGTGGTTAGCGCTGACGCCTCACAACAAGAAGGTCCCGGGTTCGAATCTCTCGGCTCGGGTGCCTTTCTGTGTGGAGTTTGCATGCTCTCCCCGTGTCCACGTGGGTTTTCGCCGGGTACTCCGGTTTCCTCCCAAAGTCCAAAAGCATGCTCCTGGATAGGTTGATTGGCTCGCAGACTAAAATTGTCCCGCAATGCCCGGCGATGGACTGGCGTCCCGTCGTCGGGTGTATTCCTGCCTTACGCCCTGTGTTTCCGGGATAGGCTCCGGCTCACCGTGACCCTATATAGGATTAAGCGGTTTCAGATAATGAGATGAGATGAGACTTTACCAATTACGCTCTCAGTCGACCTTACAAGGTACAGTTGTAATGTTTGATTAGGCATCCCTGTTAATGGAGTACCACAAAAAAATAATCGTGAAAAATGTAGACAAAATGTTGAACTCTATTAGGTTTGCGTTTAATAATAATATTTGCACTTCAATAGCGCTTTTCACCCGGGGGTCACAAAGCACTACACAGAGCTGTGGACAGAACGGCATGTCCGCAACAACAACAACAACATCAGAGCAATTTAAATGAAAGTCGAGTAATGGCAATAGATGTTTGAAATGGTTTTGATCTTTTTAAGCTGCTAACAGATTGTTCACTTCTATTATCTACAGCTGCATTGTGTTTACAGACAAGGTGACGATCAATTCTGTAAAGAACTAACAGCAAAGTTGCATCGCTAAGCTACGTTGCTTAAGTTGCATCCACGAGCTGGGTTCGCAACTCGATCTTGAGACAAGAGACCCGAGAATACTACGTTACTGACCTATGTTGTCATGCCTTGATCCATGATGACTGTTTCCCAAAGCTGTTCTTTCGCAATAGCCGTGTCGAGCACTCCCCTTCTCTCTCTGAAGAAGAGAGGGGGTGCGATCGACACCGCTATCCCGAAAAATCAGCTTTGGAAAGCAATCAAAATGTTTTTTGCGAAATAATATATATATATTTGTTTGTAAAGCTACCCTTGCAAACTAAAGCAACATGAAATAGCCACTTATGCTCTGCTCCCAACATGCACTTTTCCACGTTATGTCCAAACAGCTCAGACTACCCCTCTCTGCTGCGCTGATTGAGAATGAGTGTGCTGTCGGTGTGGCAGAGGTGATCATCATCATTATCAATAGCAGCTTAATCCTATGTAGGGGGGGTCACGGTGAGCCGGAGCCTATCCCGGAAACACAGGGCGTAAGGCAGGAATGCACCCGACGACGGGACGTCAGTCCATCGGCGGGCATTTTTAGTCTGCGAGCCAATCAACCTATCCAGGAGCATGCTTTTGGACTGTGGGAGGAAACCGGAGTACCCGGCGAAAACCCACGCGGACACGGGGAGAGCATGCAAACTCCATACAGAAAGGTACCCGAGCCGAGAGATTCGAACCCGGGACCTTCTTGCTGTGAGGCGTCAGCGCTAACCACTGG
This sequence comes from Mordacia mordax, assembly GCA_036362905.1. Lineage (NCBI taxonomy): Eukaryota > Metazoa > Chordata > Hyperoartia > Petromyzontiformes > Petromyzontidae > Mordacia > Mordacia mordax. The sequence continues at coordinate 9,764,111 of JAZEWT010000005.1, forward strand.
GCCACCGCGCCGCCTGTACAGGGTCGCGGGAGACCGGAGCCTATCACGCAAACAGAGGGCGTAAGACGGGGCTATACCCATGATATGACCCCAGTACATCGCAGGGCACTGGGGGCAATCTACTCAGCAGGCCAATTAACCTGGGCAGCAGTGTGTCTTTGGACGGTGGGAGGAAACTGGAGCACCCGGCAAAAACCCACGTCGACGCGGGGAGAACACGCACACTCCACACCGAAAGGCACCCGAGCCAAGAACCGAACCCGGGTCCTTCTTGCTGTGAGGTGACAGCCCTGTTCACTGCCCACCGTGCTGCACTAGAGTTGACCATTATTATTCACGCTGGACAGCATGTTCAAGGAAGCATTAAGTCATGCCACTGCCACCATCGTAGAAGCACCGGTTGTGACTGACAATTTGGGCTCAGCAAATAAATGGTTGAAGTTCTTTTTAATTGATTTAATCATGACTTGTAAGAATTAAAAGCTTTTCCATCAATAGTTAACTAAAATAAGAGACATTCGAATAATGGTTGTTAAGGCATTGTGGGAAGACAGAACATATACCGTGATTGCTGAAATCGTAAAAGCCTTTTCTATTAGTCCTCTTGAAAGCTTACAATTGCCTGTGTCCTGGGTCACAACCCAATAGTGCCAGTACATTATGGCTGCGCTTGGACGTATATGACCCATGCAAATTATACAGAGCAGAATTTAATCGCTACAACGATGTTTACTAATTACCAACCATGTTTCTCTCCACGAGTCTGTGTCTGTACAAAGTCTGGTTGTCTCACCGTTATATTAGTTAATCAGGTGACCATGGAGGATAATTTGACTTCTTGAGCTGGAATGCACACGTGCATCATCTTCGATTGCATCCTGCACCCCATTGCCCAGATACACTGGGTTAGTGTGAAATTATGCGGAGCAAAACATTTAATCTCTCACTAAGCAGGTCGTATAGGCAAAATTGGTGTATGTTTCACTTATTGAAACACCCAAATATTGACGTAAATCTCGCAACCACACACCAGCAACTGTGGTCGCCAGATAAGTCAAACATTCGTTTATTACTTTTACGGAGAGAGACTGAATGTCCAACGTGAGGTTTGTAATATTATTATTTAAAAGAAAAAAGGTCCATTGTAAGTTTAATGTGGCATACTGAACTAAGCCAAAGCCCGTTTCGTGTGATGCCCACAGGTTACTCAGCATGTTACGGCTGCTAAGCCTTTTCATATGATGTTTTACAAGGCAATTGCTAGTTCAGGCAATGGCAATAGTTTTGATTGTAGTTTGCAAAGGCAACCCGTGTGTATATCTGAATGCCACTGAAATTCATTGGCCCGCAGCAAGGCTATATTGGATTTCGCAGAAATGTCCTTTGGAATTACTGCCTAGCATTCAAACCTTAACCGTGGGATGTGATTTAATACTTCGAGGGGATCTGCAAATATTGTCAGCATACAGTGTGCGGGCTCAATACCACACGAAATAACACCTATTTAGACTTTATTGTGGCACAAAAAATGGATACTGGAGACTCAACCTGCTCTATACAGAAAAACTCTGGTACAATTCGCCATATGTAACCACAAATTCAACAGCTGCCGGGTGATAGCATCGCTCGGGATAGGCACACTATTTATCATGTAACACCTTCCCACACGTGTACTGATGCTCACAAGCTTTAATAAGTCCAGGAGTGCCTCTTAGTTTGATAGATTAGGCGGGCATTTAGCAAAATGCGGGAAGGAGTGGGTGGATGGGGAGGGTCACAGCAGTTCTTCATTTGCTAAATTGTTTTAATCTGGACTGAGTGAGCCACCCCATAGATCAAGTGTGCTTGGAGTTATTGACAGACCACATCTATTGGAGGGCTCCTTGGGAATTGTCGGCAGGGGGTAGAATTCAAGGTGTCAAGGTCCATCGTTAAACCCTCGGCGAATCATAGACGAGGCCTTGTTATGGAGGTGTTTTTGTCACCGTACGGTCTGTAAAATGAATATTTGCTAATATTGTGTAAACAAGTTATGACGCATGGGGAGATCGATTGATTGAAACTCTGTTAAAGTAATCGTTTTAAAATTTGCAGCGAAAAAAATGTCTTTTATCTTGCCCTGCTGCACATCTCCCACAAATCTCAGCACTGTACGTACTTGCGTATAATTATAGCATCTCCTACTTATAATGTACATATTGATTCAATGTCAAAGCTATTTAGGGCGGCGCGGTGGCGCAGTGGTTAGCGCTGACGCCTCACAGCAAGAAGGTCCCGGGTTCGAGTCTCTCGGCTCCGGTGCCTTTCTGTGTGGAGTTTGCATGCTCTCCCCGTGTCCGCGTGGGTTTTCGCCGGGCACTCCGGTTTCCTCCACAGTCCAAAAGCATGCTCCTGGATAGGTTGATTGGCTCGCAGACTAAAAATTCTCCCGCAATGCCCGGCGATGGACCGGCGTCCCGTCGTCGGGTGTATTCCTGCCTTACGCCCTGTGTTTCCGGGATAGGCTCCGGCTTCACCGTGACCCTATATAGGATTAAGCGGTTTCAGATAATGAGATGAGATGAGAAGCTATTCAAAGAGAAAACGATTCCAATGCGCGAGGAAACTACACAGAGGTGGGGGAAGAGAGTTACGCAGCTAGCCGGTGCCAATGTTTGCCAGACACTGTGTTCTATATATTATTATTTCGTGTATTTCATGTTGTCGGAATAAACCCAAAAGCCCGGACAAAACCAATGCAGAACAGGTGGCCAACGCACAATATCGATACAGAGAGGTGCCCGAGGTAGGAATTGAACTGCCTCGGACAGGACTTTCTATGAAGTGCAGATATTGCGACCGCATAGACTCCGTGTCGCTCATACCCGCTCCTCAGTGAGATGTAGATCAATTGCTTTCACAACATTCAATCTCATCTCTCATCTCATTGTCTGAAACCGCTTAGTCCTATACAGGGTCACGGTGAAGCCAGAGCCTATCCCGGCAGACACATGGCGCAAGGCAAGGATATACCGACGATGGGACGCCAGTCCATCGCCGGGCACGGCGGGGCAATTTAGCCTGCGAGCCAATCAACCTATGTAGCAGCATGCTTTTTGGACTGTGGGAGGAAACCGGAGTGCCCGGCGAAAACCCACGCGGACACGGGGAGAGCATGCAAACTCCACACAGAAAGGCACCCGAGCCGAGAGATTCGAACCCGGGACCTTCTTGCTGTGAGGCGACAGCGCTAACCACTGGGCACGCGCGCCGCCCAACATTCAATCCGTTGTTCGGAAAAACGTGAGAGGTCACCTGCAATCAGTCGAGGCATCTATAAATGGATAACCCTGTCAATGGCTGTACGTGTGCTAAATGATAAAATGTAATTTAAGTCCTTCTAGTTTTCGCTGTGATACAAAAAGCACCCTTTTATCCAAATGTTCATTAAAATCACCCATCACGACGCCAATGTGGGTTTTGCCCTCATCTGGTTATTTGTTTCATACATCGCATTCGCTTCTCAATTTCAATCAACTGAGTCCTTGGGCATCTTCAAATCTCGTCTCAAGACTCACTTGTTCCGTAAAGATTGCAAGTCCTCTGGCAAGGACTATTGATGCAGCTCAATGTTGTCGTGCCAGGATGTTGGCTCTATTCCGACCTGCGCCTGCTCAGGAACATTTATTCTCTCTACGGATTTGTAAAAAAAAAAAGCCCCAAAAAACGTTATTGTTGCTGATTTTCCGTTCTCTGTCGTTGTTGATGTTCCATTCTCTATGCAGCGCTTTGTGACCCTCGGGTGAAAAGCGCTCTCTAAATGCAATTATTATTATTATTAACTTGCGGCGCTTGAGAACGTCGATGTCAGCCGAGCAATTCTGTCCAAAGCAAGCTTTGAATCTTAATTCTATACTTCATTTCCACCTAGACTAAGGTTCTCCCTAGAATCACAGTTCTGTCAGCTCTCCCTCTTGAGTAGGAAATATTGCAGCTATTTAAATATCCCACGCCACGGAGTCCCAACTATACTCCGATATATTTCTCTAGATTTTTGCCTCCAGTTTGGGGATTATGTTATCGTCCAAACGGAGTCTGCATTTTCCATGGGGCGACAGTGCTGATCATAAGGCGGCTGTCTGTACACATTGATTTGTTGCAACCCTCTGCTTCGTCACACACCCTGGCGGTTGCCATGGAAGCGCAGGTACTGCGGTCTCAGGGTTGTAGTTTCCAAGACAAGCGTGGCGGAATTGTTGACCGTGCACTCCCTTCTCCACGTGTGTGGGTTGGTGCAAATTGCACACCGAACGCATTCACCAGCCCCAATTCACTATTCATTACACGACTGAACATTGCAAACCACACATGTTTCAGGCACGAATTAGTAATAAAATGGTAACATAAATACAGCAATATGAATCGTTCTCGTTTCAGTGAAGGATCCTGGAATGTCATATTTTGTCTTCATAATTTGTGTTTTCAAAAATGGGGGACAACACTAATTTGAAGGACTACACAGATACATTAACCTGTTTCAATATTGATTAATAATGATAAGTAATAATAATAATTGCATTTACAGAGCGCTTTTCACCCGAGGGTCACAAAGCGCTGCACAGAGCTGCGGAGAGAACGGCGCGTCAACAACGACATTAGAACGGAATGTCAACAACAGTAAAAAAAATTAGTTTTCTTTTTATATACGTTGTTGCAGAACAACATGTAAAATATAATCTGACTTTCAACTAAACATTTTAAATGCTAAATTATCAGTGTTTATCATGCATATGTTTAGAAATGGTTTCATGTAACACTTATCGTATTGGGCGGCACGGTGGCCCAGTGGTTAGCGCTGACGCCTCACAGCAAGAAGGTCCCGGGTTCGAATCTCTCGGCTCGGGTGCCTTTCTGTGTGGAGTTTGCATGCTCTCCCCGTGTCCGCGTGGGTTTTCGCCGGGCACTCCGGTTTCCTCCCACAATCCAAAAAGCATGCTGCTACATAGGTTGATTGGCTCACAGGCTAAATTGCCCCGCAGTGCCCGGCGATGGACTGGCGTCCCATCGTCGGTATATCCCTGCCTTGCGCCCTGTGTCTGCCGGGATAGGCTCCGAGCTCACCCTGACCCTGTATAGGACTAAGCGGTTTCAGACAATGAGATGAGATGAGTGCTTATTACCCAAGGGTCACAAAGCACAGAGAGAGAACGGCACATCAACAACGAGATAAGAACGGCAAAATCATCAATACTAATACTATCACATGCATAAACACAAATGCTTCTATATCAAGGATACATTGTGGTCACTTTTGAGATCGATTAACTCGCAGATCAAGCTGGTTTGAAAAAAAACGTTTGTTCTGTACCACAGACCGCACATATATCAATCAGATTTTGTTTAATGCGAATGGCTTTTGTAGCCGAAGAAACGTTCTTTCAGTGCTAAGGCATTTATTTGACTGGTTTAGCCAAGCGTTCACAATACAAGGCCAGGCCGTAATCGTGTATGTTTAGGGTGGTCCTTATTGTATTTTAAATATGTTTCATTGTTGTGATGGTTATTGAATAATACATAACCATGACAGTTTAGCCTAATTGAGGGATGGTTATAGGTCGCTACCATGATCTTTATTTTAAATATGGACCACATTTATCTGTTGGCTATAGCTTATCATCACACCCATTCATATAGATAGGGCAATTGCAATGGAATTGCAGAAGGAGATGACTCTCTCCAATGTAATTCCATTACACTACATGATACGCTTTGAAATGGTCTTTGGAGAAATGAAGAAATGGTGTAAAATATTCACCATCTCAAATTTTGCTGAAGACAGTCATTATAAACAATAATTGGTAAATACTGTAAAATATTTTAGACATTTACAGAGAAGATTTTAAAATGAACATACATATAGAATCATTGCGAGCAAAGTAAAAAATCACGTATCACAAATTAGCTGACTAATTTTCAGAATTGTAGCCAGCAACAGAACTGGGAAACACCACACTTTAGGGCATATGCATCGGGGGAAATTCTTTGACGTATCCCAGGATGAAAATGATGAAATTAAAGAGGCGGGTGACAGCAAGATGAAGCGCGTTCAGAAAACTAAATTTGATTATGAAAAGAGCCATACCAATCTGCCTAAAGAAAAAAAATCTTTAACTCAGTATGTACTGCGCACCGTGCTATGCATGCACGCATTTACGTGCATTTATTATCCATATATAATGAGGAAAATGGTTAACCATTCTCAAAAGAAGCAGGCAGGGATGTGTGCTGGGAATTACACTGAGAGCTGGAGACAGAAAAACATTGTGGATCAGAGAACAAATCCAAATTAGATACATTATTGACTCTTAAGACACATATGCAGGCCAGGTGGGGCATATCATCACCGAATGAGATGATGCGTCGTCAATGGATGAGACTGGTGATGGAATGGCTGCCCAAAGGATGAACACACCCGAGAGGATGACCACAGTAGAGATGGTGCGATGAGGTCATCTCATGTGCTAAAGAGAGATGGATTGAGCATTGCAAGACCATGAACGATAACATAGACAATGGCTCATGATTACAATACTGTACACCGATACACCATGCCAAAGCTTTTTTTTTATGCAGTCCCCAACTATATTTTTTCCAAGGGAGACATTGAGAGTAGTAAATACTGTATGTGCGAATGTGAATTCTCACCAACTAATCCCAATTAGTAGTTGAAATGGTAGCGTAGTTGTTAGCACAATGCACTATTAATATCAACTATTCATTAATATCGGTGATGAGTGACACTTGAACCAAATCCCAGTCTCCCGGTAGTGGATTAACGAGATCCTGTATATGAATTCGTATCCAACTGTATTCCGTTGTGTTGTGATGCATTTAAAGTTAACTTTAGTGTGTGTGTGCGCTCTAACTCGAAGCCTGTTATGCTGTAGAAGGTGTAGCTACACACAGATGTCACTGGTTCATTAAGATGGTTCTAGAGTATTATCCCTATACAAAAAGCAATGGCCACTTACATTTGATTTCATATGTTCCTTTGGGCTCCCACAAATTCATAAAGAACTGACAAATGTATAAAACGCTTTCTAACAAGTCCTTTTCCATTAATTAAAGTGATATGCACCACTGTGTGGCTGCAATCACATTGTACTGCAGATAAAAATGTAAATGTACAATATATATTTAAAACTACATGTCATCATACTCCATATGGTTCGAAATTTACACCACAGCATGTTCACTTGAACCAAATCGCATAAATAATCCAGGCATTATAAGATTACGAGGTTGTGGTTAAAGCCCACGATCATTGCTCACCATAACAAAAGTCATAGGAACATGTCGTTTTTCAAAGGCACGAAATGACATTGACTGCTTAGTGAGTCCTGAATTAAGGTAAGGTACGAGATGGACGAACACTGTGATATTGAATTGGGGTATGAAATAATTTAAGCAATCCGTTACTCTCCCAGTTATCAGCTTCAATTACATAAATAATCAACGTGACAGTAGTCAAAAAAAATCAACTTTGCTATCATGGATGCCGCTGGGTGGAAAGTGAAAACGTGAAACCTGGTGACGTTTTTTTTATCACCAACCTCCGTTATTGATGAGGGGCTTGGCCAGTAGGGTTGTCTATCACGTTATTATAATAATTCTAGCTGGGGCAACCCGGCAACGCCCGGGTAAATTTGATGGTTGATCCATGTGCGTTGTGCGGGTATATTGTATGGTTTACCCGTGTATAAAAGGAACGTGAAATTCATGAACACGATCCCGATCGTGCCCGGTGCAAGAAAAGAACTTGAAATTAATCATATCGAAACAAAACATACAGTTAAAATGACTTAAACCCTGTACGAAAGCAAAAGCTAAAGTGGGCTTTCATTATGAATACATCTAAAATTCCAATAGTTTGAATGCACATGTACCTACTCCAACGCCTTTGGCTTCACAATATTCATGATTTGTCCACGGGGTGCATGAATGTAAAGATTTCTTCCCGTGCCAACCCTCGAGCAACGTAAAGTTGACCATGCGAGAAGCACGGGTTCTCGAGGTTGATCCCAGCAGTCTTCAACAACTATCCTTGCGTCTTGTTGATGGTCATGGCGA
>JAZEWT010000005.1:9814285-9826128 GCA_036362905.1 Mordacia mordax
TTCCGGGGCACTTGCAGACATACTCTGCGCGCGCTCGCGAGACTTGTGTGTAAAATCTCGCCGAGATCTGCAGCGCGACGATCGTGTTTCACAGTTTGTGTACTCTGTTAAATAAGCAAGGAAAACACATAAGCGGCCGCCGAGAGAAACGCGCGGCACCCGAAGCTCAACAAAACGACCGGCCGAGTGAAACGACTCGAGCAAAAAAAATAAAAAGTTGAACGTTTGTCTCAACCCGCGCGGTGTTGCCACTTACCGCGCGGAGCGCTCCATGAGATAGCGATCATGGTCCACAGCAGGAGATGGCAGGGCATGGTGCTGGACTGTGGGAATGTAACGACCTCCACGGTGGCTGCTAGTCCCTCAGAAGATTGCCTCGAGTTCAGATCTTCTCGCTCTCACCCTCTCTTTTCTCGTATCCACCACCACCACCCCAGCCCAAACTGCCACCACCAATAACCCCACCGGGCACCCACGCCCTGTAGGATTCTCCGCTCTCTCCTCTGGCAGTCCTTTCACTCTCACTCCAAGATTTTACGCACACACAACAAAACCCGTCGCTATCGCCTGACGCTCGATCTGCCTTTGATTTTGTTCGTCTTCTCTCTTCGGTCGCTTTTCCCAATCACACACCTCTCTCCGACCTCTCTCTCTCTCTCTCTCGTCTCGCTGCTCTTCCTGTGCCTCGCTGTGCAGCCGCCGCGGCGTGCGCTCCCCAGTTGAGATGCCTCTGACCGTTAGCGGGCTCATGCGCTTAGCTGTGACTCCTGCGGCCGTGATTGGCAGCGCGTGGATCCGCCCCCTCTCTGAGTGGGTGGCGCAACGGGGGAAGAGACTTGGGCACAGGGCGAGGTTGTGAGCCGAGGAGACGCTCCCCGGCTGCCTACGTCTGGGTGCCCTTTGGTTTGTAAATGGTTAATAAATAATAATGATACAATTTGATAGCGGAACGCGCGCAAGTTCCACGTCTGCTCATGGTCGAGTCACGGTAACGGAGGTGTTAAGGACGGGGGTAACCGCGGAGAGGTCGGGAGGAGGGAAATCAGCCACGCAGTGAGCCGACGCCAACATTTGCTCAACACTGCTGCCAATATTTCATGATGTTATTTGGCGAATTCATGTTTTTTTTTGTTGTGGGAGGAAAGCGGAGAACCCGGGGGAAACCCACGCAGAAAAGGGTGGGGGGGGGGAGGAGATACAACCTCTCACAGAGCTTCGCCGGAGGTGGGAATCGAACCATGACGGTAGGACCTTCCTGTGCACGCTGGTCTCACGATGTAAGCAGGAGGTTCTTTTCGATCGCCCGGCGCAGCGGTTAAAGCAGATTCTTACAAAACCACCACCTCCCTCACCCGACCGCCCACCGCCTCCGTACACTTAGACACGTCTATTCTTGCGTTCGGTCAAGAGCCGAGTGCCGATGTCGACGAGAGCGCTTCAGGTGAAAGGCTCCTATCGGTTTGCTTCTTCCTCCATTGAAGTAACGCGGACTATAGGTACAGCCAGGAGTGTAATTGGGGGCGAGCAGAGTTGGTTGATTTGCAAGTCGATCGAGTGTGATGGTGAGGTAAAGTGGGTATTCTCCGGAGGGGGGGGGGTCTTAGTGATTTTGGGGCCCCAGGCAAAATTTAATGATCCATAACCCCCCCTCCATCCAACTTGCTGTTTTTTTACCGCCCGGTGCTCCGCTCATTGTTGTGAGCGCCGCTCCTCTGCCCTACGTTGTTGGAGGGCGACTGTCTCCAACTGCCCCGTAGCATCCTTTACGATCCTCCTCTATAGAGGCCGATCTTGACACCGATGGTACCAGTATTCAGCAAGTCCACGTAGTTCCATGCCCTCCTGTGCTATATCGGTCCATCTCTTCTCAGCCCGTGCCGCGCCCGTTTATCCCCCTCTTTCCGGCCAAACAGAAGCGACTTAAGCATCCGGTGGCTGGGCATGTGGGCTTTATGACTCAGCGACCGCAGCCTCACCTGCTGGAAGAGCTCACCAATGGGAACTTGTCAAAATCTTTCGAGAATTTTCGAGCTGCTCACATAATCTCACCTAATTAAACACTGGATAGATGGTAAGCAGGCCAGCTGGAAAGTTTCGAAACGGCACAGATGTTCTGCTAGGGGGGGTCCACGTCCCGCAAGCATAGAAAATAGAGGGCATGACTGCAGTCGAGAAGATCGAAAGCTTTGTGTGGAGCGACAAGCTAGGCAGCTTCCACACAGCTTTACACAGCCTATGAAAAGATGTCAACAGATCGACTGATTCGGAGTGAGACCTCCGCTTCGAAACCGGAACCGGCCGTAAGCATACTGCCTAAGTATGGAATCTTTTCCACTCTCTCTACAACTGCCCCATCATCCATGCAGAGCTGAGAGGGTGGAGAACTTGATGGCACAAAATACCCATTCAGGTTCTTGGTTTTGGTAGCGCTGATTGTATGACTCCCACCTCTTTGTGGTATGTTCCAAGTTCAACATCCGAGCCCCCAACTCCTTCTCAGAGCGAGCATCAATTTACCAAATCGTCGGCATACATTACATGGTTGACCAGCAATGTGAACCATTCCTTGACCACACCCGGGCATCGATCAACCTCCCATTGTACCTGTACCAAATAGAAATTCCACTGGTTCATCCATTGAAAGCCTCCAGAACTACTTTTTCAAAAAATATATTAATGGCGAAGCCAGAGGGCATCCCGGTTGCACCCCAAGTGAGCAGGGAATGGCTCTGACTCGTGACCACTTAGCTTTACCTAGGCTTGCCCACCATCATGATGGTCCTTAATGAGAGTGAGCAGAAGGTCAGGGACCCTGAAAGCATGAAGAACAACTCACAGCCCTGGCATACTAATGCTGTTGTAGGCTTTGACAAGGTCAGTAAATAAAGAGATGCAGGTCCTGTTGAAATTCCCTACACCTCTGCTGTAGCAAAGGGATGGAGAATTTGGCATCTGTGCAAGACCGCTCTTGCCTCTCCTAAGCTTGTCTGCAAGGCGATGTTGAAAAATCCATGCCAGGACCTTTCCTGGTACACTGAGGAGCGAGGTGCCCCTATAGTTGTGCAATCAATACGGTCCCTTTCTTAAATATGTGGACACCTTGGGCATCCTTTCATTCGTGTGGAATTTGTCCTGTGCTCCAGATGGTTTTAATGACGTAACATAAGGCAGCCTGCAGACAAACATCACCCTCCCTCAGCACCTCGCTTGGGAGATCATCTCTTCCTGGTGCTTTTCCTGGTTTCAGACCTTAGATCGCCTAACATACTTCCTCTACAGAAGGCACCTCTGCCTCCCTTTCACAGGGGGTGGCTAATTTTTCAATTATCTGAGGCACCGCAGCCCCGGCAGGGTTACCCCCATATTGTCCCATGATGTTGTCTGAGGTAAGGGGATTCCCCTCCCCCAAAACCTCACAGAAATGCTGAGCAAACCTGCGAACTTGTTCCTGGGGGTCGGAGAACGGATCACCATTTTGCTCGTTAAGGAGGGTAATGGGTGGGGCACCACTGCAAGTCAATCTTCTGATGGTATTAAAAAGTGATGTGATTATGGGCTACTGAGGCAAACTACATCACCTCTACCTCACCTCAGCCGGCCGCGATCACCCCTCATCCTCAGCTCTGTGAACCTTTGAGCGATTGCTGCAGTCAGCTTCCTCATTTTCAGGCGTGGGATGATGCAGACGGCGGGAGTGGCCTGCCGTTTTCTTTTGGCTAGCCGGAACACCTCCTCCATCAGCCAGGTTTTCTCGGGAAGTCTGACCGTTGTACCCCGTGTAGCCATTCCAGCTGCATGAGCCACAGCCCTAAACCTCACCCATTCACCCTCGGCATCAGGAGGAGGGGGAGATAATGCCAGCGCCAGCTGCAAGCGATGATGAAATTCTCACTTACAGCTTTTATCAGCTAGCCAATACAACACCCGGCGATGGATTGGCGTCCCGTCGTCGGGTGTATTCCTGCCTTACGCCCTGTGTTTCCGGGATAGGCTCCGGCTCACCGTGACCCTATATAGGATTAAGCGGTTTCAGATAATGAGATGAGATGAGATGAATACAACACCGCTGTGGGTTTGAATGGGGTCCTTGGTGAACACCCACCACTGCCATGGAAGAATGATAGGTGACTCTTACAGATGAAAAGCCAATGGTCAGAGGGAATATCAGGTCCACGGTAGGTCCTAGTGTCAAGGGCATGGACCCGTATCCACTACCTGCCACTATATAAGTCCAGCAGATGTTCTTGCTTGGACTCGGCATGCATCCATGATGTTGTGTGGATGCGCGGATGATGGAACAGCGTTTTGATGATTTCGAGCCCATGGGCTGCACTGAAGTTTAGCAGCCTCCTACCATTGTTGTTGAGCTTATCTTGTCCATGCCTTCTTATCACTCCAGGTCAGGTGTCATGACCCACTCGGGCATTAGAGTCACCTCTCAGGCTGACTATCCCGATGGGCCACTTTAGCCAACACCTCGGATAGAAGGTCAGAGAAGGCATCTGACTCATTAGCCTTGCCTGCATCCCTCCATTGATGTTCGTCTTCAGTCGGGGCATAAGCTCCCACCACCATCCCTCGCCTCCCATTTATAGGAAGGCGAGTCCACAGTAGCCTGTCACTCACACGGTCCCAAACCTCACGGCGACGCTCCCACGCCCCCTTAATTCTTTTATTCAGAAGAAGAGCCACTCTCTGCTGTTTGGCAGTTTCCTGTCCCGAGTGGAGGACTGAATACCCCTCCTGATGACTGGAGCCAGAACCGGTCCACCGGACCTCATGTATCCCACAGAGGTCAAGGGGTAACCGGTCCAGCTCCCGACACAGGAGTGCCAGACTCTTCTCTGCAACATATGTTCGAACATTGTACGTGGCCATACGCAGCAGCTTTTTGTAATTTTTGAGGATGGTTAGGGCGGCGCGGTGGCCCAGTGGTTAGCGCTGACGCCTCACAGCAAGAAGGTCCCGGGTTCGAATCTCTCGGCTCGGGTGCCTTTCTGTGTGGAGTTTGCATGCTCTCCCCGTGTCCGCGTGGGTTTTCGCCGGGTACTCCGGTTTCCTCCCACAGTCCAAAAAGCATGCTCCTGGATAGGTTGATTGGCTCGCAGACTAAAATTGTCCCGCAATGCCCGGCGATGGACTGGCGTCCCGTCGTCGGGTGTATTCCGCGCTTACGCCCTGTGTTTCGGGGATAGGCTCCGGCTCACCGTGACCCTATATAGGATTAAGCGGTTTCAGATAATGAGATGAGATGAGGACGGTTAAGTCAGTCTCCTGCCTCCACCAAATTGTGACCTCATGAATGCCCGTCCACCCAGGGTCTCGTGCACAAGCTTAGGTGTTTTTCGCCCCAACACACACACACAGACACGTTGATTACAAGAGCACCACACTGTAAACAAGCGTTATAGTTCAGATGTTGTTGACATGCCGTGCTCTCCATAGCTCTGTACAGCGCTTTGTGACCCTCGGGTGAAAAGCGCTCTGGAAGTACAACTTATTATTCTCATCTCATTATCTGAAACCGCTTAATCCTATATAGGGTCACGGTGAGCCGGAGCCTATCCCGGAAACACAGGGCGTAAGGCAGGAATACACCCGACGACGGGACGCCAGTCCATCGCCGCAACTTATTATTGCAGTGTACATAATTAATCAACAGGGAAAATATTGCGGGATTTAGAATTGCTTGCGAAAGGCGTTCTTTCGGGATAACCCTGTGGACTGTTCCCTCATTCCCTCTCTCGCCTTTGCAACGGTTTGCCTCCCACGTTATAGGCATCCTTGGGCGCTCTGGGTTCGCCTGAGAACGCAAAACCTCGCGAAGGAGAGAGGGGGAGCGCTCGACACAGCTCTCCTGAAAGAAGAGCTTTGGCAAGCAATTCTTGTGCATCGAGCCACGAAACCCTACCTAAGTGTATTGTGGAATTGTCTGCATGCAGACCATTGCTTGGTCAAACATCCCCCCCACCTACCCTCATGGGGGTGGGAGGGGGAATGGAGGGAACTGCAATTTCCTGGATTGCCACATTGTTAAGACCCCCAGTGATTCTCTCCCTCCTCTTCTAAGGCGTCTGGCCGGTTAGTAGAGAGTAGTTCAGAGTACCTAAAGAACGGCTTTGGAGAGCAACTCTTGGTGAAATGGATAGAGAGATGGTTATCATTACAGCGGAAAGTCCCGGTGAGCTTGCAAGCTCTGAATGCGGGATTCCTGCAACGCAACAAAGTCTGAAATTGCCAACGTAACAATGCATAAAATCAAAGGGCAGATACAATTCCGGCGATGGACCGGCGTCCCGTCGTCGGGTGTATTCCTACCTTACGCCCTGTGTTTCCGGGATAGGCTCCGGCTTCACCGTGACCCTATATAGGATTAAGCGGTTTCAGATAATGAGATGAGATGAGATACAATTGCATCAACAATCTGTGCAGAAACGAGACTCGAAACGTTATCATAAAGGTAATCAGGACTAATTAACCAAACTCACAATACCGACTTGTGCAAAGATCAAACACAAACAATAATCAATCGGTAGCAGTTGAGATTGCGCAGCACAATAAAATTATAATAGACAAAGATGAGCGCAACAGTGGCTTGGGAAAATGTGACTTTTTTTATTTAGCACAAAAAGCATAGGGCCAGTTGCATCGTTTTCAAAATACCAATCAATGCGTGCAAATGCATATGGACCGAGATTTTGATACTAAATGGGATCTAAAATAACTCAACGATGGCAGTGATTATAGCTTCAAGCTCGCAGCGATGTTGCTCCAAAAGCGAGGGGTAGCCGCCACACGTCCTTTTCCTCGAACGTGAATGATCGTTCTCCGCGAGAGGCGGCTCCCACAAGCTCCCTCTGCTCCGTGGAGTCCATCATGCGGTCGAAAGCGGCGGCGTGAGCTGCGCAATTGCGGGGCAGCGCCTTCATCCTCGCGCCTGCGTCACGGCTTCGAATTAAAGTCCGCACTCTGGGGGCGGCGAGGGAGGAGGAGGAGGAGGAGGAGGTGGTGGGTGTCTCGCTTCCGAGCCCGCAGGCTGCTGGGTGATGCGAGCAGCACGCACATTCAACGACCCGCTGCGCTGCTGTCTTGACGGTGCGCAGTCCGCGGCGGTGTTTTCACGTCGTGGAATTAAGCCACGTGAAGTCGGCCAAAGTGCCGCAGGGGGATGAAGAGTACGCACGTAAGAGTATACATAATGTATAGGTAAATAAGTGGGTACTCAAATAATAAATATGTGGGGTAAATGAATAGGGTTCGGATCCGCGATGAATAAATGATGTTCATGATGAACTGCACTACAGTATATATATAAAGGGACGCTTGCAAGCTGTGAGCCCTTTATGCTTCCAGTACGGTCCCTGCAACGTTACTGGCTGGAACGGTGGCGCATTGGTTAGCGCACGCGTTCTGAAAACAGCTGGCTACCTGAGTTCGAGTCTTAGGCCACGGCTATCAAACATCGGTGCGGGATAGTGACATCTCTTTGTGACCCTTGGGTGATGAGCGATCTAGAAATGCAATTATTATTATACGGTAAATGTTACACTAAACCATTTCCCAATATATGTATTATAATTACTGATAATTTTGCATTTGATCATATTTTACTTGTTGTTCTGCAACGATGTGTATATATTTTTTTAAACCCCCCAAAAATGTTTTTGTTGCCGATTTTCCGTTCTAGTGCCGTTGTTGTTGGCGTGCCGTTCTCTCCGCAGATCTGTGCAGCGCTTTGTGACCCTCGGGTGAAAAGCGCTCTATAAATGCAAATATTATTAACTCAATCGTTGGGGTCTTACGCTCTCACTTCCCACCGCCAAGCAGCACTGACAAGCGTGGTGAAGTATGGTCAAACTACCCCCGTGACTGGCACGGAGCCCTGAAGCTTTCATCCAGCAATGGATTACGAAAGGGCTGTGTTTTGTTATTGTTATGTCACCGCAACATGAATGCATTGTTATGCGAAACACATATACTTTGAATATGAAGATCATTGTAAAGACAAGCTGCTGCTACTGCTGCCCAGGTTAATTAGCCTGCTGACTGAATTGTCCCCGGTGCCCTGCTATGAACTGGCGTCCCATCATGGAAATAGCCCTGCCTTGCATCCTGTATTTGCCGGGTTAGGCGCCGATATCATTGCGACCCTCTCGAGGATGAAACTGGAACTGAAAATGAATGTAAAAACAGATTGAACGAGATTGACCGAGCTGAGTGATTCGATATTCAGCTCACACGTCAGATGGCTTATGCATTGTGCAATGAACACAAACTCACAATATTCACAATGCATTCAACACACTCGTTAATTGGCCGATAACCTCACAATCTAAGGACGGAGCGTCTGGCAAATGATGACGCCGGGTAACCGCACGGGTGCCCTCTCTTGCCTCCCTGCGGTGTCGTATCGAGTCGTTCTATCTTCGAACGAATACATTTGACACTAAACGAATGCTATGCCCGTTATGAATTGTAAGCAAAGTTAATTAATGTAGTGTCCAGCTTTTCACAACTTGCAGATATTACCGCTGCGCCATCCTGCCGCTCATACACACGTCATTGCCGTTCAAATGTCGTTGTTGTTGCTGACATGCCGTTGTCGCCACAGCTCTGTGCAGCGTTTTGTGACCCTCGGGTGAAACGCGCTCTGGAAGTGTCATCTCAATATCTGAAACCGCTTAATCCTATATAGGGGGTCACGGTGAAGCCGGAGCCTATCCCGGAAACATAGGGCGTAAGGCAGGAATACACCCGACGACGGGACGCCGGTCCATCGCCGGGCATTGCGGGACAATTTTAGTCTGCGAGCCAATCAACCTATCCAGGAGCATGCTTTTGGACTGTGGGAGGAAACCGGAGTACCCGGCGAAAACCCACGCGGACACGGGGAGAGCATGCAAACTCCACACAGAAAGGCACCCGAGCCGAGAGATTCGAACCCGGGACCTTCTTGCTGTGAGGCGTCAGCGCTAACCACTTGGCCACCGCGCCGCCCTGCTCTGGAAGTGCAATAATAATAATAATTAACTTCCACTGATGGATGAATGAAGGCGGCCGCTGCCGACTACTATTCGGTCACAGAGGATGTTTCAATATACGAAACCAAAATGGTGCATGGCGTTTCCCGGGACTGGTTCTGATGCCACTCCTGATGTTATCCGCGAGCGGGAATCGAACTTGCCTGATTCCTAGTCAAATTCCGCAACCACTGCGCCACCCTTGAGCATCATAAAGTAGCGAGCAAATAAACGTATTGTAGTTTGTAATTGTATTGCCTAATTTGCTGCAGCGCAAATAAGTGGTCACCATCACAAATATTACCGCGACAAAGTCATTCGGGTGAAATGCCAATACTTTCCTTGCAAGGAGAATGTGTTTTAGTTTGCTTTTCTTAAAAAAGAGAGAGAATATGTTGCTCTTTAATTAGCCTGTGTAACCTTGCATCGACCGCATTGGGGAGCGACTATTTAAACAGACACGTGTGCACTGTGTGTATGGGAATTATTAAGTTAAATTACAAATGAGATTTTAAACAAAAAAGGAGAACATCAGGCGCGCAAATCTAAGGAATATATTCTAGCGGCGTTAACCCGTGTCTAATCTCACGGAGCAAATATACACACATACACAAACGTCTCCCTCCAAAGCATACAGACGAGACAGTAGCTGTTAGCGAGCACCTCTTAAAAGCCGGATGGTCAGACGAGGACATTCTGGAGCCGGAACACCACGCCCGTCCGCCTTTGTCACACCGGTGATGATTTTCAGACACAGACTTATTTAAGGCTGAGTAGACCTCGAGTAAAGTGGAGCCTCACAGAAAGGCGCTTCTGCCCAACGCCATTCGATTCCCGCCTTGGCCATCTTTCTGTGTGGTGTTTCTGTAGTCTCCCCCTGTTCTGAATGAGTTTCCTCCGGTTTCCTCCGATAAAAAAAACCCCACAAACTCGTGACCTGGCCAATAACATGGCAATGCAAAGGAAACAGTGTTTGGCAAATATTGGCGGCGGCTAACCACACCGCTGCCTTCTCTTCCGCCACCTCTCTGCAGTGTCCTCGCTCCTCAGACTCGTTTTCAAACAAATACCTTCGGCACTGCCTGATTACCGCGGGCGTTATGAATTATAATTAAAAGTGCATGTGATCCCAATATCCTTTATTAAGATCTGACCGGTCCCTGACATCAACAGCGGTCGGGGAATCGAACCAATTCAAGCGGCACAGGTCGTCGAGCAGAGCAGCTGAGCTGAGCTGACCCACTGATCGCTCCCGCGCACACACCTCATCTCATCTCATTATCTGAAACCGCTTAATCCTATATAGGGTCACGGTGAAGCCGGAGCCTATCCCGGAAACATAGGGCGTAAGGCAGGAATACACCCGACGACGGGACGCCGGTCCATCGCCGGGCATTGCGGAACAATTTTAGTCTGCGAGCCAATCAACCTATCCAGGAGCATGCTTTTGGACTGTGGGAGGAAACCGGAGTACCCGGCGAAAACCCACGCGGACACGGGGAGAGCATGCAAACTCCACACAGAAAGGCACCGGAGCCGAGAGACTCGAACCCGGGACCTTCTTGCTGTGAGGCGTCAGCGCTAACCACTGCGCCACCGCGCCGCCACACACGCGCATTCAAAAGACAACGGAATCGCGCCTATAGCCTTGACAGTTGGCGAAAGCGCCGTTCGTGAGCGCCTATGAAAGTGAACCCAGCACACGACAGCTGTTTAAAGCGCAGGGCGCTATCCCATGCCCCAGTGCTGTTCCCTTCAGAGACTGTAGGGTCAAGTGCCGTTAGCGAACGCCTATGAAGGACGATACGGCACATAAGGGGGTGGGAGACCAGAATCACGCCCGGCCCGCATTTGTCTCCAGAGTGGAAATATTTACGCAGACTGCATTCGGTTCGCATTTGAGGCTGCGTCGACCTAGGCGAGGCCCAAGACCGGTTCATAAAATCGTCACTGGTGTTGGTCGTGAGCAGGAATTGTGCTTCAGTCACCAGGTTTGCAGCCCAGCGCACGAACCGCTGAGCCCCCCCCCGATCCCCACACACACACACACACACGGTCGTGATTTCCGTACACGTTTTGCAAATTATATTGCGAGGAGGTGGCGACGGCGGCGTCTCTGATGGTGTGTGTGGGATGCGGGGGGGGTGTGGATGCTCTTCCCCCACATTCCCCCGAGTTGATCGCACGAAAATGGCATCCTTATAGAATCTCTTTTTAAAAGCTGCTCTTGCAGAGAGATCTTGTCGAGCGTTGCTTCTCTCTCTCTCTCTAATACCGATGTAGGTTTGTCACGGATCGATCGGTGGCAATTGCTCTCCATAGCTGATATTTCAGGGAGGCCGTGTCAGGTGTTCATCTCTCTCTCCTCGACGGAGCGTGGCATCGCTGTGCGTCACGCGTGTCGATGCGCTCTGTATTACAAAGACAAATCTTCCGTGCAGCCTTAACAGACTGTAGGGTCAAGTGCTGTCAGCAAGCGCCTATGAAGATCGGACACGGCACATAAGGGGCTGGTGTGATTAGCACCATGCTCGGCCGCTTTTGTCTCCCTGGTGGCAATGTTTACACACCCACACTCAGTACTCGTTTAAGGCTGAGTCGACCAAGGGGGAGGCCCAGGACCAGTTTGGAAAATCGTTACTGTTGTTGGTCGTGAGCCCAAATCAAGCTCGGGTCGCACGGTTTGTCGCCCAGCACGCTTACTGCTGAGCCACCGCTCTCGAAAACGTTAACACACACACACACAGCAACGCATACACGTAGATACACACACACAGATACATAGACCTCCACACACACGCGCACGCATGCAACAACAACCGC
>JAZEWT010000005.1:9828682-9838940 GCA_036362905.1 Mordacia mordax
GGGCAAAGACCTGGCCACCAGGCGCTTGCCTGGTGGCCGGGTCTTGGACTGTGGGAGGAAACCGGAGTGCCCGACGAAAACCCACGTGGACACGGGGAGAACTCGCAAACTCCACACAGAAAGGCACCCGAGCCGAGATTCGAACCCGGGTCCTTCTTGCTGTGAGGTGACAGCGCTACCCATTGGGCCACCGTGCCGCCCTAGTGAAAATATGGTTTATTCAAATCAACATACATGATGTGCAAATTATTATTAAATGATATGCGATATGTATGAATGATAATCGGATTTAAAGATATTTAAAATTCCACCGTACTTGCAAGACATTATCGTGAAACACGCTCTTTCCGACAGTGGTTAATACGTGGCTTTATCATACGAAGTTGTTGTATTTGGATTGCGTAAACATACGTAAATAAATAAATATAGGGCAACTTTTAAGGAATGACAAAAGAGCAAAGACAATCTCTCGACAATCCATTCTAGGAGAGAATAAAAAAAACTTATCAGCACAAACCACAGCCTGCTTGTGTTTTCTATCAACCAACATAATTGTGTATGTAACGCGCTTGGTGATCTATGTAAGCACGAAACAGTGGGCTATTATGAATATCACACCTGCGAATAATCTAGACTCGAGAGATACTCCACAATCATCGGATGAGAGACCCACTACAGAGCTTGTATGCCGACCGAAACACACTATTCTTCCCTCCACGACACACGCCCACTCAGCACACACACACGCAAACTATAACCACTTTCCTTCAAACACGCGCCCATTAAAAACGCCTTCCCCCCCAATCTCTGCACGCCTACCCACTCTCGGCACATCCGCTTTCACGAATATCCACCACGACTCACCGTACACCTGCCCTCTCCCACTGAAAGAGCAACGATCTCTCGTATAGGTTTCGAAAGATTATAGGGTCAAGCGTTGTTAGCGAGCACCTATCAAGCGCCTTTAGTGAAACGGCACACGAGGAGGCGGGTGGACCAGCGCTACGACCGGGCCGACTTTAACTCCTCGGTAGCAATTTTTACAACACTGCGCTAGGTACGCATTTGAGGCTGAGTGGAGCTAGGAGTGGCCCACGACCGGTTCAAAAAATTGTCGGTGGTGTTGGCCGTGAGCCATGTTTGTAACCCAGCGCGCTAACTACCGAGTCAATACCCCCAAGCCTCTCACTCTGTTTACCCCCGTCGCTCGCCCACATTTCTCACCATTCATTCCGCTCGCACCCGTTCGAGGCCATCTCAATGCACGCACAGGGCCATCATCTCCACGCACTGTGCGCGCAGCACTCTCGGTAACGACAACTTACAGGGAGAGCGCGTGAAGACGAGGCGCGTGGGGTTTTGATCACGGCTGGCTTTTTTGGGGGGGAGAGATGTCGGTCGTCACGGTTTCTTTTTCATCGGCTCTTGGTCGAGGCTGATTTCGTTTTTTTTTTTAAGATGCATTCGCGTCTCGTAATGACCGCCAAACGCAGCTAGTGGGACGGCCGGTTACATGGGCAGATGTTTAGTGCTATGATTGATGCACAGGACATCATAGCCTGCAGCTATGACATCCTTTATTTAAGCAGTTGAGAGCTCGCCGCTATTGATGTGCGTCCCGAGTAGCAATTTAAATGTCCCTCATCATCGCTGACGAACCTCTGCTACGGACGATGCAGCCTCTTTTCACCCGAGCGCTCTGAATTGATTGTCCATACTGAGGCGCTACGCCGCAGCGGGGTCATTTACTTGAGCGGCCACGCCGAATAGCGGTCACTGTGTACGGAGAGCGTGCTCCTGCTACCTACCCAGTGCCTGCGCTCGCACCAATCGACGGGTGTAGCCACAATTATGCGCATAACAATCAGCGCTTCCGGCAAGTCGGCGGATTGTCGCAAGTTGAGGTCGACATTGGGCTATGGAAGTGGCCCGGTTGGCTGTCAGATCTCGAGTGGACGCCGCTGAAAGCCTGGGTTTATATCCGGAGTGGCAGCCGTCTGTGATCAGGTTCAGTGGGTTGATGGTCTGAGCGCATTTACCGACGACTGTACGAAAATATGTTAGACTCTGACAGGTTGATTGTGCACTTCACCTGGCTCCATCGTGAGGGAGTCTGGCATTAGAGGGTGGGGAGTTAGCCCTGTTATGTGTAAGCGTGAAAAAAAAAGCGATTAAATGTGTTTTTTTTTCGGACGTTTAAAAAATCTCTTGCATGTTGTTCCAGAATATTTCCAAACAGATTGTGTATCATGGCATGGCCAATACAAACCAACCAACCATGATCAAGCCACTGGGTTCGAGTCCTTACTCGGCAGCCTATCTGTGCGAGTGTCTATGTGTATGCCAGGTTCTCCGTTTTCCTCCTATAGAAAAAAAAACAAGACATTATAATACTGAATATTTTCTTGCAAATTACTACACAGTACTTAATCGAGGTTAACCATCGCAAGAGCTACCCTTTCTCTGAAACTCTGGCAGGACCCTACGGAAAAAGAACCTTAAGACTCAGTGAGGCTTTCCTGGGCAAGCGACTTTAACGAGACAGTGATAACACCAACGTATATTGACACAGTGTGCATGAATTTTAGTGAATTCTTTTCACACTTTGTGCTCGCGGTAACAAGTAATTGCATATGCAAGAGTTAACGTATAAAGCATGTGCATGGATTAATATTCATTGCTATTTGTGTTTTATCAATTATTCTTTTGATTTTAATTAACGGTCGCGATAAATATTGCGAGATATTCGTGGGTTGTGGAATGCACAGATGAAATATTTTCTTTCCTTTCTTTGATATAAAATTTCAAACTCAGATTTTTCTGTTAAGCGTTTTTACCCCGTCAGAAATTACTCACTGGTATTGGATGTGAGCGGAATTCGATCTGGAATCTCCAGGTTTGTAACTCAGCGCGCTAACGACTGCGCCGCCGCAACCTGCGCGCAGTCACACATACAATCCAGAAATTACAGGGTTGATTCAATCTCCCGCCGTGGCAGTTGAAACGGTGGGAAAGTTTATCAGATTCACACCACCTTTGTCAACCCACATATGTAAGGTTAGTCGATGGGCAGGTCGTGTATGGCAGAGGACAATCTAGGTACTCCCTCCTCTCTTAAGGTGTCCAGTAGTGTGGAAAAGTGGGCCAAACTGCACTCAAGTGGAAGCCCTTTTGCAAGCAGTGTTGTGACCCAGCTACTTCCAGAGCAGCATCTGTCTCTCCTGTTCTTTTGATTCTGTTTGCAAGCCTCCATGGAAACTGAATTTGTTTTTTTTTTCATCTCAAAGGCCTCTCATCTGGTTATATATGAGATGAATGTATACGCACATATGTTGTGCCCCTCATTAGTCATTATTGTCTGATTATTACCGAATCATGCTTGTGTACAGTCATGCGATAATAATGTATCTCATTTCATCTTATTGTCAGAAACCGATTAGTCCTGTACAGGGTCGCGGTGAGCCGGAGCCTATCCCGGCAGACACAGGGTGCAAGACAGGGATGTACCCACGATGGGACACCAGTCCATCACCGGGCATTGTGGGCAATTTAGTCTGCAAGCCAATTAACCTTTGAGCAGCATTTTTTTGGACTGTGGGAGGAAAACGGAGTGCCCAGCGAAAACCCACGCGGACACGGGGAGAACATGCAAACTCCACACAGAAAGGCACCCGAGCCGAGATTCGAACCCGGGAACTTCTTGCTGTGAGCCGACAGCGCTACCCACTGGGCCACCGTGCCGCCCATACTAATGTATTGTCGTTTGTAAATCCATGGCCGTATGACAGAGTCCGGACGTCATGTGGAGTGTTGTTTGAGCGTCCTTCGCTTCCCCGGTCACTGCGAGTTGGCGAGTGGATGCGAGAACAGGATCGTGTTCAATCACACTTGTCGCCGATGTTGAGCACGGCAAGGAATATGAATTCACAAACTCAGCGCGTAATCGATGGAACACTGCGCAGTTCCAATACGTGCGCAATGGCATTTCATTGGCAAATACAGTTAATGTCAACAATTTTGTTAAAAGATTTCAGAAAGACGCATTACGATTTCAATATTCGTGGGAAAAAGTGCAAATATGCGTGAGGCCGCAGCATGTGTCATTGTGTACATAAATACCATACGCGTATCCTTAAAATATGGAATTAACAACCTCTGTTTATGACTGGATGAATAATGCTCGTTGAGTCGTGCGTCATTTTAAAGAGACGTTGTTGGTAACACAGGGTTGGTGATATACGGCATGTGTACTATCTAGGAGGCACAAAACATGTGCTGGCACATATTAAACGATCACTGGCTTTCCAATAAAAAGTGTGTGTAATAACTCAGCTTGATCGGCGGGTTAACTCAGCCCATAATCCCTTTGGAGGTCGATAAAATAGTTACCATTTTGGCTGGCAACAAGCAGTGGTTGTCTTATGGATAAACTTACCAGAATTACGTGGAATTTCTACCGCTGGCTTAGGACTCCTTAGTGAGATGAGTACCTGTTTCACCGTGTATTTGAGCAGGAATTCGCTTTGGGCTTTCGAATTCAATGCTTTCATAACGGTTGACAAATTTTTTTTTTTTCCAAAATTGAATTATTTATCTGCTTAGCTTGACTGCAAGCGACATGTGTTGTGACTGGGTTGTATATCCTGTGACGTCTTGATTGTAACTCATTATTCACACAGCCACATGGCATCATTGAATACGTTGTTGTCGGTTTTAACGACAGCCGCTCTCCAGGTTGACCCAACTTGCCTGGTTTCCTCCCGACGGTGGGGTTATTGGAGTAGAGTTTTATGGCCAGTTGTTTCTACTGACGCCAACTACCTTTAGTCGAAGGGTCTTCGGATCGTTATTTATCAGGAACCTCCCCCAGGCCTCTTCACTAAGGGAGACCCTAACAGGAGCACTGTACTCCAGATCTGTTCAATAAGGGAGAACCTACTAAGAGCACTCGACTCCAGGCCACATAGATTTGGCATTCACTGGAACACACAAAAACAACGATAAGGTTCATATCCATATACATTATATCATATCTCCGACAAGGTTAAGCTGTTTGGTAGGGCATTAACATTGTTATCAATTCTGTCAAAATTTCCCAGGTACTTTAACTTGAATCGACGGCAGTAATTGGAATAAATAAATGTTATTGGAAACCTGTAAATGACATACTATGTGGGTTTTTTTTTTGTTCGGCAGCAAATTAATATTGATTAAAGTTAATGTGTAGTATTCATCAATAACTACCACTGGTATGACACATTTTAAAAATACATCAGGCAGAGCATGTAATTTATTTTAACAGCCCTATAGGCTACATTGTGCTAACAGCTGACGACATTGCTTATGCGGCAGTGACATAAGAACAACAGACGACATCCTCGATTAGTTACATAACTCTGAACGTAAACCCAATATCAGGAAGTAATGCAAATATCATACAAATGAGCTTCATTGAAAGTTAAACAATGGGCCTTCATATAAGCCTGATTTTTACTTACAGCGTCAATTCACGATCAAGAGAAGAAAAATCTAATTGGCCATGCGACCTGGCAAGGTTTCAGGGGTTTGCATGGCAATGCGTATATGGCTTCATAGCGTGCATGCATCACCATCAACAATCACGCTCTATGCACCGCTGGATGAAGGTCTCACCAAGCTCTCGGTGATTCCTCGCCGGTTTTCCGAAGCGCCTGTCACTGCTTGATCTCCACAGAGAAACTACGGAGCGGTGTCCAGCGGGGAGGGGTAAACGAGTAACAACGTCTGAGCACACTGGGGGCGATGCAGTCAGCAAGGCAATTAACCTCGGCAGGAGCATGCCTTTGGACTGCGGGAGGAAACCACAAAAATTGATGAAAACCCACGCCGAGTCGGGAGAGAACACTCAAACTCCATATAGAAAGGCGGTACCCGAGCCGGGGAATCGAACCCAGGTCCTTTTGCATTGAGGCAGCAGCACATCTTACCGTATCACCGTGCAAAAAAAAGTATGTGGACTTGGGCATGAAGGGCGGTGTGCTAGATCACTGGTAGCACCACTCGATACTGAGTGAACGAAATTGCATGTGTTATTAGTCGTAATAATTACCATCATCATTAGTTAATACTAACAATCGAGTGGCAGCCAATGGAGGGAACGTAGTCAGCGGGATATCTACCGTAGAGATGGAGTCGTTAAATCAGCAGTTGCTGGCGGGACTGCCATCGTTTTAGATGCTTAGAGGTGGCAGAGGCTTGGAAGGCTGTCATCCAGCAGTTGTTGTTGTTGTAATGATCTAATAATAATAATCCCGAGAGAGCAGCTTTTCGAAGCAATCATCGATAACAATTGCATTTATACAGCGCTTTTCACCCGAGGGTCACAAAGCGCTGCACAGAGCTGTGGAGAGAACGGCACGTCAACAACAACGGCGCGAGAATGGAAAATCAGCAACAATAACATTTTTGGGGGATTTTAATATTCACATCGTTTGAAAACAACATGTTAAACATGATCAGACTTTCAACTATAATTTAAAAATGCTAAATTATCAGTAATTATAATACATATATTTTGGAAATGGGGTGGTGCGGTGGCCCAGTGGTTAGCGCTGACGCCTCACAGCAAGAAGGTCCCGGGTTCGAATCTCTCGGCTCAGGTGCCTTTCTGTGTGGAGTTTGCATGCTCTCCCCGTGTCCGCGTGGGTTTTCGCCGGGTACTCCGTTTTCCTCCCACAGTCCAAAAGCATGCTCCTGGATAGGTTGATTGGCTCGCAGACTAAAATTGTCCCGCAATGCCCGGCGATGGACTGGCGTCCCGTCGTCGGGTGTATTCCTGCCTTGCGCCCTGTGTTTCCGGGATAGGCTCCGGCTCACCGTGACCCTATACAGGATTAAGCGGTTTCAGATAATGAGATGAGATGAGATATTTTGGAAATGGTTTCATGTAAAATTTATCGTATAATAATAAAAATTGCACTTCTAAAAGCGCTCGTCATCCCAAGCGCTGCATAGAGCCGTGGAGAAAACGGCACAGCAACAACGAGATAAGAACAGCGAACCAGCAATAACGTTTTTTTCTTCTGGAGTATTTTTTTTTTTTACAAATCCGAGCTGTGGAGAGAATAGCATGTCAACAACATCAGGACAGCCCTATTGAAAGTCGAAAAGTAGCAACAAATTAAAGAAGGACAAAAAATAATCAATCAAAAATAATAATAATAATTCTGCTACAAACATGGATGGAATAAATGTTCCCGAGCAGGCGCAGTTCGGAGGATTGCCATCATCCTGGCACGACAACACTGAGCCGCATCAATCAACATAGAGAGCTGCGCATCTCTGAACGGCAGGAGGAATGGATGAGTCAGAGTGTTCGAGAAGGGAGTCTCAGTGTTAGAGATGATTCAGAGTGTTCGAGAAGGGAGTCTGTGTTAGAGATGAGTCACGAGTCCTATATATCTATACATGAGATATGTAGCCGGTACATATATCATGTATAGTGAAAAGTCGTCGTGACTTTTCACGGCTTGATGCATGATGAATGATGATTGCTTCGAAAAGCTGCTCTCTCGGGACAGCCGCGTCGATGGCTCTCTCTCCTCTCCTCGCGACGTTTCGCCTCACAAGTTGGAGGCATCCTCAGGCGAAACGTCGCGAGGAGAGGAGAGAGAGCCATCGACGCGGCTGTCCCGAGAGAGCAGCTTTTCGAAGCAATCATCATGCATCGAGCCGTGAAAACCTACATCATTGCATGATGAATGTTTCCAAAATCTGCTCTCTCTGGATAGCCGCGTCGATCGCTCCCTTCTCTCTCTCTCTTTCGCTGTGTACAGGACACAGCGCCCGAGAATGCCTCCAACGTGTGAGGCTAAACGTCGATAAAAGCGTCCGCTATTGTCATCAAAAAGGTTATTCGACCATGGCTCCACTGCGTTGCTCGGTGGAGGTTGGTAAGGTAGGCACCCAGGGCCAGTCAAGATATCACCCGCGACTGTAGTTATATCATCATGATGCCTCCACGTATACAACCTCGTACTGATGTCGTTTCTTTTCACGGCTCGATGCTGACGATTGTTCTCTCAATATTTTCTTTCAGGATAGCCGTTTCGAGTGCTTGAAAGAACAGCTATGGAGAACGATCATCAAATGCAACCATTTTTTAACTTTCTTGATTAACTTAACTGCCCAGAAAACACCCTCTACACAAATTATGATCCTGCACATCTGTTTTATTTTTCAGAGTTCGTTTTCTAAGCCTATATTAATTCCATTCCTGAGTTGTGTTCCGTTGATTAGCACGAATTTGCATTTTATCACATTCAGAACAAATATTTAGTTTTCTCTCACTTGTACTTTTAACTATTGCTAATGATTAGATGAAAGAACACAATACTACACATTTGGGATTACGGAACGTGATATGTCATCCGCGATCATTACAGCGATGTCTACCTAATTCATAATTACTTCATATTTTGTTGATTAAATGGCATACCCGGATTAAATAGTACACAGTGATAAAATGTTCTCAAATACACATGCATGGTTAACGAATGAACAATTAATGTGTACTTGTTATGTTTTGCAGCTTATATTTGCACTAAAGTTTCAAATTCCTCCATCGACTGTAATGTGACATCTTGACATGAAGCAAAGCTGATCTAAAATCGTGATCCGCTTGTTGTAGGTTGCCTGTTTCTTATTGAATGTGTCTTATATTTACCTACGTAAATGTATCTATCTAATAACATAGGTTAATGCGTGTGGTTCCAAGCATGCTATCATGAGTTTTGTGTTTTACCTTTCCCCAATATATTTCATATTGTGCTGTCAGCATTGTGTCGTAAGACTGTGTCTCTCACTGAGCCAGTCAGATTTTACTTAATCTGACTGACTCACTGACTCATCCATCCATCCATTTTCTCCACCGCTTGTCCTGGTGAGGGTCGCGGTGGCAGCAGTCCAAGGAGAGTGGGACCAGACATCCCTTCCTCAGCAATAGATTCCAGCTCTTCCTGGGGGATTCCCAGTCGTTCCCAGGCCAGCCGAAGGACTGTCGTCTTATTCCTCCCAGTTATTTCAACTGGCTGAGTCAGTCAGTTTAAATAACTGGGAGGAGTAAGCAATTTACAACATATCAAGGCACCAGGGGCACTTTTGTCAGGACAATTAACCTGGGCAGCATGTCTTTTAACCGTACGAGGAAACCGATGTACCCAGAGAAAAGCCATAAGGACACAGAGAGAAGAGGCAAACTCCGAACCGAAAGACACCCGATCCGGGTGTAGAACCTAGGTGCTTCTTGTTGTGAGGCAGCAGCGCTAGTTATTGCGCCACTGTGCCGATACTGAAATGTCCGTTGCCCCGTGTTGGAGTATGCTGAACACAACATGTGTTGGAACTGACCAACGTAACAACATAAAATTACAAAGTAAATCAAGGCACTCACAGCACCTTGTTGTGCAAAGATGAAACCCTAACCATAATGTTAACGTGACACGCGAAATTGCAGAGTGCAAAAATTTACCAAAATGTCCATAAATTAAGAAGAAACAAATGGAGTGTTACAGCACAACAGTACCATGGGAATACACGGAAGAGGCTTATTGCATAATCAAAGGAAAGAGCTTATGGAATGAGGTATCAAAGAACTACACCTGAATTCTCTACACGTTCCATTGTATCTGTGCTATGACCGAAATGTTTAATTCATGCCGGTCAACATTTACATGTTTTAATCCTCAAAGCTGAAATTCATCGCAATTAATTTAACACCCAAATTTTAAATTGTTTTTTTTTCTCCCTTTGGTGACTTAGACGAAATAATCAGCTTAAGATCCAGTTTTAATCATGAGTTTAATCGCATGATTGGCAGTACCATATTTCTGAAATTAATTGTACAAGGAGCATGCATTAAAGATAGTAATTTTGGTTGCATAATGCTTTAACAGGAAGAGTATATTCAAAATGTACATCTCTATGGTTCAATGCCTCCTGTTTTTAATTGCAACTTGTTAACTTTTTGCTGCATAACTAATTTATGAATATTAATATGAGATTGTATTGCGTGTGTGTAGGCGGCTTGGAGTGGTCCTGGTCACCCATCTCCTCTTGTGCCACGTCGACCATAATAGATGCTCATTAATGGCACTTGACCCGGAAGTCTCATCTCATCGCATTATCTGAAACCGCTTAATCCTATATAGGGTCACGGTGAGCCGGAGCCTATCTCGGAAACACAGGGCGTAAGGCAGGAATACACCCGACGACGGGACGC
>JAZEWT010000005.1:9853116-9871951 GCA_036362905.1 Mordacia mordax
GTGAGTGTGATGTGCGAGCTGATGAAGATGATGAGGGCGAGTGTAGTGGTGAGTCGCGTGAGTGTAGCGGTGAGCAAGGTGGTGAGTGTGGTGTGCGAGCTGATGAAGATGTGAGGGTGAGTGTCGTGGTGAGCAGGGTGATGAGGGTGAGCTTAGCGGTGAGCAAGATGATGAGTGTCGATAGTGATTTAGGGTATGGTGATCAGTTCGGTGGAGAGGAAAAAGATTTTATTACATTGTAGAGAGAAGATGTTACACGTGGACACGCACGAGGTGCTGGACATTTTAGTGCGATGGGTATGGTTCAGTTGAGTACTTTGAGGTTGTTTCTAATGGCTCCCGGGATGTGAGTGACGGAGAAATGGAGATGTTTCTGAGTTTGATTGCTTTGTATAGCTCTAGTTTTCAGGGACGTGTTGGTTGGTTCAGTCGGGGAGTTCGACGTCGAGATTATTACGGTTTATGGGATATGAGTAGTGGAAAGTGTAAGGGGATAAGGTAGTATACACGGAAGTGTTAACTGTCGCGACGGTCTGGTATCGCTCGTACGATTCCGCAGCCGAGGGCGGCGCGGTGACCCAGTGGTTAGCGCTGTCGCCTCACAGCAAGAAGGTCCCGGGTTCGAATTTCTCGGCTCGGGTGCCTTTCTGTGTCGAGTTTGCATGCTCTCCCCGTGTCCGTGTGGGTTTTCGCCGGGTACTCCGGTTTCCTCCCACAGTCCAAAAAAGCATGCTGCTACATAGGTTGATTGGCTCGCAGGCTAAATTGCCCCGCAATGCCCGGCGATGGACTGGCGTCCTTGCCTTACGCCCTGTGTCTGCCGGGATAGGCTCCGGCTTCACCGTGACCCCGTATAGGACTTAGCGGTTTCAGACAATGAGATGAGATGAGATTCCGCAGCCGAAAGTGAAAGGAATCGGAGGCGAGACAGGTGGCGTCGGTTAGACATATAAACTACAAAATCAAACGCCCACCCCAAAGAACGTACACAACCAGCATGAATCCTTGCATAGCCTTAACAGCCTGTATAGTAAAGTGTTGTTAACCAGAAGAATAGTACGCCTGGCTGCCTTCACCTCCCCAGTGCTGTTTTCACACACTGCACCAGGTAACTCACCTCATCTCATTATCTGAAACCGATTAATCCTATATAGGGTCACGGTGAGCCGGAGCCTATTCCGGAGACACAGGGCGTAAGGCAGGAATACACCCGACGACGGGACGCCAGTCCATCGCCGGGCACCAGGTACTCGTTGAGGCTATGTCGGCCTTGGCAAGCTCCACGATTTTTTGAACCAGGACCGGTTCATGAAATCATCACTGGTGTTGGCCGTGAACGGGATTCGAACTCGGGTCACCTGGATTTGTAGCCCAGTGCGCTAACCGCTGCGCCATCCCTCCGTACATACTCACACAGTCGGAAATACGGTGGGAAAACAATAATCTCGCGCAAGAAATCGTCCAGAGTCGGCATTTAAGCCTAGTGCTTCTAGACTGTAAGGCACAAACGGTTTTCTCTGAACCACCATGCTGCCCAATAGCAACAATGATGAGGTACTTTCAAATAACATTTCCATAACGGCCGTAAAAACTCAATAGGAGAAGTCTATTTTTGTGTTTTATGTATGCAATAAGTGTTGTGCATGCAAAGGACATTTCAGTACATATGTAACATATACAATAAGTGTCCCAGTGCTGTGTCCTGCTGTGGAGGTGCGTGACATGGCGTTCATCTTTTGTTCACAGCCTTAATCCAGCAGTGGAAATTCCTCATTCCTATTGCTCAGCGAATCTCACCATGGGATAATCACTGCTGACATGGCCCCACAAATTGGTACTGATTTTATTGACCCCCTAGGGATGATGGATGATGGGGAGAAGTCGCACTAACTGGGAATTGAGCTCGTAACCTTATGATTGTGAGCCGTGAGTCGTACCGCTGTGCCGCCACCTGCCAGAATATCTATTATCTCATCTCATCGTCAGAAACCGCTTTGTCCTGTACAGGGTCGCGGCGAGCCGGAGCCTATTCCGACAGACACCGGGCGCAAGGCAAGGATACACCCACGATGGGACGCCGGTCCATCACCGGGCACTGTGGGCAATTTAGTCCGAGGATGCATGTCCTTCGTGTATCTATTTTTGCGTACAAATATAAAAGTGAAACCCCTTCGTAAGAGAGCGGCGCGTTGGCGCAGTTGCGTAGCGGGTGGCGCTGTCGGCTCAGAGCAAGAAGGACCCGGGTTCGACCCGGCTCGGGTGCCTTTCCGAGTGGACTTTGACCCTTCACCCAGTGCTCGCGTGGGCTTTCGCCGCGCACTTCGGTTTCCATTCATCGTTCAAAGACACGCCTGCTGACGAAACTGTCCCCAGTTCCCTGGCATGTACTGACGTCGCATCCTCGATATAGCCCCACCTTGCACCCTCTGTCTGCCGGGATAGGTTTCGGCGCTCTGCGACCGTCTACAGGATTAAGTGGGTATTTATCATGATGATTAATGTCCCCGTCAAAGTAATGTGGACATTATATATGATTTCCGATTGTGGGGGCGGCGCGGTGATGGTGCAGTGAGCAGCGCTGTCGCCTCACAGCAAGAAGCGCCCAGGTTCTGTTGCGGGCTCAGTTTTTCTGTGTGGAGTTTGCGTGTGCTCCCTGTGTGCATGTGGGGTTTTCTTTGCTGAGTACTCCGGTTTCCTCCCACCGCCCAAAGACACGCTGTTGCCCAGGTTAATTGGCCTGCTGAGTAAATTGCCCCCCCCCCCGGTCCCCTGCGATGTACTTGCGTGACACCCTGGGTGTAGCCCCGCCTTGTGCCCTTTGTCTTCCGAAATGGGCTGCGGCACCCCGTGACCCTGCACTGCTTGTGATTGAAAGCTTGCTGTCAAGCACGGCACATTCTCTTCAGCTCTGCTTGGAATCTTTTCGATATATATATTTTTTTAATGAGGCGCGTCACGGCGTTTAGCGGGACCATTAACGGACGTGACGCTCAAATCTCTCCTGGATTATCCCTCGCCGTGCGCGCGTCTGAACGAGCAATCGGTCCAGGCTTCCATTTTGCGTCTCCGTTCCTCCGCATTACATGGAGCCGGTACTTTTTCTCAAGATTCGATCGCATGCCGAGAGCATCGTTAGAAGTCAGTTGGAAATTGAGTCCCTCTTCAATGATGGGTGGCTCCCAGAGGCATGTGGCAGCGGTGACCACTTATGACTGTACGATGCCGCTCAGTATTAGTGGAGATAAAACTGGTCTATGCGCGTGTTTGGTTCACTAATGCCTCTTGCTGGAATTGCTATATTTGATTAATTATTTGAGTTGACAATTTAAATGGCAAATTGGTCACAAAATACAGATCTATTAAGCTACTTGTTTGAATAAGACCGAAAACTTTTGTAATGGTCACAAATACAGATCTTTTAAGCTGCTTGTAAGAATAAGACCGAAAACTTTTGTAATGCTCTGTGTGTATTGCTGAATTTATTTCCAGCCTACATTAATGCTTTGGTTCCGATGAGTTTTTTTCACCCTTTATCAGATTTGAATTAACGGGGTTTGAAAACATAGATCTGACTCACCCTTGAAACACGTGGCTTCAGCTATTTGCAATTAGAAATGTGTTAAATGATTTGTTTCCTGTTACGACGATTAATCCGTGCCTGTTGGCTGATTAGAAAGGCTCTCTCCGGCTTTGCGGCTGCGGTCAAGCTGATTCCCAGCAACATGAGCAGTGTGATGAGAAGTGACATATCCATCGGGTTTGACAACGAGGCCAACAATTTCATGAACTTGTCACCGTAAACAAAAATATAGACAATAAAAAGCGGTGTTATTTTCTGGGACTCTTTCACAAAACATCTTTCAAAAATGGCTCACCATTATTCGCAGCTGGTCTGTTTCAAAGCGGAGTGGTTCAATATTGAGAGGCATAAATAAAGTGCGCTCCCAGTTCTTGGGCCTCATGGTAAGCCTAAAGAGGATCACTGCAGTAAATATGTGTATATATGACTGTACTGTGCTTCTATGCTCACATTAGGCTCATTGTCTTCACCATTCGACGGTAAGCAGGCCTGGAAGGACACGGTCACTTACCTGCCATGGCCAGAGTGGCATTGGGAGGGGGTGGCGCCTGAGAAAAGAAATGTTCACACATTCTCCATACACCTTGTGCCTTGTGCTCTTATTGTCACGAAATTTGACAGAGCTTGCAAATGTAGTGTTAACAAATTGCAAGATGGCCATTACTTAAAATGCGTTCAATCATCGCATTATAAAATGCCCTCAGTCGAAAACCGGGAACTTCAGCAGACATTTTTTGTTTAATGAACGTGGAGATAACGTTTATTCACGCGAATGATATCACTTTAGACTGTTCTGCTACAATTCCACTGGATACACTTGGGGGGGGAAATAATGCATTTTCACAGGATAAATTATGCGTTGCAAAGACATACCCCTCCTCACAATCACACCCTCTCTCGTCTGTCCCGAGGTATCTTTAGTGCAGAATGATGGCAAGCCATAATGTCTGCTTAATACGGCAGCTCTGGCACTTTTTGGTTCACCGTAATGCATGACACCAGTGAACGGCTGTTAACAGGAAGCAGAAAAAACGCATTACGTTTTTTTCTGGAGGTGTTTAATAATTAACTCAGCACCTACCTCAATTTTTTTTTATCAAACTTTATCTACAATTTGAGGCGGTGGTAGGTTTTGTGGTGAGAATAAATGCAAAGAGGTTATGCTAATTACATTCAAACTGTTTAATAGTCTTACTAGAACTACAACATTGATCTTGGTGCCACACTTCAGTCTTTGTTTTGCTAATTAAGAACAATTGATTGGAAAGTTATATACTGGTCAAAGAATACACTGTATAAAGAATGATGGGTGATTGTTAAGAATAATAATGATTCAGCAGCCAAATTAAGGAATGCATTCACAAAGTATAGATAGATAGCTGTTTATTGTTGCAGCAGAAAATACCCAGTGAGCTTGCAAGCTATGGATATGGGATTCCTGCGATACAACAAACATTCAAAGGAGATGGATCGCTGGCATAATTTGGTGTGCAGATGCTGGATGGCTTGCTGTATCACAAGACTGTGAGGTCTTCATCCAGCAGTGGATCGACCATGACAAATGTGTGATGATTGTGAAATCGTAGAGCCAGATTTGTTCTGTTCGTCCCCGCACGAAGGAGCGTGCAACTGTCACTCCTTGAGGTCATTGGTCAGTTGCACTTTCAGACAGGATGTGGGATGCATGAGCTACTGCAGGAGTTGTGTTTGTGTGTACCACCAAAATCTAAAATCTTCAGACACTGGACGTGCCCGCTGAAATAGTTTAAGCGTATAATCAATAAGATGTCACTACAGCAGAAATCACTTCTAAAAGCCTTGCTGACTGTGTATTTTGGAGGATTGTTGTGAACTACTTTAGACCTTAATAGTACCAGATCGATGCAAGCATCCGTACAAAATGGGACATGGTGGCCCGACATAGGTGTTCACTGCAGTAGCACGTGCATATAAAATGTTGAAAGTGTACTCTGTACTGCAATACAAACTAGCAACAGTCCAAAGACTCGTGAGGCCTTCGTATTTTTCCATTGTAACCTTAGGCAGTGTTATTTTCTGCAGTACACCAACGACGAATGAAGACGTTAGTACTGCATGAATGAAACACGTAAAAAAAAAACACACACACACACATATCTTACGTTCCAAGCATGATTTGAATTTCATTGTTCGTTTTTTTTTAACAACAACTGTCCCCAATAAATATAATCTGATGGAAGAAGTGGAATTGCTTCTTGGATATAATTCCATCCGTGGCGTGACAGCCGTGGACATGTTTGGGGCTTCCTAAACGGACAGCCGAATGTGATGAAGAGGTTTTGTAGCCGGGCGCATGGGCTGATAAATTAAAACGAAGAATCTTGAACTTCTTGCTCCAACTGCCAATGCTTCTGCCCCCAGATGTATCACCACGATTGTCAATAAGACATCGCGCTCCTCGACTTGTAAAATCCGTGGTCAGGTGAAGCACACGTTCCATCGGCGTCGAGCGCGTATTGGTCGAATGCTTACGGTTTTCGTGAGAGGGGATTATGGTAATCTCTGTACATGTGGCTGCGATGGTTGTGTGGGCAAGAACGGAAGCCTGTGCTCCGAACCGCTCAATATGTTTGGAGTCACGGAATGACACAAATCTGTCCATTTTCCCTGAAGATTAAACTGTCATCTCGTTCCTCTGCTGCTCGCCCCCTCCCTATCTCCCGATACCCCCGCGCCCCACGGTGGCCAATAAACCCCACGCGTACCTCTGTCTCTCTGTCCCGTCGCCTTGGTTAATGTTTTCCTGGGCGGAGAGGTGAGGGAGGCGCGGGGTCTCTGTGCGTGCGAACTCGCGCGTGTTCCTCATTCAGAGCGGGTAGGGGGGACCCAGTAAAACGTGACTTTAAGCTCCGAGTCCACTCGTCGAGTTAAGCGATATTTCATGGGGCGGGTGACACATGCCACGAATGAAGGAGATGCGTCTGGATTTTGATTAAATGCTTGTTCCGCCGGCAGATTAAGCTCAGATGTATGCCGTCTGAGGTGAAGCCATGCGAGTTAATGCCGCGTTTGTTATTCTGTCAAAACTTAAGGTTTTTGGTGGGGGTTTTAGAATAAAAATTTGAGTTTGATGTTTAAAATGTTCTTGCTGTCGGCGCGTAAACCATCTGCTAGCGGCATCTTTGCGAAGAATATATTTTTGCAATGTAACGCAGGATGAGGTTAAAAAGGTTGGAACGCAATGTGCTGCATAAACCGATAATTTGTAAAGGTCTATTAGATTTTACAATAGGTGTCATTACTTTTAGTACCATACAAAATAGCACATTACACCCATTCCAGTCAGGCACAATTATATGTGGGAACGTTTAATACAATACATCCAAATTATCTAGGTTTACATAAGGACACAGTTGCGTAGCTGGTAATGGGATGGTGATGGTGCCATCGCACGGCAAGCGATAAACCGGTCTCTAAGTCGGGAACGTTACACGGAATGTCATTTCAATGTTGCAACGAGATAACCATTTACCCCCACAAACGTCAGTTTACGATGCCTGTACTAGTACAGAAAATTATGTCATGACTCATAACATATGATCATAGGGTGTGAAGAGCTTTTATTTAAGCTGGAAAGATCCGTTGAGCTACATGGCTCTTTTTAGTAGCTGTCTGGTCGGGATGGGTAAACAAGTTACAACATCTCAGGGCAGCGGGGGGGCAATCTAGTCAGGAGACTTAAGCTGGGCAAGATGTATTTGGACTGTGGGAGGAAACGGGTACCGGGCGAAAATCCACGCGGACACGGGAAGAACGTGCAAAGTCCACACCGAATGCCACCCGAGCACGCAATCGAACCCGGCGTTTGCTTGCTGTGAAGTGGCAGCGCTGCTCGCCGTGCCAAAGTGCCCCCAAGATCCCCTCGCTGTTTCTAAATGGGGACGATATACCGTGTATTCCTAAGCGTTATGGTATGACAGTACAGGCAAGGAGCTACTCGGGACTGCAATAAAATATAAGCAGAACATTTAGTCTCCAGATAAATAGTATTGATGTAGGCTTTCACAGATGTATGAGAATAGATCTCAAAAACCGCCCTTTTGAGATAGACGGATTGAGCGTTCCTCCTCCGTCCATTGCGACATGTCACCTCCCACGCTGGAACTTGATGATGCCGCCAACATAAGAAACAAAATGCTCGACACAGCAATCCGGAAAAATCTGCTCCGCAAGAGCAATTCCAGATGAATTGTTTTAGTCCATCAGCCTCACGGCTTTCCACACCAATATCATCAAACGGCATTTTCTTAAGCAAGCAAAATCTGAATCGGGTTTGGATCTTTCTGGGTTCCATCAGCAGTCAGGCTTGCTGAATAAATACTGTTGGATTAAAATGTGTTATTGGCAAGGGCTCTCCATACGGAGTACGGGAGTGCTTTTGTGCACCAAAGCAACACTACTCCAGTTGAGGGCAGCTCGCTAGATCATTTTAATTCTTGTGCGCCACTTTTAATTTGAAATGACTTTGAACTCGCGAGTGTGTGAGGTGAGGTACCTTACCTCATCCTCCGGACCCTTGTCACCCATAAATCCTGTACTTTCATGAAGCTAACCTACGTGTCACCTGTCTCCAATGCCTGGTTGTCGTGTGGTTATCTTATAAGATCTTCATATGAATCATAGTTCTTTATAGGCATCTATTTACGTTGATCGGAAAAAATAGGGTGTACGTTGTACATATATTTCATATTTGCACAATATACACGATACAGAAACTGATCATAGGTTGTATGCACTATCTCACTGTGGTTTATTCTCGTACTGACCATGCTGAAAACAACAATAATAATGTTATTACTGCTATCACTCCACTGTTAGATGAAGGCCTTTACATTCCGTGTCAGGCGTGAGGTTTGTGTCATCACACGTCCTCCTATAAGTTGTTGCTCTCTTTGACTTCAGTTGAACTGTCCTGATGTTGTTAACGCTATGGGTACTTTTTTGCCAGTATACAAATATTAAATTACAATAGGTTTTACCGTATCTGGCGATTATGCAGGTGTTAAGATCTTAACACCTGCATAATTGCCAAGCAATTAGTCCTGATGTTGTTGATGTGCCGTTCTCTCCGCAGCTCTGTGCAGCGCTTCGTAACCCTCGGGTGAAATAGCGTTCTATAAATGCAATTATTATAATAACTATTACCATCCCTTAGCGTGCTGGCCAGTGCCGGTTGGTGAGTGGAAGGCCGATGATGTTAGCCTTTTCTGAGACTGAACACAGGACACCGGCATCATAGAGCAATCGACTAATAACCACCCACTGCACCGCTACACACTACGGCTACACACTAGCACTGCAATATTTATAACAGTATCATATATTATTAAATCCTCTCCCCCCCCCTTCCCCCCAATAGATATGCGTTTGCTGTTTCTGTGTTTTCATGGATCAAGCTTATTTCCAGGTGAAAGTTATGTGTACATTAGTAGGTGATTTCAGTTCCTCTTCCAACCTCTGGAAAATGCGAGGACCAAGGGAGGAAAAGGACGCCTGTTAATCCACATTCGGATCTGGTTTGAGATAAACGACTGGCATGGATGATTAGAGAACAGCTCGAAGCGCTGGTCTCTCTGACCTTGTTTTGATTTCTGGGTCGAGGAGGAAAATCCGAAAAGAAATTCTCTTTGAGTTTGTGGCAGAGGCGCTGTAACTCTCTGCAGACGGTTCCTTTGTTCCATCTTCGTGCCCTGGAAGGCCCGTGTAAAATAGTTGCAAAAAATACATTTCCTTTCTGAATTTTCACTCACTTTTTATTTTTTCGTTCGTTTTCAGGCAATTGCTTCAGCGTGTTGCATTTATTTATAGGTAGCTTTTGTGCTCCAGAGTGTAATTGCTTGCTGTTGCTGTAGAGGCATGTTTTTTTATTTCCTGTGAGCGAGCCATCAGCACTCTGCGAGACTGCCACTATATCTGGCTCCCTGAGGAGATGATTCTTTTTTCTTTCCCCTCATCATTACATTTCAACTTTCAGCTGCATTAACATTTCACATATCATAACATTTATGGGACGGGGGGTGCAGTCGTTTATCCCACTGCAATGAATTTTTGCTTGGCTCACTGTGTGGCTTGTACTCTAAAACCCTCATTTGTTTGTAACCTGATAATCCCTTTTATTAGAGTAATCCGCAATGCTGTGCATGCTGGGAACAGCTGACAGCTGCTTTGACAAGCAGAGAAGCACACCTCATGGCTGGCTCTCGCCATGCACACCGAACGTAAACTACAGAATATCCCTTCCCTCCTAACTCTTAAGCCGAGAGGCAGGATTAACTTTTCCCGTACTTGGGACCTCATTCATCGTTACCACGGTTTTAATCCAGCCCATCGCGAAGCAACGCAGACAACTCGGAACAAAGTATTGACTCAGGTCTTCAGCCGGATAATTGATTCTGGGTATCACGCGCGTAGTAAAACGGGCACACTTTAAAACCTACACCGGCGCTGCTGTTGAACTATAGAAATGTGGCTTCCAGTTTATACATCTTTGCTTTACCATCGTGCCCAACATTTAGGCATACATTATTGCAATATCTGAAATCTAATATAAATCAGACGCGGCCCTCTCCGCCGTTTTCAGGGACCCGTGCAGTTGATGGATTGTATGTCGACGCGCATCTCCAAAAGGCAATCGACTCACTTCCACCGCACAGTAAACAGGACATAAATCATGCATCTCGTTCTTTCACTGAGCTACTCTTTTTCTATGGAATGGTTCATAAACCGCACGATATTAATTTAATATTTGGCAGCCTTTTCCAAGTGTTACACACGCAGGGACGTGTCATTCTCAGCGGCATTGGTTGTTAGCTAAACAACGCAAATTCCCCAGATACGTTTCCAGTTAAGAGATGTAATTTATGTTTTTGCAGGAAGAGACCAAAGCAGTTTGCGAACATAATTATATACCAAGGGCGGCGCGGTGGCCCAGTGGTTAGCGCTGTCGCCTCACAGCAAGACGGTCCCGGGTTCGAATCTCTCGGCTCGGGTGCCTTTCTGTGTGGAGTTTGGATGCTCTCCTCGTGTCCGCGTGGGTTTTCGCCAGGCACTCCGGTTTCCTCCCACAGTCCAAAAAGCATGCTGCTACATAGGTTGATTGGCTCGCAGGCTAAATTGCCCCGCAGTGCCCGGCGATGGACTGGCGTCCGATCGTCGGTATATCCTTGCCTTGCGCCCTGTGTCTGCCGGGATAGGCTCCAGCTTCACCGTGACCCCGTATAGGACTAAGCGGTTTCAGACAATGAGATGAGATGAGAATTATATACCAATGATTGCTTTTCAAACGTATTAGTACAGGATTGTCGTGTCGTGTGCTCCACATTGGAGGCATCGTCAGGCATTCTGGAAGCATTCTCGGGCATACAGAAGCACACTCCGTCTTGGAATACCCGAGAATGCCTCCAAAGTGGGAGGCGAA
The DNA here is from genome assembly GCA_036362905.1 of Mordacia mordax. Taxonomy (NCBI): domain Eukaryota; kingdom Metazoa; phylum Chordata; class Hyperoartia; order Petromyzontiformes; family Petromyzontidae; genus Mordacia; species Mordacia mordax. The sequence continues at coordinate 9,864,153 of JAZEWT010000005.1, forward strand.
ACGTCGCGAGGGAGAGAGGGAGAGCGCTTGAAACAGCTACCCCGAAAGAACAGCTTTGGAAAGCAATCATCATGTATCGAGCCATGAAAGCCTACATCAGTATACACTTATACAACAGAGTGCAGGTTAGTAGAAATATTATTTGCGATGCGTTAAAAGTAAAGACTATAAATACTTGCAACAAATAGGGACAATTAACAAAATAAAAATGGATCGATGCACCACCATTTCATTTACTCCATTTTTACAATGGCTATGACCATCGATCCCTTAACATGATCTCACATAATAATACGATACCAAAATACAACTTTGATAGAACCGTACGGTGCAGTAACTCGTCCACCATGTTACTGCGCCGTTTTGTTGGAATGTGTCATCATTTTTTACGTCACGTTTACCTTGCCAGTGACCTCTCACCGTTTGCTCGGATCTCAGAAATGACCTCGGCTGAGTCACTGGGAATTGCAAGCGGCGGTAGAAATCCAACAACAGGGGCAGAGCGCATTGACCGCGCCGGAAAGTTGGTTAGAAGAGAAGCAGGTAAGTGTGTCCGATGGATATTTTGTGGGAAGAAAAATAAAAGAGACTCAACGATTTTGCGATTCAGAGCAATGTTCTACCTATGCCTCAGTCAACGGACAGGCTGATCACGTAATGAGAATGGTCATGCTCACCCGGACTGATTACTGAAAGTCACTGCTCCTTGAACTCCATGTTCTACAATAATTTAGAATAATGTATTACAGTCATATAGCGGTGCGTTTTAAAGCCCCAAAGCACTGCTGCATAGAGAAGTGGGGGAAGACAGCAAGCCAATATCCGGGACCAACCTTCCAGACACTGCATTCTTGTGTATTTTGATGATATCAGCCAGTTAATGAATGCTTTTTTATTCATGAGAGGAAAACGACAAATCCGAAGGAAACCCATACAGACCAAGGGAGAACACACAAACTCCACACAGAAAGGCACCGCATTGAACCCAGGGACTTCTTGCCGTGAAGCAGCAGCGCTACTCACTGCGTCACCGTGCCACCCCACAAAGCTGCGAAGTGTGTGCTTTTTTACATCATGAGCCATGGTCTATCCACTGCTGCATGACGGCCCTCACCACGTCATTTACGATCCCCTGTGGCCTTGCAACACCAGAGCCCAGTTCAGCCTTGGCCTTCTCATAACGCCTGAGGATGCCTCCAACGTTGGAGGTGAAACGTCGTGCAGGAGAGAGGAGGAGCACTTGACACGGCTGTCTCGAAATTAAACAGCTTTAGATAACATCACGCATCGATCCCTGAAAACTTCCATCAGTACGTTGGCAGCAATTCTTCAGAAGCTAATATTTTAACTATATGGTGATTGTTATTATTGTTTTGTAAGAGGTGACCACAAGTCCTGTGCCGCGGAGAGTGGGGGGTACCCACGCTCAGACAGGCCCCTGAACATGTAATATATATTTTAGTTTTAATGGCGTGATAATTTGACGAGTAAACTGCTTCCCACGATACATATTAAACGTAGGGTACATGATAATGTAAATGTGTGGTTCATAAACCATTTTCTGAAAAAAAAATATTCTAAAAATGCGTTTGTGCTTAATAGCAATGATGTTCCTTCTGATTTTGAGAGCAGGGTATGGGAAAGGATTGGGGCCCCATATTTCACTTGGTGGATCTGATGGCCTCATTGAAATATAAACGTATTCTTGTACCGATGTAGCTTTTCATGGCTCTATACGTGATGATTGCTTTCCAAAGCTGTTCTTTCGGGATAGCAATCATCAAAGAAAGCAATCACCAAAGATACGCTTGTAAGTGTGCAATGTTTATTAACCTCCACTCGTGATTATTATTTAGAGGCAATTTAAAGCTCGAGACACGCAACTGCACGTTCCTTTGAACCCTGCATTGCCAAGTGATTTTATTATCATTTAGCAGACTCCCTAATCCAGGGTGACTTACATCATCACGAACACATATCTAGTAAATAAATACAAAATAAATGCCTAAATACTACCGATTGCCCAATATTGAATAGTGTCAAAATGTTGTTGTTCGATTACTATGTCGTGGTTGTACCGATGTCTTAAGTAGTTTCCAAAATGACGTGCTCTTGGAGAGAGTAATAATCTCAACTTATTTTTTAACACAAAGACAAAGATTCCACGCATAGCCTAACAGACTGTAGAGTCAAGTGCCGTTAATGAGAACGTATGAAGGTCCACACGGCACTTGAGGGGGTGGGTGTCCAGCACCACGCCGAGCCGTCGTTTGTCTCCCAAGTATCGATGTTTACACAATGCACTAGGTACTCATTTGAGGCTGAGTCGACCTAGAGGAGACCCAGGACCGATTCAGATAAATCATCACTGGCGTTGGCCGTGAGCAGGAGTCGAGCTCGGGTCACCAGATTTGTTGCCCAACATGTTAACGGCTGAGCCATCGCGATCAGTGTCTGACAGCAAAGCAAATTATTGGATGAATTGATCAGGTGAAAGCGATAAACTAGCATCGTGAATTTCAGAGCAATGACATCTCAAATTGTGTCTCAGCCTTAACTAGATTATTTTGAGGCACTGTCTCATTGCTCTGGTTGATATCAATGGCAAGAGAAATCTGAATGTGTACCGGTGCTGATCTCCTGCACTCTACAGTGCAGCCACACACCGTCAATCAGTTCCCCTGACCGGCACAGCATGGGTTGTGGTAGAACGTTACTCATATTGTTAAAATACTAAAGATTGTCCCGTGAAAATGTCACACCTGTTATCATATTTTCAATCTTAAAGGTGTGAAAAAGTCAAAAAGGCCTGTTTGGATTTTAATTTTCCATTATTATATATTTTAATAGGACAAAAATTATCCCGGGTAAAAAAAAATGCAAATCTGCTATCAATAACTGGACAACTATTAAAAAGAGCTAAATAGCACATCGGTTCCTTCCATGTTAAACAATAACTGATTGACTGACTGCAATAATGAGAAAAAATTATGTACAACCCTTTGTCATATTAATGTTGGGTGGAAATGTTTCCATGCCACATCAGTCATGGAGTTAACTCGATCATACTTCACCGCACTGGTTATTGTTGGTCAGTAAGGGGAAGGTCAAAAGAGGAAGTCAGGACATGTTCAAATATCACTCGAAACCAGGAGTTTAACTGAACCGCCGGCTTCAGTGGTGTAATTAAATAAGCACTCTACCAACACTCCACTCCATTTAAGATGTTCCTTAACTGTGTCTTTAGCCAAAAGCAAATAGCCACGGCTTTGGCCATGATTATATATAATGGAGTGTTTTCTTCTATACCTCCCACCCCCGTCCATCCCCCCCCCCCCTGTTATCCACGAATTTGCGATTCACGAATCCACAACACGTCAGTGAGGCACCAGCAGCATTGCATGCAAACCTTCGCAGGTGCTTGCCAGATGTTCTGGAAGCGTCTCTGAGCAAGTTCTACCACTCATGGAGAAGTTGAACGTGAAAAGCATGGCGTCCCCGCCTCGCGAACCCAGTCAGCATTCGCATCACAGCCAGTCTCTAACCCAAAGAAGTAAACGTCAGTCACGGAGGGTAAGTGATGGTGCTTTACAAATAACTTTTTTTCAGGCTTTCCTGCATTATATCATAAACTACAATAATACAACTTCTAACGCGATCAAACTTCACAACTGGTCGGGAACGAGACGTGAATTCTGAGGCACAGACTACCTGACTGAATATATCCCTTATTCCTGAATAAACCCTGGAACTCCCTTCTATTGTAAATTCAGTCAGCTGAATTTCTGGGCATCTTCAAATCCCGTCTGAAGACTCATTTGTTCCGTAAAACCTTGAAGTCCTCTGGCAAGGACTGTCCATGCTAATCACTGCTGTGCACTTGGATGATGACACATTGATGACCTGTGCCTTCTCAGGAACACTTCTTCCTTACTTTATTCATTTTAACAATAATTTATTTTTTATTTGATGTCCTTGATTAATTTATGGTCATTTTACTTCAGCGACCTGTTCTGATGTTGTTATTGCATCGCTATTCTCTTCATAGTTCATAGCTCTGTGCAGCGCTTTGTGACCCTCGGAGGAAAGCCACTTTAGAAATACCAATAATATTATTATTAGAATAAAAACAGATTAAATAACATATGACGTCTAAGTGTTTATTCATTATTTTTAGTGCAATATTTAGGGCCAGTGGGCACGTTTGTGAGGGTCACGGTGCTTTTCGAGAAAAGTTCAAACCGCGAAGGTTTTTAGAATGCATCCCTGTAAATGAGGTATGGGTGTATGTTTGTGTGTCTGCACTAAGGCTACCAGGTTCGAAACCTTAATGAGCACAGATTTTATCGGCACAACACCACAGCTTATATTTCTTATTTCATCTTAACGTCCCACTAATTGACTGCCCACAAGAAACTTCATATGGCTATCACAAATATTCACAAAATGGACATCAGAAAGACATCCAGGTCAAAGCAGTCATGTCAGCAGAAAACGTCATCAACGATAGACATGAGAAGAACGTATTACACACTGCGAACGAGATCTCCCGTAGGGCGGGCACTCTGCTAGGAATGTAGAATTGCATCTATTCTCTCCAAACAGTAATATAAAACGTTTGATCATTCCATTGTATTCGATTAGCATACATTCTGTGTGCTCATCTTGAACTTCTCATTTGCTGCAATGCGCTTGCGATTATACACTCAGCTGTAACTTTGGGAGTTAATGGTTTTTCATTTAATTAGCGTGAGATCAGTTTGGTGATCGTGGCAGAGTTGCTGGTGAGTGGAGTCACACTGCGTTCCCTCAGTACAATCGCAAATCTAAATTTAAATGGATTTTATGTACACTGGTGAGCGCCAGTGAGTAAATGGGAGATGGATTTTGTCAACCATTTATCAATGCAGTTTATTTTTATTGCTGCGTATGGTAACACGTTATGAATTCTATTTTATCGACGAAACTCGCTTTCCATATGCCACTCATGCACCCATCATATAACGTTTTGCTATAAAGTGGTCTATGTTTTATTATATGTTCAAGATGACAGTGATGTATTAGCATTGAAGCTAAGACTTTTCAAAAAGTTTGGTTTCATATCAATGTTTCTCAATAAAACAGTGAATTAAACTGATCCAAAGTAAGTGCCGAATCGGATGTAGTATGATGGTTTAATTATGCAGTCATTGATGGCCGAGGTGCCACCTCGATTTGAAGCCAGGCTTTCATTGCTCTGAAATATATGGATCACATGTAAAGGACAGCCTCTGCCCAGGATAATTGGCCTGCTGAGTAAATTGCCCCAAAACTGATGTCATAGCATCACATCCTGGGCATTCCCCTACCTCGCACCCTCTGTCCGCCGGGATAGGCTCTGGCTCCCAGTGATCCATTAAAGGATTAATCGGGTATTGATAATGAATTAATGAATGAATGTATATATATATTTTTATGTAATCCCACTTCTTCAGTGGAAAAAATCATGACAATAAAAGAAACACAATTAATAACGTGTACACATTAATTTAACTTTTGAGGTCTTAATTCAAAGATAAAACTATTTAGAGGCACGAGACAAACTGCAGAGCAGACGGTGGAGTCAAGCCACTTAGCCGGCGGCAACCCGCCAGACACTGCCTCCTATATATTATGATGTTATCAACCAAGGGCGGCACGGTGGCCCAGTGGGTAGTGCTATCGCCTCACAGAAGGCGGTGACGGGTCCGAATCTTGGTTTGGGTGCCTTTCTGTGTGGAGTTTGCATGCTCTCCCCGTGTCCCCGTGGGTTTTCGCCGAACACTCCGGTTTCCTCCCAGAGTCCAAAAACATGCTGCTGCAATGCTTAATTTACTTGCAGACTAAATTGCCCCGCAGTGCCCGGTGATGGACTGGCGTGCCATCGTGGGTATATCCTTGCCTTGCGCCCTGTGTCTGCCGGGATAGGCTCCGGCTCACCGCGACCCTGTACAGGACCAAGCGGTTTCTGACAATGAGATGAGATGCGTTATCAACCAATTAATATGTGAGCGTTTGTTTTTGTCATGGGAAGACTGTCGAAAGGAAACCCACGCACAACAGGGGGGGTAACACACGTTCTCCACACAAATGGGGGTCTAGCGCGGGAATCGAATTGCCTCTGGCAAGACCTACAAATGTTACGTGCTAAGAATAATAATAATTGCATTTATAGAGCGATTTTCACCCGAGGGTCACAAAGCGCTGCACAGAACTGCGGAGAGAATGGCACATCAACAACGACATTGGAACGGAAAATCAGCAACAATAACATTTTTGGGGCTTTTTAAAAAAAATATACATGTCGTTGCAGAACAAAATGTAAAATATGATCGGACATTCTAAAATTTTAAAATGCAAAACTATCAGCGTTTGTAATACATATATATGGAAATGGTTGAATGTAACATTTATCATATGGTAATAATAATAGCATTTCTATAGTGCTTATCACCCGAGGAACACAAATTGCTGCACAGAGCTGCAGAAAAAACGGCACACGAACAACGAGATAAGAACGGCGAATCAGCAATAACGTGCTTTTTTTTTTTGGGGAGATTTGAAGCGTCTCGGCATTGAGACTCTGTACTGAGACTCAGGATTAAGACTTAATACGCCTGGGGGAATGCCTTTGGGCATTTTCAGGATGCGCGCAGGCTGTGCAGTGTCTCATTGTGCAGTCTCAGAAAGTACGAGGCGCCTCCAACGTCTTGGAGGCGAAACGTCGCGAAGGTGAGAGAGGAGCGCTCGATGCGGCCATCTCGAAAGAACAGCTTTGGAAAGCAACTGTCATCCATCAAGCCGTGAAAAACTACATCGATTATTTTGGTTGGGAATCAGATACCTTTTTGGCGGCGCGGTGGCCCAGTGGTTAGCGCTGTCGCCTCACAGCAAGAAGGTCCCGGGTTCGAATCTCTCGGCTCGGATGCCTTTCTGTGTGGAGTTTGCATGCTCTCCCCGTGTCCGCGTGGGTTTTCTCCGGGCACTCCGGTTACTTCCCACAGTCCAAAAAGCATGCTGCTACATAGGTTAATTGGCTCGCAGGCTAAATTGCCCCGCAGTGCCCGGCGATGGATTGGCGTCCCATCGTCGGTATATCCTTGCCTTACGCCCTGTGTCTGCCGGGATAGGCTCCGGCTTCACCGTGACCCTGTATAGAATTAAGCGGTTTCAGACATTGAGATGAGATGAGTATTAAACAGCTATCACTTGACAATGAGGGGCGACGCGGTGATTGCACAGTGAGTAGCATTGCTGCCTCACAGCAAGAGGGTCCCGGGTTCGGCTCCCGGCTCGGGCACATTTCTGTGTGGAGTTTGCGTGTTCTCTCCCCTTGTCCGCGTGGGTTTTTGCCCGGTACTCCGGTTTCATCCCACCGTGCAAGACACGCTGCTGCCTAGGTTTTTTGACCTGCTGAGTAAATCGCCTCCCCAAAAAGTGTGCCCTGCGACGTACTGACGTCACATCTTGGGCATAGCCCCGCCTTGCACCTTCTGTCTGCCGGGAACGACTCCGATCCCCCTGTGACCTCGTGCAAGCTTAAAGGGGTATTGAGAATTATTTTGACAAACGTTGATAAATTGACAATCATGCCTTCCGGCTGTGATGTCATTCACAAACCCATTTGCTTTTTGAACAGCTTGAATGATATAAGATTTCAATAGGTTTTACCGTATCTGGCGATTAATCCTATATAGGGTCACGGTGAGCCGGAGCCTATCCCGGAAACACAGGGCGTAAGGCAGGAATACACCCGACGACGGGACGCCGGTCCATCGCCG
>JAZEWT010000005.1:9878975-9889902 GCA_036362905.1 Mordacia mordax
TTCGATTCCCGTTCATAGCTTGACACCAGTGACGATTTTCTGAACCGATCCTTGGCCTCTCCTCGGTCGACTCAACCTCAACTGAGTACCCGGAGCGGTGTGTCACAACATCGTCACTGGTGTTCGACAACTGCACTTGTCCATGCAGTCTGTTACGGCTAAACGGGGTTTCTTTGTCTTATTGGAAGAGAGCCATGGTGAACAGAATTGCGCATTGAGCAATCATCTCATCTGGCTGGAGCACGAGGACTGAGAGGGGAATTGTACGGCAGGGATTATTGGTGCTGCAAAGCAGTGGTTTTCAAATTGCTGTTCTCGCGAAATGAATGTTTATGCCCACTACCCAACGCATTCTTTTGACTGGAGCTTTCATTACAGCAAGTCAAAACACATTTCAAGTTGAAAAAGCCAGGCGATCCAGGGCTTGAGTTCGAAAACCCAGTACATTGAGAAACCACTTCTGTCGAGAGCCACGTGTTTCCCTCTCTTGATTCACTTCCGAGTGTGTGTCGGCCCGATCATAACGCGAGCTTACTCCGTCACCCTTTGATTTTCCTTTCCGTCTGTTTGTCAACGCTCTTCAATTCTTCACCCTCTTTCACTTGACCCCCCACCCCCCGGTCCTCACACCCCTTCATCTTCCTTGTCTTCCTCGAGTGTGGTTGAGGAGTACTGCTGTTTCTTGATTCGTGCATTGGCCACTATAATCGTGCACTCTCGCTGTGTTTGTTTCATCTCTACTCGTATTGAAGGCATATTCAGCAACAACAAACATTCAACTTAAACAACGCATAGAATCAAAGCTCAAACTAATTCGAAGCAATCGTCCGCACAAGGAGCGGTGCGGTGGCGCAGTGACGAGAGCTGTCTTCTCAGAAATAAGCCCCGGGTTCGATTCCCGCTTCGGGTGCCTTTCTGTGCGACAATTGCGTGTTCTCCCATGCAATCATGTCAGACGGTCTTTATTTAAGCCGGAAGGAACCGATGATTTATGCAGCTCTTTTTAATAGTTATCCATCGGGGCGGGGTTGGCCATTTATAACAGAGATACATCAACGCAGATAGGCTTGGCATGAAAATGCAGAACTGTTATTTTAAATCATTTATCTCCAAACGCGCTATTGCCATTGGCACATTATAATATTGATGCATTTTCAACATCACCTGTAATTAACAAGGTGAAATCATCTGAGATTGCGCGTTCAAAACCCAACCTTCGGAGAGTCCATCGTTGTTAATAATAAAGAGTGTTTGCAGCATGTGCTGTACCTCTGAGTGGTAAACCATACACAAAGCTCTCTAATGGCATATACAAGCAGCCGCTGACATTCCACTGTGATTTTTTTTCTTCTTCTTTCAGCTAACAATCCCAGAAGCATTTCTAAATAAAGTTGTTTTAGTGCTGCCGATAAACACGTGCACTGTAGACTTAAATGTCATGCCGAAAATAGAGTGTCTCCAACAGCTTGAGAGATGCGTTAATAAAGCAGAGCTCTGCACGGAACAGAATTACTGTTTGTGCTCAGGCACTGAGCCATGAGCATAACGGAATCGTCCCAGGAGAATGGTGAGTCTTATAACAGAGTGGAACGGCTTACCAGCGCTCCTATGTTCATTTGTTATTGGACTGCAAAAAGGGAAATTGTGTAACAGCCTGGCGCCTCTCCCGTGGCTTGAACAGTACACATATATATCATACATAGCCTCGTACATCAAAACAGAGCTAAAAGTTACTTCGTTGTTTTGTTGTGAAGTTAAAAATCGAGTTCAAGATGTTGCCTTGGCCGAAGTCATTTCATGCCACCACACCTGTTTATGGTTTATAACTTCTGCCAGATCCTGGAGCTGCTGCACAGACGGCACACGACCTCCAAAATTTGCGGTTCTACTCTCAGACCTTCTGCTCTCAGGTGTTTGTCTTGGCCACCAGACTTGTGGAGAACATCCATCGCAGATATCGCATAACTGCTGCAACCTCACACACCCCCCCCCCATTATATCAATAACAGCTACGTCCCACGATTATCTTGCACACATGTGCATCGCTTACCATCTCTTTCCCCCCGAAACGTCCTAGTAGGCAAATCTATTCCATAAACTAACGCTCAAATGATTCAGACTACTACAGATGTTTTACCCTTGTAATTATAATTAACGGCAATGTTTTTCGACCCTACTTCGTCTCCAGGGATGGCTTATTGAAGATGACACGTGCATACATCTTCAGCTGCATGGAGAGGCACATATTTAGAATTGCACTGACAGGCGGACAAAGGAGCACATTGATGGTAGAGAAAACTCAATCAAATACGTCATATTGATCGTGCAGAAAATAAGTGGGCCTGGACAGGGCGCATTACGTGGAAGGACGATGGCGAGTGGTTCAGACAAACAGATGGAGCGGCAGGAAAAATGAGAATGGCAGCCAAAGTAGGAAAAATGCGTGAAAGGACTTCAGCAGTCGAGATGGAGCGATGAGACTCAGCTGTTGTGTGGGTACGAGATGGATTGTTGCATGCAAGACTCTGAGGGTTGGTGATTGTTTGGAAAGGACTTCATCCAGAAGTGGATGATGATTGATAATTACTGGGCTACAGTCACTCTTACTCCACGAGCCCAGTACTGATGTTTTATCCGTCAGTGGTGATAATTGTGGCATAAACTTTGCGATTCAAATGTGGCCAATGTGTGAACAATGTTACCCACGTTAGCCATGTAAATAAATCGGTAACAATAATGTTCTGCACTTTAGGTACGTGGTTCCGATCTGCTTTGGCTCATGGACAATCCTCACAATTATGCTCTTTCAAAGAGATCAGCGATAGATAGATGTTTATTATTGTGAGCATAAATTATCCAGTGAGCTTACACGTATAATGATGTAGGTTTTCACGGCTCGATGCATGATGATTGCGTCGAAAAGCTGCTCTCACGTTAGAGGAGAGGAGAGGGAGCGATCGACGCGGCTGTCCTGAGAGAGCAGCTTTTCTAAGCAATCATCATGAGCTTACACGCTCTAAAAATAATAATAATTGCACTTCTAAAGCGTTTTCACCCGAGGGTCACAGAGCATTGCCCAGAGCTGTGAAGGGAACGTCATGTCAACAACAACAGCAGAGGAATTCAATTGACAGTCAAGTAATGGCTAAAATTTTGAGAAGAGTATAAAAAATAAGCGCTAAAATATTTTTTAAACAAAGGAAGGAAGAAGTGTTCCTTAGCAGTTGCAGGTCGGCAGCGAGCCATCATCAATAATGAACCGCATGAACAGTCCCAGCAAGAGGACTTGAAATCCTTACGGAATAAAGTGAGCTTCGAGACAAGATTTGAAGATGCCCAGATTCAGCTGACCGAATAACCAATGGAGGGGCATTCCAGAGTATTGGGCGCAGTGCGCGAGAATGCTCTGTCACCCATCGAATGGAGGTGCGACCGGGGCACATGCAGCAAGCCCGTATTGGAGGATCAAAGTTGTCGAGTTGAGGAGGGTGCCTGAAGTAGGTCACGGTATACATATATAACATTACAACAGGTTTTACCGTATCTGGCCCATAGGTCACGGATGCTATGTGGGAGCAGCGCCAGTGAAAGCCATATGCAGGTGAGAAGAAGGGTTTTGAAATCGATCCTATATTTAACAAGTAGCCAGTGGAGAGGTACCAGCGCTGGGGACATGTGATCGCCTAGCAGCTGCATTTTGCACACGTTGAAGGCGATTGATCAGGTAGTCAGGGATGCCATGGAATAGTGCATTGCAGTAATCAATACGTAAAGAGATGAAGATGAGTACTAGCTCCTCAGCATCAGAGGGGACAGAATGTTGCGTAATCTGGTTATGTTTGTGAGCTTAAAATAGGCTATCTTTGATACCTTGTTGATGTTTATCTCGAAGCTGAATGAGGAATCAAGAGTCACTCCTGAGACTCCGGACCGCTGCAGCAATTTCAATGGTCTGGTCGTCAAGCATCAATTGGTGCGGGGTTCCGACAAGCAAAACCTGTTTTTTTTTCCCATTAAGTTTTAAGAAGTTTGAATTGAGCCAGGCTTTCACAGTTGACAGTGAGGGCGACATGCAAAGACCAGACGCATTGATGGGTGGCTTTGCATGGATATATATTTTGATGTCATTGGCATAGCAATGGTAGCTGAGATTAAGGCTGCACAGGATATTGCAAAGTGGTTCTATGTACATGCTAAAGAGGAGAGGGCCAAGAACTAAACCCTGAGAAACTCCAGACAAAACAGGATGGATCTCGTAGTTTTATCCTCTGAGGCTAACGACCTGCTTCTGCTCAGAAAGCTGGTGGCAAGGGATTTAACATTTCCCCAGATGAGTTTGGATGGGAAGGGGTCCAGGGAGCAGTTTCTGGACCGAGATCTGGTAACTGTTGAAGATTCCGCTAACTACGAAAAATTCCAAGAGTTTTGAGATCTAGGTAGGGGAGGAACATTTGTTGAGATATTGGTTGGTGGTTGTGATTAGGTAGAAATATGGTAGGCTTCAGTTTTCTCTGAGAAAAAACTGACTCAACTGATCCACCTGATCTTTGTTAATGAAGATAGGTGAAGGTGAGTGACTGGTTGGACAAAGGAGCCGATTAATGGTAAAGAAAAGACTATTGGGCTCGTTGCAGGTATCAGCCATAATGCTGGAAAAGTGGTTGGTATGGACGCAGTCAAGTGCTTACTGGTAGCGCTTGAGCTGGTCCTTAAAGATTTCAGCATGAACGGTAAGGCCAGATTTTCTTCAAGTCCGTTCAGCCCTGCGTACATTTGACTTGAGCTCCCGCAGTTAAGCAGTATACCACGGAGATGGTTACCAGCCTGGGGCATAGCGTGATTTTAATGGGGCCAAATCATCCAGTATGCTTGATAGCAGGCTGTTGTAAGTTCCTACTGTCGCAGTGAGCCGAGGCAGAGTGATGAACTGTTGCTTGCCGCGGTGAATATGTCTGGAGTGAGGGCGTTAAGGTTTCGAAATTGAATTTGGCGCTTGGTGATGGCAAACCGAACTCTTTTAACACACGCAGATGGACTGGTTATACCAGTCATCCAGGGTCCAAACAGTGATGGTAATAACGATACAAAGATTACACTCTTTTAACACACGGAGATGGACTAGTTATACTGGTAATCTGCAACAGCAGGTTGTTGACAATAAAGAGGATAAAGCAGAAACTGTGTGTGGTTAAATAAAAAAGAATGAGGTGAGGGTGAGCGTGGGGTTGTGCTGCGCGGTGAGTTGCCAGTAAAATATGATGCAGTTATTTCGGAAAGCAGGTGGCCCCTGCAGTTGCAAGGCTTGGCGAGGCTTCAGTTCGCCCTCAGTACAGAAGGCCCCAATGGTTTTCAGCATAAAATGTAACGATTAGAACCAATCATGAATATATAAGAATTAAAAGGAATGGAAATAAAACGAAGGTAGCAATAATTTAATGATTAAAGCTGCTGTAATACACTCGAAAATGATTCGTAAAACTGGTGGATTGCAGAGCGGCATGTAAGCCTTTGCGTTCCTGCTGATGACGTTACAAGTATGTGGGATACCTGCAACACAACAAATGTTGGAACTGATCAACGCAACAACGCATGACATCAAAGGGCAAACAATCCCACTCGCGGCAACAATCGGTGGAAACTGTGATCATAAAAATTAACACCGACGGACATGATTGCGCAACTAAACAAACTCACAACACGAATTTGTACAAACATTAAACCCCAAACCCAACCAATGAAAACCCTCCACAACACAACAACTTCGATCCTCTGATACGGATTTGCTGCATGCGCCCAGATCGCATCCCCGCTAGATTGGTGACAGAGCCTTCTCTCGCACTGCTCCCAGACTCTGGAATGCCCTTCCATTGAGAATTCGCTCAGCTGAGTCCCTGGGCATCTTCAAATCCCGTCTTACGACTCACTTGTTCTGCAAAGCGTTGAAGTCCTCTGGCTAGGAGAGTTGATGCTTCTCAATTATATGTGCTTGGTTGATGGCACGCTGTTGTCCTGTGCCTGCTCAGCGCTTTGTGACCCGTAGGTGAAAGTGGCTTTAGAAATGCAAATACTTTTACATTATAATCAATGAGATGCCGATCATAATGCTGTTTGTGAGCGATGGCTTTCTGATGTACTTCAATTGGAGAACAAGCTCTTGGTATTGCTCACAAACATGAGAGTATAGTGTGGAGGGTTTTATATCAATACCAATACAAATACATACGAATACAAATACATTATGTGTTCTTTAAATCATTAAATGGGCAGCACGGTGGCCCAGTGGTTAGCGCTGTCGCCTCACAGCAAGAAGGTTCCGGGTTCGAATCTCGGCTCGGATGCCTTTCTGTGTGGAATTTGCATGTTCTCCCCGTGTCCGCGTTGGTTTTCGCCTGGCACTCCGGTTTCCTCCCACAGTCCAAAAAACATGCTGCTGCATAGGTTAATTGGCTTGCAGACTAAATTGCCCTCAGTGCCCGATGAAGGACTGGCGTCTCATCGTGGGTATATCCCTGCCTTGCACCCTGTGTCTGCCGGGATAGGCTTCGGCTCACCGCGACCCTGTACAGGATTAGGCGGTTTCTGACAATGAGATGAGAAATCTTTAAATATGCCATGATTTAATTCATAGTGGAGTGGAGCCATTGCACAGTGGTGTATGGAATGCAACCATAAACATGGGAACCAAGGTTTGATTCCCTACTAATACCATGTGCCTTCATCCAGCGGTGTCATGGCAAACAACGGTAAGGTATTATTGATGATTGCTTATGAAAACTATTCTCTTGGGATTGTCGTGTCAAGTGCTGGCCCTCTCTCCTGCCTGACGTTTCACTTGTGTATAAATGTGCTGCGTTAGATATGCGCAGTTGCAGTGTGCGTTAGTCAGTCGGTGAAACGCGTCTGAAGACGCCTCGAAGGTGGAAGGCGAAACGTCGCGAAGGAGAGAGGCGGGGCACTCGACACGGCCATCCTGAAAGAATCGTTTTGTAAAGCAATCACCGAGCGTGGAGCCGTGAAAACGTACATCGGTACACAAGGTGTTATTGTCATTTAAAATATATCGGCGGCACAACTTTGCATTGTGCCAATGATCAATATTACGTAATAAGACAAGCATGCTGAGCATTCATTCTTTGGGAAACGTGTGCTTCCTTTGCAATCAATCAAACTTCCAATGAGTCCTTGAGTAACATTAAAAATTTGCAACGTTAGAATTTAAATGAACACATTGGTGTCATTTTAAAAAATCGCAAAATAAATTTACATCCACCTGCAGTGAACAAGATGACGTATGTGTTTTCATTGATTTTTTAGCGTGCTTTTTACATTTTACATTACAGACCAGCTCAATTAATTTGCGTGCATCTTGTTTATAAAAGGTCATGCCATTTTGGGGCAGTAGGGAGGTGCAGTGGTAATATCTGCGTTACAGAAAGAAGCTCCTGCCCAAGGTGGTTCGATTGCTGCCTCAGATGCCTTTCTGTGTGTAGATTGTGTGCTCTCGCTCTGTTCAGCATGGGTTTCTCCGGGTTCTCCGGCTTCCTACCACAAGAACAAAAAAAGACTCATTGATTGACCTATAAGATCAAAATACATAGGGACGCGGTGTCTGGTGGGTTGGTGCCGGCCGTCAGCATGGCTGCCTCCATCCACCTCTGTTTCCTGCAGTGCTTTGGAGCCTCTGGGTGAACGGTAACTGGGTGAATGTAATTATTGTCACATTTATATAGCAGGCATTTCGAATGTGTGACAGATTTGATGAAATGATGGTACATCAGACAGTAACGTAGGGTCATTTGCGCACTGCGATTGGTCCAACACCAACGGATTACCAAGTGCCCCACTCCCATGACGGGCTACCCAAGCCCTGCAGCTCATGCAGTTCGTTCATGAGCAAACTCGACGCTGACCAAACCTCTCTAGCAATTCAATATTAATTAAAATGGGCTCACAGTCACGATTTTATGGTTATAGCTCTCGGTTACTTTTGCCATGACTCGGGCACGCCGGATCGTAAATAAATGTCGGGACGGAGGCCTTAACTTCCCCACGCCAAGGACAGGAAGGCACTTTGTGGAGATGTGGCCGCAGCTGCTCATTGCAAGGCGTGCGCAGCCCGTAAACACAGCCAGAGCCGTCTCCGTAAAGCGCCGCAAGTTAGCAAGACATGGACAATGAAATAGGGCATCGAATTATGCCACTTGTGAACACTCTATGTACACATTTAATGCGTATGTTTATGCAATAGTTTATGACCTTGGATACGTCAATAATTTGCTTTTTGGAACTCTTTGAGGCCATAATTCGTGAGTTGGGCCTTGAATGTCTGTTCGTAGACATTTGTCAGAGGGCTGGGGTAAAATACAGAGATGCCATGTAAGTAGTGTGACTTGGTGCTCTGGGGCTGCCTTTATGGCAGTCAATAACATGGATAAAGCCTTCAGGAGGGGAATGGCTTATGACGTTTTACACCCGCCCAATGCCTGAGGAAATTGGATTTCCAGATATTAAGCTCAGAAGCAGCTTGGCTTGTCTGTACGCGCAGCCGAAACATGGTGAGATGCAGTGGAGGGTGAAATTATGAAAGATGACGTTTGCCAAAAAACATTCTCTCTGCATTATCATCGTGCGACTGTGAGATGAGCACCTATACACAAGGCACTACCACTATCCTCTGCTTTATATAAGGACAGGTGTGAGTGGAAAGTTATAGTAGGTTTAGGAAGCACAAAGGAATGAAAGTGTGCATTCATTTTTATTATTAGTGTAACGCCACAATTCTTTTCTGGATTTTTTCTTCTTTGAACAGTGGACATTTGTAAAGATAGCCCAAAGTGTCTAGTGTGCACTTTGATAGTTTCTGCGACAAGTTCGTCGTGAATTTTGTCACCAGAATGGACACCTATTTTGCACCTGCAGACGCAGTAGATGTGATGAAAACTTTATACTGGTTAAAGTAGGCTAAGCGTTGAGAATACATTCCCATAAATCGCAGATGGCCTCATGGATACATGAATAAAAAGGCATAAATTGTCGCCGTTGCTTGTGCAAGTGTTTAATTTGTCTCGACACGTTGCTTCTGTTGGCTCGAAGAAGCTCCGCGGAATACAAATCACCCTGTGCACGCTATTTAAAACGGAAGCTCTGGGAAGCAACGCTAAAATCACTCAGCATATTTCTTCCAACATTAATTAGGCAGCCATCGCAACACAACAAATTACTGTAACATACAATTCATTCGCTTTAGTCTAAATATATAGTAATGGAGCTGCTCGCTGTGTTGTGCGTGATTGTGGTTAAGCTTATGTAATCAATTCTCAATAAGATGTGAATATGTTTATACAAAATGCATGAAACATAGAATTGCTTGTTAGGAGCATAAATGCACTCACACCGTAATGCAGACGCCACTTGCCTGGCAAGCCAGGCATTTCGGGATGGTAGGTGCACTAACACAGGTGTATATTGATGTAGGTTGTCACAGCTGGATGCATGAGAGAAAGGGGATGTGCTCGACGCAGCTATCCGGAAACAGCATTGGAAAGCAATCATAACACTTTTGTTTACGTACATCAGTGCACACGTATACAACAACCGCCATTCGCCACGATGTGGCGACGACGTCACCACGGCGCCTGTGCCAGGCCATATGCACCTGAAGGCCACGTGAAGTGTCGAATGCTTGCTGACAGGAGGTCACGGCACCGACCAGGTGTTATGAGTTGCCTGATTGAGTTGTCTGGCAGATGCACCACCTATGCTCTCTACTGTGCCAACTTGCTATGTTTTAGTCGAACGACGCTCCGCTTGTTGTCGTGAGCGTGATTCCTCCGCCTTCCGTTATTGTTGGAGGGCGACTGCCTCCAACTGCCCCATAGCGTCCGTCACAATCCCCCTCCACAGAGGTCGATCTTAACACCGCGGGTACCAGTTTTCAGCAAGTCCACTCAGATCCAGGTCCTCCTGTGCCACATCTATCCATCTCTTCTCTAGCCCGTGCTGCGCCCGTTTAGCCCCCTCTATCCGACCAAACAGCAACTACTTGGGCATGTGGTGGCTGGGCATGCGGGCTACATAACTCAGCCACCACAGCCTCGCCTGCCGGAGGAGCTCACCAATGGGACTTTGTCCAGATCTTTCGAGAATTTGTGAGCTCCTCTCACAATCTAACTTGGTTAAACCCAGGATGGATCGTAGGCAGGACAGCCGGAAAGTTTAAGGACAGCGCAAATGTTCCGCCAGGGGGGTGTACGTTTCGCAACCATACAGAAAAGAGGACATGACCGCAGCTGAGAAGACCCGAAGCTTAGTGTGGAGAGACAGGCCAAGCGATCACCAAATCATCGCCATAGATAATATGGTTGGTCACTAGGGAGCCATCCCTTGACTGCACTGGAGCATTGATCAGCCTCCTATTGTACCTGTACCAGATAGAAATGCCACTGAAACATCCAGGGAAAGCCTCTGGAACCACGTGGTCAAAAAAGATGTTGAATAATGTATATACCCATGTACAGAAGCAAATATGGTCATGTGGGTGTACACATAAAAATCCAACTTGTAGCCTACACTTGAGAACTGCCTCTGTGAAGGCAGGCTTGGCACATGGAGGAGGTGGTTTGGAGATCCCCACAACCGGCCACGTTTGTCTTCCCAGTGGTGAGGTTTGCAGGTGGATTTACACACTCAGCTGTGACTGAGTCAACGTCCCAGTTAACATCAAAAGTTGGGCCAACATTGGCCCCAACAGTTCGAACTGCAGGCCAGCATTGCCAGATGTCACGTGTTTTCTGGGAGACGAGGTCCAGTGCAAAGCTGAGATCATACGCGGCGCTGATGTTAGCCGTGGCTAGCAATGGAACCCAAGTTACTGGCTGCAAAACGCAGTACAGTGACTACTGTAACACCACTGCTCATAGCATTAAGG
>JAZEWT010000005.1:9935625-9947205 GCA_036362905.1 Mordacia mordax
CATGTCAGTAATGCGTTGTCACCACTGCAGTTCTATTATCATAACTGATTACGAAAACGTGCCTATTATGTGTGCGATAAATACTACCAGCCCACACCGACTACACTCATCCCTCCTGAATCGCACCATAATAGCCACATGTCACTCTATGAAAATAAAAAAGTAACAAAAAATAAGCCTCAACCAAATCTTACTTCAAGGGCGGCGCGGTGTCCCAGTGGTTAGCGCTGACGCCTCATAGCAAGAAGGTCCCGGGTTCGAATCTCTCGGCTCGGGTGCCTTCCTGTGTGGAGTTTGCATGCTCTCCCCGTGTCCGCGTGGGTTTTCGCCGGGTACTCCGTTTTCCTCCCACAGTCCAAAAGCATGCTCATGGATAGGTTGATTGGCTCGCAGACTAAAATTGTCCCGCAATGACCGGCGATGGACTGGCGTCCCGTCGTCGGTATATCCTTGCCTTGCGCCCTGTGTCTGCCGGGATAGGCTCCGGCTTCACCGTGACCCTGTATAGGACTAAGCGGTTTCAGACAATGAGAGAGAGATAAGATGAGGTTTCAGATAATGAGATGAGATGAAATCTTACTTCCACTCCTTGTCCTGTAAACATGTACACATATGTTGTCCACACCTGCTCCTGCTAAAGTAGGCACCCACCGAGTTCCAGCGTCATCGACATCAAGACCACTGACAGCAGTTATGGTGCTTCACTGTCATCCTTGTTCCTCAGGGGGTATAACTCGAGCATTTTGCTGTGTAAACTAACAACCCAGACCGCTCAGCCCTCCTGGAGCTGACAGATTCTGACTCAGGGACATAATCTCACTCTCACATTAAGAGTCACTCGCCCCCTGAGGTGTCCACCATGCCACTATCTAAACAGGTCCGCACTACGGTAGGCGTTATTGTCTCCAAGACATCTGACTTAGGTAGGTTGCAGTCCATGGACAGCTCGTCTGTCAGGATATAAACCAGAACATCTCAATATTGAAACTCCTCATAACCCAGAATGCTCGCCCCTTCTGAAATTGACGGGCTCCACGTCAGGGATACGACCC
The DNA here is from genome assembly GCA_036362905.1 of Mordacia mordax. Taxonomy (NCBI): domain Eukaryota; kingdom Metazoa; phylum Chordata; class Hyperoartia; order Petromyzontiformes; family Petromyzontidae; genus Mordacia; species Mordacia mordax. The sequence goes on from JAZEWT010000005.1 coordinate 9,936,678, forward strand.
AACTGCATTAGGTGTTACACTTTCCCACTGATGTAACCGGCGCGTGGCACCACAAACCATTCGCTATTGCGCATGAGCAATGCAGCCACAGACACTAAATAACAAATATGGCATTGTAACGATGTAGGTTTACACGACTCGATGCATGATGATTGCTTCGAAAAGCTGCTCTCTCTGGACAGCTGCATCGATCGCTCCCTCTCCCTCCATCGCAATGTTTCACCTCCCACGTTAGAGGCATCCTCAGGCGTTGGGTCTGTGTGTGTCGTGTGTGACTCCGATTTAAATGTAGGTACACCAGAACTCGGAGATGGGTCAAAGGTGAAATTTGATTGGGTTAATATGATTCCGGTGTGTGAGTAAGACAATGGAACCCTTTCAAATGGACCCTGACCTTCGTCCATTGTTCCTGGAATAAAGCAACGCTATTGCAGAGACTTAACATAAACATAGTTCCTACATATAAATAGGAGTCATACACGACACAGACACATACACAATACCTGAGGATGCCTCTGACGTGTGAGGTGAAATGCCGCGATGGAGGGAGAGGGAGCGATCGACGCGGCTGTCCCGAGCGAGCAGCTTTTCGAAGCAATCATCAAATATGACATTAACAATATGACACATATGTGCCCCTAAGCATCGAATGCTATACAACACCTCGGCAGCCAATTGACAATGACCCACCAAAATTACGAATTCGAGTCACAGCAGCAATGTAACTGGCGCCAGTCCGTCTGTGTTCTTATGGCCCGTGATCGTAAATAAGACGAGGCTGATGCAATGGTTAGTAAAGAAATGATAATAATTAAATAGCGTATTTGAATGCGCTCAAGGTCGTTGGTAGTAGTTTATGTTTTTCATATTCCTCAAGCATCACAGCCAGCTGATGAGTTGACTCGAAGGCTCGGATGCACACCCCAACAAAAACACTCTCTCTTCAAGTTGTCTTTTATAGGACGATTGTATTCTCGCCCTCCACCTCTGCGGCTGCTACATAAACAATTAACATCACCGCACAACCACGAACGCGCACATCCACCCGTTCCTTCAGATATTGTACATTGCTGCAACGGTCCCACTCCACAGCGTGTAAAATCAATAACACACTGATAACTAGGGTTAACAAATTTAACCGGGTCCTTCCATCGATGGAAACGCCTTTATATACCCCCAGGAATGGGCGTGGTCTAGGGAGTTCACGTTGCCACCAATGCATTGTCACCACTGCAGTTCTATTATCGTAACTAATTACGACAATGAGCCTATTGTGTGTGCGATAAATACACCTCGAGCGCACACGGGAAACAAACGCTATCGTGCCATCGGCACAGCGATGCAGTGATGTTTACACTGGTGGCCCTGAGTTGGATTCCTGGCTACAGCTAACATCCAAGGTGAAGCTAACATCCAAGGTGAACGATGCAGTGATGTTTACACTGGTGGCCCTGAGTTGGATTCCTGGCTACAGCTAACATCCAAGGTGAATGATATCTGAATGGTAGCTGGGCTCTGACCGCATCGCAAATTCTCATCTCATCTCATTATCTCATCTCATCTCATTATCTGAAACCGCTTAATCTTATATAGGGTCACGGTGAGCCGGAGCCTATCCCGGAAACACAGGGCGTAAGGCAGGAATACACCCGACGACGGGACGCCAGTCCATCGCCGGGCATTGCGGGACAATTTTAGTCTGCGAGCCAATCAACCTATCCAGGAGCATGCTTTTGGACTGTGGGAGGAAACCGGAGTACCCGGCGAAAACCCACGCGGACACGGGGAGAGCATGCAAACTCCACACAGAAAGGCACCCGAGCCGAGATTCGAACCCGGGACCTTCTTGCTGTGAGGCGACAGCGCTAACCACTGGGCCACCGCGCCGCCCCATCGCAAATTCACAGCGACTAATTGAGGGGTTTAAATAAGGTCAACATACACTCCACCACCGCAAGGCATCAAATTTTATTTAAGCTGGAAGGAACCGTTTGAGCCGTGTACCTATTTTTAATAGTTATCCATCGGGGAAGAGCAAGCAAGTTACAACATCTCAGGACACCGCGGACAATTTAGTCAGGCCAATTAATTTAGGAGGCATATCTTTGGACAGCGGCAGGAAACTAGAGTACCCGGTGAAAAGCATGCGAACACGGGCAGAATATACAAATGTAATGATGTAGGTTTTCACGGCTCGATGCATGATGATGGCTTCGAAAAGCTGCTCTCTCGGGACAGCCACGTCGATGGCTCTCTCTCCTCTCCTCGCGACGTTTCGCCTCACACGTTGGAGGCAACGTTGGAGGCAACACGTTGGAGGCAACGTTGGAGGCAACGTGTGAGGCGAAACGTCGCGAGGAGAGGAGAGAGAGCCATCGACGCGGCTGTCCCGAGAGAGCAGCTTTTCGAAGAATATACAAACTCAACACAGAAAGGTACCCGAGTCGGGAATCTAACCAGGGATAATCATACAATGCCCCGGCAGCACCACTCACTGCACCGTCTTTCCATTCAGTCAGCAGTAAATGGGCCCAGAGTGGTAAATCAACGAATAAAAAAAAAGATACATCGTTATCATTCTCTTGAAATTACCGCCAGTACGATAGAAATAATTGCGTGACACTTTAGCTACTTTTGTCAACCCTGACCCCATTAAGTGTCCAGAAATCACGCGTGTGCCAGACTCAATCTTTTATTGAACAATTAGTGTGACGCCTTTCCTTTACATTTGAAGTAAAGTCAGAGGTGTCCATGGAATTAATTCTCAAGTTCCTCAGGTCAATGCCGGGGAGAACAAAACCACCCACGTCCTTGGCTGTCTTCAATGCTCTTCGTTTACCCTTCTGGTGTCAGCCGTCCGTGTGCGATGCTTGGGTCGAGTCACTTACAACCGTTGTGGAGGTTGCCTACTCCGAATGCGTGAATATGCACGCACAGCACGCGTGAACTATACATAAAACATTCGATTAAAAAATCATCAAATTTGTATTTAATCTTTATTGAACCAATGAGCAATGTAGGGGGGGGGGGGGTTGTCCAACAGTTAGGGGAAATCAAATTACACCATTTCAGGGACACCAGGCGCAATGTCGTCAGGGCAATTAATTTACGCAGCATATTTTTGGACTGTTGGAGGACACCGTAGTACCGGGGGAAAACCCACACAAACACCGGGAGATCACGCAACTCCACGCACAAAGGCACCTGAGCCACAAATCGAACCCGTGGCCTTCTTGCTGTGATGCAGCACCGCGCCACCGTGCCATCCTAACATCTTGATAATATTTCGTTAACTCTGTGTCATAACAGGGTGACATGGTCTTTTTCCATCCATAGAGCGGCATGGTGACATGGTGAGCAGCGCTTCTGCTTCACAGCTAGAAGCACCTAGGTTCGATTCTCATGTCGGGTGTCTTTCTGTGTGACGTATGCATGGTCACCCTGTGTCCACGTGGGTTTTTGCTGGGGACCCACAGCCCCAAAACACACTGCTGCTGCCCAGGTTAATTATAGCCGTTAATTGTTCTCTCCACACGCTCAGATTTGTAACAAACTATATTTTTTAAAAACGTTATTGTTGCTGATTTGCTGTTCTTGTGTCGTTGTTGTTGCTGATGTGCCGTTCTCTCCACGGCTCTGTGCAGCGCTTGTGACCTTCTGGTGAAAAGCGCCCTATAAGTGCAATTATCATTATTAATTGGGTTGCTGACAAAATTCCCCCATGGTGCACTGCAATGGACTGGCGTCTCATTCTGGGCGTAGCTCTGCCTTGTGCCCTTTTGTCTACCAAGACAGGCTCTGTTTTAACGAAAATCCTCAGGAGAACTAAGCGGGTAGGGATGATGAATGGATGAATAAAAAATAAAATATATTATTAAAACGACTTGGTAGAGTTAAGGTACAATGCTGCTTTTAAAGATAGCTAAAACACATTATTAATGAAGGGGCGGCATGATGCCCAGTGGGTAGCGCTGTCGCTCACAGCAAGAAGGCCCCGGGTTCGAATCTCGGCTCGGGTGCCTTTCTGTGTGGAGTTTGCATGCTCTCCCCGTTTCCGCGTGGGTTTTCGCCGGGCACTCCGGTTTCCGCCCACAGTCCAAAAAAACATGCTGCCGCATAGGTTAATTGGCTTGCAGACTAAATTGTCCTCAGTGCACGGTGATGGACTGGCGTCCCATCGTGGGTATATCCCTGCCTTGCGCCCTGTGTCTGCCGGGATAGGCTCCGGCTCACCGCGACCCAGGTACAGGACTAAGCGGTTGCTGACAATGAGATGAGACATTATTAATGAAATTAAATAAACTTGCACTTGTTGTTACAATATAACTTGATATCTACATACTTTGTCTTCAAATTAACGTATTTGTCAAACACATAACGGATTAATAGAGCATTTGAAATAAAATTGACAACCATTAAAACCAAGAGCAAGTGCATATTTGCGTCTTATTCATCTCATCTCATCTTATTGTCTGAAACCGCTTAGTCCTATACAGGGTCACGGTGAAGCCGGAGCCTATCCCGGCAGACACAGGGCGCAAGGCAAGGATATACCGACGATGGGACGCCAGTCCATCGCCGGACACTGCGGGGTAATTTAGCCTGCGAGCCAATCAACCTATGTAGCAGCATGCTTTTTGGACTGTGGGAGGAAACCGGAGTGCCCGGCGAAAACCCACGCGGACACGGGGAGAGCATGCAAACTCCACACAGAAAGGCACCCGAGCCGAGAGATTCGAACCCGGGACCTTCTTGCTGTGAGGCGACAGCGCTAACCACTGGGCCACCGCGCCGCCCAGGTGTCTTATTCAGATTATGGTAATCACTGTAGAGTCGAAGGTTCTGATGGAGATCTGCCCCTGCAAAAGAAATGTTATTACAGACTACAGGTAATGAGTGCGAGTAAGGGGTGTGTAACATCCCTTGAGATTATATGTAGCACATTCGATTTAAATGCTTTATCTGCCAATCAAAAAACGATGAAATAACATTTTAGCGCTGAGGCATGATGTAATGTGTCTCGCCTTATCGAAGGTAATGTAACATTTGGTTCAGAACCCACTTAGCAGTAGCTCCCACATCAATCAGGGTACTTTGTTCAATCAGTAGAGAGCCAACCGAGGTTGATTATTTCTTTGCAAGACTTTGGAGACATTTTGTAACCGTGGATGGGCAGACCACGTTTTATCTGCCCTATGATTTTGTGTCGATTTAAAATCCTTATATTCTGAGCTGTGATAACAGCAAATTCCAACCAATTGTTGCAAATTATAATAAGGTGTCTTACCTTTTTTTCTTCGAAAGTTTATTTTAGCATCGAATTGAATGCTCAGGAACGATCCCTCCGTATATTATTTATTAGCCGTGAGAATCAAAATGTGAACTTTGTCACTGATCCAATGGCGAGGTTGCTCACTGCTTGCCAGTTCAGCTGGTTATTAAATGATCTTGTGCAATCCAACATTATCACAGCAACTGCCATATCTCATCTGGAACACACATCACTATATATGTAAACACGCATTCATACTTATTGTTGTAATATTTTTGAACCGTGCGCTGCGTCATCAATACGCTCATTGTTTTCAGGGTGAACGTCAGTTGCGTTTTGTCTCTGCCAACATTCTAGGTCGTACGGATGCGCAGCGATTGATTAGACTCTTCCGGATCGCGTGATATGTATTGCGACTCACATCCCTTGGAAAGTTGTGTCATTCGTTTCTAAAAGGTTAATTACAGAACCTTTCCCAGGCAATGCAGGAAAATGTGCTACCCTTTACAGATTTGTTTGAATTAATGAAACTTTCCAGCCAAACGATTGAACTAATACTGCGCACTGTATATTACAGCTACACTTAATAACAAATGCAAATATTACATTTAAATTGCTTATACCGATAGCTGTTTGTTAGTCAGTGGTTTGGCCAACTTAGTTATGTTGTTGTTGCATAATCCAGGTCTGCATGTCCTTAAATTGTTTTTGCATTGTGTAAATCTTAACACTGCCTTGATTTTTATTCATAAAGGTGCTCATCTCATCTCATTATCTGAAACCGCTTAATCCTATATAGGGTCAAGGTGAGCCGGAGCCTATCCCGGAAACACAGGGCGTAAGGCAGGAATACACCCGACGACGGGACGCCGGTCCATCGCCGGGCATTGCGGAACAATTTTAGTCTGCGAGCCAATCAACCTATCCAGGAGCATGCTTTTGGACTGTGGGAGGAAACCGGAGTACCCGGCGAAAACCCACGCGGACACGGGGAGAGCATGCAAACTCCACACAGAAAGGCACCCGAGCCGAGAGACTCGAACCCGGGACCTTCTTGCTGTGAGGCGTCAGCGCTAACCACTGCGCCACCGCGCCGCCCCATAAGGTGCTCTTTGCAAATCAAATATTGCCAAGAAGACATCTGCTGTTTGATACAATGACAAAAACCCATGAAATGTTCAGTAATTTTTACAACTTGCAATCAGGAGGTTGCTACTTGAAATTTTACTTCTGGAAGTTCACTAAGTTCATCGTTCCATGGTCGGTTAAAATTGAGTACCACGTTGTGTGGATGTCAACAGTTGTTGTCCTGTGGAAATACTCTGCCTGTCAGCGGAAAGCAGAGTATCCATCACTGAATCAGGGCTGGGCAGCACGGTAGCCCAGTGGGTAGCGCTGTCACCTCACAGCAAGAAGGTCCTGGGTTCGAATCTCGGCTCGGGTGCCTTTCTGTGTGGAGTTTGCATGCTCTCCCCATGTCCGCGTGGGTTTTCGCCGGGCACTCCGGTTTCCTCCCACAGTTCAAAAAAACATGCTGCTGCATATGTTTATTGGCTGGCAGACTAAATTGGTCGCAGTACACAGTGTTGGACTGTCGTCCCATCGTGGGTATATCCCTGCCTTGCACCCTGTGTCTGCCGGGATAGACTCCGGCTCACCGTGATCCTGTACAGGACTAAGCGGTTTCTGATAATGAAATGAGATGAATCCGGGCTGTTAAGCAGGAGATGGTTATCGTTGCATCAATGCTAATTTGAGCAGGAAATCATTTTGAAGATAATGTTTTCTTCTACAAGCCCATATCTAGCCAGCGCTGAACTTTAAATCATTTTCAACTATTTTACAAAACAGTTTTTTTTTATATATCAAAAACATCAAGTTTGTTAAATGTGGGTGCCTGTGTCCAGCTGACCTGAAACTATGATGTGTGGAAGTAATATATTTGCACCATTCATCTTTTTTGGCAGCTCTCATGGAAGCAGGAAGCAATTGCCCAGCAGCAAGATGGTCCAATGAAGAAAAAGCACCGCTCAGGATTGCAAACGTGAACACGGAATTAATAAAAGAGCTAAGAATTGAGGATGTTCCAATTACACTGGGAACATTAACGACGTGTATAGCTGCGCGATGGCCCACTGAGACTTTTGTCTATTAAATAACCTTCATAGCAATGGCATAGAGTTGAGTAAAATATGCAGTGCTTCTGTTATTGCAATGAGAGTAATAGTACTAGAGTTTTTTGCGTGCTATAATGCTATGTCTGGTCATAGACGGAGGCGTTTGGAACCTGTAGAGGTGGGGGAAGTCAGCCAAGGGATCAGCCGACACCAACCCACCAGACGCTGTTGCCTGTATATTATGATATTAGCCTATTAATTAATGAGGGGGTTGTTTTTAGTTTTGGGAAGAAACCACAGAACCTGGAAGAAACTCACGCCGAACAGGGGAAGAGAACACACGAACGCCACACAGAAAGGCGTCCGAGGTGGGGGTTCAAGCCGCCTCAGGCAGGAGATTATTTTTTGTGAGGCACAGATGTTACCGCTGCATATGCGCCCTGCCACCCAAAATCGTGATTATCCTCTTACAGCCCTTTGCAAGCAACTGCTACGTACATTTGAATGATGGTATAATTTGCAATTAATGTTCTTAGTAGTAGTAGAAATTGCATGAGCAGAGAGCTTTCCACCCGAGGGTCACAAAGCGCTTCACAGAGCTGCGGAGAGAATGGCACGTCAACAACAACGGTACTAGAACAGAAAATTAGCCGAATAAAAAAATGTCGGTGTTTCTTTTTTTTTTATATACACATCGTTGCAGAACAATAAGCAAAATATGATCAGACTTTCAACTATAATTTTAAAATGCAAAATTATCAGTGTTTATTATACAAATATTGGGAAATTGATTTATTTAACATTTATCGCATAATAATAGTAGCATTTCTAGAGCGCTCATCACCAAAGAGCCACAAAGCGCTGCACAGAGCCACAGAGGGAACGGCCACATCAACAACGAGATAAGAACGGCAAATAAATAACAACGATTTTTGGGAGCATTTTCATTTACAAATCCGAGCTGTGGAGAGAACGGCACGCCAACAACATCAGGACAGCCCAACCGAAAGATTAAAAGTAGCAACAAACTATAGAAGGACAAAAAATAAGCGATTAAAAAAATATAACTCTGCTATAAATGTCTCCGAGCAGGTGCAGTTCGCAGGATTGCTATCATCCCGGCATGACACACTGAGCTACATCAATCAACCTAGAGAGCTGCGTATCCCTGAACGGTAGGAAGAATGGATAAGTCACAGTGTAGAGATGAGAATCAAGTGTTAGAGATGGGAGTCTCAGTATTAGAGATAGGAGTCACAGTGTTAGTGATGGGAGTCTCAGTGTTAGAGATAAGAGTTACGAGTCCTAGCCGGAGGACTTGAAAGCCTTACAGAAGATGTGAGTCTTGAGAAAAAATTTGAAGATGCCTAAGGACTCAGCTGATCAAATCTCCAAAGGAAAGGCATTCCAGAGTCTGGGAGCAGCAAGCGAGAAGGCTCTGTAACCCATTGAATGGAGGTGCGACCTGGGCATATGCAGCAAGTCCGTATTGGAAGATCGAAGTTGTCGTATTGAGGAGAGTACCTCAAATAGATCACGGTTGTATGTCGGAGCAGCGCCAGTGGGAGCCTTGTAGGTGAGAAGGAGGATCTTGAATTCAATCCTGTATTTAACCAATCCTGTATGTAACCAGTGGAGAGACATCAGTACTGGGGACATGTGACCATGGATGGGTGTGCGAATGAGGACTTTAGCATCCACATTCTGCACACGTTGTTGACGATTGATCAGGAAGGCAGGGGTGCCAGGGAGCAATGCAGTGCAGTAATCGATTCGTGAGGAGATGAAGATGTGCATTAGTTTCTCAGCATCACCAGATGACAGGCTGTTGCGCAGTATGGCTACATTTCTAAGATGCAAATAGGCTACCTTCGTCACATTGTTGATATGTGTCTTGAAGGTGAGTGAGGAATCAAGAGTTACACCTAGACTCTGGACTGCCTTAGCCACTTCGATGGTCTGGTCGACAAGCATCAATTGCATCGGTTCAGCCTTGGATAATTGGTGCGGGATTCCGACAAACAAAACTTGTGTTTTCTCACTTTATTTTGAGAAATTTTGAATTGAAGCAGGCCTTCACAGTTGACAGTGAGGATGACATGCAAAGAGGAGACGCATTGATGGATATAGATTTGGATGTCATCGGCATAGCAATGGTAGCTGAGATTGAAGCTGCGCAGGATATGGCCAAGAGGTTGTAGGTAGATTCTGAAGAGGGGTGGGCCGAGAACTGAACCCTGAGGAACTCCAGACAAACAGGACAGATCTCAGAGTTTTGTCCTGCGAGGTTAACAAACTGCTTATGGTCGGATAGGTAGGAGTTCAGCTAATGCAGGGCACTGCCAGAGACCCCTATACCCTCCAGTCGCTCAAGTCAGATTGGGTGGTCACAGGTTTCAAAGGCAGCGCTCAGGTCCAAGAGGACAGAATTCTTGGCAAGCCTACTTTTACCAGAGCAGTTTCAGTACTTTGGTCGAATCTGAACCCAGGTTGGAAGGGATGAAGGAGGTCATTGTTAAGAAAATATTTCTTGAGTTACGTGGCTACAGCACGTTCAAGGACCTTGGAGATGAATCGTAGATTTTGAGATGGGGTAATTAATATCAGGGATATTGCAATCGAGGCTAGGTTTTTAAAGCAGGGGGGTAACTACAGCACATTTGTATTGTGGGGGAACGATACCAGAGTGAAGTGAGTTATTAAACAGATTAGTGACGAACGTTGCAAGGAATTTTAAATTTGCTTGGATGAAGCTGGCCTGGGAACGCCTCTGGGTCCCCCCGGAAGAGCTGGAGGAAGTGTCTGGGGTGAAGGAAGTCTGGGCATCGCTGCTTAGACTGCTGCCCCCGCGACCCGGCACCGGATAAGCGGAAGAAGATGGATGGATGGATGAATGTGGATGGGAAAGAATACAGGGAGCAGTTTGTGGGCTGAGATCTGGGAATTCGGAAAATTCCAGGAGTTTTGAGGTCAAGGAAGATGGTGGAACATTTTTAAGGCATTGATTGATGAATGAGGCTGAGTAGAGATATGATGGGCTTCAGTTTTTTTTATGAGAAAAACCCGAATCACGTGATCCGCCTGATCTTCGGGTACTTTTTTGCCAGTATACAAATATAAGATTACAATAGGTTTTACC
>JAZEWT010000005.1:9947284-9958065 GCA_036362905.1 Mordacia mordax
CTACCTGTTTGCATACTTTGCCACTAGTATGTGTGGCTTTTGCAAACTGGATACATTGTAAAAATGTGTCTATTTTGGTGTTTGGGATCTTAACACCTGCATAATTGCCTGGCAATTATGCAGGTGTTAAGATCTTAACACCTGCATTATCGCCAGATACGGTAAAACCTATTGTAATCTTACGCCTGATCTTCATTCGTGAAGGGAGGTGAGGGCGAGTGACTGGAACGGATTAATGGTCGAGAAAAGAATCTTGGGCTTGTCTCAGATATCAGCCAGAATGCTGGAAAGATGTCTCGTACGGGCACAGTCAAGTGCCTTATGGTAGCGGATTAGCCATTGCTTAAAGATTTGACCATGAACGGTGGGGCCAAATTTTCTTCAAGTCTGTTCAGCCCTGCGTGCATTCGCCTTGAGATCCTGGAGTTCAGAAGTATACCAGGTGGATGGTTTTCCGCCTGAGACAACATGCTTGGTAGCACGTTGTTGTAAGTTTCTGCTGTCGCATCAGGGGCAAAATGTGCTGAGGCAGAGAGTGAAGTACTATTGATTGCTGGGGTGACTATGTCTGGAGTGAGTGCATTAAGGTTTTGAAATTGGATATGGCGCTTGAAGTTGGAAATGGGAGGTGGTACTTGAAGATCAAATCACACAGCGGAGTGATCAGACAGACCAGGATCAGTGATCGACAGGTTGGTTACCGATACGCCCCATGAGCAAACCAAGTCGAGAGTATGGCCTCATCTGTGAGTGACAGATGTCACGTGTTGAGTGAAGCCAAGTGGGGTCAGAGTGGCCATGAGATCCCTTGCAAGAGGGCTCTTTAGAGAGTCAACATGGATGTCAAGTTGGATTGTTGAATCGATGTGTAATAAAAACATTGTCCCATGTATTAGTGTGAATCTTCACAATGTTTCACTATCACAAGAAGATACAGCGATTCTAGGAAAACATAGCAATTAAAGCAAAATACGGTTAAACTAGTTGGCAAGGTAGTCATGCATAATATCGAACAAACACAAGCTTATTCATTATATGTTGAACTCTTGCAAGCAATTATCAGATATCATATACATATATATACCCATTTACACATAACACCCAAAGTTCGCTACCAATGCTAATTAAGTACTGCGGTACATAGAATAAATGTACACGTTGGACAGTTTTTACAATGATATACGAGTCTGTGTTTATAGATGCAAAAAAATATGTTGGATGGGAATCTCAAAGTGCAAGTTCACCCATTTTATTGTGATGGTTGTAGAGGGATGGCATAATGGTTGGTGCCACACCGAGCTGATATGATGTGTGCTTTTTGTAACTTTAATTACGCTGACAGTCCAAAGATAAGCTGCCTGGGTTAATTGTCCTTCTCAATAAATTGCCCCGGCGCCATGCGATGTTGTTACTTGCTTACCCCTCCCCGCTAGATTATAAAAAATCTTAATTGTGTGAAAAAGTCAGCAGAGGTCAGCTTGGAACTTTGTTATCCATTATCTTTTATTTAGTTTAACAACACAAAACTTATTCTGGGTAAAAAATCCAGTTGCTCTATCAACAACTGCACAACCAGGCTATATAGCTCGACGGTTCCTTCCAGTTTAAATAAAAACTGAGTAACTAACAATTTACCAAATCTGTCTCGGTTCTGCTGATAAAGAGAAAAGGTTTAACCCTACATGGCAATAACAGAGGCGTGAAGATATTCAAACATCACGAAGGGTAAATCATTTTCTATTTTTCAGATGGTGGAAAAGAGAAAAAAATCCTGATGATGCCCAAAACATGGGGTGGTGAAACATCGCAAAACATCGCGAGGGAGAATAAACACTCGACACGGTTATCCCGAATGTACAGCCATGGAGAGCATTTGTCACACAGAGCCGTAACAAACCTACATCAGTGCATCTGTGCACTAGCGGAAAGGTTCCTTTAGCTGCAGAAGGCATCTTGGCGTGGAAAATAAATGCGAACATTTTTATCTTTTGAATGTTCGGTTAATCCAGTTAGATGTGCTGTGTTCTTCTTGGGAGCCGCTATAGTGTAATATGTTAGCATAATGGACTATCGATCTGGATGTGTTCTGTTGTATCCATTCTCCTGGTGTGGCAGTTGAAACGTGGGGCATGTTTTGACATCTCCCCGTCTCTATCCATGCAGCAGTATGAATGGGTACCAACAAAGCGAATCGATTGGCAGGTCACGCGTGGTGGGGTTAATTGTGGGTACACACACCTTTTTCAGCGTCCTATCGACATGGAAAAGTAGACCAAATTACCACGATTTGTTTTCTCGAGCGCACGCACTTCTGCCCGCAGTGGCATGAGCGAATTTCAGGGTTGCGTATTTACCTTGTACTTTGTTGTCAGGGCAGTTTGTTCCAAGGCGTGGAACAGAAACAGCTTGGACCGGCGTAGGTGTTCGTGGTTCGATGCGTGATGATTGCGTGCCAAAGCTGTGCTTTAGGGATAGCCCTTTAATCGCAAACGCGAAGGAGCGAGGAGCAGCGCTCAACATGGCGAACCTGAAAGATCAGCTTTGGTACGCAGTCATCTCTCCGCAGTTCTGTGCGGCGCTTTGTGGCCCTCGGGTGATAAGCACTCTAGAAATTCAATTCTTATACGATAAATGATTCATTAAACCCTATTTCCAATATATGTATTATAAACACTGATAATTTAGCATTTAAAATTTTCAGTTGAAAGTCAGATCATATTTTACATGTTGTTCTGCAAGGACGTAAACATTAAAAAAAACCCAAAAAATGTTATTGTTGCTGATTTTACCGTTTTAATGTCGTTGTTGTTGACGTGCCGTTATCTCTGCAACTCTGTGCAGCGCTTTGTGAACCTCGGGTTAAAAGCGCTCTATAAATGCATTTACTATTATTATTATTATTATCATAAATATCTTGCTCCAGTTTATTGCCGTAAATCACATTATTTTTCGCCTTAAAGAGAAACTCTCTTTCAAACTGAATAATATTACTTGCTTCAGTAACTGTCAAGTTTGAAATTGCTGCTTTAAAATTTTAAGCTCACCAACGCATCCTGAAATATATATTTAGACACCTATTTAAAACTTCAACTACTTATTAAAAGAAAGAAATTTGAGTTCATCCAGATCCCAGTCCTTTAATAAACAAAACAATTGCAGTCCAATCAAAAAGACACGCTGCACATTGTGCAGCACTATATATGGCTCCATCAAGCCAGGAATATTTCTTTGTGGATGAAATGCAGATGTTTGCTTTACACACACACAATTAATAAAAAATAACACAATCTCCTCAGTCTTCATTGCCACAGCTGTTTATTTATCAGAATCAAATAAAATGTTCGCCAAGATACACATTTAATCGGCTTGGCCCAGGTGCTACGCTGGCTTGTCAACGTAACATCTTTACTGTGCAAGTAATGAGTGGCTTTTAAACAAATGAATTCCGCATGGAAATACTGGTGATATGGACAAGGGAAAATAGAATGGATTTTAGGGCTGCGCATTTTATTCATACATACATTTTTGCACAACGCCACATCATCAAGCCCAAGACTCTTTTCTCGGCCATTAAACACCTCCTTCGTCCAACCAGTCACTCGCCCTCACCTCCCTTCACGAATAAAGATCAGGCAGATCAGTTGATTCAGTTTTTCTCAGAAAAAACTGAAGCCCATCATATCTCTACCCAGCCTCATTCATCAACCAATACCTCAAAAATCTTCCTTCATCTTTCTTGACCTCAAAACTCCTGGAATTTTCCGAATTATCGAAATCAGAGGTCTCTTCATTGCTTACCAGATCTCGGCCCACAAACTGCTCCTGGGATTCTTTCCCATTCACATTCATTCATAACTCACTTCACTCTGGTATCGTTCCCCCACTATTCAAATGTGGCACAGTTACCCCCCTGCTTAACAAATCAGGCCTCGATTGCAATATCCCTGATAATAATTACCACATCTAAAATCTACCATTCTTCTCTATGGTCCTTGAATGTGCCGTAGCCGCGCAACTCCAGAAACACGTTCTCAACAATGACCTCCTCGCTCCCTTCCAATCTGGGTTCAGATTCGGCCATAGTACTGAAACTGCTCTGGTGAAAGTAGTTGAGGACCTACTCGTCGCTGCTGATGAAGGCTTGTCAAGTATCATTGTCCGTTGACCACCCGATCTTACTTGAGCGACTGGACGGTATAGGGGTCTCTGGAAGTGCCCTGCATTGGCTGAGCTTCTACCTGTCCTACCAGAAGCAGTTTGTCAGCCTCGGAGGACAAAAATCAGAGATCCATCCTGTTTTGTCTGGAGTTCATCAGGGTTCATTTCTCGACCCACTCCTCTTCAGCATCTACCTACAACCTCTGGCCATATCCTGCGGAGCCTCAATCTCAGGTACCATTGCTATGGCGATGACATCCAAATCTATATTCACGCAAAGTCATCCATCAATGCGTCTCGTCTTTGCATGTCATCCTCACTGTCAACTGTGAAGGCCTGGCTCAATTCAATTTTTTTTTAAATAAATGCGACAAACCCGAAGTTTTGCTTGTCAGAACCCCGTACCAATTGTCCAAGGCTGAACCTATCCAATTGATGCTTTACGACCAGACCACTGAAGTTGCTGAGGCAGTCCAGAGTCTCGGTGTGACTCTTGATTCCTCACTCGCCTTCGAGACACACATCAACAAGGTGACAAAGGTAGCCTCTTTCCATCCCAGAAATATATCCGGACAATATATCCGGACTGCACAACATTCTGTCACCCGCTGATGCTGAGAAGCTGACTAATCGATTACTGCAATGGACTGCTCGCTGGCACTACTGCCTACCTGATCAATCGTCTCCATCATGTACAGAAATGCGGCTGCTAGAGTCCTCACTCGCACACCCATCCATGATCACATTTCCCTCGAACTGATGTCGCTCCACTGGTTACCGGTTAAATACAGGATTTAATTCAAGATCCTCCCTCTCACCTGCAAGGCTCTCACTGGCGCTGTTCTGACATACATCCGTGACCTATTTCAGGCACCCTCCTCAAAATTACAACTTCGATCCTCCAATACGGGTTTGCTGCATGTGCCCAGGTCGCCCCTCCATTTGATGGGTGACAGAGCATTCTCGCGCGCTGCTCCCAGACTCTGGAATACCCTTCCTTTGAAGATTCGATCAGCTGAGTCCTTGGGCTTCTTCAAATTTCGTCTCAAGACCCACTTATTCCGTAAGGTTTTCAATTCCACTGGCTAGGACTGTTGATGCAGCTCACTGTCGTGCCGCGTTGATAGCAATCCTCTAAACCGCGCTTGAGGGAGTAAGGCAGGGATATACCCACAATAGGACGCCAGTACATCACCGGGCACTGCGGGAAATTTAGTCTGCAAGCCAATTAACCTATGCAGCAGCATGTTTTGGACTATGAGAGGAAACCGGAGTGCCCGGCAAAAACCCACATGGACATTGGGAGAACATGCAAACCACACACAGAGAGGCACCCGAGCCGAGATTCGAACCCGGGACCTTCTTGCTGTGAGGCGATAGCGCTACACACTGGGCCACCGTGCCGCCCAATTATTATTATTATTATACGATGAATGTGACATTAAACCATTTCCCAAAATATGTATTGTAAACTCTGATAATTTTGCATTTTAAATTTATAGTTGAAAGTTTGATCATATATTACATGTTGTTTTGCAAAAATGTTTATAGTTTAGAAAAAACACGCAAAAATTGTTATTGTTGCCTATTTTCCGTTCTCATGCCGTTGTTGTTGATGTGCCATTCTCTCTGCATCTCTGTGCATCGCTTTGTGACCCTCGAGTGAAAAGCGCTCTATAAATCCATTATTCGTATTATTATCAAGCGGCTCGCGTATGTTGACAGACACACAAACAAGCCTTCGCGGAGCCTACATGTTTCCAGAGGGTTGATAATCGTGAAGTGGTGATGTCAGGTCGCGGAGAAGCCTTGTAAAACGCAGCGGCGTAGGCCTGCACACTGTGTGCGATTTCCAGCCATCATCAATATTTTAGCGCACTTTCTTTTAAATTATGAATGATCCACAATGCACGTGCCAAAATCACTGGGGCCTCTGCCTCGAAAAAAATGTTAAAAAAGAAATGCACGTGTGCACGCGAGCGTCTACACAGCAAATTCCAAAAATTAAGTGCTTTCCAGCAGCCCTGTGTTGCTTGCTGATTTAAAAGGCTTTAAGTCTCAGCTATATATGCCATACAAACGAATAAGTAATTAACACATTGCACTGATATAGGTTTCCATGGCTCAATGTGTGAGAATTGCAATCCAAAGCAGTTGTTTTGGGATAGCTGTGCTGAGGGCTCCCGCTCTCTCCTGCACAACCTTTCACCTTCCACGTTGGAGGCATCCTCAGGCATTCTGATATTATTCAGCAATCGCTACTGCGTTGGCATAATCACAATAGATAAGAATGGCTATCCTTCATTGCAACCGATTGCCCTTCTTTCTAGTGCACTGATGGAGTCACAAACATCTCGTTGGCACCCATTTGCCCCTAAGTGGAAGACAAAAGACACAAGGCTCTGGGTTGACCTCAGATCAAATAGAATCAGGAGACATGAAATGATCTCAAACTAGATTTAGACTCAATTCCTCAAGAAGAAATAACGCACGCAGCAATTGCTACATTGCAGAGCTGCAAAGTATTTTGGCAAGCTCGCAACATAAATTGTTTGCTGTAAATGATTAGGGAGACATCAAAGTGATTTGATGGCAAATTGTATTATTGGCTATTAACTAACAGTCTCTCAAACAAAGCGGGGGTCTTCTGGAGGCTACGGTTCGATGGCCTCTGGGAGGGATGCTAGGAATGGGGAGGTAAAGAGTGTCACGGCGTCCTAATGTGTGACTCAACAAATGAAACGCTCTACGCATATATAAAATTACAATAGGTTTTACCGTATCTGGCGATTATGCAGGTGTTAAGATCTTAACACCTGCATAATTGCCTGGCAATTATGCATAATTGCCTGGTTAAAATCCCAAACACCAAAATAGACACATTTTACAATGTGTCCAGTTTGCAAAAGCCACACATACTAGTGGCAAAGTATGCAAACAGGTAGCTTTGATAACCTATGCATTGTCCTTCAACTGACCGACCTTCACCTGGCAGTGGCTTCCTTTTGAGCCTATTTGCCGGTGTCAGTCGCTGCCAAAAGGCAGTCAGCTCCAGACAATGCAGTATCAATGCTTTATAGCTTAGGTGGGGCTGTTAACGCTATGGGTACTTTTTTGCCAGTATACAAATATAAAATTACAATAGGTTTTACCGTATCTGGCGATTATGCAGGTGTTAAGATCTTAACACCTGCATAATTGTAATTTTATATTTGTATACTGGCAAAAAAGTACCATAGCGTTAACAGCTCTACGCATACTCTCTGAAGCCCCTTCTCAAAGTCTGCTGCTGTTCTCCGTCCATCTATGCTTTCTTACAATACCAACCTAATGGCTCTTTAAGCTGCGAGGTGCTTTACAAGTTCGTGCATTGTCATTGACCCAATTTATACCTCAATAAAATGTTAAGAGGATGGAGAATTAATTCTACTAGAACATCTTTGCAGACGTTAAACAGTTGGGTACACGGCACAATTTAATTTTAGCTTAAGGAACTTATGAGAAGCAATACATATTAAAAGTTCCCCATAGAAGTCATTGACAGATGCATATAAAAAATGTCAGGCTGTTAGCAGCTATACAAGTGGCCTGAAATAGAACCCTATAGAGGAAATGTTTGGTGGCTCACCGTGCATATGTTGTGAAACTTTCCTCCCGTGAGCAATATCCTGGTTCGCTAAGACAAGGCACTACCACGTGTGGGTGACTCGCCATCTGTGATCTGTACAGGCACAGAGTGTTTCCCTTTCGTGTGTGTGGCTTTCTCCGGGTGCTTCCCGTTTCCTCCTACTTGTATGAAAACTCAATGTTTTTTTCTTCGCTGAAAACATTTTAAAATAAGAACTATTTGCAGTACCCTTCTGAAAAAAAGAGTGATTTGAATCAATGTGGCTTCATCGGGAAATAAACAAATTATTATTCATTATTATTAACAATTACATTGCATTATGCCCAAGTCCCTTTGCTTGCAAAAGACAATGAATGTCTAATTCAAAATGAAAGTGCATCCTTGATATGCATCACACTCTGATATGCATGTTGCAAGTGTGAGAAGGAAATCCCACTGGAGTCAGGTCACATTCTGATTATTAATATACGGTTAGTTTAGTTTTTGTCATCATGTCATGTCATTGTCAGAAACCGCTTAGTCCTGTACAGGGTCGCGGTGAGCCGGAGCCTATCCCGGCCGACACAGGGCCCGAGGCAGGGATATACCCACGATGGGACGCCAGTCCATCACCGGGCATTGCGGGCAATTTAGTTTGCAAGCCAATTGACCTATGCAGCAGCATGTTTTGGGACTGTGGGAGGAAACCGGAGTGCCCGGCGAAAACCCACGCGGACACGGGGAGAACATGCAAACTCCACACAGAGAGGCACCCGAGCCAAGATTCGAACCCAGGCCCTTTCAGAGCTGTGAGGCGACAGCGCTACCCACTGGGCCACCGTGCCACCAGTTTTGTTTTTGTTTCGTTAAAAAAATGAAAATAGACAGAAGTTAATGATTTGCACCCACTGCAATTTAATGAGCTGTTACGAATCCGTCACAAAATGATTCGTGAATCCAGCAGTTCGTCAGCCTCGGAGGACAAAACTCAGAGATCCATCCTGTTTTGTCTGGAGTTTCTCAGGGTTCAGTTCAAGGCCCACTCCTCTTCATCATCTACATACAACCACTTGGCCATATCCTGCGCAGCCTCAATCTCAGCTACCATTGCTATGCCAATGACACCCAAATCTATATCCACACAAAGCCATCCATCAATGGGTCTCCTCTTTGCATGTCGTCGTCACTGTCAACTGTGAAGGCCTGGCTCAAATCAAATTTCCTAAAATGAAATGGCGACAAAATAGAAGTTTTGCTTGTCGGAACCCCACACCAATTGTTCGAGGCCAATCCTATCCAATTGATGCTTGACGACCAGACAACTTAAGTTGCTTAGGCAGTCCGGAGTCTAGGTGTGACTCGATTCCTCATTCAGCTTCGAGACACATATCAGCAATGTGACGAAGGTAGCATATTTCCATCTCAGAAATGTAGCCAGACTGCACAACAGCCTGTCATCCGCTGATGCTGAGAAACTAATGCACATCTTCATCTCCTCACGAATCGATTGCTGCAATGCATTGCTCCCTGGCACCACTGCCTTCCTGATCAATCGTCTCCAACGTGTGCAGAATGTGGATGCTAAAGTCCTCATTCGCACACCCATCCATGGTCACATGTCCCCAGTACTGATGTCTCTCCACTGGTTACATACAGGATTGGTTAAATACAGGATTGAATTCAAGATCCGTCTTCTCACCTACAAGG
The DNA here is from genome assembly GCA_036362905.1 of Mordacia mordax. NCBI lineage: Eukaryota > Metazoa > Chordata > Hyperoartia > Petromyzontiformes > Petromyzontidae > Mordacia > Mordacia mordax. The sequence goes on from JAZEWT010000005.1 coordinate 9,956,757, forward strand.
CTCCCACTAGCGCTGCTCCGACATACAACCGTGACCTATTTCAGGCACTCTCCTCAATACGACAACTTCGATCTTCCAATACGGGCTTGCTACATGTGCCCAGATCGCACCTCCATTCGATGAGTGACAGCCTTCTCGCGCGCTGCTCCCAGACTCTGGAATGCCCTTCCATTGGAGATTTGATCAGCTGAGTCCTTGGACATCTTCATATCTCGTCTCAAGACAAAACTTGTTCCACAAGGCTTTCAAGCCCTCTGGCTCGGACTGTTGATGCGTCTACATATTATTAATCTTCTTGCCCATCCCATATCTTGATATAACTTACAGTATTATAATTCTATAGATACTAAATTGTTATGCAATCGTGTCGGCTAAGTGCTGTAATACATTGTACACTAATAATGACATTTTGCATATTTAAAGCGCCTTTCACCCGAGGTTCACAAAGCGCTGCACATAGCTGTTGCGAGAACGGCATTTCAACAAAATCCGAATAGGTTAATTAAATAAAATAATGACTATAAATCAATGAAAGTCATAGAAGAACAAATAAGCTATTATTTAAAACAAATTAACTACAAACGACAATATAAATAGGAAAATATAAAGATTTTATGATTTAAAACTGGATGGATGTCTCATAGTTATTATTAATGGGGCAAGGTATGGTCTTCATCTATCATCATCATTATTAGCACCCGCTTAATTCTGTACAGGGTTGAGGGGAGGCAGAGCCTCTCCCGGCAGACAAAGCGCGCGAGCCGAGGCTACACCCAGGATGTGACGCAAGGTACATTGCAGGGCGCACGTTTTAACCTCGGTACATTTTCTCAGCAGGCCAATGAACCAAAGGAGCAGAGTGTCTATGGACGGTGGAAGGAAACCGGAGTACCCGGAGAAAACCCACGCAGACACGCAGAGAACACACAAACTCCATTCAGAAAGACACCCGAGCTGGGAATTCAAACTCAGGTCTGCTTGCTCTAAGGCGACAGCGTTTTCTCACTCCGCCATTGTGCCGCCTCTATAGTTCTCATAAATGTTGCTTTGTATTTCTGCTTTATTTACTATGGGATGCAATAGAGTTTTACAATTTGCGTTTGTGATGCAATGCACAATTGCTCCTTACGTTATACCTGCGGTATCTGTAGAATGTATTACACAATTAATGATAACGGGCGGCGCGGTGGCCCAGTGGTTAGCGCTAAAGCCTCACAGCAAGAAGGTCCCGGGTTCGAATCTCTCGGCTCGGGTGCCTTTCTGTGTGGAGTTTGCATGCTCTCCCCGTGTCCGCGTGGGTTTTCGCCGG
>JAZEWT010000005.1:9972176-9984226 GCA_036362905.1 Mordacia mordax
AAATTATTACCTACGCGTCTCAGTGTGCGCGTCTCTTCCCTGTATGCCTAATAAATAAATATTGCTGGTATTTTATTGCGACTATTATTATTTACTGCTAGGTGAAGGGTTGCACGGTGGCTAAGTGAGTAGTACTGCTGCCTCACAGCAAGAAGGTCCCGGGTTCGGTTCCCAGCTCGAGTGCCTTTCCGTGTGGAGTTTGTGTGTTCTCTCAATGTTTGCGTGGATTTTCGTTGGGTATTCCTGTTTCCCCCCCACCGTGCAAAGAGACGCTACTGCCCAAGTTAATTGACCTACTGAATAAATTACCGCCAGTGCCCTGTGATATATTGGCGTCAGATCCTGGGCATAGCCCCGCCTTATGCTCTGTGTCTGCCGGGATAGATTCTACCCCCCCGTGACCCACTCCCTCTACAGGATTAAGCGGATATTGATAATGATGAATGATGATTCCTTTCAACAGCTGCTCTTTCGGGACAGCCGCACGCAACTTCGTGAAGCGTTCCCTTGCCACGTTTCTCCTCCGAAATTGGCAGCATCTTCAGGCGTCCTTCAAATACCTCCAACGTGAGAGGCGAACGTCGCGAAGGAGAGAGGAGGAGCGATCGACACATCTATCCCGAAAGAGCAGCTTTTGGAAGCTGTCATCATGCATCGAGCTGTGACAACCTATATCAATACAATAATGTTGAAAGACAATGGCAGCTACATAAAGACCTCTCCATGCTACGAGTGATATTTGATGATAACTCGTCATACTGATGAGTGCAGGTTGATGGAGGGGGGATAAATGTGGCAATTTGCCCAGGGACTCTAAGAGGGCCCTAACGCGAGTATGTTTTTTTAGGTCATCAGAGAGGGGGATCACGTGGCATTCTGCTCCGGGCCTCCAACTATGGAACCGTCATCAACGTCGGGGCAGCCTTGATGGGAAGCGTAGATATGGGAACAGCCACGGACGTTTCTGCACGTATACATTGGACATAGGGGAATAAAGAGATACACGAGTTGAAATCTCACCGAGAGACAGAGTCGAGAACTTGAATCAATGGACCGTAAGTGCAAGAGACATTGCTACGAGGGTTGATGAGGGCCGGTGGATGTGACTGACAAAGGACTGGAAGCCAAAGGAAAGGAGAACTCACCGATATAATCTCCCGTGTGTAAGCGAGATAGTGTGGGATTGTGAGACTGTGAGTGCTGGTGATGGTTTTGGTGTTGGGCGACAGGATGATGCGACGGATAACAGATGATGCCTCCAACGTGTGAGATGACATGCAGAGCACACAACTGATCATATTTAAGCACGAGTAAATAATTACGTGCAAACATTTGTACAAAGCAATGTCATTTTGTGAGATATGGAAACGTTCAATATCATAGCTTTATGTCGGTGTTATCTGAAAACTAGATTCCGCCTATATTTGATGGAAAAAAGGGCAAAATGCCACAATCTTCTACCAATTCGTTCTGGTTGTGTGTATTTTGTTTTGATAAAATTGGTAGAAAATCAAATTCCAGTAATACGTGAATTGGGGCACATATGCTTTATGCATAATACACCGACCTGCTGTATCTGTGTTTTTTTTTTCTCCAAACATGCTATTACATCTCATGGACACAATTCATTGTCTTGTGGATCTGTAGTTGAATTTGTTTTCATCTCTCAACTATGTTTGATCCAAGACCACACAATCTCCTTTTTTAACCTGATGCAATTTAGGTTTGAGATTCATCTGCTAAAATATTAAACACTAGCTCCATGTTCTTCGTATCTATGTGTGCCCTTTGCAGATATAAATATCCTATGGATTCTTAGTTTGGGGCTTTTGTATGTTTTGTTTTTGAAGACCAAATTGCCTTTGTATTTTGCAGCTTTACACCAACCGCTCAGCCACACACGCGTGTGTGGGTTTGAGCATTTGCATGACAGAAGGTGCATGCGCCCACTTTATTTGAGGACCCATTTTCTCTCAAAAAGGCTGCACGTCTTACGGCACAACGACATGTACTGTGTTCCAGAGTGACAGCGAGGTACATTCCCACAGCGAGGCAAAGCTGCTCAAAATAAAATGAAGCCCATAAGGATATATTTTTTAATGGCTTACAGCGATGGTCCGGTGGAAAAAAACGTGCCTTGGAATCCGGAGCTCATATTATCAGTGCTAGTGAAGCGTGCAGCGCCGTTGTTGGAGCAGCAGCAGCTCCTCTCAAGTATCTCTGAGGACCTCAAAGCTCGTACGGGGCGTTACGGCTTGAGCAGCGTGAGTAACAATGCCACGCGTGGGTTATTTTTTTTCCAACGGTAAACACGGAGAAAAAAAAATCTTTGCCATATATACGTAAGTCCAAAGAAGCGTTGACTAGATTAAGCCCTCTGGCTGGGACTGTTGATGCGGCTCAATGTTGTCATGCCTTGATGATGGCTTTCTGCTGACCTTCGCTTTGCTCGGGAACATTTATTCCTTCCTTGTTTGTTGAAGAATTATTTTTATTCTCCGCTTGCCTAATGTCCTATAATTTATTGCTACTCTTTGATTTTCTGTTGAACTGTCCAGATGTTGTTATTAACATGCCGTTTTCTCCACATCTTTTATTTGTAATAAAAAACACGCACAAAAACGTGATTGTTGCTGATTTTCCGTTCTTATATCGTGGTTGTTGACTGTTCTCTCCGCAGCTCTGTGCAGCGCTTTGTGACCCTGGGGTGAAAAGCGCTCCATAAATTCAATTACTATTATTTATTATTAATTGTTCGGACAAATTTGCCCCCGGTGCCCTGGGATGTTATAAAGTGCTTACACCTCCCCACTGGTCAACTGTTAAAAAGGGCAATGTAGCTCAACGGTGCCTTCCAGCTTAAATTAAATCCGACTGATAATTGTGCAAATTCAATCAATTAACACCGAGGTTATTTTATAAAAGCGAAAATAAAATTACACTTTATGAAATCATCAATCAACAGTGATCGGACATTCGAGCGGTCCAAGTTGCTTATTTTCACACTGGGCACCTGCAGGTAAAGTACGTGTTTTGGTGCACAGTTACAGACAGCGATTTGACATAGCTTGGCACACCGCTGGGAACGCGTGAATATTCTTCTCTTTGCCTCGCATAATCAATCAAGGTCTTCCTCATGCCAGTTTTCACGCTCTCTCCGCCAACACCATGTCCTCCCCGCCTCGATCCCCCAAGTATTATGCGCCCTTTTCTATTCACGCTGGAGAATGATGCTTTGTCTCCTAATCAACCAGAAATTCCTGCACAAAATTGAATCGTGACGTTTCTCCTCTGTGAGCAGCTTTTACCTTACTATTTACAATGCCAACAACTCATTCGACTGCTTAAATAGTCTCACTAAAGGAGTATTTCTCTCGAGTCCCTATGAAATTTTTTAATCTCCCCAATATCACTCAATTTATAATTTGATCACAATGAATATCGTACTGATGTAGTTTTTAAAATGAATATTTTCAAATCTCAAACGAAGAAATACTAAAAAGACACAAACAGGCAGTGAGTAATACACCGTTTGCAGTGCAACAATGTGCATAATTAAATGCTATTTTTGTGCTGATACCCAAAACAACGTGCAAATAAATCGTACTGATCAGATTGTCATACACGAGGATTACCGACACCATGATTAACAGTCTCTATGAATCCATCCCCACACTGCCTATTATTCTACCCATCTTTCTATCGCATTCTCCTCTTCAGCAATTGGGGCCTTCTCTCAAATTCTGAGTCGGCTATTAATCAGTGGAAAGATTACACCTACTCTTTGTCGGCCCACGTGTCTGAAATTTCCTCCCTGTGACCATCCATGCTCTCAACTTCAAAATAATATATATTTTTTATTAGATACCATCTAAACACATTACACGCACTCAGTGACATCCCGTCTCCTTTCAAACGTTTGACAGTGCACCCCTGGTCCCCGTAGGGCACAGTCTGCAACTGAAACACACTTTTGCCACGCTCGATTTGTGCTCTTTGAAGACAGAAAAAGCCCCACTCATCGCCGAACTGATCTTGGACAGCAATTTGGAACTGCTCTGCCTTACACAGACCTGCCACCATCAAGATTATTTTCTCACATTGAATGAGGCTCAACTGTGAAACTTCGCACTCCATCAGAAGGCTCGTTTCCACAGCTGCAGCAGTGGCCTCGCGATTATCTGCCAAATTACTACCGACATCCATCTGATTCCGTCACCGACCCTCCATTCATTCCAGCATACGTCTCTGAATTGGAGGTCGGCTCAACCTGTGAAGTTGGTCCTGCTCTACCGCCCACCTGGAGCCTCTATTTCTTTTGTCAATGAACTGTCTAAGCTGCTTCCCAAGCAGTGCTTCAGTTCTGAGAGTATTCTGATGCTTGACGATTTCAACCTTCATGTTCACTCTCCAAAGAGCTCCCTTGCAAGAGATCTCATGGCCACGCTAAATTCATTTGGCTTCTTTCAACATGTGATGTCCATACTCTGGACCTGGTTTGCTCAAAGGGCATATCTGTAACTAACCTGCTTGTCACTGATCTCAGAAATACAGTAAACCGTGCAATATCCTGTCACCTTCTGATGCTCCACATTTTTTGACGAATCGGTTATTGCAATGCACTTCATCCTGGCATCCATGCCTACCTTACCAATCTTTGCCAAGGAATGCAGAATGCGGCTGCTAAAGTCCTCACTCGCACACCCATCCATGATCACATATCCATAGAACGGATGTCTCTCCACTGGCTACTGGTTAAATACAAAAAAAAATTTCAAGACCCTCCTTCTCAGCTACAAGACTCTCACTGGCACTGCTCCGACATACATCTGTGACCTACTTCAGAAACCCTCCTTAGCACAACTTCGATCCTCCAATACGGGCTTACTGCACGTGTCTATTACTGATGTCTCTCCACTGGTTATCTGTTAAATTCAGGCTTGAATTCAAGATCTTCCTTCTCACCTACAAAGCGCTCACTGGCGCTGCGACGACATACATCCATGACCTACTTCAGGCACCCTCCTCAACACGACAACTTCCATCTTCGAATACGGGCTTGCTGCATGTGCCCAGGTCGCACCTCCATTCGATGGATGACAGAGCCTTCTCGCGCGTCCTCCCAGACCCTGGAACTCCCTTCCATTGGAAATTCGGTCAGCTGAGTCCCTGGCCATATTCAACTCCCGTCTCAGGGCTCACTTTTTCCATAATGCCTTAAAGTCCTCTGGCTAGGACTGTTGAAGCTGCTTACTGCTGTTTGCTTGGATGATAGCGTACTGTTGACCTATGCCTGCTCAGGAACACGTATTCCTCCCTTTATTCGTTTAAACAATAATTGTATTTCGCTTCATGTCTTTTATACAACCATTGTCATGATTTTACTCGTTTGATCTATTCTGAAGTTGTCGGAACGCCGTTTTCTGTATAGCTCTGTGCACTGCTTTGTGACCCTGAGGTGAAAGGCGCTTTATAAATGCAAATATTATTATTAAATGGGTATTCATAATGAATGAATTAATCATGAGGTGACTTAGCCATGGGCATTAGTGTGGCTTTATTCTGCCAGTCGAGGGCAGTGTCATTCCAACTGAGTCATTTAGAGGGCAACACGGTGGCGCAATGAGTATCGCTGCCACCTCACAGCAAGAAGTCCGAGGTTCGGTTCCCGGCTCGGGGTGCCTTTGTGTGTGGAGTTGGCTCTGGTATGCTCCCAGAGTCCACACACACGCTGCTGCCTAGGTTAATTGTCCTGACTAAATTGCTCCCGGTGCCCTGAGATGTTGTAACATGCTTACCCTTCCCCACTGGACAGTTGTTAAAAAGAGAGACATAGCGCAACGGTTACTTCCAGTTTACATAACTTACCGACTGATCAGCACGTGAGTTTCGAATTCGGCATATTTGGTCGATGACGCTGGCACGCAACCTCCCACTCGCTTCGATTCGCATCCGGAATTGGGGATCATCCAGTATGAAGCTGACAGCACTTGTTTTTTTAATGATCATTCCACCTGCAGTCAACTCGGCAGGTGACGCTTCCAGCTGGCCAAGCGGCAGTGCTCCGCTAAACCGAAGCGCTGCTGCAGTTGCTGCTGCTGCTGCTGCTGCTTCTGATTTTGCGACACCTCCAGCTCTGCCCCGCTGCTCGAGGAAGGCCCGCGGGCGACATCTCGCAGGGGGTGTCCCACGAGCGCCGAGGCATGCTCACCCCCGAAGGACATTCGACTCTCGTTGGACGGACATGAAAATAATAAGACACGGACAGCAACAACCGCGGTGGATCGAATCCGGCAAGCCTCCCGCAAACCCCTGCGGCAAGGTTTCGATCACGCTGTTGCTTTGCCTGTGGATGACTGCTTCTTGTTCCACTGTGGGTTTTTTACGGCGATTTGGAATGGGGCTGCGGCAGAGCTTGGGAAATGTTAACTGGTTTTCGAAATCCTTTCCGCTTGTCTTTGGTTTTTTTTAACCACCTTGTGAAAACCCATTTCAAATTATGTTTTCATTCGTGACAATTCAAATCTAAGACATTGGTATATATTATATTAACTCAAATTGTAATGTGATTAATATTTTTTAGCAAATCCATCGGTAAAATACATATTTGCCACAGTAAAATTGCACAACTGTGATATTCACAGGGGTGTTGGATATCAGCGTTGTGCACGGGTAACATTTGAATTAAAGTCCTGCCCTGGGTGGTTCGATTGCCATTTTAGTCTTCCCCTTTTCTGCGTGACTATCCTCCGAGTTCTCCGGTTTATTCCAACAAAACTTAAAAACACCCATTAATGAATTAGCCAATAACATCATAATACATTGGATGCTGTGTCTGGAAAATGTTGGCGCCGGCTAATCGCATGGCTACCTTCCCCCATCCTCACTTCTACGCGGTTTCCTCTCACCTCTGAGTCATTCTTTCTTCAAACGAATAGCTTTGAAATTGAATGAAAATAATAATAACTCGTTTTAATTTGTACTTATAATTATGCTAGCAGGCGCGACCCAGCTTTGCCCGGGTTAATGTTATGGTTGATCCATGTGCGTTGTCCGGGTAAATTTTATGGTTTACCCGTGTATAGAAGGAAGGTGAAATTCATGAACACGATCCCAATGGTGACCGGCACAAGAAAAAAACTTGAAATTAATCATAACGAAACAATACATAGAATAAAAATTAATGAAACGCTGTACGAAAAGAAAAGCTAAAGTGGGTTTTCATTATGAATTTAATCTAAAAATCCAATTGTTTGAATGCACATGTACCTACTCCAACTCTTTTGGGTACATAATACTCATAGTGGGTGGCACGATGGCCCAGTGGGTAGCGCTATCGCTACACAGCAAGAAGGATCCGGGTTCGAATCTCAGCTCGCGTGCATTTGTGTGGAGTTTGCATGCTCTCCCCGTGTCCGCGTGGCTTTTCACCGGGCACTTCGGTTTCCTCCCACTGTCCAAATAAATGCTGCTGCATAGGTTAATTGGCTTGCAGACTAAATTGCCCTCAGCACCCGGTGATGGACTGGCGTCTCATCGTGGGTATATCCCTGCCTTGCGCCCTGTGTCTGCCGAGATAGGCTCAAGGCTCACCGCGACCCTGTACAGGACTAAGCGGTTTCTGACAATGAGGTGACATTGTAATAGAGCCCCCGCTTATACAAACGGCGGGGGATTGTAATAGCGGCCCCGCATATCCGAACTCGGGATTGTAATAGCTGCGGCCCTTATTGTAATGGCGGCGCCGCTTATCGTACCGTGAAGGCACGGGCGTAAGCACACCAAGCGGTCCCGGTGGCCAGGGAAGGCCCTGTCAACACGCGCTAAGGCACCAAAGACTCGTCTCGGACCGAGTGCCATCGTTCTGTGAAAGTCCTGTGCGATTTGGTTGCGATTTGGCAGAGTTTTACCCTGATCAAGCAAGCAAGCAAACAGAACGGGGAACGTTTATTGATATAATGTCTACTCTTCAATTTAACAAAGAGAGTTTAAACCCACGTGCATTGATTTAATCTACCTAGGCTGTGCTACATGGGTTGAGTCCAGGAAAATGCAAATAACACCATGTTCATCAAACATTTCTTTTTCCCGCTGTGTGAGGGAAATTGCTACGTATCCCCTGCACATGCAACGATCCTTAGAAAGTAAACATCAGAGACAAGTTACCACAATTAAAATGCAAATGCATTGTAATATAATGAATGGCTCTACGTCAATTAATTTTTTAATATTTTCTGCTTTTAATGTTGCCTTCGTTTTAGTTTTTTTTTTAACGCGATTAACAAAAAGTAAAGAACGATAGAAAAAAAACAACACTTGCTTAGAATATTATTCGAGCGCACATTTATGGATAAATATAATCCACTGCCAGCCCGAGGCACACGAGCAACCCTCACTTGTTTCCCGCAATGCTGTATCTCGTCGTGGCACAAAGTCAAAGGGAGAGAGAATGCCACCACACTGAATGCACGGTGCAACAGATGCTGGCATTTCTGCCTGAGTGGCTTCCACATTCATTCTGCTGTCACCCATCTGAAGCCTTATTAGGCTTTTGGTGGCGGAATGAATAGTAAAGGGGGGAAGGTTTGAGGAGTGAATAGGAAAATGTACGGCTGACAGATCCATCCCGGCCGCTGTGTGTAAGCGTAGACACGGGCGACCGCACATTGCTCCCCAGTTATATATATTTTTTTGTACGTGTGTACCGCAAGCCAGGCGGTTTCTCTTCATCATGACTGTTCGAGGGAAGCCGGGCGGCAGTGCCACAAAGGACGGCCATCTGCCGACGGGGCCCATCCTTTCATTCAAACAAGGAAGGAAATTCATTAGAATAAGAATAAAACTCGGCAGCGCAGAAGGTCCCACGTTTTCATCGCAATGGTGTCGTTACAATGCAGCCAATTTCTCTCTCTCTCTCTCTCTCCGTTTTGCCGATTTTCATCAAAACAAGCGTGAAGTCAGAATGTTAGCATTTAATTCGGCCGCTGCTGTGAAACAACAACAAAAAAAACGTTGAAATCAGTGAACGGATAGTTACTCTCCTCATCCACACGTCACTCCTTCACACGCGCCGGCAACGGATGCGGAATCAGAGCAATTAGTTACGCCTCGCCACAAGCAGCAGCCAATTCGCCGAATGATTGAGGAATGTGATGACAGTTGAGGTTGAAGGGTGAAGAAATGGGGGCGATGAAATAGCACAGGCAAAGATGGAAAAATGGGAAATGTTAATGAAAAATAAAAACAAAGCGGTCATTGATGGCTGAAGAAAATGGCAGGCCTTTGCAACATGGCATGAAAAGTTGCAAGGATAATTTAAAAAAAAACTTTAGACAACCAATGTATTTTGATGTCTCTGCTGATGAGACTGTCTTCGTGAGTGGCAATAATTGACAGTGTGATACAGCTCTGCCGAAAGTAGGATGAAATTGGTGCTGAAAAGAGTCAGGAGGTGGCACCGAGGGTATGTCAGCTTGTTTACTGCTCTTCATCGTTCTGACATTGTCACCTTATTTCAAGGGTTGCCCCTCCTGTCTCCGGTACAACATCGTCTCAATCGAGACGGAGGAGCAAAGCAAGTAAATGTTTGGCCATGGCACGAGGGAAACATTATTCTCAAATGATGTGCGGTAGTCATATACCAGTTAGGAAAATATAATTGATTCAATGGAAATTAACTCTTTGTGCATTTAAAATCATAAACTATTTAGGAACAGCAGAACATTTTGAATCGACGCGGCTGTCCCGAGAGAGCAGCTTTTCGAAGTAATCATTAGAAAAATAATTGTTCAACAAACGAAGGAAGGAATGAGTGTTCCTGAGCAGGCGCAGTTCAGCAGTGAGCCATAATCCCAGCACGACATTGTGAGCCACATCAACAGTCTTAACCAGAGGTTTTAAAAGCCTTACGAAACAAGTGAGTTTTGAAACGAGATTTGAAGATGCCCAAGGACTGAGCTGATCGAATCTCCAATGGAAGGTCATTCCAGGGTCTGGGAGCTTTGTGTAAAGAAGGCTATGTCACACATCGAATGGGAGTGCGATCTGGGCACATGCAGCAAGCCAGTATTGGAGGATCGAAGTTGTGTTGAGGAGGGTGCCTAAAGTAGGTCACAGATAAGATGTATGCCAGAGCAGCACTAGTAAGAGCCTTCTATGTGAGAAGGAGGATCGTGAATTCAATCCTGTATTTACTGGTAGCCAGTGGAGAGACACCGGCACTGGGGCTATGTGATTGTGGATGGGTGTGCATGTGAGGAGTCTAGCAGCCACATTTTGCACACGTTGGAGACGATTGATCAGGTAGGCAGGGATGCCAGGGAGTAGTGCATTGCATTAATCGATTTGTGAAGAGATGAAGATGTGTACTAGCTTCTCAGCATCAGAGGGTGACAGTATGTTGCACAGTCTGGCTATGCTTCTGGGATGGACATAGGCTACATTCGTCACCTTGTTGATGTGTGTCTCAAAAGTGAATGAGGAATCAAAAGTCACACCGAGACTCTGGACTGCCTCAGCAACTTCAATGGTCTGCTCGTCAAGCATCAATTGGATAGGTTCAGCCTTGGACAATTGGAGCGAGGTTCCAACAATCAAAACTTCTGTTTTGTCGCCATTCAGTTTTAGGAAATTTGAATTGAGCCAGGTCTGACAGTGAGAACAACGTGCAAAGACCAGACGCATTGATGCATCGCTTTGAGTGGATTTAGAATATGATGTCATCGGCATAGCAATGGTAGCTAAGATTGAGGCTGTGCGGGATATGGCCAAGTGGTTATATGTAGATGCTGAATAGGAGTGGGTTGAGGAATGAACCCCGAGGAACTCCAGACAAAACAGGACGGATCTCTGAGGTGCATCCTTCGAGGCTGACGATCTGCTTCCAATCAAAAATGTAGGAGCTCATCTAATGCAGGGTGCAGTCAGAGACCCCGATACCTTCCCGTCGCTCAGGCAAGGTAGGGTAGTCAATGATATCAAAGGCAGCGCTCAGGTCCAGGAAAACAATACTTGACAAACCTTGGTAATGCCTCTTCTTCGTTATTGTTCGTGATGTCAAATATTTAATCTTTAAAAAAGTTGTTTTTGTCAATGTGCTGTAGTTTTACTGGTGGGAAGAAAAACCTTGAATACTTTGCTCATCAGCCCTGGAGGTAGTATCGCTGAAAGACCCTGCAGACTGCCCTTATAAATGGTGTGTGATTGGGCATTGCAAAGGGTCTGGAATTATAATTCAGTCTCTCTCATTAACGGCTTGCATAATTTCATCCATTTTTTTGAAGTTTAGTTTTATAAATTTAATCCCAGTTGTCCCACAGCCACAAGTGATTTAATCAGTTGAATGTTTTTTACAGCAATTGGACTCACATTCTGTTTGGATTTGCTACTGCGCAAATCGTCTACACCATGAAATTATTTTAATCTCAAAATCTACAGCATGTTCGTGAGGGGTATTATTGTGCTACGTTTCCCTCTTTGAGATTTACAGTCTCGTCTAATAATAAACAAAATCATAACCAGTCGGTGGAATGCCTGCTGTTAGATTCTTATTAAAGGTTCAATTGGTTAATTCCACTAATGTGATCGTATAATTAGACAATGAAAATATACACAATACAATTATAAACCAGATATTTGTATAATGATTAGAAGACGTGCCCCAACAAACCATGGTATTGTGGCTTTTTCTGTGATAAAGTAAAAATAAACAAACATAAAATTTCCATCCGTGCTTGCATTCATTTGCTGTTTTCTAAAGCGCAAATTGCACCACATATTTATCCATGCACTAATTATAACTCCTAATTCTTCAGCGCAATTTTACAGAGGCAGTGTGAGACTAACGCAAGTAATTATTTTTGTGAAACGATAAAACATGTTATCTCATCTCATTTAATTGTCTGAAACCGCTTAGTCCTATACAGGGTCGCGGTGAGCCGGAGCCTATGCCGGCAGACACAGGGCGCAAGGCAGGGATGCACCCACGATGGGACGCCAGTCCATCGCCGGGCACTGCGGGGCAATTTAGCCTGCGAGCCAATTAACCTATG
>JAZEWT010000005.1:9988571-10000232 GCA_036362905.1 Mordacia mordax
CTGTCGCCTCACAGCAAGAAGGTCCCCGGTTCGAATCTCTCGGCTCGGGTGCCTTTCTGTGTGGAGTTTGCATGCTCTCCCCGTGTCCGCGTGGGTCTTCGCAGGGAACTCCGGTTTCCTCCCACAGTCCAAAAAGCATGCTGCTACATAGGTTGATTGGCTCGCAGGCTAAATTGCCCCGCAAGGCCCGGCGATGGACTGGCGTCCCATCGTCGGTATATCCTTGCCTTGCGCCCTGTGTCTGCCGGGATAGGCTCCGGCTTCACCGTGACCCTGTATAGGACTAAGCGGTTTCAGACAATGAGATGAGATGAGTGTTCTTTAGTTGTGGCGAAAAAAAAACTGGAGAACCCAGACGACACCCTTACATAACAGGGGCAGAAAATACAAACTCCACACAAAAAGACGCCTAAGGGGGAAATTGAACAGCTTCAGGCAGGATCTTCTTTCTGTGAGGAGGCGCAGATGTTTGCGCTGCGTCACTCCCTGGGTTCCCACGCGTCTCCGCAGGTCCCTGCTCAGATCTCGCATCTTTGCCACTGTGGGCGAGTCTCAGGACTCTCATTGCTGTGCACGATGAAGATATTCGCTGGAATGTTAAATGACTCCAATGAGTCAGTCACTGGTGAGCTAATTGTGATGCTCAAAGAAAAAGAAAACCGTTTAAAATACCAATTTATTAAACCTATCTCTTGCTGATTTTGCAATTAGTGCTTGTGAGGTTAAATGTATTAATGCTACAGATGTTTTATAATTATTTTTTCAATGACTTAAGTGAAAAAACAATACGGGGCGGCGCGGTGGCCCAGTGGTTAGCGCTGACGCCTCACAGCAAGAAGGTTCCAGGTTCGAATCTCTCGGCTCTGGTGCCTTTCTGTGTGGAGTTTGCATGCTCTCCCCGTGTCCGCGTGGGTTTTCGCAGGGTACTCCGGTTTCCTCCCACAGTCCAAAAGCATACTCCTGGATAGGTTGATTGGCTCGCAGACTAAAATTGTCCCGCAATGCCCGGCGATGGACTGGCGTCTCGTCGTCGTGTGTATTCCTGCCTTACGCCCTGTGTTTCCGGGATAGGCTCCGGCTCACCGTGACCCTATATAGGATTAAGCGGTTTCAGATAATGAGATGAGATGAGAAAACAATACGTTGCTAATGTTGTGGTGCCAAGCCTGGCATGTAACATACTGGGTGCATGCGAGGGGTAACTATAGGTCAACTCGTGGGTTGTAAACATCACGTGGGCCAGAGAACGGTGAACCTCATGGATGCCACTGATTGGAGGAGAGACCATAAACATCACGTGGGCCAGAGAGTGGTGACTTTCGCGGACGCTGCGGAGAGTACAAGAGACGCGTGTACAGAAGCGCGGGAGAGTTCCTATGGGGAAGGTTGAGAAATACGCGCCCAGCATGTAACGAGCCACTTGGAGTATGAGAGCGCGAAGCGTGAGAGTCGGAGTTGATGTGTTGTGTTAGTTAATAAAGCATCAGAAAATCCCAGAAGTCTCTGCTGGATCTGCCGCAGAGTGAGCGTTGGCGTCGCTGTGCTGCCGCTGCACGCCGTAAAAAGCCTGCGCCACATGGCTGCACGCGCACGTCAGAGCCCGGGTGCCTGGTGGAGTGTGACGAGTTCAGCTCGACGAGAGAGGGTTCTCCATCGGGCATCAACAATGTGCAGAGTTTTTTTTTATAGCACGCATTTTTAACATAAGGAGGTTTATGATGGCACAGTGATTGTCCGCCTGCCAAGATGAACCCACCGACCTGACTTAAATTTCCGGCCATGGCTCATACTCTGCTAAGATTAATAACTGAACCCCTTCCCAAAGCCAACTCACCTTGCCCAGCGTGGCGACATATGGTGACTGCCGTGGCATGGGCATTACCGTCCCTCCAGCAGGAATTGGCATCGGACAGTCAAATATAATTACTTAATACAGACGACAAATACAGTATGTGTGTGAAATGCTCTTTGAACGACTCCAGAGAAAGAAGGACTTGGGTGATCATCCTCAAATTTTGACTCAGTCACTGTATTAATGGAAAACCTTCCTCCAAATATTTACTCTAAAAATGTTCTTCCAAAAGTATGGGTCCGATCTGGCTTTGGGAACGACCAGATGCCATGTAAGCTTAATAATATGCTTGCTTAATTTGGACCGGCACTTATGTGAGCTAAAAAAAAGTGTTAGCATTTTGAATTGTTATTCAACAAAACCTAATCCTTGCAGGATGTTATTTAGACAGTGCAGCTATATCAGTTTACTTTGAATTTAACACATCGTGTTTTTGCTTGAACAGTATGCAGTGATTACCATCATCACTTACATGCCATCCACTGCTAGGTGAAGGCCTTCCCAATATCATCACATCAACGCAAGATCCCATGATACCACAACTCATCTCTCCCGCTGCATGGACCAATCTGATTGTCCTCCTCTAGGACATGTTCATTCATGTGACTTCCATTCGCTTGTCAGTCTTGACCGTTGAGCATCATCCTACCAATGATGTGTCTTGCACAACCCCACTGAAATATGTTCTGTATTTCATCAAAGGTTGAGTTCCTTGGTACGTTTATGTCAGTCAGTGAGTCTTTTTTTTTAAGCTGGAAGGAATCGTTGGGCTATGCAGCTCTTTTCACAGCTGTCCAGCTGGAAGGCGTTAACAAATTTCAGCAGAGAAAGATGCACCAGTAAGAGAAAGATGCGCTGCACGGATGTGCTGCTTTAATTGAGGAAATAATAAGCGATGCGGACGAGTATTTTATTTCACGAGGTTCGTATATCCTGCCCTTTAAAGGGATCTCGCTCCTTGCATTAACCCCGGATTAAACAGCAATGTAGCGCCGTCCAGGGGGAGTGATTGGGAGAAGGGTTGCACTGTCCATGTTGGACGCGTTTCACCGGGTGCAGTGAGTGACTGCTCGGTTCTATTGTTTACACTGGTAGTGGCCTGTTTGGAGAAGCGCACGGACATCCACCAATCAGAAGTCTCGATGAGGGAGAGTGACACTCGAACAATGGGAGAGCAGAAACATGGGCAGCTCTGGCTTTTATTAACCATACCAAGTTTTGATGCAGCTCAAGGACGAAAATATATATTTTCTGCTTTTAAGTGCAGATAGTGTGTATACAGACAAAGACTTCGTTTGACTTTTTAATTGTATTCCTGTTAGTCTTACATTTTAACAAATTTCTACTTGAAAGCAAATGCTGTTCATAATCATCAAGTGTGTGAAAAAGACAAAAGTATTACAATTTCTGTGATGATGTAGGTTTTCACGGCTCGATGCATGATGATTGCTTCGAGAAGCTGCTCTCTCGGGACAGCCGCGTCGATCGCTCCCTCTCTCCTCTCCTCGCGACGTTTCGCCTCACACGTTAGAGGCATCCTCAGGCGCAGTATGCGTGTGCGTAGTGCCTGTTGCTCCTATATATATGCGGGTACTATGTACGTGTCGAGTCATCTTTTGTTGTGTGGGGTCTAGATCTGAATCACATTAACACTAATCTCCTTGTCCTATTCACACCCCGGAACTGCTTTAACCCCCTCCTGATTTATCTGGCGGAGCCAGAGGGCATCCCTGTTGTACCCCAAGGTGAACAGGGAATGGCTCTGACTCCCGACCACATAACTCTACCTGGGTTTGCCCACCCTCATGAAGGTCCTTAATGATGGTGAGCAGTGTGTCAGGGATCCCAGTTGCAAATGATGATGATGAAATTCTCTTGTACAGCTTTCATCAGCGAGCCGAGACCAGACCACTGTGGCTTTAAATGGGTTCCTTGGTGGACGCCCACCACTGTCGTGGAAGAATGGCAGGCGGATCTTAGAGATGACAAACCGATGGTCAGATCAACTCCTTGGTAGTTCTTGGTGTCAAGGACATGGGCCGCATCCACTGCGCTGCCAATATGTAGTCCAGCAGATGGTCTTGCTTGGATCCCGCATGCACCCAAGCTGTTGTGTGCATGCGCTGGTGACGGAACAGCGAGTTGGTTATTACAAGCCCATGGGCTGCATAGAAGTCTAGCAGCCTTGTACCATTGTTCTTGAGCAGATCTGGCCCATGCCTTCCAATCACTCCAGCCCAGGTGTCTGCATCATTACCCACTCGGGCATTAAAGTCACCTAACAGGATGACTCTATCCCGAGAGGCCACTTTAGCCAACACCTGGGTCATGAGGTTACAAAAGACACCCGACTCATCGGCCTTGCCTGCATCCCTCCTCTGATGTTCATCTTCTGTGGAAGCGTAAGCCACCACCACCACCATCCCTCGCCTCCCATTTATAAAGAGGAGAGTCCACAGTAGCCTGGGACTGACAGGTTCCCACACCTCACCACACGTTCCCACGCCCCCTTCATTATTTTATGAAGAAGAAGAGCCACTTCCTGTTGCTTTGCAGTTTCTTGTCCCGAATGGAGGATCGTCCATCTCTCCCGCTGATTGGAGCCAGAACTATTCCACCGGACCTCCTGTATCCCACAGAGGTCTAGACAGCACCGGTCTAGCTCCCAACATAAGAGTGGCAACCTCTCGTCCTCAACGAGCGTTCGAATATTCCACGTGGCCACATGCAGCAGCTTTTGTTGTTTCTGGAGGAATTCCCGGGGTGGGAACTCAGTCTCCTGGCTCAGCTAAATGGGGTTTGGCCAGGAGACGTCATAACGCCTGTCCCCCCAGGGCCTCTGGCACAAACTTACGCATTTCTTTTTCGCGTGGTCTCATCTCATTATCTGAAACCGCTTAATCCTATATAGGGTCACGGTGAGCCGGAGCCTATCCCGGAAACACAGGGCGTAAGGCAGGAATACACCCGACGACGGGACGCCGGTCCATCGCCGGGCATTGCGGGACAATTTTAGTCTGCGAGCCAATCAACCTATCCAGGAGCATGCTTTTGGACTGTGGGAGGAAACCGGAGTACCCGGCGAAAACCCACGCGGACACGGGGAGAGCATGCAAACTCGCGTGGTATTTTGGCAATTATATTGAAGGTTGGGGGTTAACAGCCTCCCGCACCCATCCAGACCCCCCTTGGCCGCTGTGAAAGCTGTGAGACATCGACGCGTCTTGTGGGTCTGGTTCATTGCGAAATTATTGTGATTCCGAGTTAATACAACCTCCTGGCATCGCCCGGTTGGACCTCTCGCGCGGCAATGTTTTTCCTCCCCCCATACGCTTCCGGCCCGAAGAGACACCCGAGGGACCTACATTGTGAACCCCCACTTCTCCCGTCATTTGATCACTCCAGCCTGTAAGCGCAGGCGCTGTGACTCACTGTAGACGGGTGTCGAATGTAGAGAGGAGCGCGGCGAGGTGGTGAGCGTGCATGATCAGTCACGCCTGGCGGTGAAGATGCCAAATCCGTTGAGAGGAGAGGCCACGCACATGATGGTGTGCGTTGAGAGGTTGTAGGGAACTCGCGCGGAGAGGACATCAGGAGGTAATGCCCGCGCTGAGAGTAACCTCTGCGTAGCGCGGCTCTTGCAATGGGGAAGTGTGGGCATTCTGCATCGTATTTCCTTAAACTGAAGTTGGAAGTAACCATTGAGCGATGTAGCTCTTTTTAACAGTTGTCCAGAGAGGAGGGGTAAGCAAGTTCGGACATTTTAAGGCACCGGGGGTAATTTAGTTACGACAAATCATCTGCGCAACATGCCTTTGGGCATACTGCCTCGGTTAATGAATGTGTGTTGGGTTGTGAACAGAGCTTCAATGTTCTTACATTTTTGCCATTCGGTAGCACCACCAACGTGGCACGACACCCTACCTAAAAATATCTGACTGTGACCTGGGTCGGAAGGACAGCACGCTCTACCACCTGACCTTGAGTTGCCCCTGAATCTTGTCGCACTGCTGTATGGCTGCACACAAGCACCGTGGTTCGTCTCGGACGAACTTCTGAATTTTTACGGTGGAAGGAACTCCCATTGCAAGCCCGTTGTGTCTCTGCTACATGTCAGTGTTGTTCGTAACCTCATTTGTAAGAAACAACATTTTTACTAACCCGAAATGGTGAGCATATCCTTGCAATGCTTTGGCCAGCAAATTCATGAAATGGATCAGGTTTTTTTTTAAACCTGGAATGTGCCGTTCAGCCGTGTAATTTTTTTTTACATTTCCGTAGCAGGGAGGGGTAAGCCAGTTACGACATCTCAGTGCACCGAGGACGATTTTGTCGAGACAGTTAACCTAGGCAGCATATCATTGGACTGTGGGAATAAACCAGAGTACGTGGCGAAAACCCACGTGGACAACATGCAAACTCCACACAGAAAGCACCCGCGCCAGCAATCGAACCCTGGTTTCTTGCTGTGAGACAGCAGGGGTACTCGCCGTGCCACCGTGCCGCTCTATAGATGGCAAGACAGTCGATGTTTAAAATAGAAATCGGATTTCTTTGCTCGCTGACTTGTTGTAATTAAGTGGTCGACTGTAGCGAGGAAGCCCATAAGATGTAGCTCCTCGTGCGCGCATGAGATCCCCGAGTCTGCGTGAAGCACAGGTGATATCTACGTGACCCGTTCTTATGACTCAGTGAGAAAGCCCCGGGCTCTGGGAAGAAACCAAGACCACTTCTAATGAGAATAGGGACGGGCCACATGGTGAACATGCCAGAAAATGCAGCTCGGCACAATTAAGGAATCACAGATGCTTTTGCAGTGCGTGCAGAGAGGAGGAGGATGGTGACGGTGTAACATAAGCATTTCTACTCTCTGAGGTATACAAAAAAAACTGGATTTTAAATGGAAACAAGAATATCTCACAATGCTGAAAGAGGAGAGATTTATATTTAAATATATTGCCTTGAATTGCGTGCTGTTCCTAAACTGACAAAAAAGGACTTTTAATGTCTTGATAACACTTACAGGTTTTCCAGTACAACTATCTCAAACAGGTGACAATTATGGGTAATTCAGAGCAGGGAGAAAATCCTAGTTTAAAGTTTCAATGTTCAGGTCCTTTCAGAAAAACGGTCTTGTCAGCTTTGAAGGTTGCCACAAAGTACTGCATTATCCAAAAAGTAATGCACACCCAGCAGGATAATTTTCTTAAGGCCAGACCTGAAAGTTGTAATTGCCTTTTTCTATAATTCGAGTTGTTTTGGCCCACTATTTTTCAATACCCCACTGTGCCCGAACACAGGCCATTGCTACAGCACCGGGCGTCTTTCCTTCACGTGGCTATTCTGTGCACATTTGGTGAGAATAATTTATCTCGCATGCAAAACCTGTATGTGCGTGGTGAGCAGGGAGGGAAATGTTTAAATCTCGCTCAACGTGGCACGTTTGTCGGAAGAAAAACAAATACATGATGTTACGAAAAGTAATGCATTATTCTACCTTATTGAAATTTTACAGAATCACATTTATTTGTGGCACATGCACCATAACGATGGTCACCATCAAAAGTCAATCGTGAATGTTCCTCATCCTCATAGCTTTGAAGAGCAGCTGTTTACAGAGCCCCAGCTGTCGTTACCATTCAAAGCTCCGAATTATTCTCGTGCCAAAACAGTAAAATAAAAACAAAGCAGTGAAAAGATGATCAGTTTCTGACAATCCGTGTTAACATTATGGTTAGTGCGTGTGGCTCCCTTTCATTTGCTGTTCTTATGTCACTGTTGTTGCTGACATGCCGTTCTCTCTGCGGCTCTGTGCAGCGCTTTGTGGCCCTCGGGTGAAAAGCGCTCTAGAAGTGCAATTATTATTATTATTAAGGAACGAATCTCGCCCATAAATCAGTAGAAAAGGAGACGAAGAGGTGTAATTCATACGTCTCTTGTACAGCTGTCAGGTCGAATCATTATTTTTCATCTGCCAAAAAAACGCTTAACGGAAAGCAACGCGCGTAGCTGTTTGCAATGCAACCTGCACCTCTGCACCGCTAACACAACAAAAAGAGCGTTGAAAAGTGACGGAGTACAATGATTGCGTCCAAAAGATGCTCATTTGGGATAGCAGTCTCGAGCGCTCCCCCTCGCTTTTCGGCGACGTTGGAGGCATTCTCAGGCGTCCTGTGACAGGCTACAGTGTTGTTCAGTTTATGCGCAGCTCTTGTTATCGTCGCTCATTGTGCTCAGACTACCCTCCAATCAATTGACGTAAATCAAGCACCGGCGTGACCGATGTTGCTACATTTTTTTTTTAAATGATCTGTTTCTGACCGAAAAAAGGGCAAAACAATGCACTGTCCTTCACCAGCTTTACGTGTTCAGTCTGTGTCTTCTATCACCGGCTCTATTTCCTGCCGGAAATTAACGTGCCCTGTACATGACACGGATGTGAGCAGCGAGTTTGCGCTAGGTTCATTTTACCCACTTAGGCTCCGTACACCCGTCCCCAGAGATGCCTTCCTTGCTTTACGCAGATGCAGTATCACGATTGGGCGACGCGGCAGCGCAGTGAGTCACGCTGCTTCCTCGCAACGAGAAGGAGCCGGGGTTCGATTCCCGGCTCGGGTGCCTTTCTGTGTGGAGTTTACGTGTTCTCCCCGTGTCCGCGTGGGTTTTCGCCAGATACTCCGGTTTCCTCCTACCGTCCAAAGACACACTGCCGTCTAGGTTCATTGGCTTGCTGAGTAAATTGTCCCCAGTGCCCTGCGATGCACCAGCATCACATCCTGCTTGTCCCTGCTTTGCGCCATGAGTCTGCCAAGATAGGCTCCAGTCCACCGCGACCCTGTACAGGCTTAAGCGGGTGTTGAGAATGAGATTATATGATCGTGACGATTATTGGGAGAGTGAGCCATCACGTTGTGGACATGGCCATTCATGATGGCTCAAATTTGTCAAGCGTTAGCTCAATATGTACGCGTTCGCTGATCCCTTTCACCCACGTCATTGCTGATTCCTACAGCAATGACGTGGCTAAAATCGATAATCATCGTAGTTTGCTTTTGACAACATCTAACAATTGTGAGCGGCGCACTCCGAATAATAGCAAACGTATGTCAATAAACGCATCCTGTGGTCTGTGATTACACCGCCTGCCAACTTTAATTTGAACAACTGGGCGAAACGGTGGGTGTCGCCGTGAGCAGCGCTGCTGCCTCAAAACAAGAATCCCAGGTTTGATTCTCGATTCGGGTGCCTGTCTGTATAGAGTTTGCGTGTTCTCTCTCTTTAATTGCGTGGGTTTTCGCCGGGTACTCCATTTTCCTTCCACAGTCCAAAGACATGTTGCCTAGGTTAATTGTCCTGACTAAATTGCCTCCGGTGCCCTGAGATATTGTACTTTACTTATCCCCCCCTCCCACCGGGCAACTGTTCAAAGAGCTACAATAATCGCTTTCCAAAGCTGTTCTGTCGGCTATGCATCGAGTAGTGAAAACCTAAATCAGTAAAAAAAAGCGTTACATAGCCCAACGCTTTCTTCGAGCTTCAATTCAAATAAATGAAAACAGATTGACATATTGTACCGATGTACGCTCACAGAGCGCCTGAGGATGCCTCCAACATGGGAGGCGAAACGTCGTGAAGGAGAGAGAAGAAGCTATCGATGCGGTTATCCCAAAAGAGCAGCTTTTAGAAGCAATCGTCAGACTGACTGACTTATTTTATCGCTGCACGCCACGGCCTTTTTTTCCTGACGAACGCCACGACTGCATCACCTTTAGCAGCCACTACTCCTTAAGTCATCCCCTGGTGTCCGCCTGTTCTGTCGCGGAAAATGCAAGCAACCGCTGCGTGGCCGACAGCACCAGTCTTGCATGGCCCTCTAATTTGCCCGTGCTCCAAACGGACTTCTCTCGTGCTGCTCAGGTCTTCGAAACCCTCGCCGATGCTGTGCCGGAGAATTCCATCAGCCCTATGCCTCACAATGAAAAAGACGGACAATTCCACATTGTCACCGCCGGTGGTTTGCATTAATGAGCTGACAACTGCTGAAAAGAACAATTTTCCCTCTTGCCTGGTACGCTCACAATGTGCCCGGGACGTTTTTTTTTCACGCCAGGGCACTTGCAACTTGGAAAACAAAGAACATGTCCTAAGTTGATCTCAGCTGCCAGTGACATATTGGAACAATGTTTACATTAAGAGGCGCTGTAATGCGCTTGTTTACTTATTTTTTTAACAATGGAGTCTTTTGTTCGCCTCCGTTCAGTAATAAAGTATTTTTCAGATCCATTTTCCTGAAATTCAATTCCACTCTGCTCCTGCGCCTACGGATCATTGCACTTTAGTATTGCATCTTCGTTAGAGATTGCTCAGTTGCGGCTCTATCGCCAAAAGCAGAACATTTACCCAGTATATCACGTTGCACTAAGCTGGATCCCCACCCAGGCCCAAGATGATTGCAAACAAGATTCAGCGTGCAGGGTCCCCCCTCAGGGTTTATAGCACGGAGTGGGCTGACATGGTACGGGGTGTAGGGCGAGGGAAGAGCGGTTGCGTTGAGTGGATGATCTTGGGGATATGGGTAACCGGGGAGACTCATACTGATACCCGGCTAGGCAGGAGAGCGGGTGTAAAGTTTTTCTTGCCTGACAGGGCATACCACTGCCTGCCATCCCACTGTGCTCCTCGCTTCTAATATGCCGCTGGAACGCATCACAACAGGGAGTTACACTCTGACTGCGGGGCATGAGTGACTTGCGACGAGTGTTTCTGTACGCCCTTGTGCATGTCCTTATTGTTGTGTGTCAAGCAAAGTGGAAATCTATCCTCTGGCGTGGTTCAAACAATTTCTGCAATTCAGACGCAATGTCATTCTAGGACCGATTCTGTCTTGTATGTTTTTAGCATCGCCGTGATGTATTTGTCAATGTCCACGTGTGTGAGCTACATTACATAGGAGGTCATCTATTATAGCAGATACGATACCTTGTAAAAAAAACACACACACAATTTGGAAAATTGGTATGCTGCTTTAAATTATTGAGATCCTGGACCAGTGTCAGTTATTCTCATCGGTATGCATATGTAACCGGTGTGGGCTGCAGGGTGTTTATTGCACGTATATTTGGCATGTTTTTTGTAATTGATTATGGTACCATGGTTGTAGTCATGAAAATTGCATTGGCAACGCCTCCAGCTCAGCAACGCCCATTCGCAGTGCCTTAAACGGAACTGCATCTGGTGCTGCCCTCAGTTTGTGATGAGCACGGCAAGAGGGCGGACTGAGCGACCCCCGGGTTGTGCCACGATATCAATTGATTCAGTCGGCACGACAGAATAAAATTGTGCCATTAAAGGCAACCTGAAGAGACCGTGCTTCTGTGACGGTGCAAATCCAAGCCTTCAAGTCACCTCATAAACCGCTGTGACGCATGATGAAAATCAAAACCACACACAACGCAGAATGCGATTGTGGCACAGAGACTCCTCGCCGTCTCGTTGCACCCCACGCTCCACGAGTCCAGACGCCTCTGCCGGTCCAGCGCACATTGCGCACGAAAGGATGAACTCCAATCCCTCCCAGGAGTTATCTCGACACGCGCTCACCTGCAGATCGCACCCATAGATCCTGATGCCCACGTGCCCATACTCGCCCTCACACACACTCAGCGCTTCCTCCGCAGGATGATTCCCGCACTCGGCCGCTCCCCGCGAGCGCACGCGCACCTCGGCGAACAACGGAATCGCTCACTCGTTCAATCATCCACGCTCAGCGCCTATCGCGGCACCCCTGAACTGCTCCCGCGAGAACTCAG
>JAZEWT010000005.1:10006132-10023742 GCA_036362905.1 Mordacia mordax
TCAGAAAACGAGACGAGACCTTACTTGGGATGAAAGAAAAAAGCCTGCGAAATGGCATGTAGTGATGTCAGCAGCACTTTGAGTGTGAAGTAAGGCTATTTTCGTCGAGTGTGACTCTGAAAAACGCAAATGTGCCTGATCATAATCATAACCATTTCAACATTTAGCCTCCTGGCCTCCTACTTGCTGGCTTAATGTTTCCCCACACTGGTCACTGTAGACTGGTAGAGCGGCCTGAGCAGGATAGGTTCAGATTTAACTCGTCACTGGGCGCAACAGAAATGTAGTGGTGAACAGTACTGATATCTCACAACAAGAAGATCCCGGGTTCAATTTCCGGCCCGGGTTCCTATCCCTTTGGAGTTTTCCCCGTGTCGTCGTTGGTGTTTACTGGTTACTCTGGTTTCCTCCCACAGTCCAAAGACATGCTACCTAGGTTAATTGTCCTGACTAAATTGCTCCCCGGTGTCTCGAGATGTTGTAAATGTCTTACCCCTTCCCGATGGACAACTGTTAAAAAGAGCTACATAGCACAATGGGAACCTTAAAAAAAACTGACGAACGTTAACCGTGGCTGAGAATCAAACACCGGTACCTGCGTGATCCACTGTTCAACTGTAGTTTGCTTGTGAATCCTGTCGTGCGCGCCACTGCAATCCAAAAGTATCGCGTCGCATGCTAATGGTGTGGGTACAATTGTTATTGGCTGGGCCATTCCGTCAGTAAACAAAGCCTGAAATGAGTGTGTACTCTTGGGTGCTTTAGCACCAGGCCTGGGCCAAGAGCAGGTTTGGAACGCTGTGTTTACATAGCCATTAGAGATCAAACCTGAGCCGTGCTGGGCTGTACTTGATATGGCACGGCACACTTCTTGTCCCAACGCTGCATGGTCCCGTGGCGCTCTTTCCAGTCAGAATGACACACACTTTCCTCTGCAGCTGGAAATGGGAAATAATAGGTTTTTTTATATATATACCATTTCATGCACGCGTGAGGTAGGCGATGATGTACAAAACGACAAATCTACAATATTTCCACGGTATTGATGTAGGTTTTCATGGCTCGATGCATAATGATTGCTTCCAAAAGGTGCAAATTCGGGATAGCCGTGTCGATCGCTCCTCCCATTTCTTTCGTGACGTTTCACCTCCAAGGTCAGATCGACACGGCTCTCCCGAAAGAGCAGCTTTTAGAAGCAATCTCCAGTGTTTTCACTGTCATGGAGAGCATCACTCTATCGCATTGAGCATGCAAATGACACGATCATGCCTTGCAGTAGCTGTGGTCCGGACCCCTCTTACAAGCTGATTTGGAAGCACCCAAGCCGTCGGTGCTGTCTGGCTCACAAACCATGTCAGTGCGCCCCAAAAACTGCCATGGGATCAGTTTCACAAAGACACTTGGCAGGGTCATACAGGCTCTGTCGCCTCCCGTGTTGCGCTGTAATAAAGTGATAACGTTTGTTACCAATCGTATGTGTGCCGAGAGTGCGGTTGTGTGTGCATAGTGTTTGGACTGCTCTTAATGCTAACCGGAAGCGCAACAATCTGAGATATATCAATGGGGTAAACAGAGAAAGTACTCTACTTGGAACTGGCAATAATCAGGATTTTGGATAAAGCCCGGATCCAGGAAAAATTAATAATTTTTCCAGACAGTTGCCTCAAAAAGCAGGGCGATTTTCGAAAAACCAGCACGCGTGGCAACCCCAGTTGTTGTTTTGTCAAACATGGTTAGGATATTGCATGGTGTACCGCTGAGGGCTTTAGCGAGTACACTCTCTCGCAAATTTATTTATGTTGGCTTTGAATATTTAAATTAGACCTCTGATAACTGTGTCCTTACCAAAGCACATCACCTGCTGTGAAATCTGGTAAGGGGCCACGTGCTTTTCCTCACAAAAAATGATAAACCGTGATGTACCAATGTAGCCCATTGTCCAGATATTGAAATTAGTCCATAGGCGGATTTCGAAATATTATTTTCGTGTACACTTTATAAAGGCTCAATTTTCCCTAAGAAATTGTCCATTTTATCTAAGAATTCTCTCATTTGGTTTCAGGATCAGGGTTTGAATTTGTGCACCAAGGATAGGTTTTCCGATCAGGTGAAAATGTATTTCCTTTAAATAATCTAAAAACAAGTGCATGCGCTCAGATAATCCAACACTTCGTGTAAACGTTAAAGATCCACTGCAAAACGGACGTGCGTACGTCCTAGAAAAAATAATCCAGTATATTGAACTCGTACAGAGAAGGACTGCCTCTCACAATGCTTTGCGTGCATGTCATGTGACCGACACATTGTATCTACAATGCTCAGTCTTGTTGTCAAAGTCACACGCTTGACTGAAACGGTGGCCTAAATACAAAATAATAGGCCACGCGTTCGACTCTGTCGAACAGGACAAGATGAAAAACATTTCCCTCATTGCACGTGGCGTTAACATCACACGCATGTCATAATAATAATCATTGCATTTATAGACCGCTTTTCACCCGAGGGTCACAAAGCGCTGCACAGAGCTACGAAGAGAACTGCACGTCAACAGCAACGACATTAGAACGGAAAATCAGCAACAACAAAAATGTCTGTTTTTTTTAATATACACGTCGTTGCAGAACAACATATGAAATATGATCTGACTTTCAACTAAAAATGCAAAATTGTCTCATCTCATTGTCAGAAACCGCCTAGTCCTGTACAGGGTCACGGTGAGCCGGAGCCTATCCCGGCAGACACAGGGCGCAAGGCAGGGACATATCCACGATAGGGCACCAGTCCATCACCGGGCACTGAGGGCAATTTAGTCTGCAAGCAAATTAACCTATGCAACAGCATATTTTTGGACTGTGGGAGGAAACCGGAGTGCCCGGCGAAAACCCACGCGGACACGGGGAGAGAACACACAGAAAGGCACCCGAGCCGAGATTCGAACCCGGGCCCTTCTTGCTGTGAGGCGACAGCGCTACCCACTGCGCCATAAATGCTAAATTATCAGTGTTTATAATACATATATTGGGAAATTGTTTTATGTAACATTTATCGTATAATAATAATAGTTGCATTTCTAGGGTGCTTATCACCCGAGGGTCACAAAGCGCTCCACACAGCTGCAGAGAGAATGGCACATCAACAACGAGATAATAATGACAAACAGGAACAATAATGTTTTTTTAATTGCTTTTTGCTACAAATTTGAGCTGTAGCGAGAACGGCATGTCAACAACATCAGAACAGCCCTTTTGAAAGTCGAAAATTAGCAACAAATTAAAGAAGGACAAAAAATAATCAATCAAAAATAACACTAATCCTCTTTAGAGAGTCAACATCGATGTTGAAATCGCCAAGAATCAGGATCCTCTCAGAACTGGAGCATAGCTTAGAAAGCAGCTCAGACAGTTAATTGACAACAGAAGTGTAGTCTCCAAGTGCGCTGTAGAGCAGCACCAACTTCACAAGTTGAGCTGACCTCCAATCCAGAGATATATCCTTTAATGAACTGGAGGTTGGAGACGTAATCGGTCGGATGTCAGCAGACACATAGTGGAGAACTGCAAGGCTGCCACCACGGCCATGGGAATGAGCCTTCTGATGGAATGCAAAGTCTCGTGGTAGAGCCTGATTCAATGTGAGAAAAGCATCTTGATGATGCCAGGTCTCTGTTAGGCAGAGTCGGTTCAGTCTGTTGTCCGAGATCAGCTCAGTGATGAGTTGGGCTTCAAAGAGCGCACATTGAGCAGGGTAAAGTAGGTTTCAGTTGCAGACAATATGAGTGCTTGAAAGAGGAGCCCTGACCAGCGGTATTTTTCTCAAGCAATGTCGAGCTGCAAACGGTCTAACTTGTTGTTTCCTTGGTAGCCGATATGTAGGACTTAATACAGGGTTTCGGGTAGGGAAATCAATTGCAGGCAGGTTAATTGGCTTTGTGGTGCTGGCGCTCCGATGGATGTAACGAGTGTCCAAGTATCATCAGGTCATGGCAAATGGACAGAAATTTCGGGTGACAAGGAGCTGATGTAGGAAACAGCTCTTTAGAGCCGCTCATGTGTAGGTGATCATATCGAATGGGGCCAGAGCCCAACTCTGGATGCATCACTGCACTATAGACTGTACGTACAGACTATATGGACTATGGACTGTATGCATACACTATAGACGGTATGTATAGACTGTAGATACTACAGACTGTATATATATATACGCTTAAGACTGTCTGTATAGACTATAGGCTGTATATATCAGTATGTAAAGACTGTGTAGTTTAAACTGAACGCATGGACTATGGACTGTATTATATACTGTACAGGCTATGTATAGACTGTATAGACTATGGACTGTATATAAACTATAGACAGTATATATAAACTGCGTAGACTCATATCATCTCATTGTCAGAAACCGCTTAGTCCTGTACAGGGTCGCGGTGAGCCGGAACCTATCTCGGCAGACACAGGGCGCAAGGCAGGGATATACCCACGATCGGACGCCAGTCCATCACCGGGCATTGCGGGCAATTTAGTCCGCAAGCAAATTAACCTATGCAACAGCATATGTTTGGATTGTGGGAGGAAACCGGAGTGCCCGGCGACAACCCACGCGGACACGGGGAGAACATACAAACTCCACACAGAAAGGCACCCGAGCCGAGAGATTCGAAATAGGGACCTTCTTGTTGTGAGGTGACAGCGCTACCCACTGGGCCACCGTGCCGCCCTTGTTTAATTTATATGTGAGGCAATGCAACGGGTGTGAAAGATCCTAGTCTTATTTGCAAGTTTTACTCTTTCATGCAGACAGGAGGAGCTGTTTTGTAGCTGAGACTCAACGCTGTCTCTTGATGTTTACACGTTTCCTTTTCATATGATGCCAGGGGATGCTCTTTGTGTTAAAAGAGCAACGCTTTTTGTTCAGGCTGCATGACAGCAAAGCAGAACTTCTGCGCAAACTGTGTAAACACTGAAATCGTTAACCTCCAATACTTGATGCTGCCTTCCAGCTTATTTTATTAATATTATCACCCTCGTCGGATTATATCAGCGGTTCTGCTCTGTGTTTATTAATGAGGGAAGTTTGCGCTGCGAGTAACTTGGCAGTTTGGCAGTGGTAGTGAGCGCAGCGTGAGACTAGACTTGGAATGGAATAGAGCGTGATTTTACAGCAGCTCTGACGCCCACACTTCCATCCTCTTGCCACCCTCCTCCTCGAGCTGCTACCTTCGTGCTGATTGAGGTGACAGAAAGAAGTCCTAATTGGGCGATTCCTGTGTCATCTCTGCTCTTCTTTCCTGCCACAACAGTGGCTTCTCTGAACTCCTAGATGGGAGGCAAGCGCACGGCTACTGTTACATTCTCCCCACGCATTCTTTGAAAGCATTTACATTAAGAGGTATTCTATCTATCGCCGCTAAAAAAAATATTTAATGCCCTTCGAGAATCTCGCTAATACACACTTTGTAGAATGCCGTGGCAAATGTTGAGGGTTTTTTCGTCCCCGTTACACTGACTTTTTTAAGTTTCTGTTTTGTTATTACAGCCATATATTACAAGCATACAGGTGCGCTATACATCACGCTGTTACAAACGCTGAATTCTGAATAAAACCCCACGAGATGAGAAATTGCCTTAACATTTAAGCGACCTACATGATTGCTTACTAATGCACTCCACAATTCAATTCCCTCGCGCATATTGTTGTGTTCAGAATAAGGACACATAAATAAAACACACGCGCACATGGCCAAAATACTGTGGAAGCCTTGGAAACTCGTGGACAATTATACAGGTACGGAAATCTGAAACGGAAATTGATCGATAACATATATGCATAAGACGTGTTCATCTACACGGTGAAACATTTACATTAGTATGCTGCATGTGACAATGCTGTAAGCCTCATCCTTCTTATCTGCGTCAAACGCGATTACATACGGTTTGACCACAGTGCTGTGAAAAGCCTGGCTTTGTTGTGGTGCTGCGTGTTGGCGTAACGGGGTGATTACAGCATGCGGCTGCCTTTGTGCGGCAGGCTGCTGGCTCGCATGATGAGATGCCCAGCGGGGATGTATTGGGAATGGGCCAGCACCGAGGCGGCACGGGAGAGGGAGGCATGGGTTCTGGCTCACGCCTTGCCTGCCGCGCTCGTACTGATGAGATGATTGCCTTGTGCTGCGGCCCTCTACCCTCGAATCTCTCACCCTACCAACCACACCTTCACCCACACCCCCACTTCACAAGCACTGTCCTCCCTGTCGCGGCACGCTCATAAAACGCTACCAAGATTTTTTTTTTCTTCCCCCGGGGTTAAAAAACAAAAACAATTCCCAACAAACGTGTGGATTAATAGTGGACATGGCGGAATGGATGAGCGCAGCAATTCGGGCCATGTTACGAGAGACGTGCACGTCTCTCGTAACGCACACGTCTCTCTAAACATGCCACGAGTTGGGATTGAAGCCAAACATCAAATTGAATCGCCATCAATAGCCCCCGTTCTATCCAAATAAGAACATTTCACGCGAATGTCTATGACGCAACCCTTTGAAGACATCCGTGATCTTTTAAAGAGAAATGTTTGACTCTCACCGTATACATTTACTCCATCGCACTGTGGGTTCCGACAAGAGGGCACGAGTGTTGAGATGATCATGCACGTTTTTGTTTTTGCCAGCGACGGTCCCCAGATGAAGAGGACAATCTATGGTACGGAGCGTGGTTGTGTTGCGACGTGAGCGCGAGCGCGCGTACATATGCAGTGCCCCTTCGTCACAAAGCACAAAATCCCAAACCATGTTAAGGGTCGGAAGCATTTAATGTCCCGGGAAGACTAATTTCATTGCGAACTCCCCTCGCGGGGGCCGCGCGAGCGGTGCCTCTGTCAGCACTGTGTCCGAGCCCGTTTGTCGTGGCCGCGGTTTTGACGACTCCGTAGCTCATTCGAAGTGGCGTCGTGGGACTGGCAGCCCAACGCGCTCCATCATCGCCTAATTCGCCCGCGCGCGTTACGCCGCACATCCTGCTTTACGTTACCCCGTGTCTCTCTCTCTCTCTCGATTTGTTCCCACGACTGACATTTTGCCGACACCTCCTCTCGAATCGGCTTTCGGTGGCACGAGCGTCGACCAGAATTACGACAAGTGTTCTCTGGCAGTAAAATGGATGTTAGATAACGTATATTCACAAGAATAGGACACGTCGCACACGTGCCAAGCTCAAACATTTGTACACGTGAAAAATGTGCGATTGCTATACTTGACGCAATCTTGTCTGCCAGTCGCGATGTATTTTTTAACATCTTTCACCATGACCACCATCAAACTGATGTAGGTTTTTCACGGTTCACTGAATGAGAATTGCTCTCCATAGCCGTTCATTTGGGGTAGACGTGTCGAGTGTTTCTTCTCTCTCCTTCACGATGCTTCGCCTCATACACTGGAGCAATCTCATCTCATTGTCTGAAACCGCTTAGTCCTATACAGGGTCACGGTGAGCCGGAGCCTATCCCGGCAGACACAGGGCGCAAGGCAGGGATACACCCACGATGGGACGCCAGTCCATCGCCGGGCACTGCGGGGCAATTTAGCCTGCGAGCTAATAAACCTATGCAGCAGCATGCTTTTTGGACTGTGGGAGGAAACCGGAGTGCCCGGCGAAAACCCACGCGGACACGGGGAGAGCATGCAAACTCCACATAGAAAGGCACCCGAGCCGAGAGATTCGAACCCGGGACCTTCTTGCTGTGAGGCGACAGCGCTAACCACTGGGCCACCGTGCCGCCCACAAAGAACAGCTATGGAGAGCAATTATCATCGTCATCATCCTCGGATGCTCTCCTGGCGTAATCGTCAGTCTATCACCGGGTTCATCACCCGGCAATGGTTTAGGTTTATTAAATGCTGCCAGTGTTAACGGATCCACCAGATATTGGATTAGCAAGTTACACGTGGCGGGGTGACTCATGGGCACCCTCACGTCCTTTCAAAACACCTGGCCACTGTGCAAGCATAGGCAACCAGCATCCAATAGAGGGAATGTCTTTCGTTGAGGCTCTCTGCCAGCAATAATGTGAGCAAGGAATTAGCACCTTATCATCATCATCATATAATTACAATACGTTGCTGATTATCCATCTGTTCACTGTGTTCTCATAAACGGCTTCAACAGCTTTGGCATATGAAGCCAAACAGATGCAAAATGTGAAGGAGGCGTATTTATCTGCTTATTTATTTTTGTGCGTACATTCTTCGGACCGACGCTCATGACTGTTCTGCGATACTGTGAGAAGCGGGTACTGGTGGTGCAGTGGTAATTTCTGCGCCCCGCAGAAAGAAAGTCATAACCAAGGTGGTTCGACTATGACCTCGGGAGTCTTTCTGTATAGAGTTGGTATGTTCTTCCCCTGTTCTTCGTGGGATTCCGCCAGATTCTTCAGTTTCTTCCCAAAACAAAAAAAAGAGAGTTAATTAGCCGCTGCCATCACAATGCATAGGCGTGCAGTATCTGGCAGGTTGGCCCCAACTACCTGCGTGGCTGCCTCCCACTCACCTCTGCAGTTTCCTGCAGCGCCTTGGAACGTCTGGGTGAAAAGAGCTATTATATAAATATCATAAATAATTATTACTTAATATCATTCACGGGCGGCTGGCTAATAGCGTAAAGGGTGGGGCTGATGAAGATACACGCTATCAATATGACGGATTTTTATTTATACAGTAAAACTTTGATTTAACAGAATAATAGGGGGAAATTGTGTTTGTAAGTCCATTAAATCCGAATGTTTATATGACAATTTTATTGAGAGTAATGTCCATATCCTATATCAAGTTGCATGGTTTAAACACCATTAAGCACAGTAATACACGTATTCAGTAGCAACAAAAAACCCGACTAAAATAAAATAAAAATATTCGACTTCCTGTGCAGAAATATATTATTTCCAATGCAATGAATAGAAGTCTCATCTCATCTCATTATCTGAAACCGCTTAATCCTATATAGGGTCACGGTGAGCCGGAGGCAGGAATACACCCGACGACGGGACGCCAGTCCATCGCCGGGTATTGCGGGACAATTTTAGTCTGCGAGCCAATCAACCTATCCAGGAGCATGCTTTTGGACTCTGGGAGGAAACCGGAGTACCCGGCGAAAACCCACGCGGACACGGGGAGAGCATGCAAACTCCACACAGAAAGGCACCCGAGCCGAGAGATTCGAACCCGGGACCTTCTTGCTGTGAGGCGTCAGCGCTAACCACTGGGCCACCGCGCCGCCCTGAATAGAAGTCCGTAACTGTAATACGTAATTCGCACGTTGCAATGCGCGGCCCTGATGTTGATGATGCCGTCTGCCCACCTCAATCAGTCATCCCTGTCCGCGCGTGTGGGACCTTCATGGACTAAGTGCGAGAGCTGCTCCGTGCAGGCGGCAGAGTAGAACTGTGAATGACCACAATGACTCGTGCACATTAGCAAACCCACCACGGTGAAGCGCACTTCATTAAAGCGAGCCTCTCATTGAAAGCTTCAAATATATATATATTTTAAAAATCCCGAAAGTGTCTCTTCACTGTGTGCTCTTAAAAGATTTATAGGGCGTTTCAATTTAAAATTCGCACTTCTTTGCAGTTCGCCGTTAGGCTCGCGGGGAATGGGCACCAGAGGTGGATGCGGCAAGGAATCTCTATGTTACCGCAACAACGGTGACGACCCGAGGCGCCAGCAAACCGAGCCCGGATGAAGCGCAGCGGGAGTGATTAAACTAAAATATGAGGCAACGGCTCCTCAAAGCATCAGCGTCGCCACCGCATGAATGAGACGCACAGCTGTTTACCTTGGCGAACACACAGCCGCTTCTTGAAAATAACCCTGCAAAAATATCAGTTGTATTTTGATCTCTCTGCCGTCGTTTACTTGCGTGGCTTCCCGACTCTGCTATGACAATGACTCCTAATAGAAGAGCGAGCCGCGAACTCGGAGCGATAGGGATGGCTTTTAATCCATTTTCTACGCCTAAACCTCAGGCATTATTTGGGTGGAGAGATAATGTTATCGTTTTGCAGAGTCTCCCGCTGGACCTCGATGTCGTGAGAAAAGTTTCTGCCAATGCTTCCCAAGCCAAGCTTGTATTTTTAGAGCTAATTCTCCAATGCATCTCCGTTCCAAGAACAACGCCCTTTATTAACTTAAGAGAAATTAGAGCACCGCCCACACATTCATAAAGTGTGACCTTGCCAAAAATTCTAAATTTGAATAATACCATTGCTTTAGTCTTAACAGCGGTATATAACATGTTGGGAAATCCACTATGAACCACTGTGTTATAAAGATTGTCCCTGTTACTGCAGCCAACATGCATTCAAAAAGGGGTTACTCCTAGGCTAAGGCAGTAGGTTCGTAAATCATTGTTATGGATTGGTAGAGTCACTTACGGGTGATAATTGGGAATGAATGTAACAACGCATTTGCTTGTTTCAATTAAATAAAAAGAAGGTTTGGCAATAATTTGCCTGTCTGTCGCCAAGCTGGGAATTCTCATTATTGCCACGTTGCTGGAGGTTTCTACCGAAGGAATCGATAGTTAATCTGTCCGTGTCAGAATGACGAGGAGGAAAAACATTTAAATGTGACTGTGCCGCGAGTGCATGACACTGAGGCTTAAGGCCCGTGTGGACAGTTAGACTTGTGTGTGTGTTTAGGGTTACCAACTGTCCTGATTATTCTAGGCTCTCCGCATTTTTGCGCGTAGCTGTCCAGATTAAAAATTGAAGTCTAACTGGAGCATTAAGTGTCATTCTGGAGAAAATAATGCTCCGTATTGATATACATTGCACATTAATGGGAATTACCGCGAAATACATTTGTATGCACAGTTGTATACTAATCCACCGCTGAAGACGGTGCATTTTCGAGCAGTTATCGCTTGTTCTGGGATTCTGAGATCTGCTTCTTCTCTCATCTCATCTCATTATCTGAAACCGCTTAATCCTATATAGGGTCACGGTGAAGCCGGAGCCTATCCCGGAAACATAGGGCGTAAGGCAGGAATACACCCGACGACGGGACGCCGGTCCATCGCCGGGCATTGCGGGACAATTTTAGTCTGCGAGCCAATCAACCTATCCAGGAGCATGCTTTTGGACTGTGGGAGGAAACCGGAGTACCCGGCGAAAACCCACGCGGACACGGGGAGAGCATGCAAACTCCACACAAAAAGGCACCGGAGCCGAGAGACTCGAACCCGGGACCTTCTTGCTGTGAGGCGTCAGCGCTAACCACTGCGCCACCGCGCCGCCCTCTGCTTCTTCTTCGCTTACTTTATACCAGTTTTTTTGTACCTCAAGAGGTGGCAGTTCTAGTGGGAGGGGGGTGGGGGAGCGATGAATGGAGGGATAAAAATTCGTGCATCTTCAGCGGCAAAGAACCTCATCTCAACTAATCCCCTCAAGACAATTGCCCTTTCTAGCATCTACAGAGCAGATCAAAGTAGATTATCCCTGAATTAGCATTCCCCTATGTAAATACCATTTTACTATCTCATTTAAATTTTCCTCAACAAAAGGCTTGTGAATTGGCGTTAGCGTTTGAACAGTTTTGATGCAAAAGCAACCTCGCTTGCATTTGGCTGCTCACAAACTCATCTCATCTCATTATCTGAAACCGCTTAATCCTATATAGGGTCACGGTGAGCCGGAGCCTATCCCGGAAACACAGGGCGTAAGGCAGGAACACACCCGACGACGGGACGCCAGTCCACCGCCGGGCATTGCGAGACAATTTTAGTCTGCGAGCCAATCAACCTATCCAGGAGCATGCTTTTGGACTGTGGGAGGAAACCGGAGTACCCGGCGAAAACCCACGCGGACACGGGGAGAGCATGCAAACTCCACACAGAAAGGCACCCGAGCCGAGAGATTCGAACCCGGGACCTTCTTGCTGTGAGGCGTCAACGCTAACCACTGGGCCACCGCGCGGCCCGCTCACAAACTCCTCTCGTATAAAACCAACACACGCCGTTAAATCACTGGTCATCCCTGTGCATACAAACGGATTTATTAAACAAATGACGAATGGAGCATCAGCGACACCCGTGGCTCTATAACCCAGCAAGAACGTACAGGTTATTTGCGACTGTGAAGAAAATGGCCTGTTTCTAACACAAGACAAGACACGGCCCCGTTTTCTCAGCAGCACAGTCTGACAGTAGTGAGCTCCGTATTACATGGGGCCAATCTCGACTGGAAATAGTCTCTCTTGGATAATTCCCTCGGTACACTTCACGTCAGCTGCCAAAAGTGAAAAGCAAACCCCGAGGAGGTAAGTCCAAAGCATACCCATAAAAATGGTTGAGGGACTATTTGACCTCTTAGTTTTCAAAAATAATGGTTAATTTCTCTGCCTCAGTTTCCATAGCTGGTCTCAAAACCAGACTGGTTGTACAATTTGCAGGCGTTTGATAACGCTTCACATTAAATCTGTAAGAATTGCTCGATTTTTACACGTTATCTCACCTCTGTGTTCTGTAACGCAGACATGTCTTGTAAATGGGCTACCGTCTGTTCATATATGGAAAACAAATCATCATCACCATCACTCTTTTTCATGCACACTCTCTTAACTGCTGGATTGCCACTACAACTAAGCCGTCTGTGTACATTTTTTTTTGCATTCAAATGCTTTTATTGTTTTATTTACAGGTACCTTATGACAAACGTGCATAGTTTATTATCAGCGGTTGTGGTCACTGCTCAATAAAACGACAGCCATCCCTTGCAATCCTGCGAAATAACCTGCGCGCTATCACCTGCACACGAGCTGATCTCATCGCTGCATCACTTTGTTGCTGCCGCTCCATAATGGCTCTTGAGCATCGGCCATAATCCCTCAGAGCACCATGTCCTGCCCGAACTCACACACTCTTCTTGGCATATACATGATTTCATGCACGTGCTATGTTCTCCAATTCGTCTGACCCTCTTCTGTCACAATGTAATTCCAAAGACGCATCTCTCCTTGCTTATTTGTTCTCTTGGATATGCAGCAGTGAAATTAATACGTGTTCTTTAAAAGGGTCGTTCTGCTAACCATCGGCCGATGGTATATTTTTGGTTATGAGGTGGTGTTGGTGATTAATACTATGCGCGTTTTCAGTTGTGCCTGCGCACCTCTGCCAAAGCAGTCTTTAGATCTTTGTGTCTACCTTTTTGTGAAGCTGATAAAGTTTCGACAACGCACATATTACCAACACAGGCTCGTTGGAAAACTTGATTTGCGGCCCAATGATCGAATTTTCACACCAACCTTTGCACCTTTCTGCTGATGCCTCCCTCAGTCACCACGGCATGTGGAGATTGTGAGAAAGTTGGAAAGTGTGACATTTAGAGTTTTAAACTAAGCTAGGCAATTATCTGGGCAGAAAATTCCAAGCCGTGTTGTTTCAGTTTTATAAATAAGGGAACTCCCATCGCGAAATATGAATTTAACATCGACTTGCAATCTAGAGGTCGCCGATTATAGTCCATCTCTCCATCGATCTATATATAACGGAAGAAGCGTTTTAATTGTATGTCTGCACTGATAGCACTGGCTTCAAATCTTTCATAAGCGCTCATTGAATCTGCCAACACCAAGGAAGGCATGTATTATTTTAGCTCTACTTACCACTTAATGATTACTGTTCTGAAACGTTAGCACTATTTCAGCAATCAATTTTCACGTGTTCACCGCTGTACCAGAAGCCCTCTTAAGCGTTCTTCCACCTTTAGCATGACGTCATAAGAGCGGGTTACTCGCTTGCTTGGAACCAGATCGCCCGTAGGCCAGATACTCTGCTCTTTGAAACAACGAAGGCAATCTTATTACCCCCAGCCCCGCACTGCCGCTGTCCACGAAGCGTTACAATTGGGATAGACCACGGTAAGTCGATCCGTAGGGCAGGTAACTCGTGGCTGCTGCCACCTCCTCCAACGCGTTTCATTAGTCGATCCGTAGGGCAGGTAACTCGTGGGTGCTGCCACCTCCTCCAACGCGTTTCATTAGCGTAGAAGAATCGGCCAAATCAACTCCTGCGCTGTCCAGCGAAAGGCCCTGCCTGTTTGGGTGAAGTTCGCATGACCTCCCCGTGTGGGTTTTCGCTGGGTGCTCCAGCTTCCTCCCACAGTCCAAGGACACGCTGCCTAGATTAATGGTCCTGACTGACTCGTCCCTGAGATTTTGTAATTTGCTTACCCTTCCCCACTGGACAACTGGTAAAAAGAGCTCTGTCGTTCAACGGAATTTTCCAGCTCAAATTTTAAAAAGACTGCAGTAGGGGCGGCACGGTGGCCCAGTGGGTAGCGCTGTCCCCTCGCAGCAAGAAGGTCCCGGGTTCGAATCTTGGCTCGGGTGCTGCTCTCTGTGTAGAGTTTGTATGTTCTCCCCGTGTCCGCGTGGATTTTTGCCGGGCACTCCGGTTTCCTCCCACAGTCCAAAAAACATGCTACTGCATAGGTTAATTGGCTTGCAGACTAAATTGCCCGCAGTGTCCGGTGATGGACTGGCGTCGCATCGTGGGTATTTCCCTGCCTTGCGCCCTGTATCTGCCTGGATAGGCTCCGGCTCACCGCGACCCTGTGCAGAACTAAGCGGTTTCTGACAATGAGATGAGACTGTACAGTATATGTAACTGCAAGTTTGTACTTTTACAACACTGTAAGCATCTGAGAACCTCACAAGACACAATGTTGTGAGGTTTTTTTTTATGGCTAGACCTGTCGCAATTGAGTTCAACTTCTTTTTCAAAGTGGTTAATCTTTGAGCAGACAAACGTTGATTTTAGAGTTTTTCACTTGAATTTGCAGGATATGCATTGAAGCAATGACAACAATCTGACATCCCTAATGACTCGTGTTCAGTAACATCCAAACTTTCACAGTGTTATCCTATCACCTGAATACTTTGAAAATGAAAACAAATTCTCTATTACGGTTTACAATATTATAAGGTCACCGAATGTTGCTCTATCGTGGAGCGGTTGTATAATGGTTAGCGTGCTGCTCTTTGAAGTCCGCAACCCGAGTTCATTTCTCAGGTGACATCATCACCAGTCATCCAATCTCCCTGCTACACAAGTCTGCAGTGACCAATGTGGTGAACTATGATTAATTCGTTACATCGACCGACAAGGTGCAGATATTCGTCATTCGTTGATGGATTTAAAACCGGTTGCAATGTCTTCATATTCACGTGAATGTTGGAAGCACGCCTCCAATAACGATGAGCCGATACGTGTGTTCAGTGCGCGGACAGAATGGCACAGTATGTTTTAAATCCTGCTTCTCTAGTGTATACTCTGAGAATGTAAAAACATACGTAATATGGAGTGTTAGCAATGTCTAGGTACTGCATCGCAGGAAATCTCGGCCTTTGTATGCTTGATGTAGCTTCCCCTGATCTCATCAGGCCAATGAGTGTCTCTTGTTACAACGTGCCTATTTTTTCAATGTAGGCTAATTGGTGATGTCCCGGAGGTATTACACTTATCTTAGTTAAATTAATAATTGAAACCCAATAACTTTTCAGAGACACTGTCAAACAAAGCGGTGCTGTGTTGTGGCAAGCACTCGTCTGTACGTTGCTTGTACATGACAGTTGTTTGACGCTCATCCTTTCCATATGACAAAGCTGCATCTGCGATTATTTTCATTGTCATTGCGTCCGCCATTTTTGCAGCTCCGAAGGGGAAATATTAGTTTTATTATTGTTTTAATACAGCAAACTATGCATAATGCAAATATGCCATTGAGCAATCTTCTTTAGGGATTATTGTGGGGGTTTGGTCGAATGACATGTTGTACTCACGCGCCTGCAATGTCGGAGGAGAAACGTCGCGATGTGGAGAGGAGCGATCGGCGCGGCTATCCCGAAAGAGCAACTTTGGGAAGCAATGATCTGAATGACCTCTTGGCCGTTTATTAAGCAATGGCACCTCAAGCAATCGTTCCGTCCTATCAGACGTTTCTCCCCCCACGATGCAGGGATCATCGGGTATTAGCTTGATCATGGCTTGAGAGCATTTCTCAAGTAGATCGAGCAGCGAAAACCCGCATCAGTATGTAATTATCGTTAAGCATTCACAGCACGTGACGAAACATTGCATTCCTTTACATCTGCCGTGAAATCTGCTAACCCTGAAGTCAATCGCATTACAAATTACATCTGATGCCTTTTGTTAAACTAGTTTGAACCAAAAGCATTCACCAGAACACCTTCAACCATGGGTTGTTAATCACTATCCCTGAATAACATATCACTCAGGTGCTCACCTTTGTGTTTAGTTTTCCGCTGCCAATATGATGAGAGTTTAAAATTATTCCAGAGAGATGACGGGATGAAGAAATATAATTTTTTTTCCACTTTTTTTCTCATTTTCTAATTTAGAAGTTAGCATGACGAGACACCGGTGGAATAAGCGAATCCCAAAAGTGGACAGAATTAGTAGGGCTATGAGCGCGTTGGAGTGGCGATGAATGTAATGTAACTCTCATTACCCCAATGGTCAACTCCCTTTGGAAAGGCGGCTCGACTTTATTAAAAATCGAGGCTTTCTTAGTGAATCAAATTATAGTACGTGCGGGGTGTATGTGCATTGTGTTTTGTTTTTTCGCAACGCACATTCAGCCACATTTACTTTGTGCGTGTAGCGTCGTAAACACACGAGCCCTCGGGACAGGATTCCAATGCACGTTCCCCCTTCACCCCCATTCTCTGCGGGGTTCTGAACACAACCCAAAATGAAAGGCACGACCGTAAAGAGGCCGCTTTGAACTTGGGCTTTATTTCGCAACAATTCCACGACCCGCAGCAACAGCATGGTCATCTGCGCGCCTCGCAATATCCACGCAAGCGCGCACGCACACCACTGCCTATCGGGAGGTGTATAAGAATAATCATTTTGTGATTGGACAGCGAATGATAAAACGACACAGCCGAGCGACGAGTGCAAAGATATGTGCCGTGAAAAACCGAGCTAAGGTCTGGCTTTAGGGCGACGCATAGTCTGTCACTGAGACTGAGCTGCACCAGGCTTCCATAGGACAACATCTTCGGATGCAGTGAAAACATCCTTTGTCTTAATTAGCGGGCGACAGGCTGGGATTAAGGAGCAGTCGGGATTGGCGGGCCTTCCCACCACGGCTTGCCGCAGATTGTTTAATCACTTTGCGCGTAAACGTGATTGCAGTACACAGGGGGTACAAAATTGCCACCAATTCCCTCCGTAAGATTACGTAACGTTAATGGAAGAGAAGGTTTGCAACCTCCACCGATCAACGTGGCACTCCCAGTTTGCAAAAAAAAACGCCGATACATCTGCTTCTAAAATGCCGTACGTGTGTGCACATATATATGTGTACGGGCGTCATGATTAATTCCCGTTTATATTTTACGGTGAAAGTATTTTTAACCATGCTCTTTGCACAGGCGCTAATTAAAATGTGATTGGACTTCACAGATGCTAATGAGATTGGGGATTGCGGGAAAATTCGTGGACAAGCTCTGCGAAGACCCGAACATAAGCAGCGGTCGAGATGGCCATCGCCCCTCGTGTGTTTG
Source organism: Mordacia mordax (assembly GCA_036362905.1). NCBI lineage: Eukaryota > Metazoa > Chordata > Hyperoartia > Petromyzontiformes > Petromyzontidae > Mordacia > Mordacia mordax. Next base: position 10,023,717 of record JAZEWT010000005.1, read on the forward strand.
GCACGTCGCCCTCAGAGTCATCTTGC
>JAZEWT010000005.1:10070970-10096963 GCA_036362905.1 Mordacia mordax
CTCGATTTTCCGTGATGGAGCCAAGGTACCTCTCTCTGTCTTTACTCTCCGTTCACATCTGCAAGATGTGGCCAAAATCCTAGTATCTCCTGAAATTAAATGTCAAGCCTTTAGAGTATATAGATGTACACTCTTGTAGCTTCTCGCAATAATATGTCCACTCATTACCCTTGTTTTTTTTAATGCACCATTATTATGAGCGTGTCAATAACATTAACTATACTGTGTGAGCATGTCGGAGTATGTTGTTGTTTTTTATCTTTCTGTTATTAAATTTCATATTTTCACGTGGCTTTTTTTTTTTTCAAATCAAATTTCATCACAACTCCATTTGTTTACGTTTAAACGTCAAAAAATCCATCTTATTTTTCATACATTTCCTCAATTTTGCACTTTGGTTCATTTTTCTGCCTGTAAATAGGCACTGACACATTGCGATGATGTGGAAAGCAGTAAAGGCGAGTAAATGAATGTGAATTAAATATACATATATTCGTACCCAGAAACCCTTTACTGCTGTTTGTAAATATATATTACTACTGATTCATACCACTAAATAATTAATCAAATATGCGCATAGAAATTCCAGTATACCTAACGTTTAAAAGCATAAATTGCCTGCTTAAAGAAAAATCTGCATTTTGAGCTTCATGTATATTTTCGTCAATGCTGTGATTTTTTAAATCTCAATTGCAATTTGTCATGAGAGCGTATTATTTTGAACATTGAATAATTTATATTTGACAGTAATAACATAATACATTTTAATCTTAAAATTTCAAGTCATTTATGTTATAATCACTAAAGCAATTATATTGCAAATGTAATTCATTTTCTCTTCTGTAACCATGTTTGGCCATACTTCATTGTTATTCACATTGCTATTCCTTCTGTATTACGAGCCTAGTAATTTCCTGATATTTTATTCACGATTTTCCTTAATATAGAAAAACAAATTGCAATGGGGCTTTAGGCTGCTTTCCATAAAGAAACTTAACCGAATTGACGTCTTTTAGATTATTGTCTGCATTTCACCTGCATGTAATTTGGCCTAATGATGTATACCGACATTGTATGTAAGGTGAATATGTTCTCAGTGATTCTTTTACATTAAATTTGCCCTATCTATAACATTATCAGCATGCGTTATTGGATTTTTAGACTAGACAGCCCCTAATTGGGCTTATTGAGCTTGAATGTTTGTGTGAGCTAATGTGCTTTCAGGGTTATGTTTCAATATTGCTTTCTCAGGAAGGGAATGTATATATATATATATATATAAAACAAGTTATGTAAATAAAGGTGTCTTTATCCAAAACATATCGTATCTGAATCCTATCTGTTTCAAAATGTAGTGCCACTCCATGTAATGTCCCTGCCGTTATTAAAGGATACACTGTTAGTGTGCCGTGCTGTGGGTCTCGTGTGTGTGATTCAAATCTGATTGGATTTTCTCACCCAAGCTTTGGGTTGTAGAAGCGTCTGCCAGTTGTGATTTGGCGCAACCCAGTAGCTTGTTGGCAATTACCCAAAGCTTAAGCCTTTGCACTCTGTGCAATATTTCACATGACCATGATTACCATTAAATTGTTTTCCAACACTGCTTGGCTTTTATCCTGTTGGTAAATAAATTAAAACGTGCATTGTTAGTGGATCTGAAAGTGTTAGTTTAGGTGCTGTTTATTTTATTGGTACATAATTGCCTGTTTTGGTGCTACAAACTCGAATTAACCATTAATGTTGTGTGTTTCAATCATGTTTTTATATCTTCACATTTGGATTGAAAAGGTTCGGTTCAGTATCAGTACCAGCTTAAACCTGTACCGGGTCGTGGGGAGCCGGAGCCTTTCCCAGCAGACATGGGGTGCAAGGCGGGGCTATACCCAGGATGTGATGCCAGTATATCGTACGGTAGATTTTTGGGGGCAATTTACTCAGCAGGCCAATTAACCTAGACAGAAGCGTGTCTTCGACCGGTGGAAGGCAACTGGAGTACCCAGCAAAACCCCAAGCGAGCACGGGGGAGAATACACAAATTATACACCGAAATCCAGGAACCGAACCCAGAACCTTCTTGTTGTGAGGTAGCTACTTACTGCTCCACCCCATCGCCCCGGAATTAAAAGGTGCAAATGAGAAAGCTGTGGTTTTATTCACTCCTCTGCGATTCCCTCGCTATCTTTGAAACTGAAATCTGACAAGATGTATTTTGACAGACCTTGAAAGTTTCTTTGAACACTAGGATTGTTAGCATTCACGAAGCTTTAATCTCTTGTGTGCAGGATCCATACGGCTGCAGGCTTGTGAATTTTAAACGTGTGACATATTCCTTGTTCATTTTTTGCAGAACAACCGTCAAATTAAACATTTCAAATTAATGGCGAAAAAAAAATCCCTATTCAGAAGAATAAAACATCTTCACAACTATTTCCAAATCAAAGGCAATATTTGCTCTGCCGCTTTCATGACTGGCCGGTATTAGACGATGCGCATATTTTCATAAATACGAGGACACATCATCCATTGGGGGATCCTGAATTCTTAACCCTGCACACCCCTGTGCCATCCACACTTCCACAAGCCGCTTGCCTGATTAAAGGTTGCAGCACGGTAAGGGGCCAACCACGGGCTTTACACAGCCCCTATCAGCTTCTTCATACACGCTCCCAGGTCCCTCAGCCCCTGTCGTCTCACGTCAGCCGTCAAGAAAACGCGGGCCGCTACCTTACTTGGTCTGTCTATCCTTCGGGAGGCAGCGTTGCGTTTGTGTCCACGTGAACGCCCTCAACATGCGCTCTGCTGTCTATGTGTGTTTGCAAGCTTTGCTTGTCGCCTGTCAGCCTGTAAGAGTTTGCGTGCAAATCTGAATTGCTGTAGTGCAAACGTGTGGGTCCGGATGGGTGGATGACATTTTAAACGTGACTGTGAGAGGTTTTTTTTTTTTTTCGCCCGGATACAAGATGTATATTTTCTATACGTGCCACATTTTAGGCGTCCGACATTTCCCCAATAAGAGGTTATGCCTGCAAAAATATATATTTTTGCATGAAAACACGCTGAAGGCATATTTACCGTGGCATGCAGTGTTTGGTAGAAAATTCACGGAATTGCACATACAGTATTCCGCTGCAGAAAAAAAATATCCCATGATTAACTCAGCTGTTTAGATTTGCTCTCAGTGAATGGCACAGTAAGCCTTAATAGTGCTGCTGATGTTCACAGTATCTGGTGAACACCATAATGTAACAAACAGATCAACATGTATCATGTTCAAGAAAGGAGCCTTGTTGTGAGCTTGTGTTTGAGGTGGTGTGTCAGGATTCAGTCTTATAGATTTTTTTTCCCCTCGCCCAAGGGGAAATGGTGCTTTACCATCTGCCAGATTTTACCAATGACTTATTTAATAGATCTGAGATACGTTTTAAAATTCAAACTGATTTAAAAACCAAACAGTAAAAAATATGTATCGTAAGTGTATTGCTCATTGTCAGTGGATTATTTTTGTAGTGCCCTAAAATTATTCTTCGATACAATTGTGCAATATCTGAATTGTTCTCCCTTACATATGTGTTGACAATAAACTCGGTGTTTCCTTGCGATGCCTGAGCCATTCATGCATTGCCCACGTATGGACCACAGAGTCACCAGTGTTTGCAGTAAAATGTGTTTTTTGTACGGTCGGTAATTGCTTTGACATTTCTACATCTGGCCTCTTTCCCGTGTTTAAATTGCCAACAACTTAAATGCCCTAAACAAAAAATCCTGTTCAAATCCAGATGGAAGGTACAACAAAGAGCAATGTCAGCTACAAGCAAAATCTGGAAATGTTAACAGGAAAGGTTCTCATAGTTTTCAAGTTGGGCTTTTTTATTCATATGACAAATGTCAGCAGCTTCAAAAATAAATGGTTTATGTTGTAGAGAGCACCTGCCAGAGAGAATCGCGCTAACGAAAAGATGACCTTGCTATGACACTTCAAATGTCACAGCAAAATCAAATGACATTGACCAGGTTAAATCGGCATCATTAGCGCAATTGCACGCATTTATTTGTAAAGGCAACAACCTGCCTTTTTTTTCTCAGATTAGATCATTATGAATATTCGCATGCAGGGAGACGTGTTTGTGCCTAACTGCTGATTAGACCACTAGCCACTGATAAATTATTCACAGCACTGACGCACAGCACAATTTGTTGCTGCTTCGGGGTTTGACCGTGCATTACAAACTGGTAAAAGAATGACCTATTAGTTAACGCGTTATTAGTCATATCGGCCCTTTGCGCCGGCTAGTCTAGAGTCCTAGCGGCTGCTCGCAGTCACGAAATCTGAGTGATGATGTTTAGGCCACAGATGTCTACATGGCTTCTTGCGTACTGAATAGTTTTTGTTTGTTTTGTTTTCCTGCAGACTTGCCTTCCTCTGAAGTTCATCATCATTACCAATACCCACTTAATCCTATATATAGTCACGGGGGGGCCAAAGCCTAACCCGGCAGACACAGGGTGCAGGGGGCAGGGCTATACCTAGGATGTGACGCCAATACATCGCAGGGCGCTTTTTGGGGGGGGCAGGAGGCCAATTAATCTAGACAGCAGCTCCACACAGAAAGGCACACGAGCAAGAAACTGAACCCGGGACCTTATTGCCGTGAGGCAGCAGCGCTGCTCACTGCGCCACCATGCCCACATCCTCTGAAGTTCCTAAGTCATAATAGTAGTTCGATGTAATGGACATAGAACTATTCAATAAACTTTGGAAGCAATAGACACTATGCTATATATCTGAGACACTGGTCAGCATTGGAAATAATGGAAATAATATGCTTTTTGAGTTTAATAATAATAATAATATTTGCATGTCCAGAGCCCTTCTCAGACGTGGGTCAACAAGGATCAGTGCATTGCAATAATCTATTCGTGAACAGATGAAGATATGGATTACATTCTCAAATTAAGGAGTTTAATGTTTTATTGCTGCTACTATATACACGAGTTGCTCTGTTTAATGGTGTTCATAATATACAGCGTGATAGAAGATATGGTCATTACTCTATAAATAAGATCGTCATGTAAACATTCGTATTTGACAGATTTCTAGACACCCTCTCTCTCACAGATGTGCGTGCATGCTCATCCACAGTAAAGGCATACGACCTGCAGAAATCATACGGGCCAACGTGACCGAGGCGCACTTTAATTACAGTGCAGCAGCATATAGCGAGACAGTGGCACAGGTGATACTAGGTCAACTTGATCCGAACATGATTTAATTTGTCGGTGGAGATGTAGCGATTGAGATGCTAATTCCTCCTGTCTGAAAACCTGTCTGCCACCGGAACACCTGCGAGGAACGGAAGGATGGAGCAGAAGGGAGAATGCGTTACGAAGGGACATTGTTGAATTGATCAAGTGAGCATAAGCTAGCAGATGTCTAGATGGACATAAGAAGTGGCGTGCTGGGCGAACAGGAGATGACACCTGCCTGAGACAGACATCTGCCTGACAGACACCGACCCAAGACCCAGGAGGCACCGACCAACCACGAGAGACAGACTGAGACAGACAAAGGGGATTACTGCTGTGTAGCTCGCCAACTTGCCGTAGAATACAAACCGTGGCTCGAGATCATGGCGATGCAGACTCCCGAGAGATGGCAGCATCCGAGGGGGTCACTGCCAAACCGGAGTTGAATGCTGCGAGGCCAAGTGCAGCACAGAGAGGGCAATGCTGGTGGATCAGTGACCGCCCCCCCTCGCACACCGACTCCCCAGCCGAGCAACGAAACCAGCTAACTGCTCAGACAACGCCGACCAAGTGAGAACAGCACGATCAGACAATGGTGAGCAAACAACTCTACGATTGTAATAAGAAGAACAGGTTTTCACCATTTCTGGCAATTATGCAGGTGTTAAGATCTTAAAACACCAAAACAGACACATTTGAGAATGTGTCTAGTTTGCAAAAGCCACACATACTTGCGACAAAATGTGCAAACAGGAAGCTTAGATAACATATGCATTGTCCTTCAAACTGATTGGCCGACACCAGACATGGCTTTCTTTTGAGCTTGATTGTCAGTGTCCGCCAGATGATGCCAAAAGGCAGTCAGCTCAGGGCAATGCAATATCAACGTTGAGTAGCTCAGGTGGAGCTGTTTACGCTATAGGTACTTTTTGCCAGTGTACATATGTAATAAGTAGAACAGGTTTTTACCATTTCTGGCAAATATGCAGGTGTTAAGATCTTAAAACACCAAAACAGACATATGATTATAGTGTACCTGATCCCAGGTGCCAGCGGCTCATCAGTGGCCTCCGTGTGTGAGGTACATGGGTGTTGGCTCAACTGTCGCTGTATGTGTCATGACATCTGCATCCTCCTACGGTAGAGAGCCGGTCCTCACACCACTAGGCAAGAACTGCAGAACAACTACCTTCCCTAAGTCACACGCACTTGCACACCTGCACACCACAAACATGGGTTGTTCTGTAACCATAAGGGCTTGACAAAAGTATCAGGTATCTCGCATGTTGTGTAAAATAATATGACGCCATATAGTGTAGAGCAGTACAGATCATGGCCTGCAGACTAGACAAGTGACAGTTGCATGTTGTGTCATATCTAAGGGGTTATTAAATTGATGATGATTGTTCAATTGTGACCTGCCTCTCGAGCTGATTATTTGTGTGAGTCCATAGTTCCGTGCCTTCAGTCCTCACTCTGGGAGCATCCCACCCGTTAAAACTGTGGAGTTTGTGACAATCTCCCCCTTATAAATAATAGTAATAGTTGCACTTCGAGAGTGCTTTTCACCCAAGGGTCACAAAACACAGCACAGAGCTGTACGTGAAGGGCGGGTAAATTAAACCCACCCTGTACGGAGGCCAGAGACAGGAGACATATCAACAGGAGGTAAGACAACAGCCGCTGGAAAAGTGACAACTGGTCTTTGTGTTGGGAGACCCCACCGTATACCGACCCCACCACCAGTCCACTTGCTCCAATCATTAGTCTATTAAATCTATGTTTTACTGCAATCATACATGACTTAATAAGCTACGATTACCAATAGGATGAGAACTTTGATGGTAATAGAAATACAATACTTTGTACAGCCTTTTGTTAAACCGCCAATGTATTTAGGCGTCCTCACGCCATGTTGGTTATGGATAATTGTGACCATGTTTCATCACTTTATTCGATGCAAGGTGTTGAGAGGTGCGATTGGACCAGTTTATAAATATCTCGCCACTGATGTTATTCTTGGCTGGGAATTGAATATGGATTGCTAGTTTCTTAGCATAGAGCCTTCCGTAATGCAAACCACATGCTCTTGAATAACAGTGTAATTAACATCATGCATTTCAATACTGATAATAGTAAACACGAAGCTTAATTAAGCATAACTAAGTGATTAAACTTGTTGTGGCATTGCATGCCTGCTACCTAGCAAAGGTTGGTGGATGACACACAAATCGACTCGTGGGCAAGGTATACAGGAGATAACACCCATTTAATTCCCTCCTACATGAAACCAAACACTCATTAGTGGAATTGGCCAAATATTCCAACACAAGATGCACCTGAAACATAATCTCAAGACTCAGTGAGGTTTTTTTTATGGATAAACAAAGCTTATATAATGAGAGCAAAGCAAGATTAAAACAACGTATTTAATACAAAGGTTTTAAAAATATATATAGGAATTGGAACAATTACACCATCACACTTAAAAAAAACACTTAAAAAAGCAATTACTAACAAGCCAAGAAAGACATATTTTATTTACACAAAATATGAGAAATTGTGCAACTTTTATAGGAGAGCAAAATTCTCTACCCCATCAGAATGGGAAACTGCAATGAAAAGAGGTAAAGGAATTATAGATGAGACGAAGGCGATTGGTAATTCTGGTAAAGGAGTAAGGAATGAGAGAGGAAAATGTCGATTAGAATTCACAGCCAGCAGGCACATGAAGATAATGAACACATTTTTCAAAAAAGGAGTCCAGAATATGTCCACTGAAGAGCCCAAATGGAGAAATTAGAAACTAAATTTAGTTGATTCCCATGGACAAACCCTTCAATTATTAGACAAATTTCTTCTTGGCAAGTTCGTCACAGGAAGGTGAACACAGCCTGGTGCGATGCGAATTAAGGCATGGGCATGGTCAATGAGGCTCTAAGCTAATGGCTCTTATGTACACATTACAGAGAGACACAACACTAAAACCACAAAAAAGTTCTCGAGCTGAGGAGGGAGGGAAGATTGTATTGGTTTGTAAGGAATACGTTCAAACACCGATTGAAGGAAGATGTTTCAATGGCTGTGACCAATGGAAATACCATGGTGGGATGTGCGGTATTGCCAAGGACGGTGCGCAAAATGATCAGGACAGAGCAAAAAAGAGAGCAGAGAAAGATAGAGCAGAGAAAGATAACAGTATATAGATGAACGAAATGACCTTTCTCGTGGCCCCCGGTGCAAAAACACAATAAGGCTGAATACACATTCGACAGGGCAGCGCAAAACACGATGAAAACGAAGTATAGTTGAGTGAAGTGGCCCGTGCAGGTATGCATAGGTGTGTTTGAGTGGCGGAGGGTCTGTGTCCTGCTTGTTATGATGAAGAGGGGCAGGGCAGCGTCGTGGTATTGAGGAGTCTGATAGCTTGGGGGAAGAAGCTACTGAAGAGTCTGGTAGATCTCGCCCGGATGCTGCGGTCCCTTTTGCCAGACGGTAGGCGAGTAAAGAGTTTGTAGGAGAGGTGGGAGGGGTCCTTTACAATGCTGTAGGCCTCGTGTGTGCAGCGTTTGAAGTAGATGTCCTGGATGGAGGGGAGAGGGGTCCGAATTATTTTCTCCGCTGTCTTCACTCGCCGCTGCAGGGACTTACGGTCAGAGGCATTACGATTCCCATATCAGACAGTGATGCAGCTGGTCGGGACGCTCTCAATTGTCCCCGTGGAGAATGTGGAGAGGATAGGTGCAGGAAGGCTTGTCCTCCTCAGTCGTCGGACAAAGTTGAGATGTTGTTATGCTTTCTTGGCCAAAGATGGAGTATTGACTGACCAGTTGAGGTCATCTCTACACAAATAAAGTAGGTGCTTATATTTCCACTATGGAGCTGTTGATGACCAGCAGTTAGTGGGCAGCGTGGGGTTTCCTGAAGTCTATGGTCATCTTCATCGTTTCGTCAACGTTTCGAGACATGTTGTTTTATTTGCACCAGACTGCCAGCCCCTCTACCTATTCTCTTGTTACTGACGAGGCCCACCATTGTCGTGTCATCCGCAAACTTAATTATGGGCTTTGAGCTATAATTGGCAGCACAGTCGTGCGTCAGTAGTGTGAACAGCAGTGGGCTGAGCAAACAGGCCTGGTGAGCACCGGTGTTCCGTGTGGAGGTACTGGAGGTGTTGTTGCCGATCCAGACCTTCTGAGGTCTCTCAATCAGAAAATCCAAAATCCAGTTACAGAGGGAAATGATCAGGCCCAGCAAGCCCAACTTCCCTACCAGTTTCAGAGGCATGATCGTGTGGAATGCTGAACTGAATTCAATGAACAGCATTCTCTTCATTTTCTGTTCTGTTTTACGAGTGGAACAGGGCCAGATGAAGGGCAGAGGAAATAACGTCTTCCGTGGACTGGTTAGGGTGATTTGCGAACTGGTGTAGGTCGAATGAGGTGGGGAGAATGGTTTAGATGTAGCCCATAGACCAGCCTCTCGAAGCACTTTCTGGTGATTAGTGTGAGTGCCACAGGGTGATAGTAATTTAGGTAGGACACCGTTGACTCCTTCGGCACTGAAATGATGGTGGTGGCCTTGAAGTCTGCTGGGATGACCGTGTCGTGCCCAGCCAATGCTCCGTCATTGAGTGGCGAGCGCTCTTGTGCTGGGCTGGGCCCTGCCACCTCTTCTGCACTCTCGCTCTCCGAAATGTCGTGGAGTCTGAGACGAGGCACCGACTCCTCTGGCTGCCGGGTCCGCTTGCTTAGTCGTGTCTCGGTCATTCCACAAAGTTCAGCGGAACTTGGTCTCGAACCAACAGTTTTTATTCCGGCGATAGCAAAGTTCACTCGGTGTTGTGGCCCCACACTCTCCTCTCCCCACGCTCACACAACCCCCACTCTCTTGCACGACCACCACATATATATCCCCCTCCCTTGCTGCCCATTGGCCACACAGAATCCACTAGAGTCTAGACGGCACCATTATTACGCAGACCCGGGATGCACAGGGGCCAATTGATGACGTACGCGAGCCAATCAACCTGCCACCGGCTCAATCTCCTATTTGCATTAAGGGGCACCACTAAGCCTCTGTCTGGTAGATGATCAGGTGGCGCCACAGTGAACACGCAGGGGGAAATTCATGACGTCCGCGAGCCATTCAACCTGCCACCGGCCCAATCTCCTCTTGCATTAACGGGCAAAACACAGCCACTGTCTGGAAGGTGATCATGTGGCACCACAACCGCCTGGCTCAGGGAGATGTTGAAGATGTCGGTGAGGACATCTGCTAGCTGGTATGCACATTCCCTGAGCATGCGACCAGGTATGTTATCCGATCCAGCAGCCTTGAGTGGGTCCACTCTGGATAGAGTATGCCTGACATAACCTGTGGACAAGCACAATACCTGGTCACCGGCATGGGGTAGTCTTCCTTGCAGGTATGTCATTCAGTGCTTCAAACCGTGCATAGAAGTCATTGAGCATGTCTGGGAGGGAGATATCGCTGTTGCAGGAAGGGAACATGGTGCACTTCTATAGTCACTGATGACCTGCATGCCCTGCCACATACGCCACGTGTCTCTGGGGTTCATGAAGTGACCATGAAATTTCCGCGCGTACATGCGCTTTGCTACCCTGATAGCTCGGGACAGGTCAGCTCTAGCTCTTCTGAGGGCTGCCTTGTCCCTTGATCTGAAGAGAGCATCGTGGGTTTTCAGCAACGCTGACCATGGACCTCCGTGGTCATCCATCGCTTCTTGTTGATACGTGTGGAGATTGTGTTGGAGTGACATCATCTGTGCACTTACTGATGTAGCCAGTCACCGATGCTACGTACTCCTCCAGGTTTGTTTGGTAGCCATAGGTGGCAGCTTCCTTGAATATATTCCAGTCTGTCTAATCCAAGCAGTCTTGTAACTGATGTGGTCACTCCAACTGACTACACTGTGATCTGTTTCACAGCCGGTCTGATACATGTGAACAATAGTCTGTAAGCTGGAATTAGCTTAACAGAGAGGTGGTCTGAGTAGCCAAGATGTAGCTGGAAATCTCCAGTTACGATGAAACAGCTATCGAGATGAGCAGTTTATTGTCCTCTGATGATATCGTAGAGGATGCACATAGCCTCTTTACTGTCAGTGCTGGAGACTATTGTAGCATTTGCGCACCGTTCGTTGTTTTATAATAACAAATAACCCACCACCACGGGTCTTACCGGAGGACAAGGCTTCCCTATCTGCACGGAAGAAGGCGAGTCCATTCAGCTGAATGGCCGTGTTGGGGGTGTTGTTGTGGAGCCACGTTTGTGCATCAAAACAACAACGCAGCAGTCCCTCATCTCACTCTGGGTGGACCGTTGTAGTCTGAGGAAAATCTGGCTCGTTGTCCAGGGAACGGACATTGGAGAGCAAAATGGAGGGAAGAGCCGGTCTGGTGGGTTTAAGCCTTCAGCCTGCCGTCGATACCGGCTCACTTGCCGCGAGAGCATCTCCTCTCACACCGTCTCCGGTGACTTTTTGGTCTCGCAGGAGGCTTTGGCCACGCAGCACCTCCGTCAGTGTGGTTTGTAGGTTGAACTCGTGCCGTATCCCGATCTCAAACAGAGTCTGGCGATCGTAGATATGTGTTCCTCGTAGCAAGCTTCAGACAGGCATTGAAGGCAGCCATAGAGGACACGCTCTCTTAAACCATGCAACACATGATGAAGTATTTAGACATATGATGACAGACTTAAAAGTCTGGCAAGAGTGAGATTTCTCTGAAAGGATTTGGAAAATAATGGAGATTAAAAAATAAGAAAACCAAATGCAACAGTAATTGAAGGTAATGGAATAAGAATCGGCAGCATATTGATCGTTACTGCAGGTTTATGCAACATATATAAATATATATCGCATAATAAAATATTACAGACCATGTGTCAATTGATGCTGCTCACTGTTGCGTGCTGAGATGATGCCTCGCTGCCGACCTGCACCTGCTCAGGAACACTTATGCCTTCCTTTGTTTGTTGAACAATGATTTTTATCACTTACTTTATGTCCTCCTATAAATTATGGCCATTTGACTCTCAATTGAATTGCTCTGGTATTTGTTGTTGTTGACATGCCGTTCTCTCCACAGCTCAGATTTATAACAACAACAAAAAACCCCAAAACACCGTTTTCGTTGTTGATTTGCCGTTCGAATGTCAATGTTGTTGCTAACATGCCGTTCTCAGTGCTTTGTGACCCTCTGGTGAAAAGCGCTCTTGAAGTTCAATTATTATTATTATTAATCCACTACTGAAAGAAGGGCCTTCCTATACCAGGCAGGGGTTGTTTTGGCCCAAATGTCACCACACTGACCAGGGTGAGATAGTAAAAGGGGGATGAAGAGGGGTAGGGAATGAGTGGGAACAGGACCGGTTCAGATATCACTCGTTACTGATCGTAAACTTGGCTAGGAATCTAACATAGATGTCTGTATTCATAGTGTAGTGCACTGACCATTGCACCGTCATTCCATTTATCTAGAATGCCATGCGTCATTTCGTAAAAAAAAACACCAAGCTGGAGCAATTCAGGTGTTATTCCTTTGCCTCACTGCATATCTAGGCCATTTGACAAATTAGTGCCATGAGTAAAATCTTGAAATAGACATAGCATAGCATGCATTAGGCATATCTCTTGAGGTCCAGCTGTAGGGTTTAAGAAATAATTACTGTCAGCGACTTAACATCTCTGTAAAAAAAAAATACGTTTATTGCACCCTGATGTAGGCTACAGCGCGTAGTGCGGTGGTGCTCACGCAGCCGTGAAATCATGTCGCTGAAGAAGAGCTGTAGAGATCCCTAGCAGACAGGCAGGTAAACAGGCACACCACGACGCCTTAATGAGAAACGCCGTTGTATTTAAACAGCTGTGTTTACCCCTCCTCCCTCGTTTCCTGAAGCAGATGGCACGAGGCGCCCAAGCTGCCAAGAGCATTGGTGAGAACACTCGTGATGCTGTGGCTTTATTGGGCATCACAAGGGAACCTGTGGGTCCCACATCACGGGACGTGGTCCCTCACGAACCAACAATACGCCCAGTCTGTGTACTGGACACAGGTATTGGTACTTCCTGTGTTTATCCGTACGTTAAAACAAAAATTCGTTTTGATTTTCCACGGGAATTAAACGCATGCCCTTTTATTTTGTTCCATATTCCACCATATTCCACTATATTTAAGGCCGAATCGCATTAGAATTTCGACCAACCTACTTTGAGGTATTTAAAGAACCTGTTTTGAAAAGGGATTTGGCTGGTCTTTGAATCGCATTACATTTGTGCAGTTCAGTATCATTCATTCATCAACATTAGGTCAATTCAGTAGCATGCATTCATCATCAATACCCGTTAATACTGTACAGTGTCGCGGGAGGCTCAGAGCCTATCCCGGCCGATAGAGGGCGCAATGCGGGGGAATACCCAGAATGTGACGCCAGTATATCGCAGGGCACACTATTTGGGGCAATTTACTCAGCAGGCCAAATTAACCTAGGCAGCAGCGTCTAGTGTTCATAGAGTAGACGCGTATAGAGAATAGATACGCAAAAACGCGTGTTTGTGGATTTTCGGTGTTTAATGACATGCATTTGTTTTTGTTATCAAAGGTTTCTTGATGATACAATACTATGCATTTTGATCAGATATCACAGACACGGGATACTTTGTTTGTATTTTCCAAAGTCCGTCTCTCATGCACAAGTGTTCATGAATTTAAATTTACCTCTCGGGTGGCATGCTGGCGCACTTACTATCGCTGTTGCCTCACATCAAGAAAGACCTGTGTTCGGTTCCCGGATCGGGCGCCTTTCTGTTTCGATTGCCCGTGTTCTGTCCCCGTGTCCGCATGGGTTTTTCCTGGGTGCTCTGGATTCCTCCCACCGTCCAAAGACACGCTGCTGCCCAGGTTAATTGATCTACTCAGTGAAATCGCCCCAAAAAGTGCTCTGCGATGTACTGACGTCACGTCTGGGGTATAATCCCACCTTGCACCCTCTATCTGCTGGGATAGGCTGCAGCCCCCGTAACCCTGTCCAAGATCAAGCGGGTATTGATAATGAATGGATTTACCTCTTACTTGACGAAACAAAATTATGATAGAATGTACTTATAATTTTCAGCCATGATCAATTCACTGAGTAATAGGTTATAATAATAATAAAGATTCTAAAAAATATGGTACGTCGTGTATATAGCGTATGATGTAGAACACATGGTGTATGTTACATACGTTTAGAATATCGTATGTAGAACGTAAATTTTGGCATTTAAACAAACGGAGGGCGGCGCGGTAGCCAAGTGGTTAGCGCTGACGCCTCACAGCAAGAAGGTCCCGGGTTCGAATCTCTCGGCTCGGGTGGCTTTCTGTGTGGAGTTTGCATGCTCTCCCCGTGTCCGCGTGGGTTTTCGCCGGGTACTCCGGTTTCCTCCCACAGTCCAAAAGCATGCTCCTGGATAGGTTGATTGGCTCGCAGACTAAAAATTGTCCCGCAATGCCCGGCGATGGACTGGCGTCCCGTCGTCGGGTATATTCCTGCCTTGCGCCCTGTGTTTCCGGGATAGGCTCCGGCTCACCGTGACCCTATATAGGATTAAGCGGTTTCAGATAATGAGATGAGATGATATAGGTTTTCACAGCTCGATGCATGATGATTGCTTTCCAAAGCTGTTCTTTTGGGCTAGCTATGTCGAGCGCTCCTCCCTTCCGCTTTGTGGTGGTCTCCTGAAGGTGCTCAGGTATCGCGTGCTTTGTTGGAGGCAAAAGATCCCGAGGATGCCTCCGACGTGAAAGGCCAAAGGTCGTGAATGAGAAAGGAGGACCACTCGACACGGCTATCCCGAAAAAAACATCTTGCAAAGTAATCACCAATGTGTATAACTATTAAAATTGCCCTCGCCTTCTGCATGCTACAATATATATTATATGTATACGTTTCATCTTACTACGTGTAACAGCTACCTCAGAGGAGAGGTTAAATAATCCAGCCTTGTCCCCAAGCATTTGTGTCCTCCACCCTACTTGTACGCCCCTGAGCCCTCATTATTAAACCATTACTCCCAGTTTTTAATGCAGGTTGGTAGTTTTCTTCTTGTGCAAGATGCAGTCTCCTATTGCTAAAGCAAGACTTGTACGTAACCATGTATTCATTTTGTTACGATAACGCAACATTTTAAGAGAGTCTCATCTCATCTCATTGTCTGAAACCGCTTAGTCCTATACAGGGTCACGGTGAAGCCGGAGCCTATCCCGGCAGACACAGGGCGCAAGGCAAGGATATACCGACGATGGGACGCCAGTCCATCACCGGGCACTGCGGGGCAATTTAGCCTGCGAGCCAATTAACCTATGCAGCAGCATGCTTTTTGGACTGTGGGAGGAAACCGGAGTACCCGGCGAAAACCCACGCGGACACGGGGAGAGCATGCAAACTCCACACAGAAAGGCAACCGAGCCGAGAGATTCGAACCCGGGACCTTCTTGCTGTGAGGCGACAGCGCTAACCACTGGGCCACCACGCCGCACATTTTAAGAGAGTACTGTGTATTGTTTTGTTTTGCATGTTTAACTCATAAGTCATTTGGAAATGCAGCCTTAAAGTGTTTAGCTGGTGAAAAATATTTTTACAGGCATTTTATTATTCAAGTTACTATCCAGTAGACAATTGCAGGTCTGGATATGGAACACGCATAAGAAACGCACAGATGCAGGACACAAAGGACCACATTGACACTTTGGAATGTGAAATGCAGGGCACATCCAAAGAATCACATTAACACTTAGAAATATGCGAAAATGAGTATAACCCAGGAGCACTACAGAGGACACAGTGAGGTCGGCAGCATTTTAAAATGTACGACTATTCTAACATCATAAGGACACACAAACACTCGTGTACTACAAATATAAAAGGCAACTTCTTTCAGATAACTCAGTCAAATCCTGATGATGCCTCCAACGTGGGAAGCGAAACATCGTAAAGGAAAGAGTGAGAACACTCGACACAACTATCTCAAAAGAGCAGCTCTGAACAGAAGTTCTCATACAGCCGTGAAAATCTACATAGTTACAGCCGTAATGATGTAGGTTTTCACGGCTCGATGCATGATGATTGCTTCGAAAAGCTGCTCTCTCGGGACAGCCGCGTCGATGGCTCTCTCTCCTCTCCTCGCGACGTTTCGCCTCACACGTTGGAGGCATCCTCAGGCGAAGTGTTCGTGCGCGGCTTCTATAGAGAGCAGCTTTTCGAAGCAATCATCATAGTTACAGCCCTTTGTCAATTAAATGCTGGATGAAGGCCTCACCATTCTGTTAGCCATGAGGATTGTTTATCCATACTGATCCACACTGGACTCTGCAGGCTGTGCAATGACAGTAGAGCCGATAGACCGAGAGGGGCCCAGGCACTTGGCCACAAAGAGAGAACGAATTCGACAGGGAGCCCCATTTATAAGAATTATATTAATCCAGGAAAGCCACACTAAAGAAGAAGCTTGCTCTAAACCAGGGCCCACTTCTGGAGCTAGGCCTGGGAGTGGAATTTGCAGATGAAGGCCTGGTGACCAGGTGACCCACATAGCTCATTGGGCACAGCCCAAAAAATGACATGGGGCTGCTACCTTGTGGACCCACCAATTGAAAGCTGAATATTCCCCTAGCAAGGGTATTCTCAGCATCCCCCAGCTATGTACCACTCAGTTGGAATATTTTATCCTGGTGAATGAGAGGGTTACCTCAATGCAACTTATGGGTCGCAGAAAGGACTCTGACTGTTGTGTGTGCATATGCACAAAACAGCAATTCA
This sequence comes from Mordacia mordax, assembly GCA_036362905.1. Taxonomy (NCBI): domain Eukaryota; kingdom Metazoa; phylum Chordata; class Hyperoartia; order Petromyzontiformes; family Petromyzontidae; genus Mordacia; species Mordacia mordax. The sequence continues at coordinate 10,088,035 of JAZEWT010000005.1, forward strand.
GAATACACTACCTTCTTGGAGACAGCGGGTGGGGTGCTGGAGAACATTCCACCTGGGTGGCTCCATAGTTCTACTGGGAGACTTCAATGTGGGTAATAATGGAGACACCTGGAGGGGTGTGATTGGGTGTAATTGCCTGCCCGACTTGAATCCGAGAGGTGTTCTGCTATTGGACTTCTTTGCTCGTCATGGACTATCCATAACGAACACCTTGTTCGAAAGAAGGAGTCTCATGAGTGTACCTGCTACCAGAGCACTTGGCCCAAAGTTCGATGATCGATGGTGTAGTTGTTTCATCAGGTCTGAGGCCATATATATTGGACACTCAAGTGACGAGAGGAGCAGAGCTGTCAAATGATCACCACCATGTGGTGAGATGGATCAGATTGTGGGGTAGGATGCCAGACAAACTTGGTAAGCCCAAACGTGTGGTGAGGGTTTACTGGGGAAGGACTCTGCTTCAGCTTCCATCTCTGGAGGATTTTCCCCAAAATATGGAGGAGGTTGAGGACATGGAGTCCAAATGGACAGTATTTAAAGCTTCCATCGTAGAAGTGACTGCTAGGAGCTGTGGCCAGAAGGTGGTCAGTGCCTGTTATGGTGGCACCCTAAGGACCTGCTGCTGGACACCAATAGTGAAGGAAGTTGTCAAGCTGAAAAAGGAGTCCTTCTGGCTTGGTTGGCATGGGGGACCCCAGATTCAGAGAACAGGTACCAGCAGACCAGAAGGACTGCAACTGCAGTGGTTGCAGAACCAAAAGCCCAGGTATGGGGCGAGTTTAGAGAGTCTATGAAGAAAGGTTCTGGCAAATCATCCGACGACTCAGGAGGGGAAAGCAGTGAACCCCCTAGGCTGTTATCAGCAAGGATGGGGAGGTGCTGACCTCGACGGGGGATCTTGTCAGATGTTGGAAGGAACACTTTGAGGAACTCCTAAATCCATCAGATGCGCCCATGGAGGAGGAGACAGGGCTGGAGTATTCTGGGGGATCAGACCCCAGCTCCTTGGCAGAAGTCACTGAGGTGGTCCAGATACTACACAGTGGCAAAGAGCCAGGAGTGGACGAGATCTGCCCAGAAATGCTGAAGACCCTGAACATTTGTGGGGTTGTCATGGCTGACATTCCTTTTCAATGTTGTGTGGATGGCGGAAAGAGTACTCGTGGATTGGCAGATAGGGGTGGTGGTTCATATTTTCAATAAGGGAGTCAGAGGGTGTGTTCCAAATATCAAGGGATCACACTGCTTAGCCTCCATGGGCGGCGTGGTGGTGCAGTGAGTAGCGCTGTAGCCTCACAGCAAAAAGGTCCCGGGTTTGGTTCCCCGGCTCGGGTGCCTTTCTGTGTGGAGTTTGCGAGTTCTCCCCGTGTCCGTGTGGGATTTCGCCGGGTACTCCAGTTTCCTCCCACAGTCCCCAAAACACGCCTATGTTAATTGACAGCTGGTTAAATCGTCCCTCAGTGCCCTGCGATGGAGTATCGAGGGGCCTGCACATGGCTTGGCAAACCGTGCAGTACGTCACCTCAGCGACCACAGCCATGAAAACCCCACTCGGGGTTGATATCGACAGTGTCGACGTAAAGCAAAAAAAAAGAAGAGAAGCCTCCTTGGGAAAGCCTATGCCTTCCACTGTTAAACTTCGGATTCAGGAGGAACAATGCAGATTCTGTCCTGGCCCTGGAACTATGGCTCAGCTATTTCACTCTCACAGATTACTGAGAGGTCATGGGAATGTTACAAACCAGTCTACAGGTGTTTGCGGACTTAAAAAAGGCCTATGACTACGTGCCCCGAGGGGTTCTGTGGGAAAACATTCACAGCCCTCACTGCGTGCCATTTGGTCCTTGTACAACCGGAGTGAGAGCTGTGTTCGCATCCTTAGGAGAGAGTCACAGAACAGAATATTAAGGCTTAACGGGGGACCAAATTGCATCCACTGTAGGGGTATGAGGGTGGTATCTCTGCTTTTTGGAGACGATGTTGTCCTCTGGCTCTCCAGCATGCACCAGAACAGTTTAGAGCTGAGTGTAACTCGGTGGGGATTAGAATCAGCACCTCCAAATCTGAGGCCATGGTTCTCACCCAGACAAAAGTTGATTTACCCCCTCGGGGTGGGAGTGAGCAAGCTGATCCAAGTGGAAGGGTTCAAGTGTTTTGGGGTTATGTTCACGAGTGAGGAAAACGAGAGTGTGAGATTGACAGATGGATGGGGACAGCGTCTCCAGTAATGTAGGCATTGTACCGGATCGTCGTGGTGAAAAGGGAGCTGAGTCGGGATGCAAAGCTCTCAATTTACTGATCAGTCTCCATTCCAATTCTCACCTATGGTCATGAGCCTTGGGTAATAACAGAAATAGCAAGGTCCCAGATACAGGTGGTTGAAATGATTTTACTCCACAGGGTTGCTGGGCTCAGCCTCAGAGATAAAATTAGGAGCTGAGTGATCCGGGAGAATCTCGGAGTAAAACCGCTGCTCCTCTGTATTGAGAGAAGTCATTTGAGGTGGTCCAGGCATCTGATAAGGATGCCTCCTGGAAGCATCCCTCTGGAAGTGTACCGGGCATAGTCAACTGGGAGGAGACCCCGGAGCAGACTCAAGACCCGTTGGATTACATATCTTAGCTGGCCTGGGAACGCTTTGGAATCCCCTGGGAAAAGTTGGGGGAAGTTGCTCGGGAATGGGACGCATTGGCTGCTTTGCTATGCCTAGTTCCTCTACGACCTGGAACTGAATAAACGGCATGACAATGGAAGTAGGGATGAATAGATGAAGGATGCTGCAATGGGATGTTTGGCTCAGATAAATTACATTGAATGCTTTGTTCTTGGGTGTAAAACCCGAATTTAACTGCAGTAATTGCCTCTTCATCACTTCCATATCTGATTCCCCATTGCAAGTGGCTACAGTAGTACGATAGCATGTGTTGATTCCAGAGGAAACTTTTGCTTCGACTAATGATCACAACGCCCACCTCATATAAACCAAAAACATTTCGACACAATCCTTTTTCCTCTCTTCTACTCTTTTGCAGTGTAATTTACTCTCATTTCACACAGCCAGGCATGCCATAAGGTGGACCATAGCTGAACATTATTATCATGATTGAGAAGTATGGGTGAATGGAGAGGTTAAATGCAACGAAAACCGCTGCTTTGCAGGAAAACCACTCACGTCTCCACTGCAGGGTCAGACACACAGCATTGCTCCACACAAGATATCCCAGTGGATGGCCACTCGAATTATGGAATACAAAGCTCTAATGCACCAACTACATTCTGCCTAAGAAGTGTGCTCCTAGCAGGCAGTTACCCTCTCGCAACCTTCATGGGTCCAATGCACGAACCCTCAATGTTGAGAATTTTCCATAAAGTGGGAATCCTTTCGGCTAAATGCTATACTCGCCCCATGCACGAGGCTCTGTCCTCAGCTGACCTGTATTCATCCTCAGAACTGCACGATGCTGACGCATTCTGGAACACTATAATGTATTAACAGCTGGAGCAGTGGTGCAGTAATTAGTTCAAAGTGCTATGATCCCAGAAACTAGCATGGTGAAGTATGGACAAAAAATATCCAAATGCAAAGATTCTCCATATAGCTTTAACAGCCTGTACGGACATGTGCTGTCAGCGATCACCTATAAAGGCCAGCATGGCACACGATAGAGTGGGTAGTTATCACCGTGCCCAGTCACATGTCTCCTTAGAGGTGATGCTTTACGCACCTCACCAAGTAATCGTTTTAGGCTGAGTCGACGGAGGGGAGGCCCAGAAGCAGTTCATAAATCATGATTGTGAATCGAACTCGGGTTTCTGGATTCGTAGCGCAGTGCACTAACCGCTGCAAGGCCACTTGCATGGTCAAAACGCCTCCAGGACTCACGTGGTGTGGGGATGCCTTCACCCAGCGGTAGACAAAGAGATGAAAATTATGAATGCTCTCAATGCATTCAGCTCAGTCCTAAAACTGCTTCTCGAACCGAAAGCCTCTACCCTCTTTAACAATGTGTCTCAATCCCAGGGGTATATCTCGAAGCATAAGAAAATCTCATTATAGGCCAAAGTGGCAGTTACACCGTACAGCTGGACCACACACACTGCACTAGGTAATGTAGTGGATACACAGGGCTTCCGACCCATGGCAAATGCATCTTTATTCCCTGAGGCCCGCCTGAAAAATGCCCCTTTAAGACACTTTATATTCTACAGATGCCACCCAGCCCCCACCCTCTGTGTAGGCAACTTTGACGTGAGAAAGCTGTGCATATAGACATTGTAAGTAAAACACAGTTGTAATGCTGCCCACAGCAAAACTGAAGTCCCAACCTCGTCAATTAATGTATCGCATATGAGAGGATATTTACTGGGGAGATCGAGCAATAAAACCAATTGGTGTGCAGGAGATAGGTGGCTTATTACATTGCAGGATCGTGATAGGTGATTGTTCGGGGTTACTATCATTTAGCAGCAGATTTGCTCTAGTATGGGTACTTTTTGCCAGCGTACATATGTGTCTAGTTTGCAAAAGCCACACATACTTGTGGCAAAATATGCACACAGGAAGTTTTGATAGCACATGCATTGTCCTTCAAACTGATTGGCCTACACCAGGCATGGCTTTCTTTTGAGCCTGATTGTCAGTGTCAGCCAGATGATGCCTTTTTGCCTTTTGGCATCATCTGGCTGGTGAAATGTGTCGATTTTGGTGTTTTAATATCTTAACACCTGTATAATTGCCAGAAAAGGTAAAAACCTGTTCTACTTATTACATATTTGCTCTGGCCCACGCTAATAATAATAATTGCACTTCTAGAGCTCTTTTTACTCAAGGGCCACAAAGCGCTGTACAGAGGTGTGGAGAGAACGGCACGTGAATAACATTTAGGTTTTTTTGCTTGTTTTTTTTTTGTTACAAATCTGAGCTGTGGACAGAACAGCATATCAACAACATCAGACCATATCAATTACATGGCTTGCTCAATTAATGATGACGATAAGTAGCTTATCGTCATCATAAGTAGCTTTGCATAGATACCCATACGAGGCCACATGTCGGCATGTACTCGTCTTATGAAAGTGAGATTAATTTCTCACATCGAATCGGCGAGGGTAACATTAAGCCTCCATCTATGGCAAAATTTAACAACGGCACCAGAATGGAAAATCAACAGCAACAACATTTTTTTTTTGGGGGGGGGGGGGGTTTAAATAAATATACACAACGTTGCAGAATAACAAGCAAAACATGATCAGACCTTCAACTACAAATCTTAAAATGCAAAATTATCAGTGACAATAATATATATATTGGGAATAGAATTCAACATTTAATGTGGTGTTTCGGTGGACATCCCTCGAAGGGAGTCGACCTCAGTCGTAAGTCCCGCCAGACACCCGTGGGACCGACTTGCTTGTGCGGCCATGTGGCGTGTGCGGCCATGTGGCGCGAGCTGCCAGAGGTCCTTCAGCGGCGGCAGAACTGTTTCACCATCACTCAGCAATGCACTCATCCAGCCAGCGACAAGAAACCAGCGACGATAGATGATGCAGAGGCCTCCTGGATGTGTTCAATGCTTTAATTCTCCACAACAGCACACGACCGGGTAGCAGACAGTTGTGGACTGCTACCAAGTCCACAACGGTGCGCTCCCCTACATCTTGTGACGCAGCCTCCTCTAACAGTTCCCAGGTCAGGGGGAAGCCAAACACACGCCCCACCTGCACGTGGCCTAGGTACGGTCGAGGCTAGGCACCACAATAATATTAGCACTTCTAGAGCGCTTATCAGCCAAGGGCTACAAAGAGCTACACAGAGCCGGAGGACAAAACTTATGATCTCTGAGTTTTGTCCTCCGAGGCTTACAAATTGCTTCTGGTTGGACAGGTAGGAGCTCAGTCATTGGAGTGCACTGCCAGAGACCCTGATACCCTCCAATCGATCAAGTGAGATCAGGTGGTCAACGGTTATCAAAGGCAGCGCTCAGGTTAAAGAGGACAAGAATACTTGGCAAGCCTTCATCAGCAGCGATGAGTATAGGTCATCAACTATTTTTTCCAGAGCAGTTTCAGAACTCTGGCTGAATCTGAACCCAGATTGGAAGGGATAATGGAGGTCATTATTAATGAATGTTAGATTTGAGATGGGGTGATAATAATCAGAGATGTTACAATCGAGGCCAGGTTTTTTAAGCAGGGGGGTAACTGCGGAACAATTGAATAGTGGGGGAACGATACCGGAGCGAAGTGATTTATTAAACAGATTAGTAATGAACATGGCAAGGAATTTGAAATTTGCCCAGATGATCTTGGATGGGAAAGAATCCAGCGAGCAGTTTGTGGGCCGAGATCTGGTAACTAAAGAAGAGACCTTGGATTCCATTAATTCGGAAAATTCGAGGAGTTTTGAGGTCAAGGAAGTTGGAGGAACATTTATTGGTGATTGAGGCGGGGTAGAGATACGATGGGCTTCAGTTTTTTCTGAGAACAACTGAATCAAGTGATCCGCCTGATTTTTATAAGTGAAGGGAGGTGAAGGCAAGTGACTGGTTGGACGAAGAAGCTGATTAATGGTCGAGAAAAGAATCTTGGGCTTGTCGCATGTATCAGCCAGAATACTGTAAAGATGTCTGGTACGGGCACAGATTTGACCATGAACGGTGAGGCCATATTTTCTTCAAGTCCATTCTGGCCTGCGTGCATTCGTTTTGAAATCCAGAAGTTCAGCGGAATACCAGGGGGATGGTTTTCTGCCTGAGACATAGCGTGTTTCAACGGTGCCAAATCATCCTGTTTGCTTGATAACACGTTGTTGTAAGTTTCTGCTATCGTATCAGAGGCAGATTGAGCTGAGGCAGAGAGTGAAGTACTCTTGATTGCTACAGTGAATATGTCTGGAGTGAAGGCGTTAAGGTTTCAGAATGAGGGCTTTAAGGTTTCAAAATTGTATTTTGCACTTGGTGATGGAAATTGGAGGTCGTACTTGAAGATAAAACCACACAGCGAGGTGATCAGACAGACCTGGATCAGTGATGGACAGGTTTGTTACCGATATTCCCCATGAGCAAACCAAGTCGAGAGTATGGCCGCATCTGTGAGTGGCAGATGTCACGTGTTGAGTGAAGCCAAGTGAGGTCAGAGTGGCCATGAGATCTCTTGAAAGAGGGCTCTTTAGAGAGTCAACATAGATATTGAAATCTGTAAGAATCAGGATCTTTTCAGAAATGGAGCACATATTAGAAAGCAGCTCAGACAGTTCATTAACAAAAGAAGTGGAGGCTCCGGATGGACGGTAGAGCAGCAACAACTTCACAGGTTGAGCCGACCTCCAATCCAGAGACATTTGTTAAAATGAATTGCAAGTCAGCGACGGAATTGGTCGGAAGTCGGCAGACACATGGTGGAGAACTGCTAGGCTACCACCACGACCATTTGCACAAGCCTTATGATGGAGTGCATAGTCTCGCGATAGGGCCTGATTCAATGTGAGTCAATCATCTTGATGATGCCAGGTCTCTGTGAGTAGGTCCAGACTGTTATCCGAGATCAGCTCAGTGATGAGTGGGACATTTTCGGTATTCAGAGAGCCCATATTGAGCAGTGCAAAGTGGATTTCTGTTGCAGGCAATGAGTGTGCTGGAAGAGGTGAACTAACCAGTGGTATTTTTTTATCAAGCAACGATGATCTGTAAACGGTCTAACTTGTTCTTTCTCAGTAGCCGATGTGGACGGCTTAATACGGATATGGGGGTAGGGAAATCAATTGTAGGCAGGTTAATTGGCTTTTTGTTGCCACGAGTATTAAAAACACTCACGGGATGGGAAATCTTGATATGAAATACGAGGCCTTTGTGCTTACCATGGCTTGTCTGACACACAACACAATGTAATGTGGATTCATAATGTGTTGAATTAGAAATCACATCTCAAGACGCTCTACAGAAGCAGTGGGTGTATTTATTTCACCAAATTAATGCCACCAAATGCTCCCTTACATATAATCCCAATGTTAAAGATAGGAGACTCTGTCAGAGATGAGAGTCAGTGTATTATATAATAATTATAATTATAATTGCACTTCTGGAGCGCTTTTCAGCCGAAGGTCATAAAGCATTGCACAAAGCTGTGGAGAGAACGGCATGTCAATAATAACGACATAAGAACAGCAAATCAGCAACAATAACGTTTTTTTGGGATTATTTTTTACACAAATCTGACCTGTGGAGAGAACGGCATGTCACCAACAACATCAGGACAGTTCAACTGAAAGTCATATAGTGGCAATAAATTATAGAACATAAAATAAGCAAATAAATCTAAACAAACAAAGTATAAATGATAAATGATGATGGAATAATAAAAAATATAGTAGTCATTGTTAGAAATAGAAGCCAGTGTCGTGTCACAGAAACCCCACATCCAGAGCTTGCAAGCTTCGGGACATTTTCTGCTGTAATAATAAACATTTGTCTGTAATATGAAACATTGATATAGCATCCCGTCCCATAACATGGTTAAGATCTTGCGCAGTACCTACTTACTTGACCACAACACATAAGATGCATTTTCACGTTGCTTTCATATCTGGTCAATAAACCTCTTCATTGCATAGTGCATTGTTCAGAAATATTACGCAACAATCATACACCAAGGGGTTTTCACTACATCACTTGAGATCTCCCTCGTGTGTTATTCCAAAGGCCACGCTTTATTAACCGTTGTACTGATGATGCACTTCGCTCTTAATCTGCATTCCTGTACATGGGTGTGTGGTCGAGCAATGGCGCAAACACTACGCAATGATAAGATTACAATAGGTTTTACCGTATCTGGCTCCAGACAATGCAGTATCAATGCTTTATAGCTTAGGTGGGGCTGTTAACGCTATGGGTACTTTTTTGCCAGTATACAAATATAAGATTACAATAGGTTT
>JAZEWT010000005.1:10099182-10115986 GCA_036362905.1 Mordacia mordax
TCAGTTTAAGTTTTATGGTTTATGAAACTCCTAAAGATTTGATGATTTGATGTCGGTTGTCACGGATCGATATGCAAGCCGAATTGTGTTCCATAGCTGTTCTTTCGGGATAGCCGTGTGGAGTGTTTCACTTCCCACGTTGGAGGCATCATCAGGCGTCATCAAAACCCCTGATCACGTCTCCAGCGTGGGAGGCGAAATGTCACGAAACAGAGAGAAGCAATGATCTACAAGGCTATCCAGAAGAAAATAACTATGAGAGCAATCAGCTTATTTTCCGTTTGACAAATGCCTTCGATTCTTTGCCCGAAAAGCAGCCACAACAAGAAAAAAAATCCATCAGAAAGGCGTTCGGATGAGTGCAGGGACAAAACGCCGTTGACCAATGTCTCCTCTACCTCGAAATATGTTCGCTGTGTCGGTGATCTTATGAAACCGCCTGGAGCAACGCTTGTCTCCGCGTCGTGTACCGATGAGCAGTGCAAGCACTCATTTTCACGGTTACTCTTCACCCGTATCGGTTGCGCTTATTTTGCTCTCTTTTTCAACTCGCCTAGGAATCAGCAACAGAATCCAGAGGCAGGCAACCTTCCAAATAGGTACTGCAAACCACTGGATCTTAAAGGCTAAGAGGTCCACAAAGGGCTCAAGAATGTCAAGGGGCTTCAATCTGCGGTAGATTTATCATGTGGCCTGTTACACATAGCTTTATGAATACACAATTGTGTTCACAGTAAGAAAAGTCTGCAGGAGGTTATGAACTGCCAAAGGGCGAGTAAAGAAAATTCAAAGTAGACCTTCTCACAAGGGAGGTTCTCGATCTAAAGAAAGTTATAACCTCTTTGCTCTAAATAAATTATTACAAAATCCATCTTATTATGAAGTTTCATATGGTCATACATTATTCGTCTGTAGAATGACCATGAACGTTGTATGTTTTTGTTGATCAGTGTGCAAATGATTGACTAATGAGGCAGTGGCGTATTAGTTCCTGCACTGCACTATGAACCTGGTGTCTTTAGTTTGATTCCCAGATACGGCTAGCGTCACCCGCGACTGATATCTGAACTGGTCTTGCATTCCCACCCCGCCTCCCCTCTCATAACCTTTACCATCCTGCACTGCCCAGCATGGTGAAGTATGGTCAAACAACTGCCGTGACGAACACGGCATGATGGTGCTTTTCCTCCATCAATGAATTGACAAAGGGTTGCGTATTTAATAAATGATATTGACATTCATTCGATACGGCTAACAAACGTAGGGTTGTGAATTTTGGTAGGGATCGCACCCATTCACTATCAGTGTTCCAATATGCTGTCCTATGGATTACGTGGTCCCTGCAACAGGAATGTGAAATTTCCACCACTGGAGCGGGATTATGAATAGGAAAACACTTCATAATGTCTAAATTTAAAAACTGCACAAACAAAATTGTAATGCAAACATGGCACATTTTTGAAAGAAAAATCGGTTGCATTAGAAAACAACTTTATGAAAACGGTGCTCCATTCCAATTAAATGTATGCATGCATGCATACCAATTGATATGCGGGGTGTAATGGTGAATGAGATGTTTGCAATAAAACTTGGCTCCACCAAGTAATAAGAGCAAGCAATTACAGTCAATGTTGTAGTAACTGCCTCATAGCGATAAATTTTATATTTGTGGAGTACCATTTGCTACAATTTAAAATGTCTATTTAAAAGTCTGGAAATAAAAACAGTCACATGTAAATTACGTCATAACACAAACTGTCAATGTGTTTGCTGAAAAGATGGAATGAGGCAGGGGGACGGGTGGGGGGACAGCAGGACAAACGGAGTGCGGATGGAAAATTGGAAAACTGTAAAACAGATTCCGTTGTCTTCAACCGGTACATATTAAGCAATGTTTGAAATATACTGCGGCCAGACTGATAACCAGGTAGTGAATCAACTTGCTAAACACTTGCTGAAAACTGCTATCAGCATATCCAGTCGGGTCACAAAACGGGCTTAACACTGTGTATGTGTACCAACGTGTGTAGCGTGGGTACCCACGCGTTGTATTTGCAGGGGAAATCTCAGGAAAGCCAACAAAACCCCTACACATGACAAAACCCAATGATAACCATAACATGATGTTCTCTCCATAGCTCTGTGCAGCGCTTTGTAACCCTCGGATGAAAAGCATTCAAGAAATGCAAATATTATAACTATTATAATATGAATGTTTCAAACACCCTCTTGTAGTGTGTAACGCCTTGAACAAGAATAGGCGGTTACTGAGCCTAAGAGATGCAGCTAAACCACTTCCTTCTATAAAACCCAATATGGTAATGTTGCGTTTGGCACCCGTGCGGATGTGTAATTAATATAGCTATTTTGAAATAAAATTACAAACCGCTTTGTCATTGCTGTACGCTTCACGAATAAACTTAAGTAAATATGTAACTTAATAATTATTGCAGATTAATAGCTGCGCGTTGGTATTTTCATTTAGTTAAAAATGAATTATTAAATTGAAATTCCCTAAGCGTAATATACAAAAAAGTCGCATTTAATTAACAACAGGTAATTAATATACTTAATGCACTGTAGTGAACCTTTTGATTGGGAATTTCCGAATCCATTTTTCTTGATATATTTTTTCATGCTTTGTGATATCACGTTATTACCCTCGAGCACAAAGTCAAACTTCCTCGTAAGACAGCTCATAAGGATGTTGTTTATGTGCCATGAGTAGACATTAATAATAATCTACAACTCATAACTCATGAAGTTTCGTTAATTCTCAGAGAGGGAAACGCCTGAAAGGCAAACACAAAGCTGCTGTCAACATTTACCAGGCACCGCATTCTCTATAGATTAAGATGTTTTGAGCAAATAGTGGATTTTTATTTTAGCTATGGAAGGAAACAGGTGTATCCAGCGAAAATCCATGCAAACACAGAGAAAACGCACAAATGCCACATGGAAAAACACCCTGGCCGTGAATTGAACCTAAGTGTTTTTGCGGCGAGGCACCACCCCTTGATTGTCCAAAAACTGTTGTACGCTGGCGGCAAGTGGAGTGTTACCTCACAGATTATAATGGTTGGCAGTGGCTTGCGGAGTTGCATCGAGTAGTCGATTGACCATGCCTAATAACAATTATTACAGTCTATTGGTTATTTATGAAGCACGATAATTTGTAAACACTCGTTTCTGCTAAGGAGTGGTAAATATTCATGGTCTGGTATGAATGTAGACAAATATATCTTATTGCGATGCTGTATTCAATTACCATCAGCCATGATCAATCCACTGCTAGATGAGCTTACTTAATGTAGGCTCAATAAATCTGTTACATTACCAGTGTTACCTGCGAAAACTGCCAATTTAACAAATAAAGGCTTTAATGTAAAAATATGGTGAATGTGATTGCAATGGCCAAGTATGTGTTTTGTTTACTGAGGCCCACATTAGCACACACGCTACTAGGCTAGGTTTTGGTATAGCACGACAGAAATATTCATGCCCTATGGTAATATTTCCACCGTGTGTCTTTTTGCTGTGCAGCTGAACCATCTACCCACGTATCCGCTATACTCGAAGGTTTCCAAAAACCCTCCAGCTGTTTTATATATTGTCATTACCTGCAAAAGAAAGTATGATCACGAACACGCCACTAATGGTGGTAGGCAAGTTGGGCTTGCTAGGCCTGAGCACCTCCTTACTGAGAGCTCCCAGACAGTCAAGATCAGCAACAACACCTCCAGTACCACCACACTGAGCAATAGCTGCCCCTCAGGGCTGTGTGATCAGCCCACTGCTCTTCACATTGCTAACGCATGATTGCTCTGCCAATTACAGCTTTAACCAGGTGATTCAGTTTGTGGATGACACGACAGTGGTGGGCCTCATCAATAACAATGATGAAACTGCACAGAGAGGAGAGGTGGAGTGACTGCCAATCTGATGCCAAAACAGCAACCTGTCTCTTAACGTTGACGAAACTAAAGAGATGACCATAGACTTCAGGAAGGCCCACGCTGCCCACCCCCCACTGATCATCAACGGTCCGTAGTGGAGTACAGTCAGGAGCACCAAATTTGTTGGTGTGCATATTGCAGATGACCTCAGCTGGTCAGTCAATACTGCCTCCCTGGCCAAGAAAGCACAACAACGTCTCCACTTCCTCCGACGTCTGAGGAGAGCCAGCCTTCCTCCACCCACCCTCTCCACATTCTGCAGGGGAACCATTGAGAGTGTCCTGACCAGCTGCATCACTCCGTCTGGTATGGGAATTGCAATACCTCTGACCGCAAGTCTCTGCAGCATATAGTGAAGACAGTGCAGAACATCATTGGGACCCCCCCATCCATGCCAACTACCTCAAATGCTGCACACACAAGGCCTTCAGCATTGTGAAGGGCCCCTCCCACCCCTCCCACCCCTCCCATGAACTATTTACCCTCCTAGCATCTGGTAAAAGGTACCACAACATCCTGGCCAGGTCTGCCAGACTCTACAACAGTTTCTTCCCCCAAACCATCAGGCTCCTCAATACCTTGCTGTCCCCTCCTCCCCATCATAACAAGGAGGACTCCGACGCTCCACCCCCCTGGCCGCTAAAGGTATTTCTTAAACTGCATGTTTTGCTCTGCCATGTTGAATGTGGATTCAGCCTTGCTTTATCTTTACACCGGGCACCATGAGACACGTAATTTCGTTCCTCTACATATTGCAATTGTATACGAATGGGACGACAATAAGGTTCATCAATCTATTAAGGAAGGCGGCACGGTGGCCCAGTGGCTAGCGCTGACGCCTCACAGCAAGAAGGTCCCGGGTTCGAATCTCTCGGCTCGGGTGCCTTTCTGTGTGGAGTTTGCATGCTCTCCCCGTGTCCGCGTGGGTTTTCGCCGGGTACTCCGTTTTCCTCCCACAGTCCAAAAGCATGCTGCTACATAGGTTAATTGGCTCGCAGACTAAAATTGTCCCGCAATGCCCGGCGATGGACCGGCGTCCCGTCGTCGGGTGTATCCCTGCCTTGCGCCCTGTGTTTCAGGGATGGGCTCCGGCTTCACCGTGACCCTATATAGGATTAAGCGGTTTCAGATAGTGAGATGAGATGGGAATCTATTAAGGATACACAGATATTATAGAATTGCAGAACTCTATTGATCATCAACTGCAATGTACAAAAGGCAGACGTAGAAATCTCATTACTGTAGCACTCCAATAATCAGCCTGGATATGGTGCGACGTATTGCAGATCCTATAATCCGCAGTGCACCGTGGAGATTAGTTAAATGATCCATAAAAAAAAATCATGCCAAAGGGGTGTGTCGTAGATCATAGGCGGGAACAGTTACAATTACATTAATCTGTTACAAATTTGCAGATTACAGGGAAAACGCGGGCACGTGCCTCACAGATATATAAATCCGCAATAATTTCTCACACATTACAAGGGTCCATATTTTTTTTTTCTAAAACCTACATAATAACCAACTCTAAAGAGTTCGCCATTATTCTCTATTCACATCAGCACACGTTATAAAGTCTGAGCTGATGCAAAACAAGCGAATTGCAACAACAACAAAACACAAGAGCTGTGGCTCTGCACATCGCTGCAGCTCTGAGTCTTTAATTCTCATTTCTACTGATCACAATTTGTCGTGTACCAGAATTACTTTGAAAAGCTGCTCTTTCACGACAGCCGTATCTCGAGTTCCTCCTCTCACCTTTGTGATATTTTACTTTCCATGCCGAAAGCATAATCAGACTTCCACGCCGGAGGCGAAAAACACGGCTATCCGAATAAAGCATGTCTCATCTCATCTCATTGTCTGAAACCGCTTAGTCCTATACAGGGTCACGGTGAGCCGGAGCCTATCCCGGCAGACACAGGGCGCAAGACAAGGACATACCGACGATGGGACGCCAGTCCATCGCCGGGCACTGCGGGGCAATTTAGCCTGCGAGCCAATTAACCTATGCAGCAGCATGCCTTTGGACTGTGGGAGGAAACCTGAGTGCCTGGCGAAAACCCACGCGGACACGGGGAAAGAACATGCAAACTCCACACAGAAAGGCACCCGAGCCGAGAGATTCGAACTCGGGACCTTCTTGCTGTGAGGCGACAGCGCTACCCACTGGGCCACCGTGCCGCCCTGAATAAAGCATGTCTTGAGGCCAATTCTCATTCATAGAACGCTGAGCACCGACATCTACACTTTGATTTGTCGTCTGTAAAAGTGTGTTCAGTTACCCGTGACGTGCCGCGAATTATGGGAGGAGTCACAAACTGCCAATAACACGTGAATTACATGAACTAGTAGATTAGCGGGGCGTAAATTGTTGGAGTCCTGCTGTAAATAGTACCCAGCGATGTTAATTTCACTGAAAATCCATAAGCAAGGCAATGTAACTTGTCAATTACAAACAACAAATACTGCAATGCAAAAGCACCACGTGTCTGCTGTCCTAGAAGTCGCAATTGGAAGTTATTGTTATTTAGCAGGCCCCCAGCATCAAACACATACACATATCCAACAAATAAATACGGTTAAACACTACTGATGCTTTGTATTTGTACATATTATTAGATTTCCCGTAAGTGAAACGCGTCACACATTACCAACTCCTTCGACTGCAATAATTGCGTTTCTACATATTTCTCCTGAGGTATTTGACAATGGGCGGCGCGGTGGCCCAGTGGTTAGCGCTCTCGCCTCACAGCAAGAAGGTCCCGGGTTCGAATCTCTCGGCTCGGGTGCCTTTCTGTGTGGAGTTTGCATGCTCTCCCCGTGTCCGCGTGGGTTTTCGCCGGGCACTCCGGTTTCCTCCCACAGTCCAAAAAGCATGCTGCTGCATAGGTTGATTGGCTCGCAGGCTAAATTGCCCCGCAGTGCCCGGCGATGGACTGGCGCCCCATCGTCGGTATATCCTTGCCTTGCGCCCTGTGTCTGCCGGGATAGGCTCCGGCTTCACCGTGACCCTGTATAGGACTAAACGGTTTCTGACAATGAGATGAGATGAGTATTTGACAATTTAAAAAAGTAACATAATGCCTGAACCGTCACTAACAAAGTGGGCGACAAAATTTAACAGATTAATACAAAAAAAATTGCGCACATTTCTTATAGCCTTACCTCTTGTCTTCAGATTGCAAATTAGCACAGCAATTAATGAGTATGTTGGAAATTCCAACACATTAAATATGTATTATTCACTGTCATAGTCTGCCATATAATTTGGATGAATACGGGGTAACCTCATGCCTAAAATAATGCTTCCTTAACTGGTTGCAATATGTTGAAAATTGCTTTCTGCAATGTGCAAGATCAGTCAAGTGACTATGACTGATCTTACATTGCCGAAAATGACTAACTCTGCAAATGCTGAAATTAACCTCCAGTGACCAAGATGCAATCAGCCTTCCAAAAACACACATCGGTAATTGGCTTTAAGGGAAGCAGTTTGGATTAATCCACTCAGGCAGTGACACGTGTAGAGCTTGCGATACACAGGCAGATCATTATCTCAATTCAAAAATAAATCCATGAATAGCACTATATTGTATGACCATTTATGCATTACGATATTCTGCACATTTATAAGGCAGTTCTGAAGAGAGGCCAAAGAGATTTTGAAACAGATCAAAAAATACTCAGCCTCTATACAATTTGATAGCTCCATCTTTACAGAGCAAAATGACACGTGAAACTGGAATGGTATTCAGATGGCCGCTGTCGAGGTTTAATTAGCCTGCTGAGTAAATTACCTCAATAAAGTGCCCTGCGTTGTACTGGCGTCATATTCTGGGTATATCCCAACCTTGCGCCCTCTGTCGACTGGGATAAGCTCCAGTCCCCTGCGACCCTGTACAGGATGATGTGGGTACTGATACTGAACTGAACATCTCTCATCTCATTGTCTGAAACCGCTTAGTCCTATACAGGGTCACGGTGAAGCGCAAGGCAAGGATATACCGACGATGGCACGCCAGTCCATCGCCGGGCACTGCGGGGCAATTTAGCCTGCGAGCCAATCAACCTATGTAGCAGCATGCTTTTTGGACTGTGGGAGGAAACCGGAGTGCCCGGCGAAAACCCACGCGGACACGGGGAGAGCATGCAAACTCCACACAGAAAGGCACCCGAGCCGAGAGATTCGAACCCGGGATCTTCTTGCTGTGAGGCGACAGCGCTAACCACTGGGCCACCACGCCGCCTGAACTGAACATGTAACCATACAATGATTCAAATCTGCCACCGCACCTCCAAACCAAATGAATTCAATGACTTTCCAATAGTTTATTATTTGTCACGGATCTATTATCTTTTTGTGGTGTAATTTTGTTTTCTGCCTCGTTTGTTCAATGTTG
Source organism: Mordacia mordax (assembly GCA_036362905.1). NCBI lineage: Eukaryota > Metazoa > Chordata > Hyperoartia > Petromyzontiformes > Petromyzontidae > Mordacia > Mordacia mordax. Next base: position 10,107,542 of record JAZEWT010000005.1, read on the forward strand.
TACATTGCATTAGAGTCGAGTGCGGATGTAAGATTACCTTTTAATCACAAAATCGGTATATGCCTCATCATACTTGAACCTGATCAGCAGCTGCTCAGTGCTGAATGTAGACCCTAACATAAAGTGCAAAAAAACAGAGAATATTTCATCACAATTAGATGTTGCACTTACATACGCAGTGCAGGACTGTGAGCGGGTGTTACATTGACCAGGAAAAATGATTTTGATCTTTGGTCGCAGGGGGCCCCCGTGCTGAGAGGTAAGGAACTGTTCATCCAATGTAAAATAAACGTGGAAATCCTGAATTTCCCCCATGCCCAAAACATTCTTTAATAAATAGATACATTCTATGGGTATTTTTGCCAGTATACATATATAAGATTACAACAGGTTTTACCGTATCTAGCGATTATGCAGGTGTTAAGATCCCAAACACCACAATAGACACATTTTACACTGCGTCCAGTTTACAAAAGCCACACATACCAGTGGCAAAGTATGCAAACAGGTAGTTTTGATAACCTATGCATTGTCCTTCAACTGACCGACCTTCACCTGGCAGTGGCTTCCTTTTGATCCTATTTGCCGGTGTCAGCCGTTGCCAAAAGGCAGTCAGCTCAGGGCAATGCGGCCTCAATGCTTTATAGCTTAGGTGAAGCTGTTAACGCTAACACCTGCAGTGTTAAGATCTTAAATTCTATGGGCACAGCCCTGCACTGCGTATGTAACACCTGCAGTGTTAAGATCTTAAGATCTTAAGTGTTAAGATCTTAAGATCTTAAGATGTTAAGATCTTAACACCTGCATAATCGCCAGATACGGTAAAACCTGTTGTAATCTTAAATAGATAAATGTTTATTTTTATAGCAATGCAGCAAACGTTCAAACTGACTACGTAAACATACATAAATTCACAACATTAAAATGTGCAAAGATGAAACTCTAACCATCGTCATGATGTAAACAGTAATAGTATTGCACAGGACAGAAATGAGCATAATTCCAATAAATTGATACGAGACAAAGAAGAGAAGTCTAACAGTGCGATTGGAATAATTTAAAGGAGTGCATTGCATGATGAAACAAAAATGCATATGCAGCCCTTCAAAGCACCTGTTCACTTTGTAAATACAGATAGGCAAACATTTTAATTCTAATTGGGATCTCAGGTAATGACTGGAGCGTCAAGCTCACAGCAATATTGCTGTGGAAAAAATATATGCATGGAAAGGATAAACTTTCTAATGACTTGAGACGCATGTGCGTGTGTCGGGAAACACAGAGAAACGTACGTGTGTGTGTAGGGAGACACAGAGACGTACGTGTGTGTGTAGGGAGACACAGAGACGCACACGTGTGTGTAGGGAGAAACTGAGACATATGTATGTGTAGGGAGACACAGAGATATGTACGTGTAGTGTAGGGAGACACAGAGAGACGTACGTGTGAAGGGAGACACAGAGAGACATACGTGTGTATGTGCAAGGAGACACAGAGACGTACGTGTGTGTAGGAAGACACAAAGACATACGTGTGTGTAGGAAGACACCACGTACGTGATTTCTATCTATAACACTATGATTCCCATCTCTGACACTGTAACTCTAAGACTGTGACTCTTATCCATTCTTCCTGCCATTCAAGCATGAGCAGCTCTCTAGGTTAATTAGCCTGCTGAGTAAATAACATCGGGTAATGTGCCCAGTGATGTGTTGGCATCGCATCTTGTGTGTGGCCCTTCCTTGCGCCCCTTGTCTCCAGAGTTGGGCTCCGGCCCCTGTTCGATATGATCACCTTCACATGAGCGGCTTTAAGAAGCTTGATTCCTACATCAGTTCTTGTAAACCCAACCTTCTGGCCATTTGCCGTGAGCTGACGATACTTCAACGCCCTCGTTACATCCATTGGGGTGCCGACAACAAAAAACCCAGCCGGTTGGTGCCCCTCTTCCTGCAAGCACATTGTCCACAACTGAAACCCACTTTGACCTGCTAAATATGAGCTCTTTATATACCGAAAAAGCCCCACTCAACGATAAGTTGACTTCGGACAACAGTCTGGACCTACTCTGCCTAACATAGACCTGGCATCATAAAGATGATTTTCTCACATTGAATCAGGCCATACAACTAAACTTTGCACTCCATCAGAAGGATCATTCACATGGTCGTGGTGTCGGCCTCGAAGTTTTCCACTATGTGTCTGCCGACATCCAACCGATTCCGTCGCCGACTTTCAATTCATTCGAGCAGATTGTCTCTGGATTGGAGGTCGGCTCAACCTGTGAAGTTGGTTCTGGTGTACTGCCCACCTGGAGCCTCCTCATCTTTTGTCAATGCACTATCTGAGCTGCTCTCTAAGATGTGCTCCGATTCTGAAAACATCCTGATTCTTGGCACTTTCAAGATCCATGCTGACTCTCTGAAGAGCCTTCTTGCAAGAGGTCTTATGGCTATTCTGACCTCACTTGGCTTCACTCAAAACATGACATCTCACAGATGCGGCCATACTCTCGATTTGATTTGATCATGGGGAATATCGGTAACAAACCTAATCCATCACTTATCCAGGTTTGTCTGATCACCTCGCTGTGTGTTTTTATTTTCAAGTACGACCTCCAATTTCCATCACCAAGCACAAAATCCAATTTCGAAACCTTAATGCCCTCACTCAAGACATATTCACCGCAGCAATCAACAGTACATCTCTCTCCGCCTCGGCTTACTCTGCCTCTGATGCTACAGCACAAACTTACAACAACGTGCTCTCAAGAATACGGGATGATTTGGCCTCATTAAAATCACGCTACGTCTCAGGCGGAAAAACTATCCACCTGGTATACTGCTGAACTCCATAAATACAAGGCGAATGCACGCAGGGCTGAACGGACTTGAAGAAAATTTAGCCTTACCATTCATGGTCAAATCTTTAAGGAACAGCTCATCAGCTACCGTAAGGCACTTAACTGTACCCATACCAGACATCTTTCCAGCAATCTGGCTGACACTTGTGACAGGCCCAAGTTTCTTTTCTCCACCATTAATCAGCTCCTTCATCCAACCAGTCACTTGCCCTCACCTCCCTTCACTAATAAAGATGAGGCGGATCAGTTGATTCAGTTTTTCTCACTAATAAAGATGAGGCGGATCAGTTGATTCAGTTTTTCTCAGAAAAAACTGAAGCCCACCGTATCTCTACTCAGCCAAAACCACCAACCCATACCTCAAGAAATGTTCCGCCACAATCCTTAACCTCAAAACTCCTGGAATTTTCGAATTAATGGAATCAAGGTCTTTTCTTTAGTTACCAGATCTCGGCCCACAAACTGCTCCCTGGATCACTTCCCATCTAAAATCATCCGGGCAAATTTAAAATCCCTTGCCGCATTCGACACGAATCTCTTTAAGAACTCACTTCGCTCTGGTATCGTTTCTCCGCTATTCAAATGTGCTGCAGTTACCCCACTACTTAGAAAACCTGGCCTTGATTGCCACATCCCTGATAATTATCACCCCATCTCCAATCTACCATTCGTCTCTGAGGTCCTTGAATGCGCTGTAGCTGCACAACTCCAGAAACACGTTCTCAACAATGATCTCCTTGATGCCTTCCAATCTGGGTTCAGATTCGGCCACAGTACTGAAACTGCTCTGGTAAAAGTAGTTGATGACTTACTTATCTCTGCTCATGAAGGCTTGCCAAGTTTCTTGTCCTGGACATGAGAACTGCCTTCGATACCATTGACCACCCGATCTTACTTCAGCGACTTGAGGGTATAGGGGTCGCTGGGCTGTGTCCTGCATTGACTGAGCTCCTACCTCTCCAACTGGAAGCAGTTCATCAGCCTCAGAGGACAAAACTCAGAAATCCATCCTATTTTTTCAGGAGTTTCTCATGGTTCAGCTCTCAGCACACTCCTCTTTAGCATCTACAGTCATATCCTGTGCAGCCTCAATCATTGCTATGCCGATGACATCCAAATCTATATCCACGCAAAGCCATCCATCAATGCGTCTGGTCTTTCCATGTCGTCATCACTGTCAACTGTGCTCAATTCAAATTACCTAACACTCAATGGCAACAAAACAGACATTTTGCTTAACGGAACCCTGCACCAATTATCCAAGGCTGAACCTATCCAATTGATTCTTGACGACCAGACCATTGAGTGGCTAAGGCAGTTCGGAGTCTATGAAAGATTCTTGATTCCTCACTCAGCTTCGGGACACACATGAAAGGGTGGCGAAGGTAGCCTATTTCTATCTCAGAAATATAGCCAGACTGCGCAACATCCCGTCACCCTATCATGCTGAGAAGCTAATACACATCTTCATCTCCTCACGAATCGATTACTGCAATGCACTGCTCCCTGGCACCCCAATCTGATCAATCGTCTCCAACGTGTGCAGAATGCAGCTACTAGAATCCTCACTCGCACACTCATCCACAATCACATATCCCCAGTACTAAGGTCTCTCCACTGACTACCGGTTCAATACAGGATTGAATTCAAGATCCTCCTTCCCACTTTCAAGGCTCTCACTGGCACTACTCCGACATACATCCATGACCTACTTCAGGCATCCTCCTCAACATGACAACTTCATTCCTGCAATATGGGCTTGACGCATGTGCGCAGATCGCGCCTCCATTCGATGGGTGACAAAGCCTTCTCGCGCGCTGCTCCCAGACTCTGACATGCCCTTCCATTGCAAAGTCCCTAGGCATCTTCATATCTCGTCTCAAGAGTCACTTGTTCTGTAAGGCTTTCAACCCCTCTGGCTAGGACTGTTGATGCTGCTCAATGTTGTATTGAAGGGATGATGACTTTCTGTGGACCTGCGCCTGCTCGGAAACATTTATTCCTTGTTTGTTGAAGAATAAAAATTTTATTTCAAACTTTCTTCTCTTACATTATGTCCTATAATTTATTGCTGCTATTTGACTTTCAGTTGAACTGTCCTGATGTTGTTGTTGACATGCCGTTTTCTCCACAGCTCGCATTTGTAAAAAAAAAAAACCCAAAACAAGTTATTGTTGCTGATTTTCCGTTCTTATGTCAGTTGTTGATATGCCGTTCTCTCCGCAGCTCTGTGCAGTGCTTTGTGACCCTCGGGTGAAAAGCGCTCTATAAATGCAATTATTAATAATAACAATCCGGCGATGGACTGGCGTCCCGTCGTCGGGTGTATTCCTGCCTTACGCCCTGTGTTTCCGGGATAGGCTCCGGCTCACCGTGACCCTATATAGGATTAAACGGTTTCAGATGAGATGAGATGAGAGATAATAACAATATTCGAATTTCTAATGCTCCTTTCATCCGAGGGTCACCAAGTGCTACGCAAAGTTGTGGAGGGAATGGCATGTCAACAACATCAGAAAAGATCAATTTAAAAAAAAATTACCAGAAATCAATGAAGGGCATCAAATAGAACAAAAATTGTTAAAACAAGTGAAGTATGAAATAAGTGTTCCTGTGCAGACACGGGTCAACTGTGTGTCATCATCCAAGCCCAGAGCAGTGAACAACATCAGCAGTCTTAGTCAGAGGACGTCAAGGCCTTACTAAACAAGTGAGTCTTGAGACGAGATTTGAAGATCCCCAGTAATTCGGATGACCGAATTTCCAATGGAAGGGGGTTCCATAGCCTGGGAGCCGTGCATGAGAAGACTGTCACCCGTCGAATGGAGGTGTGAACTCGATACATGCAGCAAACATGTATTGCAGGATCAAAGTTGTCGTGTTGAAGCGAGTGCCTGAAGTAGGTCACGGATGTGTTTCATGGGAGCGCCAGCGAGAGCCTTGTAGGTTAGGAGGGTCGTGAATTCAATCCTCTAACCATTAGCCAGTGGAGAGACGTCATCTCTGGGGATCTGTGATCATGCATGGGAATGTGAGTGAGGGCTCTACTTTCTGGTAGGGATGGCAGGGATCCTAAGAAGTAGTGCATTGCAATACTCGATTCGGGAAAAAATGAAAATGTGGATTAGCTTCTCGGCATTACAGCATGATGGGATTTTGCGCAGTCTAGCTATATTTCTGAGCTAGAAATATGCTATCTTCGTCACCTTAGTGATGTCTCCAAAGTGAGCGAGGAATAATCACTCCTAGACTCTGGACTGCCATGGCAACTTCAATAGTCTGGTCATCAAGCATCAAATGGATGGGTTCAGCCTTGGACAATTGGTACAGGTTTGGACAAGCAAAAGTTCTGTTTTGTCACGATTTATTTTTAAGACATTTGAATTGAGCCAGGCCTTCACATTTGAATGGCTTTGCATGGATATAGATTTGGATGTCTTCGGCACAGCAATGGCAACTTAGATTCAGGCTGTGCGGGATATGGCCAAGTGGTTTTATGTAGATGATGAAGAGAAATGGGCTGAGGACTGAACCCTGAAAAACCCCAGACAAACAGCTTCCGGATGGAGAGGTAGGAGCTCAGCCAGTGCAGGCCACAACCAGAGACCCCTATATATCCAGTCATTCAAGTTTAATAGGGTGATCAATGGTACCAAATGCTGTTCTTAGCTCCAAGAGGACAAAAATACTGGACAAGCTTTCATCAGCAGCGACAAGTAGGTCATGAACAACTTTTACCACAGCGGTTTCAGTACTATGACCAGATTTGAACCCAGATTGGAAGAGATAGAGGAAGTCATTGTTGAGGACGTGTTTGCTGAGTTATATGGCTACTGCACACTCAAGGACCTTCAGCGTGAATGGTAAATTGGAGATGGGTCGATTATTATCAGGGATGTTGCAATCGAGACCAAGTTTTTTGAGCAGAGGGGTAACTGAAGCACATTGAATAGTGGAGGAACAATGCTGGAGCGAAGTGAGTTGCTGAAGAGATTTGTGACGTATGTGACAAGGGATTTGAAGTTTGCCTGCATAAGTTTGGATAGAGCAGTTTGTAGACCGAGGTCTGGTAACTAACAACACCAGATACCATTAACTCAAAACATTTCATGAGTTTTGAGATCAGGGTAATAGAGGTGCTGAGGTAGTGGGTGCAGGTTGAGACTTGGTTGAGATGTAGTAGGCTTCGGTTTTGTCTGAAATACCGAACCAACTTAGCTGTCTGTTTTTTTATTAATGGAGAGAGGTGAAGGTTAATGGCTGAGTGGATGAAGAAGCCGATAGATGGTCGAGAAGAGGATCTTGGGCTTCTCCCAGGGCGTAGCGCTCATCCACCATAGCAGGTATATGATATTTGTTTTTTTTCTGAGGAAAAGGGAAGAGGAGGAGAGGGTGCGAGAGCAGTGGGGGACCCATGGTTATGAGACACACGAGCGCTCCATACGGCGTCATGCTTCCACGGATTCACATATGCAAACACTGCCTTGCTCTAAATCTTTAATTGCTAATGAAAGTGTTTGTTACCAAATACTGGATGAAAACATAACAAATTAATTTTTTTTATAAATTATATCAGTTTAATGGTTTGAAGCCATTAATTTTGTATCAGTATTAAATAACGCAATTGTATCCAGTTATATATGACAATCTCATTTGATTCTAATTTAAACTTTTAAATTGACAATTGCATAAATGTCATAATCAGCTAACACTGAAAATAGATGACGTTATTAAAAACCAATAACGGGTTTTCAATCCACTCAAACAGCTCATCTCAACAGTCGAGTTAATTTTTACAATTTTATCATTTTCACATCCACCACAATCCCAATCTAAATTACACATGTCAAAGTCGCAATTCTGTAGCATAAGGGTCATCCTCATGCTAGACCTTGATTTCTCTTCGAATAATTTCCATTTAATACTTATAGCATGGTGCTGAATTTTCCCCCCAATATCGTTAATAATAATAAAATTACATTGATCAATATGCCTAAGGCTTACTCAATTCTTACAAATACAATTAGCAAAGTTGACTGTTTGACTATATTCCAGAAGGTAATTAGAGTAATACATCACGTATTAAATGTGATGCTATTCCAGTGCTACATTACATTTTTACGTAAACTAATACTTTCCGTTCTTCATTAAAATGTGTCCTATACGAAATTAATGTTTGGCATCAATAATGCAAATTATGCAGACAGAAAAGCAATTTATAAAATATAGTACAATATTTTTTGTTCTACATTACATTCACCAACGACACAAGTTTAATATCATTTCGCTGTCATGCTAAAATTTAGAAATTCTGCACATTTAATACATCTTCGATTTTATTTAAATATCGAACAATAAGAGCAAAACATCAATGTTTTGCAGCCGTTTCAAATTTAAATTGCTATCTTCCTTGCTAATTAACGCTTATTTAATTTGTACACCTTTCTTTATCCCTTTAAATGTCCTCCTGTAGATTATGTACACTATATGTTTCATCTATTTCTACCTTGGACCACAACAGCAAAACACATTTTCTCTCCGCGGATACTTGTACACGGGTGGCGCGGTGGCCCAGTGGTTAG
>JAZEWT010000005.1:10116107-10145993 GCA_036362905.1 Mordacia mordax
CCGGGACCTTGTTGCTGTGAGGCGTCAGCGCTAACCACTGGTCCACCGCGCCGCCCAGATGAGATACTCGTGCAGCTAAAAGGGCTATTGACTGAGTGATTGATTTGTACTGTCCTAATATAAAACACCTCCTTTATAACAGTTAATTGATTAAGATTATCCATCGACTTCACCTTGAATTTAAAGGTTACCGTGAGGTGGCAGATTCTATGCTTGACGATAGTAAAATATATTAGTGTCACATGTGCTTTTGAAGCTACGTGTCTTTCTAGCAGATATTTTTAAAGGGAGATACTGAACACATGTTAGCATCTCTTTCGGTACTTTTTTGCCAGTATACATATATAAGATTATAACAGGTTTTACCGTATCTGGCGATTATGCAGGTGTTAAGATCTTTACACCTGCATACTGAACCAACTTAGCAGGTGTGAAGTACTTAACACCTGCATAATCGCCAGATACGGTAAAACCTGTTGTAATCTTATATATGTATACTGGCAAAAAAAGTACCCATAGTGTTAACAGCCCCACCTAAGCTATAAAGCGTTGATATTGTCCTGAGCTGACTGCTTTTTGGCAGCGACTGACACCGGCAAATAGGCTCAAAAGGAAGCCACTGCCAGGTGAAGGTCGGTCAGTTGAAGGACAATGCATAGGTTATCAAAGCTGCCTGTTTGCATACTTTGCCACTAGTATGTGTGGCTTTTGCAAGCTGGACACATTGTAAAATGTGTCTATTTTGGTGTTTGGGATCTTAACACCTGCATAATCGCCAGATACGGTAAAACCTGTTGTAATCTTACATCTTAGCATCGATGCTGCAAAGCTGTTTGCAAAGACTGCCATCTTCTGGCCATTTCATGATTATCAGTATTGTTATTTTTTATCAAGATATTGATTTGCAAATGGGACACGCGTGACCCAGTCTCCAGATAAAATACATCACACACGCATTGAATATTGTTTTCCACTTGACATTTGTCTACCATTTATATTCGAAGTCACTTTAGCTACTTGATAATGATGTTAGTTCATCGGTGGTGGGCGAGCATCTACGTGTCTCCATTTCAATATGGTAACTGATTTTGCAAAGTTATTTAAAATAACCTTTTGCACAATCGTGTGCATTTCACTGAATACAAGCCATCTAGTCTGCTAGCGTAACAAGGGCAGGTTGAAGCAGCTTGCAGACAAAACGTACCTATGACAGAGAAAGAGATGTGTATTTTGCATGCAACGGTTTAATATTTCAAATAAAATGGCAACCTCATCTGTGTTGCCAACTTTTGGACGGAACTGTATCCATATTGATGGAGGGCATTACGGAAAGCTGATCAGGTAGTCCCAATGATTTTCCAGTGGAAATGTAGCTCCCTGCCAAAATCTTCTCGACCTTCCTCCTGAAATAAACAAAGATACAGGTTTCGTGTTACAACCATTCAGGCATGATGGGATTATACAAACGATGTCACCTAATTTCTTTAAATGTGGTCTCTAAAAATGTAATTCATGTGAGATTCTACGAGAACAAAAGTCATCCCACGTGGTATACATGTGAGTTGCATAAAGATGTGAGCAGTGAACCGCACCTGCATTCAACCAAAACTATTACAAAAGCCATGAACTAATAATTACAGTACTTAAAATACAATTCAACCATGAAAGAATTGCCACAGCATTTGCAGAATCTTCTACACTATTAAAATGGGGGGGGGGGGGTTGTCGAATGAGCCCAATTTGCAGCAATGTATAGTCTTTGCTCGAAAACCTGAAAAATATCTAGCTACTTCAATAATACCCTTCTAGATGACTCAGTGGAAGATTGAACGGCTCTCAATCGACAGGTTGAGTTCAAATCCGAGTATGGCATTGACTAAGCCCATCCTTCTGGGATTCGTAAAATGAGAATCATTATGTGGGTAAGTCTCGAGTTGTTCTGTGAATAGCCTTGCCCCATTGTCTCTGGAATAACGACTTTCTACAGGTGGCTCGGAGATAAAAATAGATGAGCACCGCAGCAACTCAGGGAATCAGGTTGCTGTGCTAAAATGGATTAATGTTATTTTTTAACATGCAAATGAGAATTGTGAGCCAGCGGTATCTCTATGGGATTCCAGAAGCTGAAAACCTACAGCTGATGAAGCGCTTTGTCTTCCCTCCCAACTGATAGCAATGGGACCTGTACACATATGAAGCGGTCAGCACTAAATTAAATTATACACATAACTCTGCCTACCAAATAATTACAGTATCAGTTGTATTGAATGCATGTTTAAACAAATTCTAGCAGAACACTAAAAGTAGAGTAGAAATTACAAAGCACTGCAATGTGCTATGAACCGAGAACCTGAGTTTGATTCTCAGAGTGCAGTACATCGTTGGTAAGAGGTCGTCACCACTACCCACCCTCATCCCCTTCACCAACCAGGACTAACCAATGAATTAAAGCAACTAACGCAGAGTGGAGATCGATGCCTTCATCCAGCAGTGGATTTACGACTTCTAATTTATTTGTATCTTATTTCCACATAGATATTGTTTACGAGAACTTCTCGCCATACCTGTTATTTCAATAGTAATGTAATACATCAATCGTAATGCGGTGACAAATATATAGTTCACTGTAATAAAAAAATGTCGAATATATGAGTTTATGTTTTATGGCAAAAACACCTACTAAGCATTTCATATTATCCTATCTCAGAAGCTAAGCACTGGCACGTTTTCATAGGACCATGGGCTATGTGGTGGGTTTAAAAGAGAATTGCAGCAACATCATCGAGTGTTGCACCGCACCTGCAATGTGAATGCTCCTCACCTTCACCTACTCGCACTGACCACTCTGGTAAATATGGTAAAATAACCCTCACGAGCCACACGGTGTGGGCAGCCTCTCAAACAATAGTGGATTGCCAAGATGCCTATTCATTTTATCGGTTACACGTATACACATTTAACTAAGTGACCATATATATAAAGTATAGTATACTGTTTTCAAAGCGTGCATTGATCTCTTGGTATGGGGCTGTTTCAGAAACACCTCAGTATTCTGTGTGCTTGAAGCCAAGTGTATAATGGCACATCTGCTGTACAGGTAATAGCCGTAAGGAAGATGTATACTTATCATAATTAAAAGTTATTTGGCAGCAAACATGCACATTCATAATGCGTTTAATTTAACGGCAACTGCAATTACTCGTCACAGAACATCATGTTATTCACCGATAATGCATACATCGTATGCACAGCAGTTATGTCTAACAACTACACGAATTAATACAGTTTATATATACTCTACTGGCCTCGACAAACAGTGCGTCGCAAAGCCAGCCAGTGAGATTGTCGGGCAGCACGAGAGACCCCGGTTCCCTTCATCCGCATCCCAATGCTCCCGGTCCGATCGCGCTAGTGTGGAGGCTTCCTCTTCTCCACCGACGAGAGGTAAGTTAATCCGAGACGCTTTCCGCATTTTTATCACCGCCTTTATTTGCACAACACAACACTACAACCAACACAACACCTCATCTCATCTCATTATCTGAAACCGCTTAATCCTATATAGGGTCACGGTGAGCCGGAGCCTATCCCGGAAACACAGGGCGTAAGGCAGGAATACACCCGACGACGGGACGCCAGTCCATCGCCGGGCATTGCGGGACAATTTTAGTCTGCGAGCCAATCAACCTATCCAGGAGCATGTTTTTGGACTGTGGGAGGAAACCGGAGTGCCCGGCGAAAACCCACGCGGACACGGGGAGAGCATGCAAACTCCACACAGAAAGGCACCCAAGCCGAGAGATTCGAACCCGGGACCTTCTTGCTGTGAGGCGTCAGCGCTAACCACTGGGCCACCGCGCCGCCCCCAACACAATACCTACTGGGCAATTTGAACTCAAACACCACACTCCGCGCTTTGCGCTCGAACCGACTCCTCACATCTCGCTACTCCGCCAAACCAGAGCACTCTCTCCGCAGTCTTTCACACCCAGAACCTCCTGTCAAACTCATGTCACACCAACCATGCGAATCTCTCTCTCTCCCGTCTTTTATCTACCACCACCCTCGCACATGCGTGACGTCTGATCTGACATCCTGTTTACCACCAATTAACGCACCTGACGTCCTCTTGGAAAACCGGTCCTTCCGGCCCGCAACCGGTTTTAATACTAATGATTGGCACCACAAGTCCGCCCCCCCCCCGGCAGCAAAGTCCGCTCCGGGCTCTCCGCCGCCGTTGTGACAACTCCCAACCGCCGTCACACAGTCCAGGAGATGCCCCGGAGGCCCTCTCAGCCACACGATCCCCACGGGACCATTTGACGCCTCTGTGGTTACCGCAGTCTCCGTGCTCGACGGGCCTGTGGGAAGGCTAATGGGGCCCACAAGGTTGCTGTGGTATGACCAGTGAGCAGAACATTATTCAGGGAAACATCTGAGAATTGAACACTGGAGTAGAACACCACGGGCGACACGGTGGCCCACTGGGTAGGGCTGTTACCTAACAGCGAGAATGTCCCGGGTTCGAATCTCGGCCAGGGTGCTTTTTGTGTGGAGTTTGCATGTTCTCCCCGTGTCTGCGTGGGTTTTCGCCGGGCACTCCGGTTTCCTCCCACAGTCCAAAAAACATGCTGCTGCATAGATTAATTGGCTTGCAGACTAAATTGCTCGCAGAGCCCGATGATGAACTGGCGTCCCATCATGGGTATATCCCTGCCTTGCGCCCTGTGTCTGCCGGCATAGGCTCCGGCTCACCGCGACCCTGTACAGGACTAAGCGGTTTCTGACAATAAAATGAGATGAAGTATGTAAACAAATGTTAGGCCTTATAACCTGAGCCACCCTACACCGCCACGAAGCGGCCAGGTTACCCACTGCAGAGTTAAGGAATAGGGGGGCGAGGGGGCGTCAGCTTTCTTGTCTCGTGATATGGTGACTCAGCGTTCCATTGTCATGCGTGGGTCTCGTGACGATGCATAAGGTTAATGATTAACATCCGGGCCGCCACGGACGGGGGAGGGGGGTTAAAGACGGGAGCGAGGGGGTCTTTGGTTGAAGCCGGTTACACAGACATACTTTCAATGAACAGCATACCGACACTCAGCAAAAGAGGTGAACACAGGTCACCTCGACTCAGACACAATTTCATTTCTCAGAGGATGTGGAACAACAGACGGACTAATTTTTTTCCTATCTGAAAAACTGTCAGCATCCTGTGCATTTGTGAGGAAATTGAATCGCTGCCAGGGTGACGATTTGATTGGTCAAGAGAAATGATATTGAAAACGATATAAGGCACGGGGTTGCACGAGACGGGTACTCGAGACTAAATTCCGACCCAAGACCCAGCGGGCACCGATCAGCCCATAGAGACAGACGAAGACAGGAACAGAGACAGGGCTGTTCAACTCGCCACAAAATGTACCCTCGACAACAGCGCGACACAGAGTGAGCAACGCCAGTGGGTCATTGACCATCCGCTTGCTGACTGGCCCGCGCGAGCGACTCAGCCTGCAAAGAGCTCAGACGACGGCGATCAAGCAACTTGCAGAGGACCCAGAGAATGGCGATCAAGCGATCTACGGCGGACACCGGCGAGCGAGTGATTACCGTGGGGTGCAGACAATGGCAAAAAATGTTTTCTCCGCAATAAATGTGCGGGGTCCGTGTGAGATAGCCAACTGGTGTGGTGCGTGCAACACCGTCCCACCACCTTCAAAGGGACTATAGAACAAGCACTATGTCTCAAGTCACACGCATATGCACACCCGTACACCCACGAGCACGCATTATTCTCTAGACATAATTGCACAAGGATTTTTTGCTGCAGTATAGGTAATATCTTGTCTTACATGACAACATAATTCCACAGTTCAGTATAGATCATATTCTGCCGATTAGACAAGTGATGGTTAATGGTTGTGCTATCATATCTATTGGGTAATTAAATTGATGATGTTCATTCAATCGTTGTATTGCCTCTCAACCTGTTTGTATGGTTGCCTGGCTCCTTACCTCTCCTCCCAAAAGGCCTTCAGTCTCCTTTCTGAAGCGTCCTACCTTGGGCCATCTCCACACAATGATCCCAATCATTGTCGAAAATAACTCCCACTTAAACGGTTGCGTTAGTGACAGTTCTTCTTAAACGGGTCTCTCGCGTACTTTTCTCAAGGGTAATTGTGAGACAAACCGTTGTCTCTTATCAGACTGAATGGGGTCTTCCCATCTTCACACTTGTTTACAGGGTTACTAAGCCTATCCCTAAAGATGCAGAGTGCAAGACATGGGTAAACCCAGGATCAGACGCCCGTCCATCACTGGACACCGGGGGCAATTTTGTTAGACCAATTAACCTCGAACGCATCTATTTGGACTGTAGGAGGAAACTGGAGTACCCAGAAAAACCCACGCAGACACATCTCTTATCGTGTCATATGCTGAATCGATACACCTTGAATGCAACAATGAATCTTGTAAACAAGACCGCTCATTGTTGTCAGTTAGTTAGTTGCAATTTAAGCTGGAAGGAACCATTAAGCTCTGTAGCTCTTCTTAACAGTTGTCCAGCGAGGAGGAGTAAGCAAACTATAACACTTAATGGCATGGGGGGGTAACTTAGAATCAGTTACTTAGGTAGCATTTCTTTGGACTTTGGGAGGAAATCGGAGTATCTGACAATAACAGGGACAACATAAAACGGGGAGATCATTTTTTTAAAAAGCAGAGAATAGAATTCGCGTCCTTCTAGCTGTGAGGCTGCAGCACTACTTACCACAACACCGTGTTGCCACTAATTCCTTAACACCGAGCGTCGTGTTAATACATTTTACTCAGTGTGAACCATCTGATTTGACTCTAAGAATCGTACATAGTAATAGGCTATCAATAATATAATTTCCCATTGTCCAGATCTCCGTGGTATATTGAAACAGTTAATTTAAAACTGCTCAACTTAAATTAGTGTTTACTTATGTATATATATAAATCACTTCGTAATACAAAGCTTAAATAGCTTCAATATATTTAAACGCACAGGCGGCATGCTCTGTTCAATTTATATGTTGATGAAATGTGCGTAATCACGCGTGTTTAGTTTTCCTTGAAAAATGTGGCATGCATTGCCGTTTAAAAAACATGTAAAAAAAGGCACATTTTACGATTGAACTGTGAACATTGCACCTGAATGCTTGAGAGAAATACAATCGACGAAGCACACAAATCTGCGCTTGTTTAGGCTCATGGAGTGCACAGAGAACTGCCATCAATGCAACGCGGACAGCGTACTTGGGTTTGGTATTTTAATGCTGTTAAAGTGTCCTTTGTTAATGTACTTAGAAAAAAAACATGGGTTTTATCCGTTTACTCTACCGTGATGTATTATTGCGGGCTGTTGCAATGAAAAATTGCAGTCATAAATGCACTGTCCTCTGAATAAAAAAAACGTTTGTGGTGGAAATGTAATATGTGGCTGAGAGAATGATGTATGAAATAGTGTGTATGTAGAATATTCAAGTCCTTTGTGGTGTTTCTGCACACGATGTACTAGTTTTGACCTAATTAATATAATGCTATCAACATTATTTTGAACTGAAAAAATCCGTCAGTGAAATTTGAAATCTTTTTCAGATAGCATGCATCAGATTGGCTTTTACGTTCAAATTTCAATGTGAATTACTATATTTGCCAGCTTATAACATGCTCTGGAAGGTACGAGGAACTGAGAAAATGTGTTTTGTTTAAGTGTTCGTAATTGGGATAAGTTATGCTACTATCGTAAGCTGTCTTCCAAATCAGTATTATGCAAGGAGAAGTCGCAGTGTGGGCGGCGCGGTGGCCCAGAGGTTAGCGCTGACGCCTCACAGCAAGAAGGTCCCGGGTTCAAATCTCTCGGCTCGGGTGCCTTTCTGTGTGGAGTTTGCATGCTCTCCCCGTGTCCGCGTGGGTTTTCGCCGGGTACTCCGGTTGCCTCCCACAGTCCAAAAGCATGCTCCTGGATAGGTTGATTGGCTCACAGACTAAAATTGTCCCGCATTGCCCAGCGATGGACTGGCGTCCCGTCGTCGGGTGTATTCCTGCCTTACGCCCTGTGTTTCCGGGATAGGCTCCGGCTCACCGTGACCCTATATAGGATTAAGCGGTTTCAGATAATGAGATGAGATGAGAAGTCGCAGTGTGCCGCGGATTGCAGGACCCACAAAACGTGGATTACTGGAGTTAATAATAATAATAGTTTTTACAATTCTAGAGCGCTTTTCACCCGAAGGTCACATAGCGCTGCTCATAACTGTGGAGTAAACGACATATCAACGACAATATTAGCATATATAAATTCGAGCAAAAAAAAGGCTATAAATCAATGAAGGACCTAAAATAACAGATAAAATAATTGCTAAACAAATAAAGGAATACATCTCATCTCATTGTCTGAAACCGCTTAGTCCTATACAGGGTCACGGTGAAGCCGGAGCCTATCCCGGCAGACACAGGGCGCAAGGCAAGATATACCGACGATGGGACGCCAGTCCATCGCCGGGCACTGCGGGGCAATTTAGCCTGCGAGCCAATTAACCTATGTAGCAGCATGCTTTTTGGACTGTGGGAGGAAAACAGAGTGCCCGGCGTAAACCCACGCGGACACGGGGAGAGCATGCAAACTCCACACAGAAAGGCACCCGAGCCGAGAGATTCGAACCCGGGACCTTCTTGCTGTGAGGCGACAGCGCTACCCACTGGGGCACCGCAAGAGATCGTGGCTTAAAAATCTGGCTCGCGTCTCTTTCTCTCTGGAGTCGAAATGTTCTCCCGTGTCCGCGTGCATTTTCGTTGAGCCCACAAATGCAATTATTATTATTAGTAGTAGTCCAGTTTCCTCCCACAGTCCCAATACCTTCTTTCCCAGTTGAATTGCCCAGACTAGGCGAGTTGCCCCGAGGTGTCATAGCTTTTGCCCACGCCTCCTCCGCTGGACAACTGTTAAAAGGAGCCACGTGGTCCGAACGATTTCGTTCGAGCTTTTCGTCAAAACGTCGCCGCCAACCCAGCGAGTTGACAGCTCGTTGACACGAGTTGCGTGACGTGGCGCGTCATCGTCGGGCACGTGATTGCGCGCGCGCGCGCGCACGGAGGAAGGGGGGGGGAGGCGGGCAGTGGAGTCGCGCGCAACACTGGTGGCGGTCGGGCGAGAGTCGGCGGCGACTGCGGTCAACAAGGCTCGCAGACGACAGCGATCGCGGACCATGTTGGACTTTTTCACGATATTCAGTAAAGGCGGCATCGTCCTATGGTGCTTTCAAGGCGTGAACGGCTGCTTCACGGAGCCCGTCAACGCTCTCATACGAAGCGTTATACTGCAGGTGAGAGACGAGGCCCCGGCTCGAGCCACGGTGCTCGCCTGAGCGGCCTGCCCGCCACCCCCCACCCCGGCCCGCGGGGCCGCGGCCAGGCGCACCGGCCCCTACCCCGCGTGCGGCCCCCATGGCATCGAATGACGTGGACTTAAAATTACGGCGGTGATGACGGCGGCGGCGGCGGCTACTTTGGTTTTTAATATTGAACACTTTCAAACATGTTATCCGTGACGTACGTCTTTTAAGACGGTAATGATTAAAGTGTTGAGGATTGTGACGAGAGGCCGTTGCTGCGTTTTGACATTTGCGGGTCTTGGAGAGAGACTAACATTTCGTTCGAGATTCTCGTTTTGCATGGACTTTACCCGGTTTCCTGCAATGACGAATTCGCCAAGTAGCTCAATCTCATTGTGCTTAAACATTTCCAGAAACTCAATGACACTTTTATGGGCGAATATTATAGGCTTATACATAATGTCAGTTTTTAAATAGCGTTGGGAACGTCTCATAAGAGCTGCTCTTTCAGGATAGCCGTGGCGAAAGACCAACTCTTAAGAGCAATTTTCATCGAGCCGTGAAAACCTTCCACTGACAAACGACTCGGCTATGGGATTTCTGTACAGTTGTTGGGGAACTTTTTTGCTTTAAAGAGGAAACCTGTATTCGTTTATTTTCATCTCCAGTGATGTGTCGCTCTCTTAAATACTTATAGGTTGTTATTGATGGACAGAAACACGCATTCACGTGCCGGACTATCTGACATATTGCTGATGAGAAGAGAGAAAAAAAATGCAATGCCACGCAATCGCAGTAACGGGATATATGGCCGTAATGTTTTACAAACGTTATACGTTGGTTGGATCAGTCCGCAATCCATATCCGACGCACGTCCCCACTGTCAACATATAAGCGCTGTTATATGTTGTTGGTTTGTAATATTCGAGGCCTAATAAATGCATGTGTTCAAATAAAATAACCATCAGGTGGTTGGTTGTGTTCCCGTTGCCCAGTGGACGATCGCATTTTCCCGGTAGGCTGTTTAAACATTCATAGCATGGCAGCAGGCCTTTCGGGTTCACTTAATCCTTCGCCTTTTTTCCCCTTCCGTAGGAAAAGGGCAGCAATAACTCCTTTAGTCATGAAGCTCTGATGCTAAAGTACAAGTTGGACAATGAGTTCGAACTTGTCTTCGTGGTAAGTTCTGTATATGCGTCGCCTGTATAATGATACTGACAGATATGTGTTGCTGTGGAGCACATGTATTTATTGAACAATATTTAATGATGTATTAGATTTCTTTTGAAAAACACAGGGTGAAAGGTGCTTTAGAAATGCATATGGTATAAGACACAAATACACGTCCTGAAATAAATAAATCGCGCAAGAAAGCTTTTTTTTTTTGCGCCGATAGGTCAAACATATGTTACAGAGAACATGTAGATACAATTTTAAATATTGAAGTAAGCAAAGAGCACGGAAGGTGTCATTAATAGGTTCTTGAACCACATGGCAGCAGAGAAACACCGCTTCAGTGTGAATGAATAATATGCGTGACAAAATACAGTTGGGCCTTGGTAGCGTGCCTCTGTAACAATATGATTAACGTGCATATGGTAGAGAGAGTTTAGTACTGACTGAGCCAGTAATGTCCCAAGCTTTATGGACCCGCGGACCATTGTGCAGTCTCTTTGTTATCTCTTTTTTTTGAACATCGGTTGTATCTGCAACAGTTCCACAGCATTTAGTACCACAGATTTGGAACCACTGCACTACATAATCTACGTAAGCCTGCTGTCAATAAGAAACTTGTTCCATATGGCAGGAGCAGGATACTATATGGGAGGTTGAGACAATGTCTTTTAAGATATAAGGTAAATTAAGCCAACAAAATGTTTCTGAATTTACTCAATGGTTTCATATTACAGTTATTCAAAAGAAGAACTTACTCATTGTTGAGCATCTGTACTTGGAGATTATACGCAATCCATATTTTTATGAAAAAAGTTATGAAAGAGGCATTTTGGATTAACGGTGTTTGTACAAACATATACATTACTTTGGACAGTCACTGTAGATGAACAACACGTTTTAAGCTAAACCATGCAGAATCGCCACATGCATCCAGTATGGAAGACAACGTTGCTAAGGTGATAGAAGGAACACTTGACACAGCTCTCCCGACAGAACAGCTATGGAGAGCAAGTCTCAATTAGGTGGTAACATGCAGACTTTATTTTAGAACACTTATTGATCGAGCAGTAGTTTGGGCACTGTAATATTACCTGGCCACTGCTGCCATCAGCATCAGATAAAAATTGAACTGATCCCGGGCTCCAACTTTGAACAACCAGCTCTGCCATTGCAGTAAGGTATGATTTTTTTTTTTTTAAACCCATTACTGACACAGCCTTGGCCACTCATTTGGCAGTAGTGTATCAAAATAATACATATGCATTGTGAGGTAGCACAGAGTTTCAGAACAGATCGTGGGTCAAATACAATTGTAATTGTGTCATTTGTAACACTTTGTAGTCACTGAGTGATGGTCATTTAAACTGACAGTGCTGTTCTTTATTGTACTTATAACTGACGCCAGGCCTGGCACAGACATCTGTTTTCAGAGCAGTGTTTTTGCCTCTCATAGGTGGGTTACCAGAAGATTCTTACCCTCACGTACGTTGATAAGTTTGTGGATGATATACACAAGGAGTTTCGGGACAAGTACCGCAATGAGCTGCAACAGAAAGGCGTACTGGGTCTAATAAACGGATCATTTGAGTTCACGGCTGATTTTGAGAGTCTGCTCAGGTAGGCACAGCTGCTCTGATGCACAACTGTTTTATTGAGGTGTTAAGCTTTATTGACTTTATTATTTCGGTTGCTTATTTATGTTGTTAAATATTTCTGACTTGTATATAAGCATTGAAGGGCGGCATGGTGGCCCAGTGGGTAGCACTGTCGCCCCACAGCAAGAAGGTCCCGAGTTCAAATCTCGGCTCGTGTGCCTTTCTGTGTGGAGTTTGCATGTTCTCCCCGTGTCCGCATAGGTTTCCACCGGGCACTCCGGTTTCCTCCCATAGTCCAAAAAACATGCTGCTGCATAGGTTAATTGGCTTGCTGACTAAATTGTTCACAGTGCCAGGTGATGGACTGGTGTCCCATCGTGGGTATATCCCTGCCTTGCACCTTGTGTCTGCCGGCATTGGCTCTGGCTCACCGCGACCCTGTACAGGACTAAGCGGTTTCTGACAATGAGTTGAGATATAAGCTCTGAAGCTTAACAGGAGTGTGCTTTGAATAATATAATATTAACGAATAAAAGGCTGAAGCCCATTAAAGGTATATGTATTCAACTTGTTTCTGTAAGCATATCTCGAGCGAAAGTGATTAATTAATAATTATTTGCCTTAAACACACGGTCATTTTGCAGTGGTGAATGTAACACCAAAGTGCATATACATGACGAAATGTCATCAGGGCGGGTGTTTTTTTGCCCTTCTCAATATCCCATCAATGTCTTGCTATGTCATTTATCACTACAATCTAGTATTAACTGATAAGACTCGTATAGGTAACCTTTTTTGTATCTGGGTTAAAGTTTTAAAATTGATGCTTTCTGAAATGTAGGTTTTCATCAAATTGTATGATTTCTGGGCAAGGTGACCATTCTGGTGATGCACCACATCTTATAACTGTCCATATGTTATTATCTTGCCATAGAACCATAAACATTGTAATGAAGTATTAATTATTACTAAACTTATATATACAACCAAAAAAGCAGCATAATTGGCTTTTGTGCATTTAATTTAATGATGTAGGTTTGTAATGATGTAGGTTTGTAATGATGTAGGTGCATTTGCTTTCTGGACTAAGGACTTATTGTAATGATGTAGGTTTCCACGGCTCGATGCATGATGATTGCTTCGAAAAGATGCTCTCTCGGGACAGCCGCGTCGATCGCTGCCTCTCACCCCATCGCGACGTTTCGCCTCACAAGTTGGAGGCATCCTCAAGCACCTGAAGATGCCTCTAGCGTGTTGCGATGGGGGGAGAGGAAGCGATCGACGCGTCTGTCCCGCGAGAGCAGCTTTTCGAAGCAATCATTAGGACTTAATATTCAGCTTATCTGCAAAACCAATGTATTTAATATTGTACTGAGGGTGCCTCCAACGTGGGAAGTAAAACGAGCGAGAGCCATGGCTATCCCAACAGAGCAGCTTGCGTCGCTGGAAACCTAACGAGGTGGGCTGTAGTGACAATAAAATTAATAGGCCCGGGGTTCGGATGCAGGAGGGTTCAGAATGCTGGTAGTCCGAGACGTCCTAAAGGGGGGATGTAGCTGCACGAGAAACTCAACCAGGCGAGGGACACAGCTGAACATTTACAAGTGGAAGTTTAACAACCCCACTGTCACGGAATTCTGACACCGCACCCCCGCCGCCCGATAGATGTGCGTCGATACACCCTTACCACACTGTTCTAGTTCCCGGTCGCGAGGAAAACACCCTCTCGAGGACTTGTGCACGCCGAACAATCTGCCTCAAAGCCCGTGCACTCACGTGAGTGAGTCTGTGGATCTCAGTCTAGCAAGGAGGTGCACGTGTTGGTGTGTACATGCGTAGAACACTTCGAGTTCCCCAGCCAGGGTGAGGGGTGGTCGCCGTCGATGTTCACATCCTCCCGTAGGACACTGGTTTCCCTCGCGTGCAGACCCCACAGCTCCACGCAGTCAGTGTAGCACCGGGCAGCCCATCTCGTGCGGTCGCTCGCGTTGCCCCAAACGCCACCCTCGTCAGAGCATGTTAAGGCATACTGGCTCAATGATCTGTCATTCGCCGCCGCCGTCACCAGCTTCAAACGCTGTGTTGTTGGGTCTCCTGCTGGCCTGTTCACGGTCGTGTCGAGGTCGGTCGCTGTGGGTGTCGCTCGCGCTGAGCACAGTGTAGCGAATTCGCCGATCTCATCAAAGCGGACGTCGCGTCCATGTCTCGGTCTCGTTCACTGCATGGCATCTCTCCCGAGCGTCTATCCTCTCTGAATCTCTAGCACGTGTGCTTCTCTGCATCTCCATGGTGCCTCTCTGGAGCGTCCCCCTCTGGTGTCTGCTCCTCTACTTTTATCCTGTCTGCCCAAGGGGATCTTTCCGAAAGATCCTCCCCCTCCAGATGAACATTCTAGCACCCGAATATTATAGGTCGCCTCACATGAGTACATCCAATCATCACCTCAGTGGTCCGGGGTATCCCCCAGACCCTCAATCAGGGTGCCCAAATTTGCCAGCACCTGGCACGGAGTGCCCCAGAATAGCCCTCGCACGTGCATAATTGCAATTAGCATCTCAATAGTTCTGCGGAAGCAGGAAGCGCCTTGCCCTCATCTATGGTGCACAACTGCGTGTATGCATACCATATAGGACACGATTTTAATCACACGAATAATACCAAACCGATAAAAAATTCTACCGCACGCATCACACCCATCCGCACAATTGCATAGCAGTTGAGCCCGTGACAGGAACAATATGCACTCATCCATGAACCATTTTACATTACACTAACAAATGAAATGAGTTCATGTATAAGTGGCCTTTAAAAAACGGATGAATTACAATTTTTGTATATTCCATACTTTTCAGTGTTACTTGGCTTTTTGCTTGGTGGAGCTGAATTCACTTATATAATGTGGAGCAGTCGTGCTGGAATACATTTTAGTTTTGCTTTGGGTTTTACCATGACATAAATTTCCATGAAATGTCTTGGTATTTTGCCTTTTTCACCCCCTGTACTTTAAGGGAGGCCACGAAAAGTAGTAAACTGAATGCTCCAACTGTGATGAAGACGTTTGAGCAGTCCCAAAAGTCTCAGAAGACTGTTAAGTCGATGATTAAAGTTACTGGGGAGAAGGAGAACAAGAAAGGAAAATCAGCCAAGAAGGAAAGTAAGCGTGCTTGAGAAAAAAAAGTATTTTACTGTGAGTGTAGTGATTTATATAATCCTTTGAATCACAATCTTGTGTGGTGTTCTCAGTACATACACAATCTTAATTTTAAAATGTTGATTTATATATCAATTTACAGAGTTTGAGCATGGCGACTAATTCCCAGTGCCTGGTTACCACTTTTAAGGTCATATTTGCAAGTATTGTGTTAGTATGGGTTTATAAAGACTGACCAAGAACAATTTAAATTTTGAAACACTGCTTAATTGCTGCACATGAAGTGCTTGTCAAAAGCGTATCTCTGGCATGACAATGAATGCAGGACATATGAGGTTAATACTGACAAAAAAATGTACGTGATTAAATGTGTCAATATTTCCGTTGTAATTTGGTACAAAGAATTTGCTTGAAGCTATTGAAACCTGATTCACATTTGCACAATTAAAAATATATTTTTTGTTATATTTTTCAATGCAGTGTTTATAGACAGTTTAAGTGTGGTTCTTATCTAATTCATGTGTTTTTTTTTGCTGTAGATGGAAAGGAATCACAGACTTTGAAAGCTCCTGTGGCTGAGTCTATGTCCAAGATTTCAGGAAATGATAACCGCAGCTCCAATGGGCTAATAGATGAGAATATTCTTAAAAAACGAGAGGAATTTTTCAGGAAACAGGCAGAAAAGAAGAATATCACTAATAAGACGTGAGTGTGTTAATGAAATTCATGCTTATAAAAATGTTAGCAGAGTTTATAACCATTTTATTTTACATTTGGTCTTTTTAAAAATTGTGGAATATCAATCACATTAAAGTTTTGAGTGAAAGAATAATGTCAATTTTCGAGCAGCCCAAGCTAAGTATTCATGAGGGTTAACAAAAAAAAGGTTGACTTTCTCACACTTTTCTGTGACCAGAAAATCTCCAAAGCCAGCAAAAACAAAAACAGACCGGGTGTGGGATTTCAATGACAAGCCTGTGAAAGGCTTATCTTATGGTCCAACAGAAAACAACGCTGGTACAGAGGACATTTCTACACCAGAGTCTGTGAGTTCTGAAAATTGCACAATCATTACCAACAAATGTGTCCTCGTAAACCTGAATATTTTTGCTTTGTTTTTTTGTCAGTGCATCATGGAGAGTAAAAACTAAGCAATGCTCTACTGCTGTTATGACTCTCCAGACATGGATATATTCATTTTTTGCACACTACCATAGTGGCTGAAGATTGCTTTTGATTTCATGTTGTGGCCTGTGTACATGACCAGCGCGGGATGGTGGGAAGGAGGATTGGAGACCTGCCAAGTATGGAGTATGAGAACATCGAAGATGATGAAGAGAAAGTGGAAAAAGTAGAGAAAGTGGTAGTTCAACAAAAAACTAACAAGCCAAGGTACGCACATTTCATACTTAATTTTTCAAAAATAAAAACCTTAAATTTCTGTCACATTTATGGACTTGCATGTATGTGAGTGCATTTTCGTATGGTCCTCCAGTAGTCGAGGCATAGGGGGCGTGTTTGGCATGCTCAAGGGCCTTGTGGGAGCCAAGAGCTTGACCAGAGAAGACCTGGAGCCTGTGCTAGAGAAGATGAAGGATCATCTCATTGGTCAGTTACAGCAAGACCCATTCAGATTGATAATTGCGTTTAGCTCCCCAACATATTTACATGTATAGGAATAAAATGTCTTATTGCATGATACTAATATTATGGTTGATATTTATATTGTGTATTTTCTCCACTTCAGCCAAAAATGTTGCTGCAGAAATTGCATCGCAGCTGTGTGATTCTGTGGCAAATAAGCTTGCGGGAAAAGTTCTTGGAACTTTCAAAAGTAAGTATACCACAGAGTGTTATACACAGCACTTTAGATGTTTATTTCTTCTGGACTATCACTGTGTATATTACCATTTACAATGTTGGCACGCTGAGGATATTGATTACAGTAACTAACGTCTATATTATTGAGAAAAGAAATATGCAGGCCTAAGCAACAGCAATCCTTATGTTTTCCGATCATTCTAGAAGCCTTTAAATTCAGATAAGATGTAAGCATTTGATGTACTGTTCATCAATAAATCAGTCGCACTAAGTCAGGAAAGGTGGTCTAGTAGCTAGTAAGATATTGGTTGATAGCACCTCCATCTATCCATTCTCATGCCACATATCTGGGTCCGGGTCATGGAGGCAACAGGCTTGGCAGAGCAGCCCAGACATCCTTTTCCCTAACAACTTCCTCCAGCTCTTCCCACGGGATTCCAAGGCGTTCCCAGGCCAGCTGAGAAATATAATCCCTCCAACGGGTCCAAAGTCTGCCCCGTGGTCTCCTCCCAGTTGGCCGTGCCCAGTACATCTCCAGAGGGAGGCGCCCAGGAGGCATCCTAATCAAATACCCAACCACCTCAACTGACTCAATGTAGCGGAGCAGTGGTTTTACTCTGAGATCCTACTGTGTCACTGAGACCCTCACTCTATCTCTAAGGCTGAGACCATCAACCCTGCGGAGGAAAGTCATTTCAGCCACCTGTATCCAGGACCTTACTCTTTCGGTTATCACCCAATGCTCGTGGCCATAGGTGAGGGTTGGAACGAAGACTAACCAATACATTTTGAGCTTTATCTCCCGTCTCGGTTCTCTCTTCACCACCACGGATCGGTACAACGCCTGCATAACTGCAGACGCTCCTCCCATCTGTCTATCAATCTCACACTGCCTTTTACCCTCACCCGTGAACACAACCCCGGGATGCTCACTCACCACCCAGAAGTGGCAAGTTACCTTCTTACAGATGAGAACCATGGCCTCAAATGTAGAGGTGCTTGCTGTCACCCCCACCACATCACACTCAGCCACAAACTGTTTCAGTGCAAGCTGGAGATGACAGTCTGATGAAGCAAATGAGACATCATCTGCATAAAGCAGAGATGCCACCCTCATACCCCATACTGGATACACTTCGGTTCTCAGCTACGCCATCAAGATCACAAACAGAATAGAAGACAAGGTGCACCCTTGGTGGTGGAGCAGTGTGATCCCTCAGTAGTTAGAACACATCCTCCGGGCCCCCCTTTTAAAAAATGTGAGCCACTACCCCTGTCTGTCAATCCACTGGTACAATTCCCGACATTACCCACACGACATTGAAAAAGCATGTTAGCCATGACAGCCCCACAACATCCAGGGCCTTCAGCATTTCTGGGCGGATCTCATCCACTCTTGGAGCTTGGTAGTTATGTAATACCCTCATTACATGTTTGGGGTTCCCAGGTCTGTCCGGCATCCTACCCCACCATCTGATCCAACTCACCACTAGGTAGTGATCGGGAGACATCCCTGCTCTTCTATTCACTCGAGTGTCCAAATCTTATGGCCTCAGATCCGATGAGACAACTGCAAAGGCAGTCATAGACCTTTGGCCCAAGGTGCTCTGGTACCATGAACAGAAGTCCAATAACGGAACAGCTTGGGTTCAGATCGGAAAGGCCATTACTCCCAATCACACCACTGCAGGTTGCTCTATTATTGCCCACATGCGACTCCAGTGTAGGAGAGAGTCAAGTCCTTACAAAGGAATTTGGTTCCAGAGCCAACACTGTGCGTAGAGGTGACCCCAGCTATGTCTGGTCAGAACCTCTGAAGCTCCTACACACGCTCCAGTAACTTATAACCCCAGAGTGAGTACCTTCCACATTCCAAGAGTCAGTTTCCGTTTCCAAGATCCAGCTCACCTCGAGCCTCTCTTCTTCTGCCTGCTGCCCACAAGGCTTTCCACTGGACCCTTACGGTTTTCATTACAGGTGGTGAACCCACAAGGCAGCAGCCCCATGTCACTTTTTTGGGCAATGCCCAACCGAACTACTGGAGTCGCCCAGTAGCCGGACACTTGCCTGCTAACTCTACTGCGGGGCCTAGCTCCAGAAGTAGGCCCTGGTTTCCCTTGTCTGGGCATAGTTCTAGCTGTCTTTGTTCTTTTCATGAGGGTCGTTAGAATCGTTATTTGTCTGGCCCATCATCTGAGGCCAGTCTGCCATGGGTGTCCCTACAAGGCACTGAGGCGTCGAACAATATATCCCCGAGGTTCATTGGGGCACGCAAAACCACCCCCCACCACAATAAAGTTATGATTCTAGGAGAGCGTAGCACCTTCTATTCCCAGTACGTTAATACAGTTCACAGATTAACTTCTACACTTTTGTAGCTGCAAGTGCAAATTGCATGCATGTGTCCTTTGAGAAAAAAAAAGTGAAATGTCATACGGAGATGGGTCCCTACTCTGCACATCTTTGAGTGGAAAAAAATACACTTTTGTCATTTTGTTCTTTGCTACATTATTTAAAGACATGTTATTGCTGTCCCCTATTTCATTTAGCGGTCACATCGACCGTGAAGCAGGCTCTGCAAGACTCGCTCTTAAAAATCCTGCAGCCAAAGCGCCACATTAACATTCTACGTGACGTGATTGAAGCTAAAAAGAAGGGACAGCCCTATGTCATCACCTTTTGTGGTGTCAATGGCGTCGGCAAGTCAACCAACCTTGCCAAGGTAAACTACCGCTTTGAACAGACAGAAATACCACAACACATCTGCTTCCCTGCCTATATAGATGGCATATGAGAATTGCTCTCAAGAACTGCTCTTTCAGCATAGCCATGTTAAGTGTTCCTCCTGTCCTTCGTGACATTTCGCCTCCCACATTGGAGGCATCATCTGGCCTCCAACTTGGGAGGTGAAGTGTCGTGAAGGAGAGACGAGGAACGCTCAACACAGCTCTCCCAATTGGCAGCTTTTGAGAGCAATTCTCTCTATACATCGGGCTGTGAAATCCCACATCAATGTCTGGAATACTAATTTTGTATAAATATATTTCGAGCGGCAAGGTGGTAAAGTGATAACATCTGTGGCTCTAGAATAGAGCTCAAGCCAGTTCCGTTTTTTTCTCAGGCACCTTACTCTGGGAGTTTGTATGTTCTCCCTCTGTTCTGCATGGGTTTCCTCAGGGGTTCTCAAAAAAAAAAAAACCTCAGTTAATTGGTCAATAACATCATAATATATAGGATGGGGTGTCTGGCAAATGTTAGTGCTGGCTAGCTACATGGCTGCGTTCCCCCCACCAAGGCCGTTTCGTCGCTGCTCCCTATCTGTGTCCAAGTGTGGAAATGCGCGCATTACGAATTACATTTCTCCACTATTATTTACAATGAAGGCCACCATGAATATCATTTCGAACGATTGTTTATGCATTGTGTGTGGTACGCACCTGGCTCTGCCTCCTACTATCACAATTGCGTGTGTTGGGCGGCCTGCAGACATGTTTCTGGCTGATCGAGAACGAATTCAGCGTGCTGGTGGCCGCCTGCGACACGTTCCGCGCCGGCGCCGTGGAACAACTGCGCACGCACACACGCCATCTCAATGCGCTCCACCCCCCGGAGCACCACGGGGGCCGAGCCATGGTTCAGCTATTCGAGCGCGGCTATGGGAAGGATGCCGCTGGCATCGCCATGGAAGCCAAGCAGTTTGGTGAGCCAACAAGCCAACAGCAATGCCGCCGCCATGAAGAATCCCCACTATTGTTATACATATGAATCAGCTGATTTTACTCGGTCACTTGGCTGGACTTTCCCACTGGGCTGTATGCAGTAGATATGGTCAGTTTTCCATGCCATGCACATCCTTGTTGTTTATCACATGAAATATGATCCTTATTGAATTTTAAAGCTGATTTTTTTTTTCTGTTGGAAGGAACGCAGAATACATTTTTCAACTCCTCACTACACAAATGCACTACTCAGCAGTGTTTGTATTTTGTATTCTTAATGCAGAGTAGTTGTTCGTTATATTCTCAATAGGTGGTGTAGCAGCTGATGTCATCACTTACCCTCGGTCAATGATCATCTGCTTGCCACATCATCGGTGTAGCTGGTCATCAGTTATTTTTGGTCGATTACTCATGCTTGTAAGAAGATAGTTACATCATTTTCACAGTTTACTTATTAAATAAAGTAAGTGTTTTACGTTGCCGTTTTGGGTTGTCTGATGTAATTTTAAAACCGTTTCACTTTGCTTAATTGAATGAGAAAATGTAACTGTTAAATGTTTCTAAACATACGCATATGTAAGCAGTTAGGGATCATGGATATAGTTTTCATTTTTATTCATCAATACATTGTCTCCAAATAGATAATGTATTAAGCAGAGGCTCTTGCCAAGTTACACAATGTAAAATTACCTTTGCCAGCATATGTCTTTATTACAAAATCAAGAGTTTGAAATTCGCATTTTTGGAAATCGCATCAAAGGCGACTTTAGCCAGACAGCGCCACATGCTCGTGACACATGGGAAGCTAATAGCACGAGACGAGCAGAAATCCAGTGAGTGTACACGCCAAGGATGACCTCATCATAAAATAACTCTCACTCTACTAATGCATGTTTTCATGGCTCGATGTATGAAAATTGCTCTCTCTAGCTGTATTTTCAGCTTTCCTAAAAGGACAGCTGTGAACAATTTTATTGTCTAACAATATGTAGCTTTAAAAAGATTAAAGAAGTGTCTTTACCATTATATGCAATAACTGGGCTGTTGTAGGATGCTTGTCAGACCAGACTACATTGGATTCTTGTGATTAAATGTAATTGCCACAGACTCAAAACAGCCTAAATGAAGCAACATTTTGAAGTTGATAAGTAGCTTAAGTAATTCCCTAAGCTGTCCTAATAGCACCCTCAATTAATTAAGCATTTTACTGTTGCCTCTGAATTGTGGTACCATATTCTAAGCAGACAAGTGAAGCCTATTTCTTCTGAAGCTATGACAGCAGAGGAACATATTGGCCTGTGATCAAGAAGCCTTACAGATCTTTGTTTAATCCCCATAAATGCCTTACACAGCCACACGAATATACTGTTTATTAGTTCAGGTGAGTCATTATGGGTCACTGCATATCTATTCTGAGTATACCCTTATTTATGGTTGCTAATCATTTGGTCAGTTTCAGTTATAGTCCTACAATTGTTTGCTCCCTTCACTGCTGGCAGAATAGTGTTGACTAGAGGGCACTCCAGAGAGTTTTAGATGGTGTTTCACCTATTCTACAATGGTCAAAGCTCGGAAGAATTGGAAGAACCAACACAACCACACCACTATGATACCTGCCAAACAAATGACCTTCATTTAACCACCTTCACAGCTTGCTGGGAAAGTGCTGGAAATAGAGGAAATATGTTCATTTTTTTATCAGTGGTTTATAACCAGATGGAATCCATATTTATGTTACAACCCAGGTTCTCAGTGATTATGGTTAATTATACTTAAATAATAGGGCTCTAAATCACATCACTTTACGGTTTATATATTATGAAATTTGCTTCCAATACTGTTCTTTTGGGATAACTGTGTCGAGCAGTCCCTCTTACATCAGTACAAACCTTAACCTACATTAGCACAATATGGATTGTCTGAGTAACCTACTTGTGTGTGTCTCTGTGTCTGCGTGTAGCCACTTCGCAAGGTGTGGACGTGGTGTTGGTCGACACAGCTGGCCGCATGCAGGACAACACTCCGCTGATGGTGGCCCTGGCCAAACTTATTGCTGTCAACATTCCTGATCTGGTGCTGTTTGTAGGGGAGGCCCTTGTCGGCAATGAGGCCGTGGATCAGCTGGTAATACACATGCTGCAGAGTGCATGCTGCAGTACAAGCACAAGTGAAAGAGTTTGGTCGGCGACCTTTCACCGCTTACTGGCAACTGTGCGAACGATCTCGTTATTCAGGTTAAGTTTAACCGGGCCCTGGCCGACAACTCTCACATGGAAAAACCCCGACTCATCGATGGCATTGTTCTCACCAAATTTGATACCATTGATGATAAGGTAATAACATCTGAATAACTGAGGATATAGACATTTGACACACATATTTGTGTAATCATACAATTTCTTAAAATTCTTAAACGTGTATGTTGCACATTATTTTTGTGTACAACAGTTTGACACATTTCATTTTTATTAATAAAATGTCAAACTGTTGGGTCTACTGCATATCGATTTCTGCTCATGCAAATTCTATATCACAATAGCTAAGTGAAGCACTTTATCCACTGCGGGATGAAGGCGTCTCTGCACTCAGTCATAGGTTTTTGAGGGGTTTTTTTTACCTGTTATACCACGGATCAGTCTGATTTAATTGAAGGAGTGGGGGGAGGACCTTGATTTAAGTTAACGATATCACTCAC
Organism: Mordacia mordax; assembly: GCA_036362905.1. Lineage (NCBI taxonomy): Eukaryota > Metazoa > Chordata > Hyperoartia > Petromyzontiformes > Petromyzontidae > Mordacia > Mordacia mordax. The sequence goes on from JAZEWT010000005.1 coordinate 10,139,627, forward strand.
TGAAGATGCTAATCTTGGCCGTTAATCGAACGTACACCACAGCTTTAATATTCATCAACTGTCATCGCTCGTGTTCAACGTCTTGAAGTTGGTTGCATATTGTATGAGCTTGTGTTGACTCTACTATATATAATTCTTTATCATGTTTTACACGTGTTTTGCCAGGTGGGGGCAGCAGTTTCCATGACCTACATCACAGGCCAACCCATCGTGTTTGTGGGCACCGGACAGACGTACTGTGATCTACGCAGGCTCGACGTCGAGTCCGTGGTGTATGCGCTCATGAAACCATAAAATCCAACTTCTCGGACTGGGTTTTTTTATGTGCAATGAAGGCAACATCAAATGAATTAAATTTTACCTGAGAGTGACGAAGTATACAATGCATTGTGTGTACTGTATCATGTCGATTGTTCACAATCTGGTCTAGAGAATTTGCTTGATTAAATTACATAAAAACCCAGTGTTTAGAGATAGGTTTTGAAGTTTTACGCTGGTAATAAACTTAACCATGAAAAAAAGTAATTTATAATCAGCGAGTTATATTTGTCAACAAATGTTTGAATGTTATGCTTCTAAGTACTGCATTCTTCAAAAGAGATTCCACCTGGATCAAATTTAACATCATAGATTATTTCTCAGTGGGGTTGTTTCGTTTTCTTAAATGCACTTCAATTCGTGTCGTTGTTTTTTTGACACATGGCTAACATGTTAACTGAAGTGGACAGAAGCATGATTATCTTTTATTGCTCAAATGTTACTTTTTCCAGTGAAAACTCATTAACCAGAATGGTTTTTTGTTGCCAGAGAAAATTAAATAAAAGAATCAAGAACGAATCGCATTTTTGCCGTGTTCATTGTAATAATATTTGCACTTCGAGAGCGCTTTTCACCCGAGGGCTACAAAGCGCTGCATAAAGCTCTGCAAGTACAGGCCGCACTCAGCTGTGTGCATTGCTTAAACCTGTAATTAAAAAGACCAATAAGATTGCACAAATTCCTATAATAAATTACTTCCCAATTATATTTCGCCGGAGGTTATTCCCATTCTGCGGGAAAAAAATGCATTATGAAGGCCCATTTTTATCAAAGCCTTGTTCAGTGTCCTTTTTTTTAAGGAGTCAGGTTGGCCAATTCAGTTTTGCATCAAACCGCTTTAAGAATATGCTGTACTGCCATCTGGCAAGCTCAGCAGAGTTCAAAGCTTCACAAATTTATTTGATTCACCAAACCTTGTCTCGAGTGTGCTAAATTATAGGGGCGTGCCATGATGCACGACCGCTGCTGTTACAAAATTGTCCTACAATAAATTAGTACATTGTTAATATACTCGTGGTATATCAAAACATGCCATCTGATGTGAAGTGGTAATTAAAGATCATACCGCAGCTTAATTACAGATTGTGGTTCCAGCTATGAAAATGTCAGGCCCCAGAATTAGATCGGCTCCAAATCTGAAGATGCGTGACCATACTGTATGTGTATTACCACGACAATGCAGATGAGCACAACGCTGTTTCACTGGGACTTTGAGCCAAGGTGGAGTGCGGTGGATCACATTAAACTGAAACCGTTTAGGGCGACTTCATGATTCCTGGAAGAGACGCACGCTACTTTTAGGGGAGAGTGCGGATTTTTCCCATGACTCATTTCTGAGTCAGAGCACACTTGAAGCAGCCGAGGCGGAGCGGCTCGCCTTTATAAAGCCTCTCCCCTCATTTCACTTCCTCTCGCCGAGCCTGCGCCCGTCCATTGGGGTCTTTTTTTTGATCAAAACGCCACGTTCAAGGATGGTATTTATGTTTTCATTAATAGATAATTCCTAAGCCAAATTGATAACAAACAAAAAAACAGGTGGGTGGCTATCTAGTTTTGTTCAACAGCATGTCAGGCTTTTGTTAACCTTTAGATCTCAGGGAGGCTTTTATTCCAACTTGCTGTTTGAATAATAACTGCATAGCATGTAATGTCTACAGCAAATGGGCCTACTGCCCTGCTGTTTAGGAAAGATAACCACGATTGACCTTAACGCTTCCTTGGTCTCAGTAATCTTCAAACATTAAGTTCTGGTTTTACGTTACAGTACGATAATGTGGTTGTGGCTTTCCGGTTGTTAAGTAATAAAATAAGCCACCGCTGGTGACAGTCTCGTCTCAACGTGGCAACTCACTCGGGCACCGTGCAAGTTACTGCAACACTTCAATAGACTTTCGGAGGATTAGAGCGCGGAATACAAATCAGCAAAGTGCCTATGCATGCGCGTATTGATTGAAACGACTTAAGTCTGGCGTCATTGTGATCTTAATGGCAGGCTTACAGGTTTGTCTTGGAAGTGTTATAAATATACTGTGTACAGAACTGTGCATGCATTAACACATTTCTAACTTACGCAGTGTTGTCAGCAGTATCTGTTATAAGTAGTGAACTGTGTGTATAAAGTAGATTGTAAGTAGTGGTAAAAATGTATCCGCATTTCACGCTGAGAGATAATTAAAATGTTAGTTGCTGGTACTTGTATGCTGTACACTCATAAACGACGCACAGTTAAAAGGTAAGACCTAAATGTAACATTGCTTTGTTATTTTTCAGTACGAACAATGGAAAACATGTTCATATGACATGCGCATCGCGTACTGCTACAACTCTGGTGAAATTCCACACGATCCTGTGTAACCGGTACAATTGCTGTGTGTCACTGCATAAAATGTGCTGATTACTCGGGCTGCGGATACGAAAAAGATAAAAACAAAACTGCGATAACATTTTCGGCCAGGAGATGTCACGCGAGGGCCGCGTGTAGCGACAGTTCATCACGAATCTCGACCGTGAACCCACGCCGTGTGCGAACCACCTTGTGTGCAAGGGGCGGAAGTGGGTCTTGCATTGTTCAGTCGCACCAGCTTGTGCTCACGGATGGAGCGAAAGTGGAGATGATGTGAAGAGGAACACGTGGATGAGAAGGCAAACGCTGTTGGAGGCATCGTGTTGACTTGTTCAGGCAGGTAAGTGAACCTGGCTAGGAGACATCACGGCTCTAATTAACGACAGCCGATGAACGAGGACTGGTATAAGTGAGTTGAACATCCAGCCCACAGGAAGCACTTAACACACCCGAGAGAATGACCACGGAGGATATAGAATTATGAGGTGAGTTCATGCGCAAGAGCGAGATGGATCTTTGGGTTTCGTGTGACCGCCGTGGAGGATGACAGCTCGAGGAGGCCCCCATCTAGCAGTAGATAATACATGTGCCCTACGATGATATCGATAACGATGAAGCGGTCCTGTCAAGTGCCTCAACCCAGGTGACCCAAACCATAGCGTGGAGCCTACGCGTCGTCTCTCTGTAGAAATGCTTCCAGTGACTGTGTCTGGAAAGCTCTTGTCTGCCACATTTACTGGAAGCAAGTCTATATAGGGATGTTTATCACGACTGCCCTGGGCGCCGCTTTGCCAGCCAGCCAACAAGCGCACGTGTTCGAAATCCGACTCGTCTTATGCGAAGAATCAAACATGACACCTGTCACCTGTATTCCCATGACCCTCAATTTTTTTTGTTACTCATAAAATGCAGGTTTTTACCCCCTGACACCATGATTTAACACGGTTTAAGTGTGCACGACGCGTCGATATTTAGACTGTTTTTAAAATCTGTTTTTTAAATGTATTATTCAACTAATTGCAGGCCTGTTTAAGCGATGTCTTCCCCCTTTGGCTAACGACGAATTGAAATGACCTTCCAAACGGAGATGTCAGAAGTTTGGAACGGATCTCCGATTCATATTGGCAACTTGTAGAGGAGCCCTGTGCGTGTGTCTTCTCCAACATGTGGACCGCTTGGGTGACGTGAAAATCAATGCGCCCACATCTATAGCCGGCGGAGGACATTGAGTGTTCGTTTCGCTTGTCTACACTCATATTACTCTTGTGTATATATCGAGTCATGTTTAGCACACTCGACGTAAACTGGTCGCCAGTTATATTAAATTTCACGGAACGGAAATTGGAATAACTGGCAGGGGCGAAAGAAAACGGATGAAAAGCTCTGGAGAAGGGCAAATATTATTATTAAACCGGTACAGTCCGATACGATACACAGGTAGTAAAGTTGCCGAAGAGTTTGGTGCAGTGCAAGGTGGAAAGGTGGGTTTGGATACGACCCTACCAGTAAGATATAGGGTACTTTGACCCGGAGATAAAGGGTTAGTTTCTCATCCGCCCAACAACATAAATGGGTTCACCACAGTCGATCTGTGGGTCCTCTGTGGTGAGGTGAAGTGTACGGGTCTCCATAACGTGCTCTGGCTTGTGTAATGTTGGCAGTAGTACCGACGAAAGGTGTGCGCAGGAACATGTGTTACTGTCTTCTGGGAACATTGTACGGACTGCGTGTGGAGACGAGTGACGCGGAATGGCAGCCAAAGGAAGGAGCACGCCTTAATGGACCATCGATCGGGGAGGTGGCGTCATGAGATCAGTTGCGGCATCGCAAGAACATGAGGGATGTTGACAGCGTGTGGAGGCCTTCGTCTAGCAGTGGATAGACGATCGCCGGTGACGTAACGTCTCAATATGTTGAGCGTTTAACGTTCGCTTAACCTATTTGAAGCTCCCACTTATTTTTTTTTAAAGGGTAATCCAGAGTTATCGGGTAGTAGTTAGAAGCTCAACGACCTGACTCGAGGTATAACCACTGAAGCCTCTGCTGATGCCCTATGTACATATAGTGGCATGCTTTAAAGTGGCACCGAAAGTGGATGTACCAGAGGTGGCACGCTTGCCCTCGTGATTGAAATTCCAATGCTCTCACTTATATAAACAAGACAAGAACAAGACAATTAGGCGGTTGGATCTGCTCCCAGACATACCCTGGCCGCCAGGCAGATGATATTATGGGGGTTTTGCGAAATTTCACCCGCAAACTTCTTGTACATGTACACGGTAATTTAAGTGGAATGGAAATTTCATTTAGATTCATGGAACGCGACGGCGGTGGTTTTGCAGGCAGAGCGGAGTTTACAGGAAACGATATGAACCTGGCTCTTCGCGCTCCGCGTCTCCCGTTACCCACACTGCGCTTGTTGACGATTGCGAGGTGTGCAGTGCGCTCACTGAATGACAATGAAACGCAACAACAACAATATAATAACGTGCTCTTAAATCACCTGTTAGAGTCGCTACGTTGCGTGATAGAAAAACTAGCTTTAACAAACGTGACACACTCCCCTGCCCTGGAGATTTTTCAATTACCAGGAAGAAAGAAACATTGTTTTGCTGATGAACTCAACATTTAAACAACATACGTTTAAGAGGAATAATGCATTCGATCTACCATTGTCAACCAATCATTGGGCCGCGAGCTCCACCTAGTGGTCCGTGGGGCCCGTGATCAAGTGAACCAAATGGGCATTGAGATACAAAGGGTTTGAACTTGCTTTATCTGCTGATCTATTGCCTTTTAAATTATTATTTATTTTATGAGAATAATTTTTGTTCCATCTACAATAAGTGAAGTAGTGTCACCCCACAGCAATGCTGGTACAACCTTTAACACCAATGATGTCCGCTTCAACTCAGCTTCCCAACGGTATGACGGTTTTCTAGTTTGTCGACCCCACGTCGCCACGCTCTTCAGTTTGACTACGTGAGGGGGTTGGCACAGGACCGGTTCGGATATCACTCGCCAGTCATATTTGGCATGGCTGGGAATCAATTTCGGATTTGATTCACAGTTTTGACCACCGCGCCACCTCTCATTTTCCATCATATACTTCTGCTGCAATGATTCACCTATCAAGATCTGGTATAAGGTGTCAGTATCTGTGAACTATAGTAATACGAACATTGAAAGAGTGCAATCGGGTGACCACGATTCACATTTCACAAGGGCCGACATATATTTTATCTATACTTTGTAAAGCTGCCTACATATCCAGGCCACAATAAACAACCAAGTGCGCAATGTGGTCACAGCTTGCAGTAAGAAACAATTACATAATTACGTACACTTATTCACATGCGAGTATTATGCAGTGTTTATTATTCTTGCTAACAACACCCTAACTCCCAATGCATATACCTCAGGGGGTTTCACGCGTGGGTACAAAACTAATGATTTCATGTGGAATATTCATATAAACACAGCAGAATCGTGCAGTGTAATGCGGGCCCGTGATTGAATATTCTCTTGCAGTGATGAACACGGTTGGCGTTGTTAGTGTTGCTTGGATTCTTCTGTTAGAAATCTATGAAATATCCATGCCTTTCATCTCATCTCATTATCTGAAACCGCTTAATCCTATACAGGGTCACGGTGAGCCGGAGCCTATCCCAGAAACACAGGGCGTAAGGCAGGAATACACCCGAC
>JAZEWT010000005.1:10146178-10157242 GCA_036362905.1 Mordacia mordax
AGCGCTAACCACTGGGCCACCGCGCCGCCCTCCATGCCTTTACCTATTGGCGGAATGACTTGACTTGTACGTACAGGCTTGCGACAATAATTCAATTGCACGGACTTGGACTGTTTTTCTTCTAGGATGGTTGTTTTTTTTCTTCTTCTGGCTGTAACAGTGTAGGACCGCATAGCAAACCCAAGCGCACCAAAGAGGAAAACAACTGTGGTGCTTCTGATGCTCGGTCATCGCCGCGGGACATGCCACATCGTGTACGGTCCTCCTGGGTCAACTCAAAATTGAGCTGTTCGAAGCTTCGCTTCTCTTCCATTGTGATAAAGCCAGCACTTGCTTGCGCCAGACGACACAAAACGTGGGTTTCGTCGCTTTGCTCCTCTGCCACCCGTGCTGTGTCCACTAAGTCTCTGTGGTATCTTGGTGTTGTCATGAGTGAAGACGAAAAGGATTGGTTCCGATCTCACACGAGGCTCCGCATGTTTTTTTGATAAACTAAATCTTGCAGCCTAGTTTTATGGATTTCAGTCTTGTTCAGCCACAATGTCTCATCTCATCTCATTGTCTGAAACCGCTTAGTCCTATACAGGGTCACGGTGAGCCGGAGCCTATCCCGGCAAACACAGGGCGCAAGGTAAGGATATACCGACGGTGGGACGCCAGTCCATCGCCAGGCACTGCGGGGCAATTTAGCCTGCGAGCCAATTAACCTATGTAGCAGCATGCTTTTTGGACTGTGGGAGGAAATCGGAGTGCCCGGCGAAAACCCACGCGGACACGGGGAGAGCATGCAAACTCCACACAGAAAGGCACCCGAGCCGAGGGATTCGAAGCCGGGACCTTCTTGCTGTGAGGCGACAGCGCTAACCACTGGGCCACCGTGCCACCCGCAGCCACAATGTGTATAGCTAATATTGTTGTTTCACCTCCCACAATCTTACCTGGCATCTTTAATTCCTGTTAAAATGTTATCGTAAGTTTGCTTTGATACCGAACTTGGTTGTTAAAAAAACCCACCAAGCTATATTTAAATGATATGACTTGTTTTTTTTACGTAGCAATATATGACCATTTGCTTTTAGCAGTGCGTGTATTGAAGTGTGCCTCAACCCACGTATAACAAAGACAATATGAAAAAATATCTACATTTAAAGCGCATTATAAACTATATTAAATTATTAAACAGTGTTTGTTCCACAAGGGAGATATTGAGTTCATTGTTGTTTTAATTCTGAATGCAGGGGTTACATCTTTCATGTTTTTTCTGTCCAATTGTATATGTACATAAAGGCCTATAACTGGTGAATATGCAAAGTGAATACACCCGAACAAGAACAGCAACATCATGCAGGGGAGAGACCATCTCTGCAGGCATTCTTTATTAGACGATAAATTATTCATCCTCGAATTACTACGAATTTCACTAGCCTGTTTCAAATTGGAAGGACAGTAACATCGTTTGGTTTAACAAAGTATTCATTCTATTGTATACTGCGACTGCTGCAAGGAAAAGTGGCCTCGCATGTGGTAGCTGCAGAAAAAAAAGGCAAATATCTTTGCAAAGGAGATTATTGTGCCACCAACAAAATTAGGATCGAAACATGTGCATTGTAAAGCCAGTTATGCAATCAGTGTACCTGGCGACCCTGGGATGAAGCCAGCAGGTGGATCTAGAAATGAGACGACACATTTACAGCTCATGGTGCATAGGTTATTTGGCTTGCAGACCAAACTGCCCGCAGTGCCCAGTGATGGACTGGCGTCCCATCGTGGGAATACCCCTGCCTTGCGCCCTGTGTCTGCCGGGAGAGGCTCCGGCTCACCGCGACCCTGTACAGGACTAAGCGTTTTCTGACAATGAGATGAGGTATAGGGATCTACATTTATACATAAAAATGAGAATTTTCTCATTTAAATATCAACATCAAATGTACAGATTGCAGCGTAGGTTGCATTCTATGAGGAATATTACTTATTATTTATTACAATCATTGTTCAGTATCCTAAGTGTTCAATACACATTTTGCGTTTTTGAATCACTGAACAACATATAGCGTGGCGGCATCACTCTCCAGTGTTATTCAACATCTGGAACTCTTGGCAAATCAAATAATTATTCTTGGTAAAGTGACTTATACCGCACCTTGTATAATAAGCCATTCGCATAGTTGATTGCTTATTTCATGGTTGTGTGCACTGCTTCAAGTGTCAAATTATTAAATTTATATGGATATCATCAACACAGCAATACGGTGCGAAACACATCGGTGAATTTAGAGTTTAGTCAAACATCCAAGTGCAGCATTGGGCTCATGACCCGAGTCAAAACTTCACGCGCCGAGGGCTGCTGTGAAGTGGCCCTTTCGCCAACTGTTTACCCCGGTGACCTGTGGTGCTTCTGGCTTGTGCCTTGTTAGTGGAGATCATAAAATATTAACTTAATGTAATAAGAAATTCACTCCCGTAATTGCTATACGTAAATCATGCTGCTTAAAGTTCACCGAGTATTCTCGCGTGGCTTTCAGCTGACGTGCTCTCTCGCACACGCGCCGTGTGCGTGAACGCGTCTGCTCGTCGTCTGGGCACAGGGCACCTGTGTGTGCAACGCCCGCGTGGGGAGCGGTGGCGCAGTTGTTAGCCCCACTCCGCTACACATTTGTCGAACTGGTTTCGATTCTCCCCACCACGGCAAACATAATTGGCAATTATCCGAACCGGATCTCCCCAAGGTTGGCTCAGCTGTTACAGCGTGCTGTAACCGTCACTATTAGGCTGCTGGGCATGGCGTGAGGCCACACCACCTCCACGTGCGCTGTTCCGGCCTCACCAACAGCGCTTGCTCGAAAAGTCTGTGTAGGCTATCCGGTGGACTTTTATCTTCATTTTGTGGTGCAATATTCAAGGTGATTGTTGAGGAGAAGTTAAATCTGTGTACTCACGGCCAGTATGACCGTCAGCAGACCCTGTGGACACACAGATGCCTGTGGCGTCATTGCGGGGAGGGTACTCAAGTGATGAGTCGACCTGGTTTGACAGCAAAACCGAGCAAATCGCGAACAAAGTGCTTAATAATAATAGATTTTGTAACGCGTCGCGCAAATTCCATGCCTAGTCATGGGCGAGACACAGATACAGAGGCACGAGAATACTGCAGGGAAGAGGCGAGTGAGGAAGGTATTCATGCGGCCAGCTGGCACCAACATTTGCCAGACACCGCGACCTCTATGTTAAGATGCTATTAGTATATATTTATTTATTCGGACGGGGGGGGTGGGATGAAAACTGGATAACCTGGTGCAAACGCACACAGAACAGGAGGAGAACACACAAACGCCACACAGAAAGGCGCCCGGTACATTAAATAGTAACGTTATAATGGTGGAGGGGCCCGGCTCACGGTTTTGGCTGGGCTGCCATATAAAATCCCACATGACTGCTGTTGCTTGTAGGTAATATGGGTCACTACGGGCGGCACGGTGGCCCACTGGGTAGCGCTGTGGCCTCACAGCAAGAAGTTCCCGGGTTCGAATCTTGGCTCGGGTGCCTTTCTGTGTGGGAGTTTGCATGTTCTCTCCCCGTGTCCACGTGGGTTTTCGCCGGGCACTCCGGTTTACTCCCACAGTCCAAAAAACATGCTGCTGAATAGGTTAATTGGCTTGCAGACTAAATTGTCCGCAGTGCCTGGTGATGGACTGGCGTCCCATCGTGGGTATATCCCTGCCTTGCGCCTTGTGTCTGCCGGGATAGGCTCCGGCTCACCGCGACCCTATACAGGACTAAGCGGTTTATGACAATGAGATGAGGTGAGATATGTAAAGACCTGGTTAAGGGCCCTGCCTGAGAAACCTAAGGAACAGGGTGACGTCACACAGTGGCAGCATTGATTTATGGAAACTTAAAAGTTTTAAATTCTGCGCCAAGATTCGCTCGGGGAAACCAAAGGCGGGCGATTCACATTTACAAGGGAAAAACCACAGAAACCAGGGTGATGGTGGGGAGGAGAAGCCAAGAATAACCGACGATTATATAAAGGAGGAGGAAATGTCGGCAGAGGGTTGTTGGCAGAGAGCTCTGAAACCAGAAGCCATGCCCAAGGACTATGTCTTCCACTAAGAGAATTTGGCAAGATGCTGTTGCGTTCTTAATTTAACAGATTATTAATAAATAATACTAAATCTCCATCAACGCCTCTGGGTCTCTTCAGTGGTGAAAGCAGTCGGATTTAAAGGAAAATTCCTTGAAAAACAAAAATCGGGGCGGACCTGAGACCAGAAAGATGCAGCCCCAGTTGCTCGGTGTCCGAGCAACGGGGGCTGCAATGGGAGTGTGGGCGGGGGGAAAAGGGCGGAAACCCTCATCTCATCTCATTATCTGAAACCGCTTAATCCTATATAGGGTCACGGTGAGCCGGAGCCTATCCCGGAAACACAGGGCGTAAGGCAGGAATACACCCGACGACGGGACGCCAGTCCATCGCCGGGCATTGCGGGACAATTTTAGTCTGCGAGCCAATCAACCTATCCAGGAGCATGCTTTTGGACTGTGGGAGGAAACCGGAGTACCCGGCGAAAACCCACGCGGACACGGGGAGAGCATGCAAACTCCACACAGAAAGGCACCGGAGCCGAGACTCGAACCCGGGACCTTCTTGCTGTGAGGCGACAGCGCTAACCACTGCGCCACCGCGCCGCCCGGGCGGAAACCCTGGCAACCTTTATCCGTGCGGAGAGCTCACAGCAACACCAACCCAGGCAGCTGAAGACCTGCCGAGGTCAGCCTTAGCTCGCTCCAGGGATGCGAAACTGGACCGCATCGTGGACGCCTCCATCGACATCCCGGGTCAGGGAGGGGAGCGGGCAAAAATGGCCATAGCAGAGCGCCGAGTGGAGGAGCCAGGAAGGGAGACATTCCGAGGAAATATCAAGAGCTTGAAGCCCCATCTATGCTGGAGCGGGAGCCAGCCCAAGTCGGGGAGATTCAGGTGGCCTTACAGAGAGAGCAAGTTGTGCTTCCATCGCAGCCATGGTGCTCAGCGACCCAGGAAAAGGGAATGCCAGAAAAGGGGCCTCGAATCCTGGAGCCCCAGCAGTGAGAGAGCGACTTGGAGCCGCGAATGGAGTGCTGCAGAGTGTCATCCAACCTCGAAACCGTTTTAAAACATTTTCAGTGTCAAGAGATCGTTTGAGTCTCTTCATATGCCGATTCAGGACAACTTGTGATACAGCAGGATGGGATGAAGAGGAAGCATGGAGGGCCTTGCCCTCATTGCTGAATGATGCCATCCTCTCCGTATTTTTGAGCATCCTGGCAGAAAAGAAGAGGATGTTGAAAGCGACCTTTGAAGAAATAGGAAAGAGGACGTTGCCAAAATCCCGACAGATAGTCAAGGGTACTGAAGTATTTTTCCCCCGACAAAGTGTGCAACGAATCATTCACGGAAGGGATCGGGTAACTATCCACTCGGGTTAATTTATTTTATTTTCTGAAATCTACACAAAATCATAGGGCGTTATCCGGTGTTTTCATTAATGAATGGGTGCTGCCCATGGACTGGTCGAGGGAGAAATGATGTCAGCCTTTAACATCTCGTGCACTGCCTCCTGAATATGCTGTGTCTCGTTAGGGCCCATTCTATAAGAATTTTGGCATGTAAGAGTAGCATTCCCAGTGTGGACGTGGTGTTCAAAAATGTTAGCCCAGCCCAGATCATATTGGTTCTTGCTAAATATGTCCGTAAAGTATGTCAGTAGTTCCCCTAACTTGTGCGGTTGCTCCTCCGTCAAGTTATCATTAACACCACAGAACTCGTGTTATCAATTAGCATCTGTATTACCCTGCTGCTCTGGAGAAATTTCTTAGGGATCATGGGAGCCACCTTTGCAATGATGGTTTCCGCCGGAACGGGTTGTGGCAAATCATAAACGTTCAAATCTTGCATAAATAATGGTTGGTTTCTACACACGATTGTGTCCGCTCCCCTTAATCATAACTATCTGTGATAGTGCCCATAGGGGTAACCATAACAGGAGTATCAGGTCGGCTGGGTACAAGGGGGTGGCTCAAGTGTAAGGGAAATGACGTGTGTATGGTGGAATGGACATCGACCAGTGAACCACAGCTTTTACTCTGATGAGTCCAACTATCGAGGAAAACACAACCTACCATCCCCTACAGTCTCAATACAACTATTAGCGACGTCAATTTTTAAGGGCAAATTCTTTAAAGAAATGTATGTGCCCAACGGGAAAGCCATGGCCAATGTGCAGGAAACTTGAACAGGGCTTTGGAATGTTATGGATTGAGACGGGGACCCTTACCATTTCAATTATTCTGAAGGCTCCTCCATTCGCGGCTACATATTTAATAATAATAATTGCATTTTGGCGACACGGTGGCCCAGTGGGTAGCGCTGTCGCCTCACAGCAAGAAGGTCCCGGGTTCGAATCTCGGCTCGGGTGCCTTTCTGTGTGCAGTTTGCATGCTCTCCCCGTGTCCGCGTGGGTTTTCGCCGGGCACTTCAGTTTCCACCCACAGTCCAAAAAACATGCTGCTGCATAGATTAATTGGCCCGCAGACTAAATTGCCCGCAGTGCCCGGTGATGGACTGGCATCCCATCGTGGGTATATCCCTGCCTTGCGCCCTGTGTCTGCCGGGATAGGCTCGAGCTCACCGCGACCCTGTACAGGACTAAGCGGTTTCTGACAATAAGATGAGAGATCTGACCATGCATCCCTCCAATATTCCCTCCATCTTGATGGTTTCTATGATGGGTATTTTTGTAAATAGCTTAGCCTGGAGGCTTAGCCAAACCTAGCTTAGCCAAACCTGGAGGCCAGTTATTAAAGTCAGTAATGTACATAGAGCTATGGGGTGTGGACATCAGAGGGGGGGGATCACAAGGTGTATGGGAAGTTCTTTCATGAGATGCAAATTCGGAGACTAGCCACAGACAAATCAGGAGGGGTTGTCGCAGTTCCGGGGTGTGAATAGGACAAGGAGATTAGTGTTAATGTGATTCAGATGTAGACCCCATACAACAAAAGATTACTCGACACATACATAGTACCCGCATATATATAGGAGCAACAGGCACTACGCACACGCATACTGCGCCTGAGGATGCCTCTAACGTGTGAGGCGAAACGTCGCGAGGAGAGGGAGAGGGAGCGATCGACGCAGCTGTCCCGAGAGAGCAGCTTTTCGAAGCAATCATCATGCATCGAGCCGTTAAAACCTACATCATTACATTGATAACTGATAGTTGTTCCTTTTACAAAACATTCGAAAAACACGCATTTATGACTAAAATAATTAAAAGGTAAATCTCACTGTATTATCAGTCTATCGTAAGTCACATTTTGTCAGTGTTTGGCCACCCGCCTTGAGTCCGTATCCCGAGATAGATTGATTTTGTGTTCAAAAATGTATTTTCTACTTGAGTGCGGTAAAAGCGGGTCATTTAAAATTTTAATTTTTATCCTATTTTATGTTGGCTGATGATTGTCCGGGAACAGCCGTGTAATGGTTCCTTGTTCCGCGCGTGAATTATTTTATCCTGTTAATGATTCGTTATCTTGTTTGTTATTAATTTTAATCGCCGTTCAGCAAGCTTTTTAGCCTCAGAGAAACCCAAGAAATAATGTGATGCCACACAATGGCAGCACCCTGATTTGTATAATCTTAAAATATTAACTGCTGAACCAGGATTGACTCGGGCAAAGCAGAGGCGACCAATTTTTATTTACGAGGTAAAAAAACGGGCGGCACGGTGGCCCAGTGGTTAGCGCTGTCGCCTCACAGCAAGAAGGTCCCGGGTTCGAATCTCTCGGCTCGGGTGCCTTTCTGTGTGGAGTTTGCATGCTCTCCCCGTGTCCGCGTGGGTTTTCGCCGGGCACTCCGGTTTCCTCCCACAGTCCAAAAAGCATGCTGCTGCATAGGTTAATTGGCTCGCAGGCTAAATTGCCCCGCAGTGCCCGGCGATGGACTGGCGTTCCATCGTCGGTATATCCTTGCCTTACGCCCTGTGTCTGCCGGGATAGGCTCCGGCTTCACCGTGACCCTGTATAGGACTAAGCGGTTTCAGACAATGAGATGAGATAAAAAAAACAGGGCAATGAGGGTGACGCTGGGGAGGAGGAGACAAAAATACCCGGAGAGGAAACATCGGTAGGGAGCTGTTGGCAGAGAACTCTGAATCCAGGAGCCACGCCCAGGGCCTTGTCTTCTACTCTCCTGATAGAATTAGGGAGGACACGGTTGAGTTATTTGTTCTAACAGTTTGTTAATATTTAATACTAAATCTCCATCAATTCTCCGAATCTCTTCGTATACACAACAACAGTTGTGCAGTGTTCGCCTGAGTCATCATTCTTAACATGAGTCATGATCATTCACTGGTGTGTTAAAGCAATCCTATGCTGTCGTCATATCATCGTTGTCTTCGGATGGCAAGGATTTATTTAGCACCTGCGCGTGAACTTATTTCGTCGTTCCATCTTCACGGTGGATGGCTGTCGGGCATATTCTCTCTGTAATTAATCAAGAAAATTACCCATTGTATGCCGATGTCGTTCACTGTTTAATTGGTACCACCTTAATGTTTCAATCATTCATACGAATGCAAAGCCTCATTGACCATATATCTCCTCCCAGCAACTTACAATCACCAAAACATTTTTTGCAATTTTTAAATGTTTTATCCTCTCGCTGTGTCACCATGCCTCACTTTAATTGATAAAATTAGTCCTCCGTTGCTCGGTGCAGTCTAATTGATCATTCCAACTTTTTGCATTTAGTGAAAGGGAGCATCGATTTATTACGTGTCTACAAATTCGCCCTCTGCTTTATATGCTGGCCAGATTTTTGCCCAATTATCATAGCAACCAGGGAACGTGGCTTATTTAATGAGAGTAGCTCAGCGACCTCAATAATTAGCACGGCATCCTTATCTTGCACATCGCGTGAAGGTCCCTGAATACATGGATGAGCCATTAATAACAATTGTAAATTACTGTCTGTGTGATTAAGCACACTTCTGGCGCTCCACAGCAATGCACATTCGTTCTCATTTGGTGGTAAGTGGCATAAGAATGTATTCTTACATCCCTATAATAATAATACCATTTATAATGGGCGCAGTATTGCAAGGCACGGAGCCAGGTGAATGTCGTTTAATAGTTGGTACGGCTGCAATGCTACAACTGCGCAGTAGGATGGTGGAGGCGCCGCAGAGAAACGACGCTGAAGCTCCTGGACTATGGTACAGGGTGATTGGACACCCGCACCCAGAGGCGGGGGATCTTGTCGCTGACCCTACTGGCAGTGAAGGGAGCAGGAGGAGGCAATGGGATGGGATGGAAGGAAGCAATGGGGAGGCAGTGAACGGATCAGGGGGAGGCAGAGGGAAGGGAGCAGGAGGAGGCAATGGGATGGGAGGAAGCAGGGGGGGGACGGAAATGGGGAGGCAGTGAACGGATCAGAGGGAGGCAGAGGGAAGGGAGCAGGGGAAGCAGTGGAAATCTAGTAAAGGTTAGGTGATGGACGCCGAGAACAGTTCGAGTTTCTGGAGCTCATTGAGCTGGGACAAAGTCGGCATTGCAAGGGGTGTTGGGAGAGCTGACTGTGCTGTGGGTGTTGGTGATGTTGTTGTCTATAAATCGTGTGGTAATTGCAGGGAGCGGTGGATCAGCGGTTAACGCGCTGAGCTGCAAACCCGGCGACCCGAGTCTGAATCTCGCTCACAGCCAACACTTGTGACGATTTTCTGAACCGGTCATGGGCCTCGCTTAGGTCGAGTCAACCTAAAAGTAGTACCTACTGCAGTGTGTCGAGATTGCCACCGTGGAGACAAGGGCGGCCAGGCATGGGGCTGGTCACCCACCTTTCTCGTGTGCTATGTGGACCTTCATAGTTGCTCGCTAACGGAACTTGACCCTACAGTATCTCATCTCATCTCATTGTCTGAAACCGCTTAGTCCTATACAGGGTCACGGTGAGCCGGAGCCTATCCCGGCAGACACAGGGCGCAAGGCAAGGATATACCCACGATAGGACGCCAGTCCATCGCCGGGCACTGCGGGGCAATTTAGCCTACGAGCCAATTAACCTATGCAGCAGCATGCTTTTTGGACTGTGGGAGGAAACCGGAGTGCCCGGCGAAAACCCACGCGGACACGGGGAGAGCATGCAAACTCCATACAGAAAGGCACCTGAGCCGAGAGATTCGAACCCGGGACCTTCTTGCTGTGAGGCGACAGCGCTAACCACTGGGCCACCGTGCCGCCCACCCTACAGTATGTTAAGGCTATACGGGGGCTCATCTTCTTTGTGTGTCTATGACGCGGTCATTGCGACATCTGATTATGTGTTCGGTTGTGCAGCTATCGACGGACCCTGTGATTAGTGACGTGTTTCAGGTACATGAGGCGGGGCAACACCGACGCGGCGCGACCAGCGGATAACGTCATCCAACCGTGACGTCACCCAGGTGTTGGAGGCGCAGGACCAGAGGTGGGAGCCAGGAGAAATTACGGGGGTGGGTGGTTTGTAGAGCCAGCCGGTACGTTTTCCAGGCCTGCGGTATTATCTGGGTTAAATGTTTACCTAATATTGTCCACAGCACGCTGGTCTTTACTTTTACGGCTGTTTGTCAATCCAATGCTGGATGAAAGCCACCGCACACCGTGTCAGCCATTGGGGGTTGTTTGACCGTACTCCAGCATCGCGACGTTTTAACACTTGGGTAGAAGTAGAAGTGACTGAGACTCGCTCAGATTACACTCAGCACTGATATATGCCTTGGCCTAGGCGTGGAGCAAGCCTTACCCCATACACGTGGTCCTGTAAATACATGAGAATTTTAATTTTAAAAAGGGGACGAGAAGGGAAACTGGTGCGAGAAAAAGGGTGGAAGAATGGAAAGAGAGGGGATAAAAATGGGGAGCAGAGGACCATTAAGGTCTCATCTCTCATCTCATTATCTGAAACCGCTTAATCCTATATAGGGTCACGGTGAAGCC
This sequence comes from Mordacia mordax, assembly GCA_036362905.1. Taxonomy (NCBI): domain Eukaryota; kingdom Metazoa; phylum Chordata; class Hyperoartia; order Petromyzontiformes; family Petromyzontidae; genus Mordacia; species Mordacia mordax. The sequence goes on from JAZEWT010000005.1 coordinate 10,157,195, forward strand.
GGAGCCTATCCCGGCAGACACAGGGTGCAAGGCAAGGATATACCGACG
>JAZEWT010000005.1:10157249-10171683 GCA_036362905.1 Mordacia mordax
GAGCATGCAAACTCCACACAGAAAGGCACCGGAGCCGAGAGACTCGAACCCGGGGCCTTCTTGCTGTGAGGCGTCAGCGCTAACCACTGCGCCACCGCGCCACCGCGCCGCCCACCATTAAGGTCTATAGCGATTACTCTCTCTTCCACGAAGAATAAAGAGTTCTTGTTATTGCGTTATTAGAGTCTTCGTGTGGTCGTAACGTATGCATAATTGACAAAATACTTCAACATTATTCCACTAAGAGCTTGTTTTGTGACTACTTGATGTGTTTTTTCAAATCAAGTGTCACCCACTCATACTGCAGATGTTTTGTCCATCATCATCATCATCAGAAGCTCTTAACATCCTATCGGTGCAGCGTGAGAGCTCCATTAACATCGCTTATTTAGTATCATCGTGAACCTATGGGATGATTTTATTTTTCACCGTTCCGTCTGTTCTCTGCATGCGTACGCCTGTGTAAATGAAGACCAAAGGGAGGGCAAAAAAATTGCTATCTTTTCACGACGCATTTGGCCGAGGCACGTAGGCCCATGGCTGCAGAACAATGGAGCCAATTCTTGGAAACCTTACGGCCAGAAGCTCTGACGCAACCTCCTATAGTTGCTGTACCTGCACACGTGCGCTCACACTGTATGGCACGGAGGCATTCAAGATTTGTTTTTGAAGGTAGAAGAAATCAATACCTGCAATTCTGTTTAGACCCGCAGAGCTTTGTACGGCTGTGAGCCAAGACCCCAAAGCATGTAATATGCATGCAAACACAGACGAGTTATATATATATAATGAATGTATGCAAAGAGTATTTGAAGGAAGTGTGTATACTGCTTCATATTCATCAACCTTGATCAATTCCGCTGCTTAATGAAGGCTTACCCGGACCGTTAACATCCCTCACGGTCCTGCGATGTAAAATTCCATCTCGCACCACCTGCACGCGCGGTGATTTCATCGCTACATCTCCGCGATCGGCGTCCTCCGGGGTGGGTTCTCGAATTTGGCTGCTACTCTGTCACTCGTCTCCCCTTCTCGAAACACAAGGAATGCTGACCGCTCCACATCAATCAACCTTCTGTACATGTACAACGATTGCATGAAACCATTTACCGGTGACTGATATGAGGGTCTTTATAAGGACGTGAAATCTTGACCATAGGTCAAAACATATTCCATTTGTAAATACATGTAATAAGGTTATGCATACGTAAACTGACCGATAATTTCCTGGCCTTTCATTGGTTGACAGACGTAGTGACGTGACAACTAACCTACTCGATAGCGTAGAGTGTCTCGTATTAATTTTGTTCTTGTCTTTTACTAAATTTATTTAATTTCAATTTACTATAATTATTACCCTCGTGAGCGGCACGGTGGCCCAGCGGTTAGCGCTGTCGCCTCACAGCAAGAAGGTCCCGGGTTCGAATCTCTCGGCTCGGGTGCCTTTCTGTGTGGAGTTTGCATGCTCTCCCCGTGTCCGCGTGGGTTTTCGCCAGGCACTCCGGTTTCCTCCCACAGTCCAAAAGCATGCTGCTGCATAGGTTAATTGGCTCGCAGGCTAAATTGCCCCGCAGTGCCCGGCGATGGACTGGCGTCCCATCGTGGGTGTATCCCTGCCTTGCGCCCTGTGTCTGCCGGGATAGGCTCCGGCTCACCGTGACCCTGTATAGGACTAAGCGGTTTCAGACAATGAGATGAGATGAGATATTACCCTCGTCGTGTCATGTTGCAACTGTGAAGACAATCTCGCCAATCCGCTACATACAGGCTGGCTGTTCCCTCGGCTCGGAGACTATCGCGTCATCGCCATCTAGTAGTTACCAGAGTAGCAATAAACGAGGAACTCCGCGACACAGAGATAAACTAGAAAACGTTCAACTAGGTTCGCCCGTCGAAAATCGCTTGTGCTGTGGTTGCGTACAAGATATACATTAACGTTCAACTCTTTCTTGCATATTATTTCCACGAGGTAGAATGATCTTTTGCGATCCTTTGAAAATCACCCATTCAATATTAACCGGCGGTTTGCTGGTCTTATTTTTTGTTGATGCTAAAGCCCAGTGTTCATGAGCATCAGATCAGGGACGTCTCTGCCACACTGGGGAATGTCGAGTTGTGCATTTATTCTTCAAATGAGTATTTCTGCTGGTGTGTTAGGTGTGGCGTTTAAGATGCTGACGATGTCCAGTTTATCGATGTAGGTTTTCACGGCTCAATGCATGATGATTGCTTTCCAAAGCTGTTCTTTCGGGATCGTCGTGTCGAGCGCTCGTCCTCTCTTTCCATACGCTTCGCCTCCCACCTTGGAGGCATCCTCGCGCCTAAGGATGCCTCCGTATTTGTTTTACGCGTCACAAAATTTCTTGTCGGGGTGGCGCGGTGGCCCAGTGGTTAGCGCTGTCGCCTCACAGCAAGAAGGTCCCGGGTTCGAATCTCTCGGCTCGAGTGCCTTTCTGTGTGGAGTTTGCATGCTCTCCCCGTGTCCGCGTGGGTTTTCGCCGGGTACTCCGGTTTCCTCCCACAGTCCAAAAAGCATGCTCCTGGATAGGTTGATTGGCTCGCAGACTAAAATTGTCCCGCAATGCCCGGCGAGTACGTGTCACGTACATATAATTTTGTTAATCGTGGCGAGAACGCCTCACAGCGATAACCGCCCGCATCCGATTCCCGGCTCGGATGTCTTTCTCTGCGGAGTTTGCGGGTTCTCTCCCCGTGTCCGCGTGGGTCTTCGCTGAGTTCTCCAGTTTTTTTTTTCTCACCACACTGCAAAAACATGCTGCCTATGTTCGTTGGCCTGACTGAATTCCACTCGTGCCCTGAGATGTTGTAACTTGATTACCCCTCTCCGCTGGGCAACTGTGAAAAGAGCTAAATAGCTCAACGGCTCCTTCCAGCTTCAGTAAAAACTGACTACTACTGAAGTAGGGCCTCCTCCTTGCCACGCCGTTCGTGGAAGTTATTTGATTATACTTCCCCAGGCTGGTCAGTCGTACTCCGGTTTTCTCCTACCGTCCAAAGACGCGCTGCTGCCTAGATTAATTGGCCTACCAAGGAAAATGCCCCCAAAAAGGATCCTGCGATGTACTGCCGTCACATTTTGGATTTAGTCCGCCTTGCACCCTCTGTCTGCCGGGACAGGCTCCGGCACCCTGCCACCCTCTACAGGATTAAGCGGGAACTGATCTTGACTGACTGAAGCTGGTCAGTGGAGGCTTGTGGAGACGAGACGCATAGCCGTGGGAGCGTAGACGTACTGTACAATTGTTGATTTTGCTGCCATTCCATTTGCTGCCCACAACGTATCACCGCATCCCTATGACTATGGTGCGGGGAAATCACCGCCTCACGCACCAGCCAGACTCACAGCACTGCTTGATATCCAAAATCTGATGAGATTGGGTGTATTTCGGACACTTTGGTCATCGGCTCTTGTCATGTATCAAAATGTAATTTTCAAAGAGAGAGAGAGCGAGCGAGCGAGCGTAGTGGTGGTTAAAAATATGATGGATTATTCTTCGAAAGTTTTGAAAGCTCCTAATCTGTTGAGTGAACACACGTGGCATCGCAAGCTATCGGGCGGGTGGTCATTCCTCATTGGAGATGCCACCGAGATTGTATCGACGGCAGTCTGTGTGCATCCGCCCTGCAGGGATGGCTTAGTGAGTTAGAGCTTTCCCCGAAAAAATCTCGCTCGTGGCAGATATAGTTTATGAACGTCTCTGTTGGATTGGGCTTTTGTTTGTGATATGAAGTCACTCTCTTCCAGCAGTAGGATATCATTGCCCACCTTGTGATAAGGTGACCACTGTTTGAGTTATTACTGCAGACATGCGTGAAGCTTAAGTCAGTTAAGGCTTCAGAGCTGTAAAAATAAACAGTGCATTCACAAGCAGTGAATCATGGGTTTTGTGTGACACGATTACTACAATCCACAAAGTGTTCAGAAGTATATATATAAAAAAAGCACAAGTTAATTCAAGCGAAACGTAACCGTCATAGGGAACCTGAAGTTTTATTTATAATAGTGTGGGGCCTCGGTGGAAGCATGCTACGGAGGTTACGAGCTCATCTGTCATGCCGGCGGATAAATGTTGTATTTTACCAGACTAGCCTCACGCGAGCCGCGAGGCAGCAGCCCTCTAACCCGCGGTCCGTGTGAGTCCACAGCAGTACCGTTCATGTTCGGCTAAAGATCTTAATGGACTTCGCTTGTGCTGAACACTGCGGACGTGATTCCATGGGACACCACTGCGTCGCGTCGTTAAGCCGGCATTTAGTCGCAGTACTTTCGAAAAGGCCGAAAGGGCCTCATACGAGATGATGTACTGACCAAAAGGGTAGAAACCCATTGGCAAAGCACTCAAATTCAAAATGAAGATTATCCACTTCGCTGCGAGGGGGGGGGGTAGTCAGCCAGGTGATCAGCCGGCGCCAGTCTGCCAAACACTGCTTCCTATCTAAGTTAATTAGTGTTTTTTTTGTCGGAGTCGGAGGAAACCGGAGTGCCCGGAGGAAATCCACAAGGCACAGGGAGAGAACACACAAACTCAAGCACAGAACGGCGCCCTAGGCAGGCATCGAACCGCCTCGGTCAGGACATTCTTTCATGAAGGCACTGCGCCATCCCTGAAATTCTATCCTTGTTGTTCAAGAGTCCTACTTTTTGTACGGCATCTTGATACACAGTTGCATTTAAATGCCATATACATACCATGTGTATCGTATTGGGATGCAAAATACAATGTTGTTAAATTTACAGGATCGCAAGCTATATTAATGCAAGACTGAAATATTTGATAGCAAATTTATTCCATATACACAACTAATGATGCTTTGCTTATAGTAATTTTTTCATTGAGTGCTTTTCACCCGAGGATTACAAATCGCTGCACAGAGCTGTGGAGAGAATGGCATGTCAACAAACAACATCACAGTAGATCAATGAAAAGTAAAATAATGGCAATAAATCAATGGACATAAAATAACAGAATAAACAATGATGGCGTGTTTTTTTTCCTCCAATTTTCCAATGTACAACAATTTTGTCGCACATTTTCAACTGCAGCGGCACGTTGGCCCAGTGGGTAGCGCTGTCGCCTCACAGCAAGAAGTCCCGGTTCGAATCTCGGCTCGGGTGCCTTTCTGTGTGGAGTTTGCATGTTCTCCCCGTGTCCGCGTGGGTTTTCGTTGGGCACTCCGGTTTCCTCCCACAGTCCAAAAACATGCTGCTGCATAGGTTAATTGGCTTGCAGACTAAATTGCCCGCAGTGCCCGGTGGTGGACTGGCGTCCCATCGGGGGTATATCCCTGCCTTGCGCCCTGTTTCTGCCGGGATAGGCTTCGGCTTACCGCGACCCTGTACAGAACTAAGCGGTTTCTTACGATGAGATGAGATTTTCAACTGCTGCTCCAACTGCATGTGATGGCTTACAGACCATTTTGTATCTAGTCGGTAAAAAAAAAACAAATTTTTGCCTGAACATTTTTATAAATTATAATTCGGAAGTTGTCCCTTAGATGTAGGTCACCCATGATATACGACATAGCTCACATCATCCCTCCACACATGATTAAGAAGTGAAACTCTTCTGTTGCCCAGCTAAGGCAAGCAGTCAGTCAGCATTCCACATAATCCATTTAAAGGTTCGACCGCTTTATTAAATCCCTGGCTATTAACGAGGCACCGCGCAGATACCACAATTCTTCCCGTAATGGCTATGCCAATAACGTTTACCAGTTTGATGAAAATAGCGAAATATGCACGCCCTCATATGAAGCGCTGTACACATCTCAAATGCATTGTGGGTGTCGTGATATGGGGGGGGGGGGGGTGGCGGCGGCGGCGGCAGTGGGCTGGGCTTTAATTCTACAGGCTGCCACAGCTCCTCGTCGTGCCGCGTGTGGCGGATTGCAGCGGATGCTGCCGCCTTCTTTCGGCGCTTCCCCGCGCACGGCGCGTTGAGGCAGCGAGAGAGCGAGGCTTCGCGAATTTGCGCGCCAAAGTGACGTGGAGAGCTGTCCACCGGCACCATGGTGCTGAAGTGATGTCCGGATGGGCCGTGGGGCTGTGACAAGGTAAGCCGTCTGCCTGTTTTAATCGGGCCGTCGCGAAAGTAGCGTACGCTAACTCAGCGTTGATGACCGTTTTTTAAGCCGTGTTCTTGTTGCAGATGTTTGGATTTTCTTGGATAATGTTGCTTTGTGTTCGCGAAGTAGGATTAGATTATACTTCAAGTAACGGCTGATAGCCTATAATCATGCATAAGTGTCATGGTGTGAGTGTGTCTGTGAGTAGATTATATTATAGGCGTAGAATCATGCGAACATGTGCCAGAAATAATGGCCCACGTGTAAGCAACGTGCTCAATTAGGGAGGACATGAAATTATGTTCACGGTTTGTGTTCGTTCGGCAAATTGATTTTAATTGGAGATGATTCTGTCGTTGGCTTGAGATACCGTTCCAATATAAAATTTGCTTCCTTTGGGTGTAAATGCCTCTTGCAGTATTGCTTTGCAAACTCACAGAGGGAAATCATTGTAATATTATTTTAAAATGTTCAATCAATACATTTTTGAAATTCCATACAGCCGCTTGTCGAGTAAATATGTACTCAAAATGATGGCATTACACAAAATCCATTTGTTGTAAATGTTCTTATCTGTCAGGTGTTCTTGTGTTTGCATGTTGTTTATTTATTTTGCATCTCCTCAGCGGACAGAGATAAGTATTCATTGATGCCCAGCAGGACCACCTCATCCATTTATTTAAACCGTGTTGTTGCTGCTCTTATTGATGTAGTGTAAAGTCTGTAATTGGATTTTAATCCAGATAAACACAGGGAGGGGGGGTTTTTAATCCAATTTGTATTCTAACCAAGAAAAATAATGGAGTTGTGTCAAGTTAATTTGGTGCATGTTAGAAGGGGGTTTTTTAAGCTGCCATTTAAACTGTCATCTCTAATGCATGCGTTATCTGGTCAGATAATGTGATTAGAAATTTGCACTTGAATTTTAGATCACAAAGTTAAATTTTCTCACCGACCCTCCAGGATTGAATGACTACTTCAACATGAATGAAATCACCAAAACTTATTCTTTGGGCTAGCTGAACCCTCTCCAACATTAACGTGGCATATACCAATGTAAGTATTCGCCGCTCGATGTATGATGATTGCTTACCAAAGCTATTCCTTCAGGGTAGCCGTGTCGAGCGCTCCTCCTCTCTCCTTCGCGACGTTTCACCTCCCACGTTAGAGGCACCTTTTGGCGTTCCCTGATGAAGGCAGGGGCGGCGCGGTGGCCCGGTGGGTAGCGCTGTCGCCTCACAGCAAGAAGGTCCCGGGTTCGAATCTCTCGGCTCGGGTGCCTTTCTGTGTGGAGTTTGCATGCTCTCCCCGTGTCCGCGTGGGTTTTCGCCGGGCACTCCGGTTTCCTCCCACAGTCCAAAAAGCATGCTGCTACATAGGTTAATTGGCTCGCAGGCTAAATTGCCCCGCAGTGCCCGGCGATGGACTGGCGTCCCATCGTCGGTATATCCTTGCCTTGCGCCCTGTGTCTGCCGGGATAGGCTCCGGCTTCACCGTGACCCTGAGATGAGATGAGACATGAGATGAGATGAGACATGAAGGCAGATGATGGAATCCACCTGATGCCCTGAAACCCTGAACATGCCTCCAACGTGGGAAGCGAATTTTTGCAAAGAAGAGAGGAGCGCTTGACATTTTATCCCGAAAGGACAGCTGTGATGAGCAATCATCAGTAACGTGGAATGCCCAAAACGTACTCAGTGCCGCAAATGGAGACGATCATTGCCGTCTGCTTGTGTGAGCAGTACAACACACACGTGAGTATTGGTGTCGGCAGCTGCCAATTTCACAGCGAGGGTTTTAGATGTGTGTGTGTGCGCGTGTCTGTAGTGGCAACCGGTAGCTTGGCTGTTACCACGCTGCGCTATGAACATAGCGAACCAAGTTTTATTCCCACTGATAACCAACACCAGTGACGATTTTCTGAACCGGTCCCGGGCCTCCCGTATGTCGACTGAGCGTCAAATAAGCACCTGGTGTCGTGTCTAAACAATATAATTGGGGCAACAAAGTCGGCCGGGCATAATAATTCTCGATACCATTGAAAACGCGCCCATTTTCGTGAACACACACGCATTCACAAACGCGGAGGCACGGACGCTGATCACACACTCGTTCGTGTGCCGTGCCGACCTTCACAGGAGCTCGCTTAAAGCATCTGGCCCTACAGTCAGTTAAGGCTTTATGGGGAATGTTTGTCTCTTTTGGCCTTCATATGTGCTTAATAATCTCATCTCATCTCATTATCTGAAACCGCTTAATCCTATATGAGGTCACGGTGAGCCGGAGCCTATAAGGCAGGAATACACCCGACGACGGGACGCCAGTCCATCGCCGGGCATTGCGGGACAATTTTAGTCTGCGAGCCAATCAACCTATCCAGGAGCATGCTTTTGGACTGTGGGAGGAAACCGGTGTACCCGGCGAAAACCCACGCGGACACGGGGAGAGCATGCAAACTCCACACAGAAAGGCACCCGAGCCGAGAGATTCGAACCCGGGACCTTCTTGCTGTGAGGCGTCAGCGCTAACCACTGGGCCACCGCGCCGCCCGTGCTTAATAATAGTAACACAATTTGTTACGCACACAAATTCCCCATGCCTGGTCATGCACGAGACATGGATGGGGAGGTGAGGGAAAACCGCGGAGAAGGCAGCCGCACAGTCGGCCAGCGCCAACATCTGCCAGACACTGCGTCCTCTATATAACGACGTTATCGTCCAATTAATTGACTGGTCATTTTTTTTTGTGTGTTTTTATTATTGTTTGCTAACAGCGCTTACGCCAAGAATCTGACCATACGGGGGCTCTTTGCCTTTGTCTTTTGGCCTTCGCAGAACAGGAGCCAAGAGCCGGCGTTTCTCCCATCTCACCCGTTGATGCACAAGCATGGGTCGCTGCTTGAGGAGCCTGTCCATCAGAGCGACGTACTGGCCAGCATGGTCACCTCGGTGCCACTCCTGCCCTTCGGTGGCCGTGAGCATGGGACTCCTGCTCGTGCTCTCCTGGAGCTACGCGAGAGCAGAGCCGAGAGGTGGGTTTACATCCTCTCCCTCACCTCTACCTCGGCGCGTGTGCCGGTGCTGGCGCACAGACATTAAAACACCGCCATCAATATTTATGAAACAGCACGCGCCTCCGCTAATTTTTGTGCTGTTTATTTACAATGTACTAGCGTTTGTTTTGCTACTAATGACATAGCAATGTCCGCATGGGTATGTTTAATTTTAATGAAAAGGTTAACTGATCAAGTTTACGCTAAATTAAAGGGAACCCTTTCGGTTTCTCTACTGAGTGATACCTATTTATAAAGATAATGCTGGTAGATGATTATTGATGGGTCTCCTATCATTACATATGCATATCCGGTAGGATGCATATTATCCAGTTCAGTGACTCAGGCTTCGAATGAGCAGTTTGTAAGTGGAGGTTGTAAGTTCAAATCCTGGTAGGGGGTTGATTGCGACAATAATTCCTCGAGACTAAACAAACTGACGACCACTCTGTGGGAACACCAACAGTGGTTTCCCTTTGGAAGGACTTGCCCTGCCAGAGTAATATGGAATTTATACCATTGGCTGAGGACGGAGAACACGAAATGAACACACGTGTTACGTTTGCTTACTCCAAATAATGTGGTCACACATTACGGCTCACGAAGACACACATTTCTTCTGTATTCATTGTTTTCTATGGTCTTCATATTTTTCCTGTGTTAAATGTGTCGCTAGTTGGTATGAGGCCCTTCTGTTCTTAGATGTGGTCTTCGGAGTCGTACCTTGGCTGGATGTAGTACCCATACCACACTATCTGCCCTGCGATTAGCTTGATAGAAAAAGTTGCCCTTTCACCTGGTGCCCTATGATGCCTCCAGCGATGTTCCGGCTGTCCACTTTTAGCCAGGGATTAGCTACGGGAACATAATGTATATTTCCAATCAATGTAATCTCCACAAACAAAAGCCGGTTTCGTGCAGAGAAAAAAAAAATCCAATAACTTGTGCAATGATTTTTAGATAAGGATTTATGTGCCGGGCCCGAGAACCTTTGTGAAATTTATGGTCAGTGTGTTATGTTATTCCAATAACATATGTGGTCATACAGTAGCTGTTAAGTTTTTGGTGTTGTTTATGGTACCTGCCTATTAAATATGAGTCCATTTGTTATCATGGCTATAACAAGTGACGGTTTTAACTATTAAGGGGCTCGATCTAGTTACTGGCAATTGAATAGATTTTTTGAAATGCTTAATTGTAATGTACACTGGCTAACCACTACTTTGACTAGGCCCTTTTCAAATATAGTGTGCAGAGCACAACAATTCTTCCATGCAATAATCAATTTACTTAATGAATTAATCAATATACTTTATTATAGTAATCTAAATTTGTTTGTTTTTAACATGTGATATATGACATATTAAACCACGCATTCAATTGACGATCCTTTTCATCACAATAGAGACACTATTTTTCACGTTGTCTTAGTGTTACAATTCGCAGCTTCTCCATACAAATGCATTTACTTGGAAGCCATTTTTGCAAAGGTGCCTTGTTAGCAATTCCATTTGAGGAGTGTTTGCCATCAATTCAATGCAGTACGAGCCACAGATGTCAACTAAGATGGCCTTGGAGCGTGTAGTAATGTGACTTTCAACTCGCACAATTCTCATTCGTTAACCGACAGGTCAAAGTTCTGCCACCCACACGTATGCCCAGATGTGAAGCGATGCCCCCTTTGCTTGCCTCCATTTAATATATCTGGGGGTTTGTGAGCGCAAGGTGGTGTCCTCTGTGGATAGACTCTCGCGGTGGCTTTGCAGGGAGCACGAGGAGGCATGGGGTGTGTTGATGTCGAAGCGGAAACGATCCGTCACACCAGGGCCCTGTGGAATGTCTCCGTCAACATCAAAGCTTGGGCAGTCACACAGAGCTGTCATTCAACCAGCTGTAATGGAATTGCGTTTGCTGCTTAGGATGTGCGGTTAATTAAAGTGGGCGGGCCTCCACACGGCAATGATCTTCGAAGCACACCACACGACGCAGGAAGAGCGTCTCTCACGCTCTCTGGACTTGCATTCTTCCCAAATAAGCGATGTGTGGTCAATGCGGTGTGCCACCCCCTTCGCCTTGGCACGGCGAGCCGACGGGGAGAGAAAGAACGTCGTTTGATGAGATATTATGGTATTGAAATTAGCGAGCTTCCACGTCCTAAGCATGCATGACTGCTGGCTTTTAGAGCAGCGTATTATTTATTCATCAGCCAGACCCTTCACGCAGTCACCGCCACTACACTTCTCAGCTTCCCCGTTCCCTACGCACCACCTGCCTCTCCCAGAAACTCTGGTGGTTTATCACAGTCAGGATTCATTTAAGTAGGAAATTCAAAGTGTAAGAAAATCCTGAAAATGACGCAGCTGGATATCGCATATTGCAGCCTTGCTGCCGTGGGGTATTGGGGGGAGAATTGCTGACTCTGTTTTCTATCATAATCCCCCCAATTTTAAGATGTAATGTCATAGTGCTATTTATGGATGCTGCAGCACCTCTATGTTTGTACTGAGGTTTCATTTTGCATTTTGATTTCCCACCGTGAAAATTTGAATTATTGAATTTTGCCTTCAGGTAATGGTGCAATATTTAAGCGATGTTTTATTATTATTACTATTACGTCTGTATGTGTCTTTAATACAATAACGTGTTTGATGACTGCTCATAGCTTATATGACAATTATAATTCCAGCTTTTTACCAAGGGAAGTCTGTGTATTGGTGTAGGTTTTCACGGCTCGGTGTGTGAGATTTGCTTTTAAAGAGCTTATATTTTTGGATCACCGTGACGAACGAAGGAGAAGGCAGGAACGCTCGACATGGCTAACCCGCAGCAAAAGCTCTTAAAAGCAATGATGAGGGATGCCCTGCTGAGTCTCAAGAATATAAACCACGAGGGTCCTGCGTTGGGATGTATGGCCAATTCCTCGAATGAGCATATGGCATGTGGGAGGAAAACAGAGTACCCGGAAAAAACCCACACATGCAAGGGGACAAGAGGTATCTCCTGAGTACCTCGCTCCTGGAAGTCACTCGTGCGAGTTCTGTACTAATCAGGCTTAGACCTGCGTAGCTTCTGAAATCTGATGAGATCCGGCACATACACGGTGACTTGATTTATACTCTTGATATTCATAACTCTTACATTGAAAAAATACATAATCCATCTTTATCATCATCCACTGCTGGATGAAAGCATTTCTGTACGGTTGTCATCACTGATGGCGCCGGGATTCAGCGATCCATCTCATGAGCCGATCTAATCGCTACATCTCCTTCGTGGTGATCCTCTCGGCCACGTTATCTATTAGGTCTGCCATTCCATCAGGAGGTGTGTCTGTCGGCAGTATGTTTGTATAGTATATATTAAAAAAGCGAGGTCAGTTTGATTGCTTAAGATAAAACCTAGAACAATGCACATGGACGGTAGATGGATGCTTGAGGCTTGTCAAAATCCACATTTTACAGACTACTCACGTATGCATCTACTCTTGTGAATTACGGAGCAAAAAATGTCTTCAAAATAAAATGTCGATTACGACACGGACAACGAAAAATAGTATAAGCGTCACATTGATTTTTCCATAGAGCGTGGAACTATTTACTTTTTTAACATTCATATACATTTCTCCAGTAAAAATTCTACAATCACCTTTAGTTTTTATAATATTACACCAACGAATGTACTGCAAGGCTTGATATAATAATAATATACCCTTTGGGAAGCGGCTGAGTATCCTTGAAGTTAGCACGCCCACCGCCAATCTACTGTAAAAGATCGACGATTCGTATTCGCTCAGTTGACCAGTAAATTGTGCGGGGATATGAGGCCACAACACGTCACCTTTCGTAAAGAGGACATTAAGCTCTTCGTAAAATCGTCCATAATAGTGACCAATTGTGTACCGGTATCTTGACACGCAAAAAATCTATGCTGAAACTTATTCACATTTAAATTACAAAAGGGAATAATTATTCTTGCATAACTCTGCTAATGTGGGTTTTCCCCTACAAAGGAGATAATTTTAATTGGTTTCTCGCTGTGGCCAGTTAAGCCTTAAGGACATGGCGTTTCCTGAATTGCATTTGTAAAATGTATAAGCTTTAATAATAATAAAAATAATAATTATGTGCTGAAGAGAAGGCTGTGGGCAATGTTAATGTACCACACAATAATGCAATCTTTAGCATTGTTACGCAAAAAAAACTAATTTTTTTCTAAGAGCGCAAGTAATGTTACAGCTGAAATAAATAAAATACATAGTAATGAAAACTCGCAGGAATATAGTCGGAATTTAAAAAAAGGTTGCAATCAGAACTGAGATGTCTCTGCGCAGCTGGCATTTAAATATCGAATTCTTCAACCTTCTGCAGTCGTCTTCCTGTTAAGGTTTTTGTGTTTTACTCATTCCTTCGTCATTTATCACCGCGCTACGGATATCAGCCCGTCAATACAGGGAGCATTAGGTCCAACCGGTAATTGGCAGAGAAACTCCCCACACTGGCTTTAATTATTGGCTCGGAGCATACGCCAACCACTATGTGCAAATGATGGACGACAGATTGCTTGTTTATAAATAAGCACGGGAATTTGTATGGCACTTTGGAGGGGGGGAGAAAAAAACATTTCCATGCTGCAACATTACATCTTCAAAAATGCGCAATTAATGTAGACATCCCTGCCCCTAAACACACGGAGCGTAACATTTGTTTGCACGGTGCTCTTTGAAGCATAGTTTTGCAGCAGTAACCTTTTACGTTAGCTGTACTAAGTAATCCTCGAGCGCGGAATTCTAGCTCCAACGTCCCTTGTGTCACGGCGTGTTTGATGCCACTCAAAATCCTCTTAGGGACAGATTTTCGGTCAATTGTGGCATTGTTTCCATTCTTCACAAGAGGTTTTGAAAAAGATCAGATGCGCCGTTGATACGAAGATGTACGAGTCTGTGTGTGCTCCCTCCCACAGTGCTGATGGGCCCATAGATCTTAATAGAGTAGAATGGGAGAGAAACACAGTAAATCAATGGAGATGCACACTGGATTAAATCATACCCGCTCTCTGCGACACTACAAATTGCCAGGCACTCTTACCCATAAATCTGCATGGCAAAGCCACCCACTCCAGTTGATGGAGCCAATTTGTCTGTCTGATGTATTTCTTCTCTAAATATGGCTTGCTTTCTCGGGTCTTTTTTTTTTCCCTTCTTACAAGGTGACGCCATCGCATCAGCGCAGAAGCTCCACTCTAATGGAAAGAGCCCCTTCGGTCACGTCAAGTACTTGCTGATTCAGGGACTT
>JAZEWT010000005.1:10176116-10191912 GCA_036362905.1 Mordacia mordax
CGGGATAGGCTCCGGCTCACCGTGACCCTATATAGGATTAAGCGGTTTCAGATAATGAGATGAGATGAGGGAGAGAATGGGTTGTAGTGAGCATACGGCCTCGTGATAGATCACAAACTAGACAAACTACGATATGGGGGATTACAATACATTTGGGCAATCCTGTACCCCACGGCGAAACGTTAACTTATCTAAAAGGCAACACGACTTGAAAACATGCGCATGACGATGGAATCCCTCACAACATAATTATTGAGCACTTCTTGCGGCTCATGATGAAAAAGCTTCACAGCTGCTCTGGTCTTCTCAGCCCTGCTGTCTGGCGCGATCGCCCATTGAACAGTCCGGGACAAGTGTCAGGGCAAATATGATTACACACGATCCTAACTGGCTCACCCACCTCGCCTCCCTTCCTTCTCTCCTTTCTCTCAATAAGCTCGAGCCCCTCCTCACCTAAATTCACTTAACGCCAGGCGAAATCTTGCTGCCACTCAAAGGATCCCGCTTCACTTAACCTAATTTACGTCGTCCCTTTACCAAATGGGATCCCCGAAGCAGGGCAGAGTTGCCAGTAATGAAACACAATTGCAGGTAATTGTGTGCCCGGAAATGAGCTTTTCCGCACGTGTCCATTGCCCAATTAGAAGTCTCAGCGCTCTGCCAGTCGTGACAAGCGCGCATAATGGATCTTGAAAGGCACACCGGAATCAACATTCCTATGGCTCCGATGTAACTGCCATAAGTCATTCGTTCAACCCGGTGAGGTCAAAGCAGATGCCAGCATTACTAATGTTCAATTTCTTAAAGCAACCATAATCTCCTTTGGTTGGCCGTAAGTGCATTCACGTTTTGAAAGTAAGGGCGGTGGTGGAGGGGGCACGCAGACTCGCGATCTGACTCTGCATGCCTAATTCTTTATGGATGCGTGTTATGCCACTGGTTTGTGCAGTGGTTTAGGCGGTTGTATGGGAACACAAAAGGGCACCTTTAACCTTGCTGTCTCGGCTATGCATCGCTTAGTGGAGGCATAAGAGCTTGGTTTTCGGGGCAAAGGATCTTTAGAGGCAGCTATTGTCTGCAGTTTGTATGACAATGTTGTATATGCTAATTCGAATATTTTTGTTTCTTGTTTTTATCTATTTGTTTCCGCCAGCAGCGGAAGAGAAAAATTACGCTAATATGTAAAACATTCGTCAGTATAAAAGGTTGCTTACAATGTTCGGTAATACACGAATAGGAAATACTGGTACAGATTTCTGTACGGATGCTTCTGCACCGCGATAGATGTCTCTATCAGATGTAGTCTGAATTGCAATTTGAGCATTGCTTTATATCGAAGTTCCTTTATCAGAACTTATGGTAATAACCGCTTAACCTTTTGCGTGTAGTGTAGGTTGCAATAAAACGAAAATTATAGTAATGGAATTGCAATATCGTGTTGGAAAACGTGTTGGGCTAATGCAAGCGCAGTCATAAAATTGCCTAAAATTAATTGGTCCGTGTGTTGTGATATATGTAGTTCTTGCATAATGAGCAAATATCTGTGCGTGCGTGTTTTCACTAACATCGTCTACAAACATGATTAATACTAATTAAATCCAACGTCGTCATTTAGATATATTCATACCGGCTTGTTTTATTACCTAAATATGCACGCACGTCACGTAATACGAAAACATTATCACGTATTAGCTGTTCGCTTGCTTGCCTAGGGAGCAATACTGTGTTCAAACAGAATAATAGATTTTAGTTTTTTTTATCATACAAAAGATTTGTTTTTTTGCTTTCCTCTTCACCGGACCTACGTGGGTTACAGTAGTAATAATTAAAAATCCGTGGGAGAAAGATATTGATTGAACAGGTAGTGAAATGTTAGCTGACTAGGGATTTCTCTACCCCACCACATCGAACTGTGATGGATGCAGACAAGTGCCGGCGTGATGAACGTATGGATTTGCCACGAATCTGCAGGGCTGGTGGCAGGGCATTGGCTGCCACAGTGCAAACATTCGGTCCAATTCAAACATTGGCCCCATCAACCCATCATGTTTGGTGGCGCGAGCTGCCACGGTGGCGTTCCTCGAACAGACTCGTGGAAGAAAAGCGGAAGAGCAGTGGCCACGCTGTCATTCTCGCGGTATTTACTCAGCAGACAGGGCTTCCAATTTACCATGGAAACTTACAGCCAGGTCTGATCCCTGACCCCCACCCAGTCCATCTCGCGTAATGGGGACATGGTTTGCTTGGACCGTGATGCCATTTCGGTTGAAGATGCGGCACTGGCTTGACAAGGATGGGACACTCTGCCAATATGAAATATTTGAAAAAAATGGCGTCATAGCAGAAGCATACGATGCATGAATCTGACTGTTCAACATCTTTCAAAGTATTACTCGTTGGTGGTGGCACATCCATTACAGTAGCGGTTCTCACCACTTTCCACCTCAGGGCCCACTTGTGTATGGCCTCCACGAGCCACGAACTGGCGCTCGCGGCTCTAGATGCCATGCCATGTAGAGATGGTGCAGTGGATAGCACACTGTGCTTTCAAGATGAGCACGTACGTTGGATACCTGGTCACGGCGGTCGTCAGTGGCAAGTATGTCTGGACTAATCCTGGGTCCTTCCTTCCCCTGCCTCCCTTCACTAATCGGACCTGACCAGTGTGATGAGGTGTGGTCACATAACTAGCACGGCAGGAGGGGCGATCATCTCGCAATGGAGAAAATCAGATATTGATTTTAGGTGTTTTGGAATTTCCCTTAAGAACTATTTCCGGATATCCATGTCGAGCGTTCATTCTGTCTTCTCTACTACATTTTGCCTTCAAAGAGGCGAGAGGAAGTACACGACTATCCCAAAAGAGCAGATCTTGAGAAGGTTTCTCGAACAATAAATGTTCGTAACTTATTTGTACCAACATTACGAGGGCCTACGTGATGTATTTTCGACAGGTGTGACATTCTGTGTTCGCCTCGAAGGGACGGAGGCCAATTGGTAAGAAATGATTACGTTGAAAAATGTCATAAAATTGCAAAAATGAAATGTTGATGAAAAAACGTGGAGCGTTGCATGTTTTGAATTATAAATTTAAAAAGGCGTAAAGCAGCACATGCATGAGAGAACATAAACGGGTAAATGAGAACTCAAAACTATTACGAAAAGCAAATGGCCTTTGGCACAACACGTCGCATCGAAGGAACGATGGCTGATGGTCACGAGTAGTGACAGCTCTGCAGCCACGGAAAGGAATGCGTCCCAAGGAGCAATGAAATCAGCTCTTATGTAAATGCCAGGGGAATTGTTACATCACAGGAATGTGGTAGATGGCGATGGCTTGGAAGGCTCTCATCCAGCAGTGGTCGTGATCGATGATGCTGACAATAACCAGACTATTCGTGTGCACGAGAAAGAGTCTCACGTCAAAGGCTTTGCTTATTGTGTTATGGCATCGCGTTGATACATCCCTGCATTAGGCGTTCGCAGTGAAGCGTGCAAGTCGTAATGTTGAATTATACGATGTCTCATAATACACGCCTGTGATAGGGGTCGGGGTCATTTTTCCGCAGGTGCCTTAACTAATTCTTTGAATTTACAGCTAATAAACCCGCAGCATAATTTGACGTCAATCAAATTGATCTAATCCTCATGATTCTTGTGCTAATCCAATTGGTGTTGTCTAAGTGGCTTTGTCAGGTAGTGCACATTGAGGTCTAGAAATACTTAAAATTGATAAATCCAGATATAATTTGCTTAAAATTAATTGCGTTATTTTTCTGGGTGGAAGGGGGTGATTGTAAATATACATTGATTACATTTAATTCGTTTTAAGACAGCCTAATTAACAATGCTGAAAGAAAAAAAACTAATGCTAAAAATGCGATAGAAAAAATGTGATTTGAAAAAATGTGATAGAAACATTGCCAAAATCGGCATAAAATTATGGCATTGCGTCACGCTGACGGTAAGCGCGCGATATTTGGGTATTTTTTTTTGTAGTTGTCACTGGTTGTTGTAGCATGGAGAGCCCGTAGCTGTGTGGGAAGGACGATGATGAATACTGCGGTGGAGAAGCGGCACAATTCAGAAAGATTGCGTTTAATCATCAGCTTTGGCGCGCATAAAAACGAAGGAACGAATTATAAAATGAACCGTAAAAAAAAAACACATTGAATAAATATTCTGAACAGCTGTTTTTTTCCTCTCTTCCCCCCACAGCCTTCATTTGAATAGCAAGATCAGCAGTGTAAGACTGAGATGGAAATAATTGCTTTTTATTGGCCTAGACCTGACTCATTAAAGGGAAGTATTAGAGCACGCCGCCACTGAGGATGTTTTGCTCCTTAAGCGCATAAGCAGAAGCCATGTTTAATTGAGAAAGTGCTTGTAAAGATGTTTAATTGCAGCCCTAGGTGGTCGCCCTCCCTCGAGAGGGAGCTGCTGGCGTGGGGGTTGCTGCGTGCACCGCCGAGCCATCGTTCTAATTAAGTGTTGGGTCCATACACAAACCTCCCCCTCGTCTTCCTTCACCCACCGGCCCGAGGCTCCCCCTCTTGCCCCCGTCGAATACTCCCTGCTTCTCATCTCTCATCTCATTATCTGAAACCGCTTAATCCTATATAGGGTCACGGTGAGCCGGAGCCTATCCCGGAAACACAGGGCGTAAGGCAGGAATACACCCGACGACGGGACGCCAGTCCATCGTCGGGCATTTCGGGACTATTTTTAGTCTGCGAGCCAATCAACCTATCCAGGAGCATGCTTTTGGACTGTGGGAGGAAACCGGAGTGCACAGCAACAACCGATGCGGACACGGGGAAAACATGCAAACTCCACACAGAAAGGCACCCGAGCCGAGATTCGAGCCCGGGCCTTCTTGCTGTGAGGCGACAGCGCTACCCACAGGGCCGGAGTTCCCACATCAAGATTAAATGTCAACTCAGTCCGACGGTATTGTACCACTTTGAGTGGAAGTCACAGCCTATGCGAAGGACATGAAATCTCCACCACTGACCCACGGCCGCCTCGATTTCTAATTGGAGGAGACATTACGAGATCTGATTGGATCTGGCTGCACGTTGGCAATATGAAGTGAGCTTCCCGAAAGCACGCGCGTTCACATTCAGACACGTGTTACTTTCTCATTTGGTATTTATACTGTGCGTGAGTACAAGCCAACATTCTACCGATGTAGGTTGATGATGAGACTCAGAACGCCTGAGAACACCTCCAACGTGGGAGGCACAACGTTGCACAGGAGAGAGGAAGAGTGCTCGACATGGCTATCACGAATGAGAAGCTTTGGAAATCAATCATAAAACCAATATTTTCAAGTCATGAGTGTCTGGAAGTCTAGGCTATCTACTGATGTCAGTTTCACGACTTGATACATGATGATTGATTTCAAAGCTGTTCTTTCGGGATAGCTATTGTCGAGTGCTCCCTCTCTATCCGTCGCTACGTTTCGCCTCCCACGGTGCTTTCGTCAGGCGCTTTCAGTTGGAGACAGATAGAAAGCATATTCAGGCGTTCTCAGAACAGCTATCCTACAAAAAAAACACGTTTTAAAAGCAATCATCTATCTTCGCTTTATTTATGGTAGAATGTCAATAACTTGTCAGCATACGGGAACATTTACACCCTCCAGAGGATTCGCTTGCTTTGGTAGATGATTTGCACGCGATGTAGGCTATATGAGTCTACCCATGTTTGTACAAAACCTGCTATTGCTTGCCGCAAGTAAAGAAATGGCAACAAACCTCGCTGCTCTGAGTTGGTGCAGGGCCTACACAATCGGTCAGTTTTAATTAAGCTGGAAGCAACAATTCAGCGGGCGGCGCGGTGGCCCAGTGGTTAGCGCTGACGCCTCACAGCAAGAAGGTCCCGGGTTCGAATCTCTCGGCTCGGGTGCCTTTCTGTGTGGAGTTTGCATGCTCTCCCCGTGTCCGCGTGGGTTTTCGCCGGGTACTCCGGTTTCCTCCCACAGTCCAAAAGCATGCTCCTGGATAGGTTGATTGGCTCGCAGACTAAAATTGTCCCGCAATGCCCGGCGATGGACTGGCGTCCCGTCGTCGGGTGTATTCCTGCCTTACGCCCTGTGTTTTCGGGATAGGCTCCGGCTCACCGTGACCCTATATAGAATTAAGCGGTTTCAGATTATGAGAGATGAACAATTCAGCTAAGTAGCTCTTTTTAACAGTACTCTAGCGCAGAAGGTTAAGCAAGTTGGTAGATATCTTGGACTATACCCTGATTAGCACGTCGGTCCATCAGAGGACACCAGAGGCGATTTAGTCATGACAATTCACCTCGGCGGCATGTCAATGGACTGTGGAAGGAAAACAAAATACATGACGAAAACCCACGCGGACACGGGCAGAACGTGCAAACTCCACACAGAAAAGGACCTTACGTGGGAATTGAAGCGGGGTATTTCTTGCTATATGGAGGCAGTGCTACTCACTGTGCCGCCGTACACAAGGCACTGCAAGATTTGTGCAAGAATAGTGATAAATCCCAGCATGCATTATATGTTGTTGCAATTGAAGACTCAATTTACATACACACTGGTACGAATTTATATAAGAATAACGTTTTGGTATCTGAAAAAAGTTCATAAATGAAATATCTGAAAATACATTTACACTATAATATTTGGCATTCTATCCAGATGTTGTGCGATTGTAGGGGTTTTTATACCTAGCAAAGAATTTGCACAATTGTTTATATTTTCCCACAAAGGTATTTAAACAACGTGCGATAAATGGGGCTTTTTTTTTGTACAAATACCAAATCTTTTAGCAGGGCAGTGAGCTATACCATAAGTAGCCTTGTCAATTTAGCTGGGTGGTAGTGGTTGTTTAAAAAAATCTCGAACAACCAACTGAGCAAATGTTTATCCATTTTGCATGCGCCTATAACTGAACGAGGGTGAAATATTTTAACTGAAAATCTTGAGGAACACGCTTACGAAGATGTTACATTCGATGAGCAATGTTCATCACGTTTCCTTGTCACGAGCACGGGGTGCGCAACGAGTGGCGGTAAGAGTCACAAATCATCTTCACTGATGTGGAATGTTAGCGGGGTTGATAAAAGGTACTCATCTAACACCTGCTCTTGAAAGCTAGACATTGAATGCGGAGGCATCATTGGACGTGTGCATATGGCAATGCTCATTTCCCAACCCTATTTTTTTTATATTTCTTCTCTTCTTCTATAGCAGCAGATTTTTCACTGACGGCTAATCTAATGTGCTCCGTAAGGGCGATAGCTACTGGCTATTGCGCAGGCTCCCTGCAGACTTCAATGGAATTCACAGCAAGGGCACTCCATTAGATAGCAAGCATCATATCATACAGTGCACGAGGCGTGAAACGCAGATTCTCGCCATATACCTTTATTTGCAAAAGGAAAAAACGAACCCTCGCATCAATCTTGTTCGGGGTGTTGTCAGCGGGCGACGCGTCTCATGGGCACAAATTTCGCCCAGAAATTGAGGGCATCCTGCCAGCCTGCAGTGCGTGCCAGTGGCGCTCGCGGCGACTGAGAGAAGGGACGGCGGCCACCGCTGTAGAGGCTCTCCCGGCCACCGGCAGGCCCTCTGGCGCGGAGACAAAAACGGCGGCGCACGGAGCCAGCGAGCGTAGCCGCGCGCACGCACTGCGCGAAAACGACATGCCACTCTGTCATTTGTCATGTCAAGAAAACAAATTATTAAAGTCCTTAAATGTTTGTGAGGGTTGTGGTGGTGGTGGGGGGGGTTGTTGGTGGTCATGTTGAAGAAAACAGGTCTGCGTGACATGGGTTAGGCTGTCGGAATGAGGCAAACAGCTGTCAACGCGTGCCACTGTCAGCAGAGGGAATAAAAGGCGGCCGCGAAATGAGCCCGGGTCGAAGGGGCCCTGTGTCCGCGTATCCCACAGCTAGCGTCACGAGGAATTGACCCCGATAAACACTCAGATAAACCCTCCGTCGGAAAAGGCAGCTTGAGGAGGGCCCACTCACGCCCAAATCTCAACGTACGTGATTGTTAATGAGGTGGAGCAAGGGGACAGATGACTCGCTTTGTTTACACCACTGTCGTCATCACGCCAGTGACGTTTGTGGGACAGATTTGTCTCTAATTATTGCCCAAGATTCTTGCATATTCATTGGCCGTGTTCACTCCCGACCCACGCCACCCAGCATCCCGGAACCGATTTTCGTGATTATCTGGAGGTAAGACACAGGCTGCTGCTAATCTGATGGCAGCAGCTGTTCTCGCAGCGCTATGCAGGAGACTGGCGCACTTGCCTACTGCCTACAGCAGGGGTCACTCTGGTAGTGTCACGAGTCACGAACAGCCCCACTTTCGCGTGCGGCGTGACGTCTGCAAGCCAGCTATGTGTTTTATCTGATAGGTAAAGCTTCCCTATTGCAGTTTTTTTTTGCCGAAGCAAACAAAATGATGCCTTAAAATAAATAACCTGCCGATCAAGGAAGACTGTAATGGGGTATTAATGACGCTAGTTGCCCGGTTAGGGATGTACACACGGCAGGAATGTCTTGCTCAGCCTCGGTATGTAAATGTAAATTTCACTTGGGTTACATTTTAGCAAATTATTTGTTAATTAGGTTATACGTTACCTGCTATGATATTAATACGCATGAGCCGCAATCATGGACAGTCACAAAGAAAAATTAACAAAATGCTGGAACGTGCTCAAGCGTGGAGCTGTGTGTTCTTGGAATTTACTGTGACAAAGAGGAACATATGGGCTACAGAATACACTCAGGTTACAGAAATCATGTTGGCGTAAGACAGGCAAGTGGGCTTGAGTAGGAAGCGTCAATGGGAAGGCTTGGTAGATGGTCGTCGATGGTTTTACAGAATGGCAGCCCAAGAAGAAAGAGTGTTCAGCAAAGATCTGGTGATGAAATGTATTTAGGTGCAAATGCTGAATTGGTTGTTGCATTGCAAAATAGTGAATCTGTGTCAATCTGTTGGGGGTGGAGGTTTCATCAAGCAGTGGAAAAATCATGTCTGATGATAAGGCAAAGAAGCATCCCACAAATCATGCGCATACAGGGAATTCCAAAATAGCTGCTCCACTTAGCAGTACTGTACATACAACTTAAACTGTAACGTGTTTTTTGAGAGTAACCTGTGTGTATGATCATGACTACTAATGAAGGAATACGTTTGTGACAAGAGGAGAAGGTCTGCCAGCAACATCACCTATTGAGTGAGTTCACTTAGTATGTGTAACTACTGAAATGTACGAGGCATTTCACATGTTAATGTGCGTCACATTTGGTATCCCATCTGGCTTCCAAACTACAATTTCATGTTTGTTTCAAAAGGGCACTGCGGCATCTCTCCGAGCCCCCGATAATAAACAATATCTCTGCGGTGTCACACTCAAACAGGAAGGTACTGATTACCACGTTTAATTTTAGCCCTGTTACATTTGATTTTTTCCGTAAATAATCCGAAAATGTAAACGCCTCTATACAAATAAGAATGGTTTGGGTTTTTTCGTTTATTGGCAAGTGCATTAAAATAATCTGATATTTTCTCTACCCCTTGAGAGGCACTGCAATAGGGATTTCGAATATGGTCAATTTGTCAAAGACTACAGACATTTCTCCATTTAAATTGATCTTACCACTCAGCTCATGCCCAGTAGCAAATTTCAGTGGATAAATTCCACCGTGGTATTACCTTCATGATTCAATGGAATAGCTCTGTTTTTTTTTAAACTAAATTATTTGGTACTGCTGCGTTGGCAGTGATGCACAAGCATAAAATGACGAGGAAACCCTCAACACATTGATCAATAACACTGTGGACTTAAAAGCCAACGTATTTGTAATAGGCGAGATTTCCGGAAATGATTTTCCTTCTTAACAAAAATAAATATCGACGGATGCGTCGACTTTTTATATTTTTCTAAAGATGTTGGTTTTTTTTTCTTCCCAAGAAGAAAGTGACTCCAATTTTGACGCACACGCCCGTGACAAAAAAATAAACGAACTTAATCGAAAGCCTGGTGTTCCTATGTGAAGTCAAACACGTGTTAGGGATGAGTCTAATGTCTTTAGCAAGCGCTATAAATCGGGCGCGATGGGCTCACGTGAGCGCACTGTGCATACAGTTAGTGGCGGTGTGTGCGCCGGGCCGCATGATAGATATGTGAATGTGAGACGGACGTGAGTGATGGAGGCGCGCGTGCGACCGTCGCAGTTCGCCTGCACCATATCACACTTAGCATGCGTACCCGAGCGCGCAGCTTGTGCTCTACGCTTGGAGAGGGGAAAAGAAAAAAAATACACCCGTGCCTGCTGCTGGCGGTGGAAACAAAACTGCGGGCGATTAAGCGGAGTCGAGACATCAATTTTGATAAAGTGAGGCGTCGCGCGCCTTCTCTTTCGTGCGCAGGAAAATGAGATCCACGCGGAAAGTTTTGCAAGGATTTAAAATAGATATTTTTTTCAGACATTTTTTTTGATGGGGTTTTGGGCAAAACGTGGTCGCTTGTGAAACGGAATAAATGAGTTACAGATCGCGCGTGATGCGGCGTGTACGAAAATCTGCCACAAAACGCACGGTACCGTGAAATTACCCAGGAAAATCTGAATTCAAAAAGACGCAGGACCCACTCGCTCCATTTCGCCGCAGCATTTTGTGATTTCTATTGAAAACTTGTACATTGGCCTTTGGCATGTTGTTGGTAATCATGGTGTATTCAGTAGATATAGAACCATAATTAATAAACATGAAGGACACATTGTGAGTCAGCGACGTAATTGTAAATTAGTCATCACTTCCAGAATAGGATTTGCTGTGATTAATATAAATATGTAAGTAGAACAATGACGTAAATATAATGCACCCTTATTAATCCGAGGTTCACACCTCTTCAAATTAAGCCAATGCATTAGCTCCACAATTAAGCACATGTGGCTTTCGAGGCATGCGGTCACAATACTGCTCAGTAGTGTCATCTGTCCTTGTCACTGTGAACGCTCTTTGATGAACAAATGTGTGACAGATCTCGATGTGGAAAAAGGACCGAAGGTATCAAACCCTCTTGCCCGCCGACGGGGAAACGCCACCCAAATTGACATTCTTGCCCTAGTCCCAGAGCAATGTTGGCGGTCAACAAAGAGTTGTGGGGCTTAACAGGGCATCTCACTCACCACATTGTTCTCGGAACAGGTCAGTGTTGGGTTTCCGCTACCATAAGGCCTGCGGCTGTTTTTCGAGACGGAGCCTGCTCAGGGCCTTTGGACCGTCAGGCAGGGTGGCGAGTGAGCGGTGTCTGGTTATTATGAGCTGCTGGGCTTTAGTGCATGGGTGGGAGGAGAAAGGGAGAGGGGGGCGGAGGGGTGGTGCGCAGCAGCAGGAACGTGCAACCTTTGCTGGGTCATATTCTGAAGCGTTATATATAGGTCAGTTGTCCAGTCTGCATGTGGGATATATTGTTTTAAAATCGAACAAATTTAACCAGCTGGAATGTTGATCGTGAGCAGCGCTAGTGTTCTGAATTCCTAATATTTTGACTTGGGCTATGCTTTTTTAAACCACGCATGTTTTTGACATCACATTAATGTACTTTGTAAAGAAGCTTTCTGGTGAATGATTACTCAATGAGGGGAGAGACCGGCTAAGACACAGCAGCACCTGGCAGAGATCCTGCAGGGGCTTTGAACTTGTGAGCAGTCAGCTGTCAGCTCGGGAAGGCACGCAACCAATTGGCTCTAATTGGGTTGCCGTATGCCCTGTGATTAAAGATGGAGTCGTGAATGGAGATTCGCTTGTTCTCTCGAGTCGGGAGTTCCCTCTCATCCTCTATTAATTCAATGCCATCTTTCTAGGTACGACGCGGCGCTGTAGAGGGAAATCGGCTGGCATCGAGGTGGCACGCGATGGCACGCGATGGCACGCTAAGTACGAGAGACCGGACTGCACGCCTCCTCAGGGGCTCCCTGATTCCACCAAATCTCTTCGCACCCTGGGGGGGAATCTGACAGGGGCTGTGCTTTTTGATCAATTGGTTCCCACCCCGCCATACGTGGGAGCATAGCACAGCTGCACAATCAGGGCACAACCAGCAGAGTGACCCCGACATTGAGACCAAAAAGAGGCCATATCGAAACACATCCAGCCAACGGCGCTTTGGAGGAGGGGGTGGGTATTGGGGGAGGCTGTGGGGAAATGTCAAGGCTTTCATTGTCCATGAGTCTCTTTTTTTTTAATCAGCGCTTCTGTAAATGATTTGTTTTAGGAACACAAAATTATCTCCAAGACCATTATTGTGAAGTAATGGGACTGGAATTTAGCATTGCATTGAGAATGAGTTCCAGTCGGTAAGCGTTCTATCAGCACCGATGCTTTTTTCATCCTTTCATATTCATATTTTCCTGAAGGGAAACTGTGTCATGTCGCCCGGCGCTTGATCAGCTGAATGGCTGAAGCTACTTCTTAAATTGGCAGAAGAGGCACTGAGGTGGATGACGCGCACATTTCAGTTTGATTAGAAGCCAGGAAAAAAGGAGCCGCCTTTGTCTCACGCTTCTGAATGACAGTGTCCTCAGGGTGGCTATTAGGCCATAGCGTATGGGATAGCATTTTAAATCCGCATGTAATCCATTTCTTTTCATTGGGATCGCTCACCTACTCAGCTTCCCTGGATCGTGCCTGTGATCATCCCGCATCCGTGCTCAGTTATTTTGATCAAGCTTCCCATTCTTGTTCTTCATCTATCTACTTTGCAGCACATCTCTCTCTCTCTCTCTCTTGCTCTCTTGATATTTTGACCACCGTTTTATCTCAAGTTCATTATTGTTTACTCGCTATATTGTTGTTTTTCTCATTGATTAAAAAAAAATTTCATTATATGCATGTCTAGTTACCCCTACGTTTTAAACACGAATTTTTGACGCACTGCATGCTATTTCAGGTTATCTATTCATGCCGAGCGTAAAAAAACCCCTTCATATTTATTCACTAACGGCAAAACATATACATTATTGTTTCACCAAGGTCAAATACCCCCCCTTTCATGTGTTTTTATATATAGACTGAAAATGTGCACTTCGCCATTTCATTTCTCCGGATGACTGATGTCTGCAATGGCATGCATTTAAACGACCCAGGGCTTCACAGATGCTCGGAGCTGGCCGCCCTGTTCCTAGATGCAGAGCACTCGGCTAGGTTCGTGCTCAGCCAAACGGCACTCGTGCATTGCAAACGAAGAGAGAGGGCCAGCAGCACCCATGCTCGACGCACTGCCGGCTAAAAACCTCCCCAAGTCGATTCTCAGAAATGTTTATAATGGTAATCAAATACTGTTATGCACTGGCCTGTTCGTCGACTAGATAAACGTATATAGATAAACGTTATAGTCATCCCATTCGTATACAATTACAGATTATAGAGGAACGAAAATACGTTTCTCGTGGTCTCCAGTGTAAAAACAAAAAAAAAGGCTGAATACACATTCAACAAGGCAGGTCAAAACACACAGACGATGTAGACTACATATAGTAGAGTGAAATGGCCAGTGCAGCTATGCATATGTGTTTCTGGGGAGTGGAGCGTCTGTGTCCTGGTTGTTATGATGATGGAGGGGTGAGGTAGCATGGCATTGAGGAGCCTCGTGGCTTGGGGGAAGAATCTGTTGCAGAGTCTGGTAGATCTGGCCAGGATGCTGCGGTGCTTTTTGCAAACGACAGGTGGACGAGTTCGTTGGACGGGTGGGAGGAGTCCTTTACAGCTGTGGTGTCTCGGCGGGAAACCCTCCAAGGGAGTCGTAATCTCCGCCAGACACCCGTGGGTCCCACTTGCTCGTGTGGCCATGTGGCGCGTGCGGCCATGGGTTCTTCAGCGGCGGCATGAAGGTTCACCGTCACGCAGCGATGCACTCGCCCAGTCAGAGACAAGCGATGAAGGATGATGCAAAGGCCTTCTCAAACACATGGCCGGAGTAGCGGCCCACCACGAACTCCTACCCTTCCCCACACAACAGCGCTCCTTACATCGTGATGTGGCCTCCTCAAACACTTGCCAGGCAAGGACTCTCCTAGCCTTCCTCACACCGGCTTGTATCTACATAAGCGAGCCCGCACACGCAACTGCCACCTTCGTCACCCATAACGAGTTGTTTTTATGATTCAGCGTGGGTGTCGTCTCATTACCTCATCCGGCCGCCTCAGCACCTCGTGACTCGCTGGTAATTGGCACTGGGGAGAGGGGGGGGACCCTTACGCACTCTCCACATGCACGTGGCTTGGCACGGTCGAGGCTAGATACCACACAGTGCTGTAGGCCTTGTGTTTGCAACGTTTGAAGTCGATGTCCTGAATGGAGGGGAGAGGGATCCCAATGATCTTCTCCGCTACCTTCACTCTCCGCTGCAGACACCAGTAGTGGGTTGGCAGCGTGGGCCTTCCTGAAGTCTATGGTCATCTCTTTCGTTTTGTCAAAGTTAAGAGACAGATTGTTGTCTTTGCACCAGACTGCCAGCTCCTCCACCTCTCCACTGTATGCAGTTTCATCGTTGTAACTGACAAGGCCCACCATTGTCGTGTCATCCGCTAACTTAATTATGTGGTTGGAGCTCTGAATGGCGGAGCAGTCATACGTCAGCAATGTGAACATCAGTGGGCTGAGCAAATAGCCCTGACGAGCGCCGATGTTCATTTTCCTGGTACTGACGGTGTTGTTGCCAAACCAGACCATCCGAGGTCTCTCGGTTAGAAAGTCCAAGATCCAGTGACAGAGGGAGGTGCTCAGGCCCAGCAAGCCCAACTTCCCTACCAGTTTCAGGGGGATGATCGTGTTGAATGCTGAACTTAAATCAATGAACAGCATTCCTACATAAGTGTTCTTGTTTTCCGGGTGGGACAGGGCCAGATAAAGGGCAGTGGAGATAGCGTTTTCCGTGGACCGGTTAGTGCGATATGGGAGCTGAAGTGGGTCTATTGAGGGGGGAGAGTGATTTTGATGTGGCCCCATGACTAGCCTCTCGATGCACTTCATGATGATCGGTGTGAGTGCCACAGAGCGATAGTCATTTAGTCAAGACACTGGTGAATTATTCGGCACTGGAATGATGGTGGTGGCCTTGAAGAATGCTGGGACGACTGCCTGGCTCAGGGAGATGTTGACAGGGTCCGCCTGATGTCAGCTGTGGACACCAGGACGGGGGGTAGTCTTCCCTGCAGGCATGTCGTTCATTAATTCAAACCGTGCATAGAAGTCAGCCTGGAAGGTAGATATCACTATCAGAGGCATGTAGTGCGGTTTTGTAGTCAGTGATGACCTGCATGCCCTGCCACATGTGCCGCGTGTCTTTGGTGTCCTGGAAGTGACCATGGATTTTCCGCACGTACATGTGCTTTGCTACCCTGACAGTGCGAGATAGATCAGCTCTGGCTCTTCTGAGGGCTGCCTTGTGCCCCGATCTGAAGGCAGCATCATGGGTTTTCAGCAGCACACGAACCGCATCGGTAGATTGTGGGCACAACACTTAACAGTCGGTTATTCCAGCAGAGAGCAGCGGCTTGAGACTGCTGTAGCGTTCGCACCACCATTCGCTGTTGATATCAACACATAACCCACCAGCACGGGTCTTACCGGACGGCGAGGCTTTCCTGTCTGCACGCAAGGATAGTCCATTCAGCTGAATGGCCATGTCGGGGATGTTCTGATAATAATCTCATCTCATCTCATTATCTGAAACCGCTTAATCCTATATAGGGTCACGGCGAGCCGGAGCCTATCCCGGAAACACAGGGCGTAAGGCAG
>JAZEWT010000005.1:10191924-10203223 GCA_036362905.1 Mordacia mordax
TTGATACAAATTTGAGCTGTGGAGAGAACAGCATCTAAACAACATCATCAGGATGGTTCAACTGAAAGTCCAATCGTGGCAATAAAATAATAGAAGGACTTAAAAAATTCTTCAACCAACAAGGTATAAATGTTTGCGAGCAGGTGCAAGCTAATATACATTTTAATTTCCTCACTAAACAATAACTGCAATGCACTGCTCCCTGGCACCCCTGCCTACCTGATCAATCAATCGTCTCCAACGTGTGCAGAATGCGGCTACAAGCGTTCTCACTCGCACATCCATCCATGATCATATATCCCCAGTACAGATGTCTCTCCACTGGTTACCGGTTAAATACAAGATTCAATTCAAGATCCTCCTCCTCACTTACAATGCTCTCACTGGCCCTGCTCCGACAAACATCCGTGACCTACTTCAGGCACCCTGCTCAACACAACTTCGAACCTCCAATACGGGCTTCATGCATGTGCCCGATCGCACCTCCATTCGATGGGTGTCAGTCTGCTCGCGCCCTGCTGCCAGACTCAGGGATGCCCTGCCATTAGAGATTCCATCAGCTGAGTCCCTGGGCATTTTCAAATCTCGTCTCAAAACTTCAAACACACGTAAACAATGTGACGAAAGTAGCCTATTTCCAGCTCGGAAATATAGCCAGACTCTGCAACATCCTGTCACCCGCTGATGTTGAGAAGCTAATACACATCTTCATATCCTCACGTATCGATTACTGCAAGGCACTGCTCTCTGGCACCCCTGCATAGCTGATCAATCGTCTCCAACGTGTGCATAATGCGGCTACAAACGTTCTCACTCGCACATCCATCCACGATCATATATCTCCAGTGCGATGTCTCTCCACTGGTTACCGGTTAAATACAGGATTGAATTCACGATCCTCCTTCTCACCTACCAGGCTATCACCGGCGCTGCTGCAACATACATCCGTGACCTACTTCAGGCACCCTCCTCAACATGACAACTTCGATCCTCCAATATTGGCTTACTGCATGTGCCCAGATCGTACCTCCATTCGATGGGTGACAGAGCCTTCTTGCGTGCTGCTCCCAGACTCTGGAATGCCCTTCCATTGGAGATGCGATCAGCTGAGTCCTTGGACATCTAATCTCGTCTCATGATTCACTTGTTCCTTTAGGCTTTCAAGCCCTCTGGCTAGGACTGTTGATGCAGCTCAATGTTGTCATTCCGGGATGATGGCTTTCTGCTGACCTGAGCATGCTCGGGAACATTTATTCCTTCCTTGTTTGTTAAAGAATTATATTTTTATCGCTTACTTATGTCCTATAATTTATTGCTACTATTTGACTTTCACTTGAACTGTCCTGATGTTGTTGTTGACATTCCGTTTTCTCCACAGTTCGGATGTGTAAAAAAACCTAAAAAATATATTACGTTATTGTTGCTGATTTTCCATTATTATGTCGTTGTTGTTGACATGCCGTTCTCTCCGCAGCTCTGTGCAGCGCTATGTGACCCTCGGGTGAAAAGCGCTCTATAAATACAATTATTATTATTACTGTTTGTTCTGTAAGGCTTTCAAGTCCCCTGGCTAGGACTGTTAATGCGGCTCACTGTTGTGCCCGGATGAGGCCATGTTTTCGTAGAAACAAAAACGCAGCAGTCTCTCATCTCACTCTCGGTGGACGGTTGTAGTCTGAGGACTAAACAAAACATTTGCCTTGGTAGAAATTGATGCATTCATCCATGCACTCTAACACCATGAGAGACAAACCTCAATGTTATATGTATAAGTAATTAAAAACTGTTCCACTGCAATGGCATTGCATGAAGCAAAAAGAAAGTGTTACCACCGTAAAATTACTTATACATTCCTTTCAACAATGTTGGGATTTTAGAATTCATATGTTTGGTTTAAAAAAAAAAATAACCAAGCAGTAAACGCGCGTGTATTTTAGTTTGTATTTTTATTTCAGGGGCGGCACGGTGACCCAGTGGTTAGCGCTGTCGCCTCACAGCAAGAAGGTTCCGGGTTCGAATCTCTCGGCTCGGGTGCCTTTCTGTGTGGAGTTTGCATGCTCTCCCCGTGTCCGTGTGGGTTTTCGCTGGGCACTCCGGTTTCCTCCCACAGTCCAAAAGCATGCTGCTGCATAGGTTAATTGGCTCGCAGGCTAAATTACCCCGCAGTGCCCGGCGATGGACTGGCGTCCCATCGCGGGTGTATCCCTGCCTTGCGCCCTGTGTCTGCCGGGATAGGCTCCGGCTCACCGTGACCCTGTACAGGACTAAGCGGTTTCAGACCATGAGATGAGATGAGATTTTTATTTCATTTCGCTTGCCAGTAGAAGTTAGCCGACTGTGAGAGAGCACACTCACCCTTAAAGGTGGCTCTGCCGAGGCGCCAGCGTTCCGTTTGATTGAACCAGCAGCATGCCTCGGCGAAAACCGTCGACGAAACTCTCAAACCATGCATGCGGCTGCCCTTTTAGGGCCGACGCAGCATCACGCTGAGGTCCGTGACCGTGGCGCTGACCGCGGGAGAGGGTTGCGAAGGCCGCGTGGCACCGCTGGGGCGCGCGCGGCACGAGAGCAGCAGGGCGCTGTGAGGCATCACGCGTGCCAGCGAATGTTGCGATTGAATTCGCCGCCTCTCTCGAGATTAAAGCGCACAATGACGCCCGTCCGCCTTCACGATCCATCCCTGCCATCAAGCGGTCGCCAAATTGGAAGAATCACATAGATTCTAAAAGTTGTCAACGCAGCTTTTTGTGCATGGAATAAAAGCTTTAGTCATTTTCTCAAAAAAAGTGGGGGAGGGGGGGTGCTTTGTTACATATTTCGTGTAACACAGCTAGTCTCGTACTTATCTAAAACCCTGATTTATATTTCTTTCGAGTATTTTTATTACGCAACAAAAATTATTTGTTGTATTTTGTGCACTGCCCTATAAAGAAGGGCATTTACTTGCCCCATGACAATATAGATCAAGCCTCCCTGAGCAGCAGCGGTGACAGGGTTTCTAAAGACACAAAGTTCCATTTCCGTACGGAGAGCGGCTCCTTCTAAGCAACACACGAACAGAGATTAAAGGCAAAAAAAGTTGTGTGCAAATGGCAGGGCTGTCACCGTTGCTGCGCATTCACAGTGGGTGCTAAATCGGTTTGGCCTTTCCTACCACAGTAAGATGTGTGTTGGCATGCAACGGTCCTGATTTTGACTTTCAGTCTTTGTTCCCAATGATTTGCAGTCGGCTGCTCGAGAGAGCGAGCTCTGTTCTTCCAGGAGGAATTTCCTGCGTGCCGCGGCTTAATTAGCGCACTTAATCCACCGCCCCGCGCGCTCCAGCTGGATGAGACGAATGGCTTCGCGTATGGTTGTGTGCGCGTGTGGAAAATGAGTCGCGCAATGGAAACGCAAAAGATGAGCAATAAGCTGTCAAACCGTCGCAAATGTTGTCGCCAAAGTAAAATTATAATGTGGTGTTCAATGCCGTGCTGTGTTTTCTCGCCAACGGCTGGCATATTGGGTGGCAGGGTGGAGCAGTGGCACTTCTATTTATTGAGTTTGTATGCTCTGCCCCTGTTCTGTGTGGGTTTCTATCCTTCCACCAAAATAAACACGTTTTAATTACTTTAATTCGAAGGCTTTCGTGACCAATATTATCAATGAAATCCATTTTTTTGGGTCAGATCACGTAGAAAATTTTTAATTATAAAATAGTGTCGTTTAACCCTCCACCACCCGACACAGCCAATCAGCAAGTGGTTGTCACGTTGAACAGAAGACGCGCCAATTCCTTTACTATCTCAGCACACCGGTGTGTTGAAAAGCGACCCCACAATATTTTACAAAAAACGTTTTAATTAATTGGCTGACGTCATAGTGTACAGGACGCAGCAGCGTCTGGGAAATGTTGGCGCCGGCCGGTTGCATGGCTGACTTACCCTTCTCTCTGCGGTTTCCCCGTGCTTGTGTCTCGTTCATGACCAGGCATGGAATCTGCGCGCGTTAGAAATTGTATTATTATTTATTGCAGCGCTGCCAATAAAATGACTGTGTTATAATACGATTAATACACCATGCTGTGTAGGTAATGTGGATTGGTTGACCATACTTCACCTTGCTGCTCAGTGTTGGTTGGTGAAGGACAGTGGCTGGGGCCCAGGACCGGTTCCAATATCACTTACAACTGACGATGGCCGTGGCCGGGAATCACACTCAACCGGCCAATTTCATGGCCAGTAGTGCTCGCCGCTGCGCCACCGATCCACCTATATTAACATACACACGTTGAGCACTTTCCGACATTGGCTCGCTCGTAACACGAGCAGCAAGTAGCAGGAAGAGTATAGCTTGAGGACTCCACTCTTACGCACCTTATCTGCTACCGAGACAGCAGCTGGGATCCCTCATTTATCTCAATTACCCAGATACCCACCAGCTCGCAGGCCACAGCTAAGGTTAAGGATATACTCCGTGGAGCAATGGTTATCTGGCACACACATTCTTGAACACATAACCGACAATATGGTGCGTATCCACAAACACTTTTTGTGAAATGTGGTCGGTGCTTTAATACCATAAGATGCAGACACGCGGAGGGGAGTGGTGGCACAGCGGTCAGCACACGACTGCACTAAGAAACTCGGCGATCTGACATTAGATTCCCACCACCCCCCCCCCATCGCTACGCAGTCGTAAGTTATATATGAACTGGTCCTGCTCCCCCATCCTCTAGACTTCCCCCTGACCCCTTCTTTCCATCCTCATAACGCAGGCGTTGCATCACAATCTGGCTTCTAAATGCCACAATGACCACTATGGCCATCATGGTGCAAAGAGGTTTTCATCTCGGAGTGGAATTGTCAAATGGCTGAAAATTATTGTTACTCGTAGAGTATACCACCCTTGCGGGCCATCTGGTTCCAAACGTGAAGCACGTTCTTCTGACGTCTCACGTTGAAGATGTTTTCTACTCGCATGACTGCCGTAAGGTAGATTTATTCCTGGATTAAGGTCAAAGAATGCTTAACAAGGTTGATGATACGAGCGATAAAGATGGGTATTTAAATCTGAAATAGCGTTGAAGTTTCAGAAGGGTAATTAATAAGTGGGAAGTAAAGCTAAAATCAAGCATAACGTCCTTAATGTTGTCCTGATAACATTTGCACTTACAAAGGATTCGAACCTGATACCCTCAATGCTAAAATAATTCACTCATTAATTATCAATACTCGCTTAATCCTCTACAGGGTCGCGGGGGGGGGGGCGGAGCCTATCCCCGCCAACAGAGAGCGCAAGGTGGGGAAATACCCATGATGTGACTCCAGCACATGGCAGGGCACACTTTTGGGGAAATTTACTCGGCAGACCAATTAACGTAGACAGCAGCGTGTCTTTAAGAGAGTGCGAGCAAACCGGGGTACACGGCGACACGGAGAGAACACGCATCTCTGCACGGAAAGGCGCCCGAGCTAGAAGTCGAACGCGAGTCCTCCTTGCTGTGAAGTGACAGCGCTACTCACTGCGCCACCGTGCCACTGCAACGTACATGCAAAGCACCATCTCCATTGCATATAGTTTGTACATTGTGTGTCTTTGTCTTCGTACGCTTAACTACAAGCGGTCGGCAGGCTGTAATTTGTAATCAGAGATCTCGTCGTGGATCTCAAGTCTCAGTTCGCTCGCTATTGTATTGCGTCCTCATAACGCAGGCGTTCCGTCATTATCTGGCTTCTAAATGTCATTGTTGTGATCCCCAGAGCAGCAAAGGCATTTTCCTTCAGCAGAATTAACGCTTCGGCAAATGGTACCGCGTTATCGGTATTTTAGCGCGCCCGTAATTTTGTTCTGCAGTGCAAACAAGTTTAAAGTGCCATCCGGGGAGCACTCGTGTGCATTATTGCATGTTTGACAAGGGGACGATTTGATGATGGCCTTTCTTCTTCTTCTTCTCTAAACAAGGGTCGATCCCTCGGTGCACATTTAGTTTTTTTTTGCCGCGATTGACGGGGGTCCTATCTGCGTGCCAGTGCGGTGGCACCGCGCCAGCACGTGACCACTTATTGCCATCATCCGAGTGCTTCCACTCAACCTCAGCGGCTGCGTTTGGCAGGCTGACATTTCGCTGAACTTCAATGTTTGAGCACAGGAATGCGAACCACTCCTCGTCAATAATTAACGTGTCTCATTCTAATGGCGAAGTGCCGTGTGCGCTGCAAGCTGCCAAAACTTGTAATGTGGAAGTTAAATTGATCTTAGGGAAGAATGGGCCCACTCTGAATTTACCGCGTTCCATTAATGGCCAGATCATTTAGGTCGAGGCCTCGATGCATAATTTATCGTAAATACGCAACCACTAATATAAAATGTGGACCTAAGCAGAGTGGTTTCAAACAATAAGCTGGCAGGGATGTTTAGATAATCCTACGTGTCTCGTATCTCCCACGTGTGCTGCCCGCAATATTCTTCCCTCAAATACTCCCCTGTGGTTTGTCTGCTTAAACAGACCCCTTCCAACTGGTGCATTTTATCAAAGGTCTCTTTACTCTGCTTTACGTAATTCTCAGCCAAGAGCGCGATAAGTCTGGTCGCCACTCATGCACCTTCTCCCCGAGGGCTTATCTCTGCCGTTACTGCACGACAGATGTTTGGAGAGGGGAGGGGGATGGAAGTCAGTGTTTTGTATTTAATTCGTCGCGTCGAACTACCTCGAGAAATGTAGACCGACAGGGGCAATGACTGGCATTCCGGCGCAGCAAGAGGTACGGCGACCTTTCTCTCTCGTGGCCCCGTGTTGCGTGCGCCCTGATGCCCGTGGGCATCGTCTGTGCACGCGCCGGCGATCGGTAACAGGAATCCACGTTTTTACCATTTCTGGCAATTATTAAGATCTTAAAACACCAAAATAGACACCTTTCACCGAGTGTCTAGTTTGCAAAAGCCACACATACTTGTGGCGAAATATGCAAACAGGACGCTTTGATAACATATGCATTGTCCTTCAAACTGATTGGCCTACACCAGACATGGCTTTCTTTTGAGCCTGATTGTCAGTGTTTTCCAGATGCGGTCTCTCTTTGCCACTGCGCCCACGTGGTGCGCGCGTATGCGCGCAAGGTACGTTCTGTGAGTGATGCAACATTTGCAAAAGCAACTCAACAGGGGGCAGCATTCACACGGTACAG
This sequence comes from Mordacia mordax, assembly GCA_036362905.1. Taxonomy (NCBI): domain Eukaryota; kingdom Metazoa; phylum Chordata; class Hyperoartia; order Petromyzontiformes; family Petromyzontidae; genus Mordacia; species Mordacia mordax. Next base: position 10,199,091 of record JAZEWT010000005.1, read on the forward strand.
ATGCCCGTCTCTGGCTGCGTATGGAATCGGGATAGTATGACACGGCTGTAAAGTTCATGTCGTCATCATGATTCCACAACTGGATGAATCTACGCCCAAGTCTTCACTATGGCCCCTCACGGCCCTGTGATGCAGCAATCAATCTCGCTGCTGCACATGAGCTGGTCTCAGCAGTCCATCTCCTTCGCAGTTAAGTCTCCTTACACCTCTAGCCTTTAACATTAAAAGGAAATCGTTATATTTGAACGAGAAGCAGTGTTAACAGCATAGTGGGCAATTATAATAATATTCCTAATAATTTACATCTATAAGCGCCTTTCACCCAAGCGTAGCAAGGCTCTGTGCATCGGTGATTATGCTTATTTTTCTTCAATGTGCCATATCCTATTGGACGTTGGCAACAACGGTTTTCCACAAATCTCTGCTCTGCGATGTTCCAATAATGTCCACCGTTGACATGTTTATGTATTTAGATCGACTCTTGACATAAGTCAATCTCTGTTGTAATGATGTAGGTTTTCACGGGCGTGTGAGGGCAAAACGTCGGGATGGAGAGAGAGAGAGAGAGCGATCGACGCGGCTGTCCCGAGAGAGCAGCTTTTCGAAGCAATCATCATTATCTGTTGTCCATGATCTCTCCTTCAAATTTTCCAGTTATAACGAGATTTTCAATTTCCTCTTTCTTCTGTCGTTCAACATCCTCCTTCCACATCACATTCTTGAGAACATTCTGGACAAAATGTCTTCATTTGAGGTGTGGCTTGTCCAGGATACCCTTCAAGATGCGTCTAAAAAACGTCAATTGTTTCAATTCACTGTTCCATACTTAGTGATAATGTACAACTTTCTGATGTATGTGAAAATTGGTACGAGGTAAAAATCCTGAACTCTTAGTTTCGTCCCCATAGAAAAGTTATTATTTATCAGTATCTTTCTCATTCTGAAAAAGCTCTCTTTGGCCATGCCTATACTCCGTTTTATTTCATGGACACAATTACCATCTGATGTTATCCATCTTCCCACATATTTCAATTTATTAACCTATCTTATATTTCATTAACTAATTTGATGTTACATACAGGTACAATTTTCTTCTCTGAAATTACAATGCATTCTATTTTCCTTGAATTGAGAGTTAAACCCTTCTCACTTTTACTTCAAACCTTATCCATAATTTCTTGCATCTTCCCCTCTGAATCCGTTACAAAAACTACATCATCCGCATAACGTAAGTTATTCATATTTTATCCACCAATTATCAACCCTGGCAAACCTTCATTTCCTCTCAAGATGTTCTCAATGTCAAAGTTAAGCAAGTCCCGTGAAAATACACAGCCTTGCCACACACCTCTTTTAAAATTGAACTTGGATAAAATCACTTAGTTAATTTTCGATCTTTACTTTTGTGCTTTGATTCCAGTAAACGTTCCTTAGAATTCTCAAAACTCTACCATCAATGTCCAGATCTTAGAGCATTTTCATTAGCTCCTCATATTTTACACCATCGAATGCTTTTTGCTTAATTACATGTTTATGTTCAGCTGTCTCGAGCATTCCAAAATATGTTGACATTATATTCATTTAGCTATTCCTTAAAATGAATATACAGACAATCCTCTATCTACGCTTTTGTATTTACACGTTCTTTGTTTTAGTTTTATGCGTGATTTATTAAATGTTCGATTGTTGTGTGTTGTATCTCAAATCTCTACAGCAAGAGAGAGTTACGCTCTCAGCTGACGCTTCCCTTGAAACATAAATTACACGAATCCAATTGCCTTGCAAGAAAACAAATGAAACAAAACATAAACAATCTAAAACAACCCGTGTAGTCCATTCTGTTCCTTTAATAAAAAACAATTATTTAGTGAGCAATTTGTTTCCCATTAATGTGCACGCTGGTTGACATGATTGGAAAAAGCATCAGAGAACGCAGCCCCGGGTCTCTGAGTTCAACTGGTGAAATGGAAAGACTAATGAGAGCAGGTTTGGGTGTTCATATATTCTTTATCTGTACCCGCCTAACCCTGCACACGTAAACCACAGTTTATCCCTGCAGACACAGGGCGCAGGGCAGGGCTTTGTCCAGGATTGGAGGAAACTGAAATACCCGGCGAAACCCACACAGACCAACGGTAGAAACTCTCATCTCATCTCATTATCTGAAACCGCTTAATCCTATATAGAGTCACGGTGAGCCGGAGCCTATCCCGGAAACACAGGGCGTAAGGCAGGAATACAATCGACGACGGGACGCCAGTCCATCGCCGACGGTAGAAACTCGTAAACCCAATGATTGTAGCTTAAATTGTTCTTTATATCCGTGTGATAGGAGACTAATGGGTCTCTAATAATAATAATTGCATCTATAGAGCGCTTTTCACCCGAGGGTTACAAAGCGCTCCAAAGCTTCAAATCTGTTTTAACCCCTTTTTGAAACAATACGACGATTAAGGCATCATTCGCCAATTGAGGCGGGTTTTTTTCTGTTCAAACATTTAGTAAATAGGTCTGCTAATTGTGTTACAACAGCTGGTTCTGTGTCTGTAATGATTTACAGCTGTGCAAATCCAGTTCAGTAGCTTTCCTTGTTTACATACCTCGACAGCAATGGTTTCTTCAAATCTGGCATCTGGAAATTCCTTACTTTCCCCTCTGAAAAATGATTTATTTCCCTGGGGTATATTATCTCTCAGTAAATAAAATGCATCTTTAACAATACGATCAATATACTGGTGTAATGTAATGATGTAGGTTTTCAAAGCTCGATGCATGATGATTGCTTCGAAAAGCTCCAGCGTGCGAGGCGAAGTGTCGCGAGGTGGAGAGAGGAAGCGATCGACGCGGCTGTCCCGAGAGAGCAGTTTTTCAAAGCAATCATCATACCGGTGTAAGTTTTCACGGTTCCTGAACTCAGAACGCCTGAGGATTCCTCAAATATGGGAGACTAAACGTCGCGGAGAAGATAGGGGAGAGCACTGCACATTGCTATCTTGAAAGAACAGCTTAGGAAAGCAATTCCCAATACTGTCAATAGTTGGATCGATAGATGTTCAACATCAATCGTGAGCATTGTTTCTGTTAGCGTTTGCTATTGCATACACATTCCGCATATTTTACACATCTATGTTTAAGGAGGGGCGGCGCGGTGGCCCAGTGGTTAGCGCTGACGCCTCACAGCAAGAAGGTCCCGGGTTCGAATCTCTCGGCTCGGGTGCCTTTCTGTGTGGAGTTTGCATGCTCTCCCCGTGTCCGCGTGGGTTTTCGCCGGGTACTCCGGTTTCCTCCCACAGTCCAAAAGCATGCTCCTGGATAGGTTGATTGGCTCGCAGACTAAAATTGTCCCGCAATGCCCGGCGATGGACTGGCGTCCCGTCGTCGGGTGTATTCCTGCCTTACGCCCTATGTTTCCAGGATAGGCTCCGGCTCACCGTGACCCTATATAGGATTAAGCGGTTTCAGATAATGAGATGAGATGAGAGATAATGAGATGAGATGAGATGTTTAAGGAGTCAAAAACCTTACAAACGTAACGGCTTTTAATTGCATCAGGGACAATAATGTATTTTCCATGGCTCGTAACAGGATTCCACTATTTAAGGGGTCTGGCTTTTTATGTTTTTACAGCACAATGAGTGTCACGTGGAACTCAACGCACGTGTACGCGCGCGAGAGAGCAGAGCACGCAGGGAGCGTGTCTCGAGATGAGGACCTCGGTCAATGAGCAGCGAGAGGGCCACGGACCTGAGGAGGTTGCGAGCTGCGAGCCACTCGGAGTGGGGGGGGGTCGGGGAAGGAGGTGCAGCGTTCACTTCCAAGAAAGGGCAAGTCCATTACGTCTGCAGGGATCGCCTTTAATCTTAGACAAACTGTCGGTCGAAACTAAAGCTTCAGCAAAGCGCAGGGGAAGGGTTGTTTATTTTTAATGTGAGCAGGAGATTGTGATTGCATATAAGTTGGGTTTCACCTCAAAATAGCAGGGATATGAGGGGGAGGGGGGGGTGGCTTTAAGAATCTTCGGGATATTTTGTCCGGAACGGAAATCAGAGAGCGCTGTGTCCTCGTGTGGTGTCAAGCCTCGCGCCGTGCCAGGGCACGTGCGTCGCGGCGTCCGTGCCAATGTGAGCGGGCGA
>JAZEWT010000005.1:10222825-10236316 GCA_036362905.1 Mordacia mordax
CAGAACAATTATATTAATAATAGTTGCATTTCTAGAGCGCTCTTCACGCGAGGGTCACAAAGCGCTGCACAGAGCTGCGGTGAGAGCGAGCTGTAGAGAGAACGGCATGTCAACATCATCAGGACAGTTCCACTGAAAGTCAAATAGTAGCAATAAATTATAGGACATTAAAAATAACAATTCTTCAACAAACAAGGCAGGAATAAATGTTCCCGAGCAGGCGCAGGTCGGCAGAGAGCCAGCATCCCAGTACGACAACATTTAATTGCTGAGGAATAATATACAGAAGTTGTTACAGAAATTGTTCAAAGTCACCTCCATCATGTTCAACATACATGTTGCATCCTTAGACCGCTGAACAATGTATAGCGTGGCACAGTTCTGTGTTATTATTTTCTGTGTCAAACTTTTGGTCAAGCAATTCATGCCGCCCCCTGTGTATAGATTTTATAGATGACGACCTAAACGCAGTAATGCATCAGTTTAAAATAACTCGAGTACCATTTAAATATTTAACTCAGTATAGCAATTTCGAAGGTCCCCTGTTTGGTTCCCGGCTGGGGTGCCTTTCTCTTTTGAGTTTGCGTGATCTCTCCCCGTGTGTGCGTGGGTTTTTGCCGACCGTTCCACGACACGCTGCTGTCTCTCTTTAATTGGCCTGCTGAGTAAATAGCCCCAAAACAGTGCCCTGCGATGTATTGGCGTCACATCCTGGGTATAGTCCCGCCGCCTTGTGCCCAATGTCTGCCGGGATAGGCTCTGGCCCCCCACGACCCTGTACAGGATTAAGCAGCTGCTCATACTGAAATTAACGGAACAATTTGCATGCGGAGTGTTGGTAGAACGGTGCTTGTTTGGGTACTGAGTCGACCTGGGTCGACCTATGTCGACCCCGACAGGTCGACAGCCTTAAACGTGCGATGTATAAATATCGCCGCGAGGTAGACAAAGGGCGGCCGGGCGTGGTGCTGGCAACTCACCCTGTCGTGTGCTGTGTCAGTCCTCGTAGGTTTAAGCTTAGAACACTTGCCCAAACAGCCTGTTAAGGCCATATTAGGAATCTATGTCTGTATATATATGTTAGCGCACTGGACCGTAAGCGTGAAGTCCCCAGTTTTACTCCCGGCCAAAGCTAACATCAGTGGGTGCCCGATATCTAGCACAGTTCTAAGCCCCCACTTCACCAAGCTGCACTCGCCAGCATGGTGATGCATGATCAATCAACCCCCACTGTCGGCACGGTGAAGGGAGGCTTTCAGAGAGTAGTTGATTGAAAACGGACCGAATTTGATCATATACCGACGGTCACATAATATGTAATCGCTGCACTACATGATGTATGTTACGTGCATAATCCTACGTTAATCACAACTAAAAATCTCCCGATGTTAAGACAAATCTGCAATCAATCACGTCCTCTTAAATAAAGGGCTTTAAATGTATACGTGTAAAAATGGCTCCTATCGCAGTACTTTAAGACCACACAATACTTTACAGTCCTCTATTGAAGTGGAGAATTCTGCGCACTAATTTTCAATTTGTATATAATATTGTTAATGTGCTCTGGATTGTTTGGATGAATCATCGCACGAAGACAGCACACCGGTCGTTGGTGTTAATAATTCTAATTATTTTTTTTCCCAGCGCCGCGAGGGAGCGGTTGTACAGTTTCACATAGATCACAATAAAGATTCCCCGCGTCACGCTGCACGAATTCCCTTTGATTTAAAATTACAAACGTTGCGATGCTGTCATTTTTTTTTGCTCGCCTGCTGGTGGAATCCTCTCGCATGAGTTCTGCACAGTTGTGAAAAGGCCACGCTCTGCATCTCTGCGATCACGATGCTATTTTTATTGGGTTATTTTTTTGTTGTTGTTGCTATTCCCATTTTCCAGCCCGATCGGCAGCGTTCCTCTTTGTGAAGACCGTGCATCACCGGAGTACCCCTAATGGAGTAAACACGACTCGCGATTAATGGTTCCTCCATCTCTGATGGGTGGCAGAATATTACGATGATTTGTCCCCGTGTGCATGTGCATCCACATTCATGCACGCCTCTCTGTGATATGTCTTTTCGCGACTGCCAGTAATAAAATCCGGCGTGCCTTTGCTATGAATGCGTTTATGGGTTGCATCATGACCCGCATACTGAGTGGACATATTCGGTTGATTTATAATGGGCTGCGGCCAGATTTGTGGGCCGTTCAATGCTCTGCACATATGTACAGTGTATTCATACATGTGCCATCATGTGTCTGTGTCTGTGCTGCGGTGTGGTGGTTACATGGTCGTGGGTGTACAGATGCGCGCATGCCCCCTGTGTAAATCCACTGCTGGATGACGGCATCATTTGACCACACCTCACCACGATGGCGACGTCGGGTTGGTGATAGTGGAGAACGAGATGTGGGAGCATCGAAGTACATTACAATTATTGATTTTGCCGCAGAGCCCTCTGCTGCCCGCGCAGTAAACGCACACGCGCAATCGGCTTAGCCAGTGACCTCGGTCCGACTGTCACACGAGTGCCAAGTTTAATATTTGCTTTGGTCCGTTCGAACGTTTGTTGTGTCGCAGGAATCCCGCATTCATAGCTTGCAGGCTCACTGAGTATATTTTGCGGTAATAATAAACACCTATCTATAGCTCTCTAACTACTCTCCGAGGCTAGATTTATAATCATTTGCTTGGCACGGCTTGCAATTTATTACCTAGTACTTTGCGTGTACACAAGCTCTGTGGATACGCGGCCAGATGGGTCCGGTGGCCGACATGTCACATCCCGCTGTGTACGATTGCCAAGTGCTCAGTGAGTTTTGACAAGCTCGTTATCATCATTGCGTGTACCTGAATCCAGTTTTGACAGCACAGTTAGAATATACTAGCCTGTGTACCCCGCTCGATGCTAACAATGTGCGTTCGTGTGTGTGTCCGTGTTTTTTGTTAGATCTCGAGCATGGTGGGGTGTTACGATACAGCCGGCACTATGCCATGCCACTGGTGTTGTCAATATTGCCAGAATTGTCGAATGTCGACAATGTGCAGAAGTGCAAATTGGGTTTTCTTTAAAGCATTTTCCACGGGCGATGTGGCGACGGCAGCATACAGCGCTGCCAAATTAGACCTCAACTTGCAATGTCGAGGGCCCACATGCGCGGCATCTACTCTCCGACCTTGTGATCCGCACGGTGCCAAATAATGAGCGAACATCACAACCACTGAGCTGCTGCTTCAGGTGCTGCCGCTGTGCGACTTTTCAGTTGCATTTACATACCTTTAATTACCTACCTGCTCACGTGCTTAAATCTCGCGCGTGCATGGCTGCGTTTTTGTGAGGTATAAAATAATGTTATTGAACCGAATGGCTCCACTGCAGTGTGCAATGTAACGATTCACAATAGACGGCCACGGTTATGTTAGACAAACAATCTGGGGCTGCAAAAAATGTTGTGCACGAGTCTATAATGTTGCCTGTTACGGCTCCACGGTCCTCTGCTAAGACCTTTTTAATATTGCTATCACATGTGTGGTTATTGATATACATAATTGGATCGAGGGGATAAACACACAATTTGCTAATGCAATACCAAATAATGAGCACGTCTGTTGTGGATAACATTAGCTGCATTGAACGGGTAACTGTGATATTCGGCAACCATTAGAGAGGCAGTGTTGATGAAGTTAGCGCAATGCTGCATGTGATTAATAAAAAATATTTGCATTTCTGAAACGCCTTCGTCCCCAGGGTGACTGCGCTGCACAGAGCTATGGAGAGATTGGCAAGGCAACAACCTCAGAATAGATCAATGAAGTAAAATAATTGCTAGAAATCAGGGAAGGACATCAAATAACAAATACAATAATTGTTTAAACAAATAAAGGAAGGAAGACGTGTTCCTGAGTAGACACAGGTCAAGAGCGTGCCATCACACAGCAGTGAGCAGCATCAACAGTTCTAGCCAGAGGACTTCAATGCCTTACGGAACAACTGAGTCTTGTGATGGGATTTGAAGATGCCCAGCGACTCATATGACCGAATTTCCAATAGAAGGGAGTTCCAGAGTCTGGGAGCAATGCGCGAGAAGGCTCTGTCACCCATCGAATGATGGTGCGATCTGGGCACATGCAGCAAGCACGTATTGGTGAATCAAAGTTGTTGTGTTGAGGAGGGTACCTGAAGTAGGTCATAGATGTATGTTGGAGCAGCGCCAGTGAGAGCCTTGTAGGTGACAAGAAGGGTCTTGAGGTGAATCCTGTATTTAACCAGTAGCCAGTGGAGAGACGCCAGCACTGGGGGATATGTGATCATGGATCAGAGTGCGGGTGAGGATTCTAGCAGCCATATTGTGCACACGATGGAGACGATTAATATGGTAGACAGGGATGCTTGGAAATAGTGCATTGCTATGATCGAATCGTGAAAAGATCTGGCATTTCCAAGCTCGGCAGGCACGCTGCTGTGACTTGCAATTGACACGTTTATATCTTTAAAGTTGATTTACGGCTAATGCTGCTACCAATGCAGCCATGATCACAATGACATGGGCACCCATAACTACCAACGCTACGGGCTGTAAAGCGAACGATTTATTTTTTTATCATTTGACCGGCTCACAGCACAAGCTCAAATTGTGTGTCGTGTGAAATTTTTAAACAATCCACTGGCATAGGTTTTCAACTGCTCGATGATTGCTCGAGCCCTTGAAAACTATACCAGATGATGATTGCTCTCCAAAGTTGTTCTTTCAGCGTAGCCGTGTCGAGCGCTCCCCTGCTCTCTCCTTCCCGAAGTTTCGCCCCCCACGTTGGAAGCATCCTCAGGCGTAATGAGACTGAGTGTGCTTAACAACTATGTATACAGCATATGTATGTATAATTGAAATCTATGAATACAATTAAAATGCAAACAATTCAAAAATAAGTATATAAATAATTCTTTACAAGTAGCATCCAAGAGGACAACCATAGTTCGTCTGCAGGTTCTCCAGGATAGTGGGAGGAGGTAGTGGCTTGCGAATGCCTTCATCCAGCAGTGGATTGATCATGGCTGACAATGATGACAGATCGTGCATTATGAATACGTAATTTTCCCATCCATAAATCATTATTGCAGCGGCTCACAGTCACACGATGAGATGCAGTATGTATACTGTCCACAGTGTACGCATTTGCCATTCTCCTTCAGGCAGAAATATTTCCAATTTGTTTTTGTTTATTCAACAACAACAGATTGTGTGTTTATTCGTGCAACCTCAGAAAACACCTTCATCGTTCCGTCTGCACGACACCCCCCGTTCATTCATGTCTGCTCGTATCCCAAGCTCCCCGTTTGCCCCACGGCGATAAGGCAGATGCTTGTCATCCCTTTGAAACATTTGGGAGCTTCCAGCGCTGCAATAAAAATGACCACACCGCCAGCTCGAGAACGAGGATCCGTCTGGGCTAATGATCCATCAACATCCATATCGTCATTGGTCCTGCGATGCCTCGGAGAATTAATGAGTCCCCCTTAATCTGCCTCTACCACATGACACCGTGCTAAGATTTGGGGGTGGGGGAGGATTCTTAACCGTATCCCATCACCTTCCCTCCTATTTTCCTCTTCCGCTCATTTTGTTATTGTTATCCCACCTCATTTCTCTCCCCACTCCTCTCCGCTCTCCTCGTCTGGTGTCTCAGATCCCGAGACGAAGAATGTCGATTCTCTACTTGTGCACGATCGTCATTTATTGCCATGCACTCCGGTTCTGTTGACGCTATTTTTTTTTTAAGTGTGAACAAAATCTCATCTCATTATCTGAAACCGCTTAATCCTATATAGGGTCACGGTGAGCCGGAGCCTATCCCGGAAACACAGGGCGTAAGGCAGGAATACACCCGACGAAGGGACGCCCGTCCATCGCCGGGCATTGCGGGACAATTTTAGTCTGCGAGCCAATCAACCGATCCAGGAGCATGCTTTTGGACTGTGGGAGGAAACCGGAGTACCCGGCGAAAACCCACGCGGACACGGGGAGAGCATGCAAACTCCAAACAGAAAGGCACCCGAGCCGAGAGATTCGAACCCGGGACCTTCTTGCTGTGAGGCGTCAGCGCTAACCACTGGGCCACCGTGCCGCCCGTGAACAAAATGTGTTTTGTTCACGTGTGTGGCGTCACAATAGCCTTAACGGTCCGGAAAGTAAACTCTCCGCATATTTTGTTAACCTAAATTTTATGATTCATACATTTAACAGAAATCTACATATGACAGCAGGAGGCTCATGGTTTTTCGAGTCTACTCTGATGGAACACTTGCTTTCATATCTGAGTAGAATAGCCAGCTGGGATTACACTGTCATTGTTAGTGAGATGACAATCAGAACCAGGTTACACATAGCAATATATGGAAAATAAATACGTAAATTTCATAATATTTTGGTTTGGAACTTCATTTTGAAGTAAATCCAGCACTGAAAATTTACATACTGCCTCGGTTAATTGTCCTGACTAAATTATCCCCGGTACCCCGAGACGTTGTAATTACCCATCCTCGCTGGACAACTATTAAAAAGAGCTACATAGCTCAACTGTAGGTTTCAGCTTGAAAAAAAAAACCCAGTGATTGCTCAGCGACAAACATTTCTCCGTGGCAGGGCACGTGCATGAATAATGAAGGTCACTGCAAAGCATCTCACTGGTAGCTTTGTGACATCTCCTTTGCACAGTCGCACTTGTCTGCAAGAGATCCAGATGATTACATCACATCACAGCAAACATGATGCCGACGGCACGATTGGAACACGGTTGTGGAATATAAATATTTTAAGAAGAAACAAAAATCAATGCCTAACGATCCACCTTGTTGATAAATGTGTACAATTTTTCGCCGCGTTACACGCAAGCAGCCACGCGCATGTGAGCACGCACCGAGCAGCCGCCTGTGTTGCGTCAGGAGATCCCAAGGACCTTGCAGGCGTCACTTGAGAGGAGAAGCGAGACTAGAACCGGTGACCTCGCATGGTCATTAAAATACACCGCACCTGTTAATTAGTTTTCGTTTTCGTCTCATCTCATCTCATTGTCTGAAATCGCTTAATGCTATATAGGGTCACGGTGAGCCGGAGCCTATCCCAGAAACACAGGGCGTAAGGCAGGAATACACCCGACGACGGGACGCCAGTCCATCGCCGGGCATTGCGGGACAATTTCAGTCTGCGAGCCAATCAACCTATCCAGGAGCATGCTTTTGGACTGTGGGAGGAAAACGGAGTACCCGGCGAAAACCCACGCGGACACGGGGAGAGCATGCAAACTCCACACAGAAAGGCACCCGAGCCGAGAGATTCGAACCCGGGACCTTCTTGCTGTGAGGCGACAGCGCTAACCACTGGGCCACCGCGCCGCCCTTTCGTTTTCGTTGAAAGTAAATATTTCATTACATGGCAATTTTAAAATCTGCATTTTCCTCTCATGTTTTTAACGTGTATTTGATTATCATGTGGCAATTAAATAACTGAAAGCAATTTATGATCGCCTGCAACTTTCATTTTCGAAATTGTTCAGCACATTGTCCCGTGAGCATCGACACAGACCGATTCACATTTCAAGCATTAAGTAAACAATTGTTTTTCTCAACCAATGAAGCGGGTGATGCTACGCCATGCCTCCACTGCGACATGTACACCGCAACACCGGATTCGCATTATTACTATTATTGGCCGAGGAGGAAGGGCTAAACTCATAAAACAATTTCCGTGCCTTGTCAAGCAGCAAATTCGGGTCACCGAGGTCATAGTTCGGTGTGCTGGCCATTGCAACGCCACACAGCGCACACAGTGTTCTAATTACCACACCAGTACCTTGAACACTAGACTATACAAAGAACCCTTCTGCATGACTTGTCACGGTGGAAGGTGCGGACAGAGCCACTCAACTCACGAGAGAGTGTCCGGTCTTCTCATTAATCTCCGGAAATACAGGTCGCACCGGGCCAGAGGTCTTGTGCCCAGGGTCACGCTGAAGCCATGTCCGATAACGGCTGTGACATTTTAATTAAGCTTCAGGTTTAGATGCACGGAGATTGAAATGTGGTTTTCATGCGTTGTGTCATACCGTTCAGGTATGCTGTGCTGTCGAAGCGTGTTACCGCTCATGACAATTAATTGTTCGTCAAGACTTGCAGGGAGCAATAACTTCATTGTGTGTGTGTGTGTAATTAAAAGTGATTTAAATTTAATATGGTGTAATAATATTATGATTACATGATCATGAAATTGAAGCTTAATTAGTGTCTAAAGCCTGCATGTGGGACTAATAACTTTTTTTTATTGGATCGCGTATGTCGAGTGCTCAAAGAATACTTTCTGTCTCTGCACACGCTTCATCGACGTGAGAATGGACTCGTTGTTCATCGCTGTCCGACACAAACATTTAAAAAAGTTTACAGAATAAAAAAAAGTGCCGCTTTCCCGTTAGCTTTTAGTGCCTTGAAATGTCACGGGCTGTTTTTTTTTTTTTACAAAAGGACATCTTGATGTCTGTAATTGAGAATAGCAGGACAGCAAGTTGAGAGGGGGTGACATTTTCTGAAGTGTCAGTGGGGTACATTAATGTTTAATAAATGCCTGCGTTGGCCAACAGGCATTTGGCCTCAGCTGGAGGTCAAATATGTTCACGTGTCAGTGGGCCACGTCTGTGCAATGTACCATCGCTACTCTGAATAAAGCATAGCTTCATTGTAAATAAAAGCACGCACCTGTGTGCACGGAGACACCGTTGGTTGAGAGCTATGTATTGTCATCGTCTGGAATAATAACTATTAAGTGGCTATGGTAAAAAAAAAAATACTCCAAAAAAGACGTTATTGCTGAATTGCCGTTCTTTCCCAATATTCCGTTCTTTCCCAATATGTGTATCATCTCATCTCATTGTCAGGAACCACTTAGTCCTGTACAATGTCGCGGTGAGCTGGAGCCTATCCCAGCAGACACAGGGCGCAAGGCAGGGATATACCCACGATGGGACGTCAGTCCATCACCGGGCACTGAGGGCAATTTAGTCCGCAAGCCAATTAACCTATGCAGCAGCATGTTTTTTGGACTGTGGGAGGAAACCGGAGTGCCCGGCGAAAACCCACGCAGACACGGGGAGAACATGCAAACTCCACACAGAAAGCAGTGCCCGAGCCGAGATTCGAACCGGGAACCTTCTTGCTATGAGGCGACAGCGCTACCCACTGGGCCACCGTGCCGCCCTATGTGTATTTTAAGCACCGATAATTTTGCATTTTGGAATTGTGGTTGAAAGTCTAATCATATTTTGCCTGTTGTCCTGCAGTGATGTGTATGTTTAGAAACACCTCCCCCCCCCCCCAATTATTTTTATTGTTGCTGATTTTTCGTTCTAGTGCCGTTGTTGTTGACGTGCCGTTCTCTCCGCAGCTCTGTGCAGCGCTTTGTGACCCTCGGGTGAATATCACTCGATAAATGCAACTATTGCCATGACTGTGGCAAAAGGGTTAGACGCAACGTGTACGTTGCGCCGCACGCGCCCGCGAGCGCGTCACCTCCGAGCATGGCTCAAGCTGGCGACATCGCGGAAGCTCAGCTGGTTCGAGCTTGGCCGTTACTCGGAGAGTATGCTCTCCCCGTGTCCGCGTGGGTTTTCGCCGGGTACTCCGGTTTCCTCCCACAGTCCAAAAGCATGCTCCTGGATAGGTTGATTGGCTCGCAGACTAAAATTGTCCCGCAATGCCCGGCGATGGACTGGCGTCCCGTCGTCGGGTGTATTCCTGCCTTACGCCCTGTGTTTCCGGGATAGGCTCCGGCTTCACCGTGACCATATATAGGATTAAGCGGTTTCAGATAATGAGATGAGATGAGATGAAGCCAAACTCTCATTAGCGGAGCTCGCCAGTGCCAGGGCATACATGTAATGCACTGTGATCTTCACAGAAACACACGAACAAGGCTACATTTCAAAAATAGAATTCGTGGCAGATACTGAATGACATTTGCCATTGTATACATTTTAATAATATATGTATCTAAATTAATAATATGTTCCATTCCAAAGGCTTCCTTACCGTTGTTCATATGCTCCGAGAAAGCTTAAACATGCCAGGCTAGTGGCAGTAATATCACAACCATGTTCTCAGTCATTCTTCACCATTTCTTGGGCAGAAGGGTGCATATGCAGTGGTAATGCCTGCACCTCACAGAGAGAAAAAAAAAGTTCTGCCCGAGCAGTTCGATTCCTACCTCGGGCGCCTTTCTCTGTGGAGTTTGTGTTCTCCCCCTATTCTGCCTGTGTTTCCATAGAGTTCTCCAGTTTCCTCCTACAACACCAATTAATTGGCTAATAACATAATATATAGGAAGCAATGTCTGGTCAGTTGTTGCAGGCTGACCACCCTAGCTGACTACCCCCCCCCCCTCCTCCATATCCGTGTCTTGTTCATGGTCTTGTGCACGTTGAAAACCGTATTAACCTTATTATTATTATTATCATTAGACAGTGAGGATCTTCAGCAAAGGCGTTGGGTTTCATGATGTGCCTTATTTTCCTCTATGGGAATATAATCGTCATTGAAAGCGTAATTTTATCAAATCAAATCAAACTTTATTTATACAGCGCCTTTCGTGCACAATTGCAATTCAAGGTGCTTGACAATACACACACATACATGTGTGTGAAGGTTAACGATGATTTCACAAGGAGGGATCTGACTGAGTGGTTGAGTGGTCAGCACATTGCCCTATGAAGCCGGCACCTGATCTAATAATCCAAGCCGTGAACCAGTTCCAGGCGTCCCACCGACCTCTTCACCAACCCTCACTAACCAACGTGGTGAAGTATGGTCGAACAACGCCAATGACCAACATGCCGTCGGGAGGCCTGTCGTTCAGAAGTCAATTGACGGAAGGCAGACAATATGCGTGAAAAGAAATACGAATAATAACGTTGGTGATGTCTATAAACTCGTGAGCTGCCCGCGTGAGCATTTACATCATGGCGTTTTGAGTAGCACTGTGCATCACCAGTGCAATGTTTGCTTTATCATTGGTTGCCTTACCATTGGGCTCCCATAGTTTTCGGTTCAATATTACACCAGCCAGGCCCGTGATAGATTTAATCTCTCAACCCAGCGAATTCCATTTTGGGGGGGATCATGCACCTACCATAACACTTGGGTACATGAAACTCAGTGGGGGCACTGCTGTTTGGGAGAGGGACATATTCTGACCCAGGCGCATGTGGCAGCCCCATTGGGCCACACTTCATCCCCTCGTGGCAAATGCTTGTTGCCATAATGCTTGGAAAATTCTCTCCGTGACAACCGTGACTCTCTGAAAGACAGATTGTTTTTTTGGCGATCGAAATTGTTTAGTAAATGCTAATCAAGCAAAATAATGGCGTTTACCTTTTTTGAAAGCATGTTGTCGAGCAATATATAGTGAAGTGTTGCAATGTACGTAAAGGATGGGGTGGAGTGGTGGCACATTGAGTAACATTGCACATGAGTCAAGCGAATTGAGTTCCAGATATGGTTGATATCACTCGATTTAACTACTCAGTGCCACACTGACAAGTGTGGCGAAGTGTGGTGAAACAACCCAACCACAAATGACAAACACAGCATAGGACACCTTCATCCAGAAGTGGACTGCAACAGGATTTAAATTTTTTTTATATATTTTTAACATAAATGATCCCGTTCGGGGCGGCGCGGTGGCCCAGTGGTTAGCACTGTCGCCTCACAGCAAGAAGGTCCCGGGTTCGAATCTCTCGGCTCGGGTGCCTTTCTGTGTGGAGTTTGCATGCTCTCCCCGTGTCCGCGTGGGTTTTCGCCGGCACTCCGGTTTCCTCCCACAGTCCAAAAAGCATGCTGCTACATAGGTTGATTGGCTCGCAGGCTAAATTGCCCCGCAGTGCCCGGCGATGGACTGGCGTCCCATCGTCGGTATATCCTTGCCTTGCGCCCTGTGTCTGCCGGGATAGGCTCCGGCTTCACCGTGACCCTGTATAGGACTAAGCGGTTTCAGACAATCAGATGAGATGAGATCCCGTTTGGTGTTGTTCATGAAGGTCCTGGAATTAATGCAGTATGTTGCACTGTACAATCTTAGTATTATTACAAGTTTGAAACATAAGAATGAATTGCTTCCTAGTGCTTACAAGGATTTTGTAATAAAACGTATGGATCATTTAACATGTAGAGAAATTGTTCGTTTAAATGGAATGTAATAGTCGTTCATAAGTGATAAAAACAATGCAGAGTATTATTTAGTGGGTAACTTTAAACTTGCCAGCTATCTACACAGAAAATATCGTACCAAAAAATTACCATCAATATTTTGTGCGTTTACACTTTGGCAGGCCAATTGAAAGAGCACATTATTTATTTACTTATTGAATGCTAGACTCGTGTTACATATTATCACTAACTGCTACATTTATATCAACTTAATTCCAAGGAGACTGATACTGTGGTATCAAAAAAACAATGCCGTGCAAATGTTCTGATAGCGGCCTGCAGTCAGGTAACAATTGTAGTCGTACCTCCAAATAAGGGAGGCGAAAGGTCACAAAGAAAAGAGGAAGAACGCTCGATACGGCGATCGTGAAATAACCGCTCTAGAGAGCACTCCTCACACATCGAGCCGTGAAAACTCCATCATCACTCCGGCCATTCTCACATTTTACGCGCACTACCTTCACCATTGTTTATTTTCACTAACAAAGTGTTCTTTTAAAAGACGAGCGGAATGTAAATTGGCAGGTTGTCAAATCCGAGACGGGTGCGATTTAATCGGCGCTCAGCGTGTTTGAAGTGAGAGGGGTAGCACATGAAGGGTGCCGCTTAAGACCGCCACATTCATTACCGGAGAATAACTTGTGGCCTTCTTTGAAGATGAAGGCATTTTTCTATAAAACTGCGGCACTGAGATATATGTCTTATTAGCCAACAGCCGATAGGGCCGTTCATTATAAAAACTAAATTGTGGTGCGTGAGTGGATGCTGCATGCTTAATACTGTACCTTGCTCACTGCCTGCTACGCGCAAGTACCTGTATCACAGCTGCAGTACCGACACACGATGTAGAGGGAACAAAAATCACATTTAATATCCGTGCCACTCTAATAACGCCTTCACAACATAATTGTTGCCGTGGAGAGAAGTTACACACAGCGCCCTAGCGACCGATTTCAGTGTTATACAGTAAAAACGACTACACGTTTAGACATGAACTATACGAGCGTTTTGAAAAATCAGTGGTTCTTACCCAAACCTTACGTTTGCTGGTTCCGAAGCAAACCTGGCTTCGAATTCTTCCGTCAGCTTCTGCTTTGGTATCAACTTTTCACCACCACCACCCTATATATGATGTTGCTATCCCGCCTTCCAATTGGACAAAGAAGGTTCATTGCCAAGATCTGCTGTTTTATCAACATTAAAGTGTCACGTGGTGGCAGCCCCCTCCATCACCATTGCCCCCCCCCCCCTC
>JAZEWT010000005.1:10283097-10297312 GCA_036362905.1 Mordacia mordax
TAGGGGAGGCCCTGGACCGGTTAAGAAAGTCATTGCTGGTGTTGGCCTTGAGTGGGAATCGAACTCGTGTTCGTAGGCGAGTGCGCAAAGTGCTGCACTACCGCGCACACACTGCATTTTCCACGGGGAGTATGCTTGCCGACGGTATTTCTAGAGTAGATCGGGGAGGGGTGGGGGGGTCCTTGGAGATGTGTCAAACGATCTGCTATGTAACGTGGATGCCGTGCGCACGGACGCGTACGGACGCGAGTGTTTGAACAGCCGAGCAGATGTCTGAGCGAGGCTCAGGCTCCTCGCTCGCCACGTGCGTCCAGGTGCTGCCGTTGCCGTGTCTCGACTTGCCCGGGAGGATCTCCGAGGGAGCTGCTGGTTTCTCGTTCGCGCGCACACCTTTCATCTCCGTGATGAGAAATTCAGACTTGGCCTAATGACATGGTAACGCTGGTTGGGGATTTCAGCCTTTTTTTTTAGAAGGTGGGTGTTGTTGGGAAGTGAGAGTCGGGAGGGAAGCATCATGATGATGATGATGAAGGCGGATGACTGGGTTGGCATGATGCCCAAGAGGCATATATCGCAATTAAAATATATATATCTTTCACAACACACAGACACCACGTGCACAAAGCATTTAAGTTGCCTGGGCCAATCAGTGTAAGCACAAGGCATAGTTGTTTCGAGGAAGCGGCTCAATTAGCCTCGACTGGTGCTAGAAGCTGCGCGTGGGTAACATGGGTCGTGGTACACTGGTGGCCTCCCCATCTTTTCAAACTGACCTTTCACCGCTGTGAGTGGCTTTTCACATTACCCGGGGGAACACAACTCAAGTTAATCTACTGGTAAAGAAAGTGCCCTTCGAACACTACGAGTGCGCAGGTATTTCGTGACAGCTGAATCCATACGTGTGTGTGGCTACGACTCATGAACGACACAGACACCGAGCAGATGGAGCAGGATGTGAAATAAGGAGCCTTTGATGTGAGTTGGGCCATGTTTTGAATTCCTTGCTTTGAAAGAGATGGTTGGATATTAATATTGAAGACTTAACATCAAATTTTATCACGATATAGAGCATATCCCTGAGCAATTTATTTCCAGGCACGGTGCAATTGTAGTTTGCAATTTAATTCGTTTTTTAAACAGATTGATGTTACATTTCTGCAGCAATACCTTTGTTTATTAATGGGGAAATGACCTACCCAAGAGTCCTGCAGCACCGCCTTGATGCTGGAATGTGAAAGTAAGGATGTGTGCTGTGAATGACACGAATTCCCAAAGGCTTCTCAAAGCGCTGTTTGAACGCCTCTGCTTTGTAATGTTGTGAATTCTTTACTTTGATCAGATGTGGTCGCTGGGATGATGTATGAAACAGCTGCAGTAAAATTATCCCTAGGAAAAAAAAAACAATAAAATCCACAAAAACAGCGCTACTGCGGCTTTCGTCACAACCAAATTTCCCAGCTGAGAAACATCTCTATGCCTTGGGCCAGGGCTACCTACCATTGGACGTTTCTGACCTTCATCTTTCTGCATCACAATGTCCACAGGCAGCGTACATGGGACCCAAAACAAATTGCTCTGGGCCGTCGATAAATGTAAGAACTGGTGCCCAGAACGACTGCCGCGACTTGACGTTCCCTCGCCTCACAAGGCCTAAAGGGGCCATTCCATGCACGCAGCTGTGGTGGAATATCACGAATCAACTGCAAGTAAGACACCCAAACAATCTTATGAATCTTATGCTCCTCCACCTGCACAGTAGTGAATTGTGCTCCCATGATGATGATGATCATCATCATCATTGCCACCCCGTGATATCAAAGCTGATACCATTCCTCATGGTCCAAAGATGCAATAATCTAACTAGCTCCTGCACATCACCTCATCCCATCACTTTATCTCTGTGGTGCATTTTGTCTCGGGCATAAATTCTCAACCGTTTTCACCCAAGGTCCACTCGGGTCTGGTCTCCACGGACCACTAGGCGGCGCTTGGGGCCCACCCACCGGTTGAAAATAGCAGCTTTTGGGCCCATTTCAATCCTCTGGCTGTCACTCCATCGTTAATCCCCACCACCTTCTTCATCCTTGAGCCAGTCTTCATGTGTCTCCGTGAAATTTCAAGCGCGTGTCTCCCCACGCTTCTTCACATCCTCTGCATCGTTGGATCCATTTTCCATGTCAACATACGATCATTATCGAAGTCGTTAATACACACACATTAAGATTACTCCTCTGCTTTCAGCGCATTGGCATTGGGTACCGATGTTAGTTTTCACGGATCGATGTATGCCAATTGCTCTCCATAGCTGTTCTTTCGACGTATGTTGCTGTTATTATGCAGCGCAGATTTCTAAACAAAATCCCCCCGAATACTTTGTTTGCTGGGCGGCGCGGTGGCGCAGCGAATAGCGCTGTCTCCTCACAGCAAGAAAGTCACCGATTCGATTTCCACCTAGGGTCCCTTTCTGTGTGGAGTTCGCGTGTTCTCTTTATATCCGTCTGAGGTTTTGCCGAGCGCTCCAGTTTCCTCCAACTGACCAAAGGCACGCTGCTGCCTAGCTTAATTAGTCTGCTGAATAAATTGCTCCCAGTGCCCTGCGATGTACCGGCGTCATATCCTGGATATAGCGCCACCTTGCGCCTTTTATCAGCCGAGATAGCCCCCCCCCCACGCGACTCTGTACAGGAATACGCAGGTATTGATAATGATGACACTATGTTAATTTCGATCCCAGTCCATTATTGTAATATTCAACATCTGCCAAACTACGTGCTGTTGGGTACACATTTCCTGTTCACCTCCCAGCTGCGCTCCTTCACTCTGCCGCTCATTGCGCTGCGAACATATGGGTTGTAAAACATGCGATGTAAGCTGTTAGCCGGGATATTGACCGAAGGCCAATGATAACAACAACAAAGATCAACTGCACGTTCTGTTCGTGGGCTCCGGAGGCATTTTCCTAAATATCTTTGTTCTGTGGCCCATTTCCTCCAACTTCAGCTGCCTCCCCTACATCTCCAACGAGGGAGGCATTCATCAGGCCCTTCCTCTCTCTTTTTGGATGGCAAACGTTATGACGCACTCGCTTGGCTTTCCTGAGCCCGAGGCATTAACGGTAAATTTGGAATTTAAAAAACCCCAGTCAAAAAACGAGCTTCGTGTGTGTGTGTGTACGTAAGAGAAAACTATTACTCTCTTTTTTTCTAATTAAGAGCATATTTTTGGATGGATTGGTGGAGCTCAATAAGGAACAAGGTTGCACGCTTGCTCCCAAGCCATCAAACATTCGCGAAATATAAAATGAGAGCACGCGTGCGGTGACAGTTATTTATTTGTTTATGCGTTAGTTGGGCGCAAAATGTAATATAAATGCAAATGTACATGTTTAAAGTGATGGATATTTGTGCGGAAACATTAATACTGCATTGTGGATAATAAAGCACTAATCATTATGGACCGCGTGCTGTAACAATGCCTTCGTGACGCGCGTACTGCAAACCGGTTTAATTAGTGATCGCGGCGCTAATGCGAGGCGTTGCGTCCAAAAGTGACCGCTCGTTCAGCGTCACCGCCTCTCCGCCAAACAAGCGGAGGTAAAACAGCGGCGTCGCCAGCAAAGGCCACACAGATCGATGCGCAGCTCGATAAAGTCACAATATATAGCGCGCGGTTGTCTGGATTGTTGGCGTCGGCTGACCGGGTAGTTTCACTTGCCCCCACTCCACTCCTTCCTCTGCATGTCACCTCGCGCCTCTCAGTCGTTTGCCTTCGAATTTATTCCTTGAGCAATTCTTTATTGAAGCCGAAAGGAACTGGGTAGGCTCGGTGGCGCAGTTAGTGGCGCTGTCACCTCACAGCAAGAAGGTTCCGGGTTCGGTCCCGGGTTCGGTTCCCGGCTCGGGTGCATTTCTGACATCACATCCGAGGTATCGCCCCGCCTTGCGCCCTCTATCTGCCAGGATAGGCTCCGGCTCCCCGCGACACTGTACAGGATTAACTGGTTGCTGATAATGACGATGGTGAATGATGAACGGAACCGTTGAGCTATGTATCGCTCTTTTACAGTTGTACAGCGGGGAGGGGTAAGAAAATTACGACGGAGAAAGATCAGTAGCAAAACAGAGACATGAATACGGAAATATGAAACAGCTGAGAGTATAAAATCGTGGAATTGCACTCGATAGCATTCGAGTTATTGAATCCAAATGGAATTGAATGTGCCACGCGCTATAAATTCTATTTATTATTTTTATTGCATCTCAGCCCGACGGCTGATTTTCTCGTTGAAAGTTCCCCGAACCCCCCCAACCCGAACACGCCCCCCCACCACCACCACCTTTCTCCCATTTCCTTCGTGCCTGTGGCGTGGAGTCAAAGGTCTCGTGTTCATCTCCTCGTTACATTGTCCGCGTCACTCCGTCCTCTCCGCCACTGCCCCGACTGGCAGTCTGGCCACCATTCTTCGCTCTCGTGTCGTCGTTGTTGTTATTATTTCAGAATACGCCCCATTTAACGGACACCTCTTTTCAACGTGGCTTCGGAAGCAACGGATGCCGTCCGCTGCTTCCGAGGCAGTGGAAATGATGGAAATTGTGTTGTGTTTGTCATTTTAGTGTCTTTTTTCCCTCTCTATTAGAAACATGTATTACTCTCTTAAATGATGTTCGTAAGAGATGGCCCTTGCTCTATAAATAGGATCGTCACATAAACATTCCAGGGCGGCGCGGTGGCCCAGTAAGTAGCGCTGTCGCCTGGAGCCTATCCCGGCCAACAGAGGGCGTAAGGCGGTGGAATGCCAGGATGTGACGCCAGTTCATCGTATGGCACACTTTTGGGGGAGAATTTACTCAGCAGACGAATTAACCTAGACAGCATCGAGGTTTGACTGTATTGTTGTTGTTGTTGTTATTGATATCAGCCATGTTTTGTTTGTATTCCTTTGATAATCGTTGTTATAATTGTAACTGCGGTCAGTGTCACCGCTGACGGCTCACATCCTTCCCGACCAATCTTCTTCGAGTGGTGAGCACGGTTGTTCAAAGGGCGCTGTCAGTCATCCTGTATCTGCTGCACGGATGTGACCGCAAGAGGTTCCGCGTCCAGAGCGACTGGTGCGGGTAGCAAATCGCGACGGTAGATTCCCACGAGCCGGGGGCACTGACATCCATTCTCCTAGCCTGTCTGTCAGGCTGCTCGAGTCTGGCTGCTTCCTCCTCCTCTGCCGCCGTCCCTGCGGCTTTCCATTCCCACACCCAACTTGCTCCGTCAAGCAGAGACGCGTGCTGGAACAGGGGTTGCCCTGGGGAGGTCGTGACCACATCTTTGTCTTGCATGTCTGCCACTATCGCCCTCCCTTTCTCTCCTGGCACGCTCGCGTGGTTTATAACTGCGCAAACGCCAAGATAAGATCATTGTTATTATTTTGTATAAGGAATATTAGATTACTGCGGAACATGCAGATCTCATTGCGTCCTGGGGAGGACATTGCCTGCTCGCCTGTATTATGACACATCTCGCAGAGGATTATGACACATGTCCCAGAGGATTATGACACATGTCCCAGAGGCGAAGCGATGCTATGTTTACCCCACGCAAAGTCGTTCAAGCTCAGGCAGAGCAACACTGATAATAGTTTGCCATCATTGACACGGTGAGAGGTTAGGATCGGTGGTGCTGCGATTATCGTACTTGTCTTGCACAGTTCGGTGCCCGATCATGGCCAATAACATGAGTGGCGGATGATGCACCGATATCTCGATCAGTCCTGCCCACCCCTTCATCAATCCACACTGACTAGCACGGTAAGGTATGGTCAAACATTCTCGACGAGCATCACGAGGAACCCATCATTCAGCAATGGATTAACACAGCTGTAAGTTACCACGAGCACGGGTATTACAGTGTTGCGGCGGAGGACAAATGAGTTACATAGTCTGCGAACTGGCCATGCAGCCAGGCTGCTAAGGCCTCCCAGCCCTAATCCCCAGAGAGTCGCTCGCGCCGGCGTCGTATATCTGCGGAGCGTCTGTCAGCGACCTTCATCCCCCTTCGTCTCAAACATCTCGGGCGAGGGCCCACGCTCGCACGACGATCCAACGCGATGTTTATGCGTCGAGAGGCTCGAGCCGGAGGAGCGTCTCGCCCGCCGTGTCCCGTTTCCTCGCCGCAGCTGTTGTGTCCGGTCCTAGCTGGGCGCGGAGCTGGCCGCGGCAGCTGCCGTCAAGCGACAGTGGGATCCCTTGGCCTTTTCCAGATGTAATTAACGGCGAGCTTTGCCTGCCTGCCTGGCTCATCTGCCTGGCTTTGCCTGCCGGCCTCTTGGCACGGGTGGCTGCCGTTCTGCGCGGTTTTAAAGTGTGAGTTGACCCAGCCGGCGATAACGTCACGTATGTAAATCTAAATATGTAAGTGCTTCATTAAGCAGTGTGCTTGAGAATTCCCACAAAAGCTCCCGCTTTGTGAAAAGGACAAAGCACGCTGCTTGTAAATAAACATTAGTCGCTCGCGGGAAGATTGATCAATAAAGGGCTCCGGTAATGTGCAGAGAATGGCTTTAAATTAATAACAAAATGTAACACAATACGGAGAATGGCCGTGTTACGGTTAAATTAGCGCCCATATGCCAAAGCAGGATTTTCTCTCGTGCGCGTGTAGCTTACCTCATGTCTGATAAATATGACTAATCAGACCACACACACTTTGAAACAAATGTACTCGTACTACGTAAACGTGCACACAACCCGTACTTATCACGTAGTACATGTGTGTATGTCCGCACTCACGGTGTTGTGCTCGAATCCGTCATGAGCAAATACTTTATCTGTACAACATTAACACGTGTGTGTCCTATTTCAGCTTTACGTCCCACCGACTGATACCTTATCTGCAATTTTAACACTCTCTGATTTTAATTCCCACGTTTGCACTACAGTATCATAAATACGCTTAAACATTTTCCTGCCTTCATTTTGACGTCAGAAGAACGTGTTGCACATTTGGAACAAGATCGCCCGTAGGCGGACACGATGCTAGTAAAACTAATCAGACCAGCAGTGACAGTCATTTGCACGCTATACTGTGAACTCAGTGGTCTAAGTCGGATTCCCAACCAGGGGTCACATTAATGCGTGGGTGACATCTGAACCAACTGCTCTTTGACTACTGGGCACTGACCAGGATGGAAAATTATGGTCAAGCAGCTCCCCATGACTGAGCAACATGGAAAGCTCTTCATGCTGCAGTTTACTGACAAATGCCTCTCCAATATTATCACGTGTTATACAGATTGTAAACATTCATGAATTCCACGCATTTGTAAATGTCATCATTAGCGACAATGCTGAATTTATTCTTTGGTAAGAATTTTTTTGATTTCAAAATAAAGAGGTCATTACATTGATGGTGCTTTTTTTTAAGGGATCTCAATTCTTGGAATTCGTTGAACGGCTCTTACACACACAAAGACAAAGCTCCCCCTTATAGCCTTAACAGACTGTAGGGTCAAGTGCCATTAGCTATCACCTATTAAGGGCGACACGGCACAAAAGATGGTGGGTGACTAGCACCACGCCCGACCGCCTTTGTCTCTCTAGTTACAATGTTTACACACCGCACTAGGTACTCATTTGAGGATGAGTAGACCTAGGGGAGGCCCAGGATTAGATCAGAAAATCATCACTTGTGTTAGCCGAAAGCGGGATTTGAACACGAGGTCAGTTTTGCAGCCCAGCTCGCTAACCACTGCGCCACCGCTCCCCAACTGTTAAACGCACACACACACACACACTCGCATGTACGCATATTTACTGTAGGAACGGAAGCCCTCACTGGACAAATGGTTGGATTGGTGAAGTGGGATGATGGATGGTTTTCGGCTCAATATTGAGAGTCCTGGTGCTGTTCCACAGCCCAGACTCTACGGGGACCCACACAGTGTGCTCTATTATAACCCCACGGCAAATCAGAGGTGGGGCGCACACAGGCATGAGTGGTAATGGTCAGAGGTGCGGGGGGTCCAAGGGATTTGTGGGGTCGGAGTGGTGGGGGTCACGGAGTGGGATGGGTAGTGTAACAGAATAGGCTTCTGTGCTTACAATGAGCTTTATTTTATTACACGGGGACCGGCCAAGAAATTGCAATTCAGGACCACGGTCTGCAAACTTTATTGGAGCCATGAGTGGCCGAGTGAGACAAGACGTTCACTCTTCCCACCGGAGCACAGAGAACCAACCCCAAGTCACCGTCCAATAGCTGAGAGCGATCCGGAATCTGCTGCATGCCAGATCTACGATTAACAGCCCCATTGTCTCAAGCGTCCTTTTTTACTTGAAGGCCCCAATTTGAATTGAAGCTTATTAATGGAGGTTTTGTTGAACATAAATCTTTGGTTTTAAAATCTCTCCAATAAATACGAAAAGCATATTATCCCCGAGGAGGCAATGTGTGCAGCAGCATTATGGACTGTCGTGCGCAGTGCCACGCTGGGAAGATTTAAATACACCTTCTCATCGGTATCAATGCCCACTTGTTCCTGGAGTCAGTTTTTTTTTATTTAAGCTGGAAGGAATCGTTGAACCATGTGACGTAGACACAATAGGCCGGAGCCTATCCAGGCAGACACATGGCAGAAGGTAGGGCTAAGACGCCAATCAATCGCGAGGCACCCGGAGCATTTTATTCGGTAGGCCAATTAAACTAGGGAGCAGAAAAGTCCATTTAGCCTTACCCACCACGCCACCGTGCCACCCGACAACGTGACTCCCGATGACCAATTGTTGTACGATGCGATGTGTCCTCCAACAACGGTGTCTCTCGGAGGGCTTTTAATCTCGAGTCGAAGGGCCCTCGATTTGCACTGAAGTCCTCTTCCGACCACCGCCACCACCCCCCGCCTCCGCCCCCCTCCCCCCCCTTCCCTCGTCTGATGCTGGTGGGCCCTTTACTTATGCGGGCCAGCAAGCGCGAAATGAAATGATGGATGAGGCTGCGGACTCTCAGCTGAGGGAATCCTACCGCCAGACTTATTCACACCCAGGGGAAGAGGAGGGGAAAAAAAACGCGCAAAATGCTGGACCAGCGACCCGAACACACATACTCTTAAGTTCTTCCAATTAAATTGGCTGTAAAACCTAACAGCGAAAACCTTTGGATAGTGTCTGCGTACGATCGTGTGATTAGTATAAGATTGAATTTGGCCATTTTATTATCCTCAAACGGCATTAACTTTTAATGGAGTGTCGGCTCGCGCCATGTTGGCAAAAACACCCAGTTTTAATCAAAAGCATCACCTTAACCCACGTGTTCACCATGACTGCATTCAATTTATTCTTTCCAGTATTTTTTAAATTAACCCTTGCATGGGGCTAGCTGTGGCGTCTTGCTCGCGTCCGCGTGGAGCTCGCGATGCGGTTCACATGCGTGCGTGGCATTGCCCTGGCATGGCAGTACACACTGGGGCGTGAGGCCCGGTATTGAAAGTTGTGGGTTAAGGGATATTGAGTTTCACCAACTCGTGTGGACGTGAATCTCAATGCTGTCTTTCACGTGCTTCCGCGTGCGGGGGCACGGTGGCGTAGTGGCGAGTAACACTGATGCCTGGCAGCAAGAATTTCTGGGTTTGATTCCCATCTCGGGTGCCTTTCTGTGTGGAGTTTGCATGTTCTCCTCGTGTCCGTGTTGGTTTTTCTTCAGGTACTCCGGTTTCAGTCCCACAGTCCAAAGGCATGCTGCCCAAGTTAATTGTCTTAGGTTTCCCTGGTGCTCTGGGATGTTGTAACGTGCTTACGCCTCCCGCTGGACATAGCTCAACGGTTCCCTGCAACTTAAATAAAAATTGACTGACTGAGCAGCATTACTGGCGTGGATTACATTGACGCCGGCTCCTGCAAGCTGGGTGGAGAGGTGGCACAGTGGTCAGCACGCTGTGGAATGATGAAAGTTAGATTTCCAGCAATGGCTCACGTCAAATCAGGCCTGAAAGTGAGCCGGTACAGTCCGTACGGCGTACCAGTAATAAAATGGCTGCAGCATTTAGTACAACCGCCATTGTCAACTCGTGGGTCGCGACCCATCAGTGGGCCGCGAGCGCCATCCAGCGGTCCGTGGAGATCACACCCAAGTGGGCCTTGAGGTGCAAAGGTTTTAGAAGCCCTGCTGTACGGTACAGGTAAGAAAGGGGGGTTGCAATATGACTGTAGGGGACACATTCACCTCTGGCAATGGTTGATATTTGAACTGCTTTAGGTCATTCCACTTCACCAACCAGCTACTGAGCAGCATGCGGAAGTATGGTCAAACAACCGTCATGACTGACGTGAGCAGCAAAGGCATTCAGCCAGCAGTGGATTTACAAAGAGCTGTGATTATATTATGTATGCTGGGCAATTCCACAGAGATGTTGTGCATGCTAAGATGGTCATGCATGTATTTTAAATAATGCATTATTCATTGGTTGTAAATGTAAATTTCATACAATTTGGATAACGACATCTGGAGACAAAGACTTACTGTTGCAACGCTTATAATGACAATCCTTAAACATCCAATTTTCCGCAGACAGCGCTCTTAAATTTTAACATCTCGCTGCATTGCCGTGATGCAAATTTTGTCGAATTTGCAAGTTCCTCGGACGTTTGCCGTAATGAAGAGCGCGTGAACAGGACAGCGCATAGTCGTGTACTCTGCTCTGTGGGAGAATGTAATTTCTATTTTATTGCTTTCACAACTACCGCGAAATGTCAAAACCCTCTATCATCTCACTGCAAAACTGGTTCCGTGCTGACATAATTTATCTCTTTTTTTCCACAACGCTTGGTTTCACGGTGAGAATATTGAAACATTCCTGTGCCATTTGGATATTTTAAATTTCCACACTTTCCCAAATGTCTGCTAATTCTGCTTTAGGGGTGAAGTGGGAGTTGGTGTTGGATGGGAGGTTGTTGAGGCGAGTGAGGAGGGGGGGAGAGGGTGGAGAGAAAAGAAATATGAAAACAAGGACTGCTCTGTTTGCTCTCCCTGCCCTCTTGCCGTCTTTCCACAGAGCCTAACTCACGTGGAGAGCAGAGTATTTCCAGCATTTCCTCTCGTTTAGTGATGTTATGTGTTATGCAATCGGTAGAGGGGAGTAAAAATAGCCCAGGATGAAGAGTATCATTTCAGCAGGTCATTTTGAATCTTGTTAACAAATAAAAGGGTAAATCAAATAAGCATGCAACCAAGTGCAAACGAGCACACCACCGGATGTGTCTATTATTGAGATGTATGGCTGGAGATTCTCACCGATCTGGCGACAAGGAACAAGACCGTGCGATGGGTAACTCATGTGGACAGGCGGCAGGAGAAGCAGGGAGAACGTCCGCATTGTGTGCCGTTGAATGATTCTGGCCACAGTCCAAGAGCCCATTAGTAGGCCTGTCCTCTGCAGTTAAAATGGGAACCGAAGAGAAATTGCTCCATAAATCTTGGTGCTGAAGCCGAAATGGAACGGCTGCGTGGAATAAAGAGGGCGCCCTTTGTTTCGCATAAGAGCAGCTTTTAACTTTAGGGTGGCACTTGTTGGAAATGCATTAGCATTCAACAATGAGGCCAGCAGTCTCCCAGTGATGAAAGAGACTTAAGGGTGGCCACAGCGCTGGCCCCTAAAGGCTGTTTTGCTGACAACAGCCGACCCATCCAGACACCGGGCCTCCGGGAATCTGCGCCCTACACTGAAGGCCCTGTTGGCCAGGCCCTGCGGTGTGACCTATTGGACATAAAGGTGACCGAGGGCCAGTCGTGTTGCTTCACTGGGCAGGAAATGGTAACTGCTGCCAGCGTGGAGCTAGTGGGTGAGGGTAACTCAGATAATCTGAGACCTTCTCCAAAAAGAACAAAAAAGTGTTGCCCTTTTGTTTTTTCTTTAACCGTGACTGGAGAATTGAAGAATTTCGCTGCAATGTTTATAATTATTATGAGAGGTTGTGCCCTGTAACGTTCGGCCATCCCCAATGGCTTTCACCACAAACACAACCGCAAAACTGTGTTGGTCGGCAGAAATACACACGGGCAGCTCAATGTGTTCGCCCGATCCATGTGTTCTGTGTTGAGAATGCTTGCACACATGCATCTCTAGTTTGCATCAGTTACATAAAGCTGCACTTTTCTCGTTGGGTTTTGGTGACAGTGAAGTTGTGTTGCTGTAGGTTTTCACGGCTCAGTGCACGAGAATTGCTTTGCGAAGCTGTTCTTTCGGGATAGCACTCCCTCCTTTGTGAACTCAGAACGCCTGAGGATCTTAGGATGCTTCCAACGTGAGAAGCGAGCCGTGGCAAACGGAGACAAGAGGCACACTTGACACGGCTGTCCTGAAAGAACAGTTTGATTTTTTTCAGCACACAATAAAAACCCCAGCTCGTCACCAGGAAGTGGTGGCTCCAAACGATTGTCAGAACGCCTGCAGGGATCTTAAGTCTGACTGAGTAAAGATCCTGCCCATATTTAAGCTTTCATTGTCATAAAGCTTATATGGCAGCTGATCGTTCCCGAAATCAGATCAGACCTAAACATTTCCAAGCAAATTTTACTCTTCATAAAGTGATTGGGTCAAAATTTGAGGACGGTCCTCCAAGCGCTTGTCTGGAATAGAAAGCAATAGTTCCTCCAAACTTAATTTTCAGAGAGCAGCAGCCAGTGATGCTGTGCAAGTTCTTGGTGAGATTGTGCCCACTTGTGTGTCTCCTCTTCTGGATGTCAATTTGTCATTTCCTCTCATCTCTGCATCGCTCGTCCACCGTCGTTACAAAGTGCTCTGAGAATCAAGAATTGAAGGGACTATCAACCACTTGAGATTTGCCAGGGCCATGACAACAGATTGAAATGAACGGCAGAGAGTGATTGAATAAAGTAATAAAGTAGTTCAATGAAATTCGAATCGAGATGAAGACGAGCATAACAAACATCACCCATCCAACAAATTCACAAGTGAAAGGGCGGCGCGGTGGCGCAGTGGTTAGCGCTGACGCCTCACAGCAAGAAGGTCCCGGGTTCGAGTCTCTCGGCTCCGGTGCCTTTCTGTGTGGAGTTTGTATGCTCTCCCCGTGTCCGCGTGGGTTTTCGCCGGGTACTCCGGTTTCCTCCCACAGTCCAAAACCATGCTCCTGGATAGGTTGATTGGCTCGCAGACTAAAATTGTCCCGCAATGCCCGGCGATGGACCTGCGTCCCGTCGTCGGGTGTATTCCTGCCTTACGCCCTATGTTTCCGGGATAGGCTCCGGCTTCACCGTGACCCTATATAGGATTAAGCGGTTTCAGATAATGAGATGAGAGATGAGAAGTAAATGTCGAAGGAATGCGAATCGACAACATAATACATATATCTAGAGCTACTCTAGCAATGACGAATGGAGGGTCATTCCCCCAAAGCGTCGCCTGTTGCATACTTTTCCTGTTAAGGCAACTCTATTTGCAAATGTGCCGAGTTATTTTTTAACCATTATTTACAGATCTGATAAATGGTAAATTTTATTTTAGAATCATTCATTAGAAACCTGTGTGCGCGATAATGATTGTTGCTCTGGAGAACGCTAAGCAATAATTCAGAATGCTGTGGGTACTTTTTTTTTGCCAGCAGAGTTGTACAAAAGAGGCTTTACCCATTTTTCTGGCAATTATAGTGTTAAGCTCTTGAAAACATCGAAGAGACACTTTTCATGAAGTGTCAAGTTTGCCGAAACCACACACGTTGGTGGTAAATACTGTAAACAGCACGCTTTCATAATATATGCATTGTCCTTGAGACTGATTGACCTGCATCAGAGACGGATTCCTTTTAAGTCTTGTCTAAATGCTATCCAGATGTTGCCAAAAGGCAATCAGCTCAGGACAACACAATATCAATGCCTTATAGCTCGAGTTGAGCAGTTTATGCTATGGGTAATTTTTTTACATCTCGACTGTCAACATCTGGCTGGTATTTAGACAAGGCTAGAAAGGAAGTCATCTCTGCAGGCCAATCAGTTTCAAGGACAATGCATATATTTTCAAAACATGTTGTTTACAGTATTTACCACCAACGTGTGTGGTTTTTGCAAACTTGACACTTTATGAAAAGTGCCTATGTCGTGTTTTTTTTAATAATTAATCGTGGGCGGCGCGGTGGCCCAGTGGTTAGCGCTGACGCCTCACAGCAAGAAGGTCCCGGGTTCGAATCTCTCGGCTCGGGTGCCTTTCTGTGTGGAG
>JAZEWT010000005.1:10300705-10314571 GCA_036362905.1 Mordacia mordax
GGGGGGGGGGGGGGGGGTTAGTCTTGGACTGACCCCCTGAACTGCCCTTGCATATTCCTAGAATCACCACTGAGACTGTGGGCTGAAGGAATGTCATCCAAAGTTGTTATTTCGGGATAGCCGTGTCGAGTGTTGGAGCCGTGAAAACCTACAGAGGTGCAATGTTATCATCATAATGATCACTTCCGAAAAAATCATTTAGAGGGTCACAGGTGACCGGAGCCTACCCCGGAAGACAAAGGACGCATGGCAGGGCTATACCCATGATTCGATGCCAGTCCATCGCAGTGCACCGGAGACAATTAAGTCAGCCGGCCAATAAACCCAGCCAGCATTTATTTTTTTTATTGTCGGGAGGAAACCGGAGTACCCGGCGAAACAACCACGCGGACACGCGGAGAACACGCAAACTCCACACAGAAACATACCCGTAGCCGGGAATCGAACCCGGGGGAATCGCGGCAGCGCTACTCCCCCGCACAATCCTTGCAGGATGCAGCATCGACCACTGGAAACAGTCGGCGCTTGCTTGAGAGAGGATGAGGACAAGAGTACGCCCGGACGCAGTTGTAGCGGCGAATCGAGCCGCCCAGGACGGCGCCACTGCCAGTGCCACCCACGTCCGTAGCCCCACAATTCATGCTTTGAATTTTTAAATTAGCTCCAGGCACCCTGTGCAGTATGAAGGATATTCAGTAATATATATTCAGTGTGTGCATTATATTGCAATTTGCGCGTCCAGTGTGTGTAGTGGTATTTATTTAAATCACATCTGAGAGGACAGGCCCGGTCAACCGGCATACATTGAATAATCTTCACATGTCATAATTATACGCACTACACGCTACGGCTATATACGTATATAATATTTTTAAACGAATGCAAATGTGATTAACTTCTCTCTGGTCTCTAATGGGATAGTGTAGCGTAATGTGAGATCTGTTTCGTCCATATAAATATACAATGCCCTTGTTAGTCAATGTTTTACGGAATGCTATTAGCGGAGATCATACATCTCCGTTGTTATTATTTTCATCAACTTGTGTTTCATCTGAAGGAGAAAGCCTGCGTTGTTGCAGCGTGAACGGGGACACGGGCTCGACTCAATGATGACGCTGCCGCACCACGTTTGCACGTTGTGTCATTAGAGTGCGTTAAACTGCAAAGATCAATGCGTCATTTCAATAATTGATTCCCATTAATTATTTAGAGCCAGGTGAGACTTCATTATAAATGATTATAAATTAGGGCACTCTCGTACTGAAATCGTAATAAATAAATATACACAGTCACCGCATTCATGAATATTTGTGCCTGCGTGGCATTGTGCACAGGTCGCCGAATTGTGTGTTCGAAATCATAGCGAGAGTTGCTCCTGCGATTTCAACCTTCGCAAAGGAGAGAGGAGGAACGCTCCGAACGGCTATCCCGAAACAGCATCTCCTCAAGAGCAATTCTCTCACACATCGCGCCGTAAAGCCCTGCATCGAACACAATGCTGATAACGAAAATTTACAACCGTGTCGATCGTTTTTTCCGGATGAAGGCCTCCCCTGTTTGGCCATACTTCACCACGCTGGTTTCGGTAGAGGTTTTGCAGACCGGTTCCGTTGTGCCACTGTCAAGAAAGGTTACGAATATCTCACTCGAATTGCTGGCTCTATAGCGAGTGCGGGGTGCTAACCGCTGCGCCACCACTCCTCCCCGACACGGACTCGATATATGGTTATAAATAAATCAGGCTCTGCTGCAGTCTCCCACGCAAGGGCGACTGTGTGGTATCGGCGATGCTATTCAGGCCCCCACTGAAACAGATCGTTTAATCTTAACGAGCCCTCACCTCATTTTCAATAAAATATGTATACCTATCTATCGTTGTACTGTACTACGACCCAACGTCTGTGCCACTACTCGCATTCACAAACACACGCTGACCAGGGTGGTGAAGTATGGTCAAATAAACCTCACGAACCACGTGCCAGGCTTGAGAAGCTCCTCATCCAGCAGCGGATGGATAAATGTCCGTGAAGTATATCATGTCTGCTGACATGCATGCCCCTGTTCAAAACAACGTCCAACGTAACCAATCTGCAGGCGCAGCGTCTTATCAGCGACCACGTGTACCAAGATCTGCTCGCAAGAGTTGCTCTTTCGGGATAGCCGTCCTCTTCTCTCACCCTCCAACGCGGGAGGCAAAACCTCGCGAAGCAGAAAGGAGGAGCGCTCCACACGGCAATCCCGACAGGAGCAGATATTGGGAGCAATTCTCATCAATTTGGCCGTGAGAACATACATCAATACCACGTAATTAAAACATTCAGCGGCTGCCTATGATAATAATAATAACTGAACTTCGAGAGCGCTTTTCACCAAAGGGGCACAATGCGCCGCACAGAGCTGCAGAGAGAACGGCATGTCAGCAACAACAACGACATAAGAACAGCAAATCAGCAACAATAACTTTTTTTTTGGGGGGGGGGGGCGGGTTGTATACAATTCTGAGCTGTGGAGAGAGGACAGTTCAACTGAAAGCCAACATCCACAGTATAGGCCTGCTAGTGCCAACAACATAAAAAAAACACTCATTATTTAATTGGCCGATAAAATCTTTATCTACAGTATGCGGTGTCTGGCGGGGTGGCGCCGGCTAACTACGTGCTTCACCCCCTCCCCCCCAACGTATATACCTTCGGCACTGAATGAATATGCGCCACGTATTATAAATTGTTTTGTATGTATAATCTAATCATATATTATATATAATCTCGCGCGACGTGGTGGCGCAGTGACTAGCCCTGCTGTCGCTCACTAAGAAGACCCCAGGTTCGGTTCCCAGCTCCGGTGCCCATCTGTGTGGAGTTTGCGTGTTCTGTCCCTTTGTTCGAGTGGGTTTTCTTCCGGTACTCCGGTTTCCTCCCACCGTCCAAAAGACACGCTACTGCCTAGGTTAATTGGCCTGCTAAATAAATTGCCACCCCCCCAGCTCCCAAAAAAAAAGTGCCCGGCGATGTATTATTATTATTATGTACTGGCGTCATAACCTGGATATATCCCTACCTTGCGCCCTGTGTCTGCCGGGATAGGCTCCGGCCCCCCGCGACTCTGTGCAGGATTAAGCGGTGTACGGATACTGACCGATCGCACGGATGCTGTGCCTCCGTAGCGCAGCAAAGTGAGCGTTGTTGAGGCCGGGTGAGCGGGTGGGACCGGTGCTGGCCGGCGCTCCGCGGCCGCCGCAAACGTGACGCTGCGAGCAGGGGAAGAGGCCGATAGGTGGCAGTTCAGGACAACGGGCTCGACCCGCACGCACGGGGGGAATTGACTCGATCTGCGCGCTGATTCTGTGTGTGTGTGGAGTTATGAGCGTCACCAGCCCCCCCAGCTCAGCACCCACTCTACCACTGGCACGCGTGTCTGCGTGACTTTGCGTCGGGTACTGCGATTCCCCCTCTCACAGTCCAAAGACACGCTGCCGAGTTGAATTGGCGTGACTAAATTGCCCTTGGTGCCCTGCGATGGATTGGCGTCCAACCCTGGATATAGCCCTGTCTTGCGCCACGTGAGTCTGCCGGGATAGGCTCTAGTCCCCCGCGATGGTGTTGCTGCTGCCGTATCAGTACCCGCTTAATCCTGTACAGGGTCGTGGGGGGGGGCGGAGCCTATTCCAGCAGACACAGGGCACAAGCCAGGGCTATATCCAGGATGTGACGCCAGTACATCGCAGGGCACTTTTTTTTTCTGGGGCAAATCCCTCAGCAGGGCAATTAACCTAGGCAGCAGCGTGTCCCAGGACGATGGGAGGAAACCGGAGTACCCGGAAAAAAACCACGCGGACACGGGGAGAGAGAGAGGGAGAGAACACGCAAACGCCGCATAGAAAGGCACCCGTACCGGGGAACCGAACCGGGGACTAATAACGAATGACTGAATCATTGCCGGGCGGCGCGGTGGCACAGTGGTTAGCGCTGTCGCCTCACAGCAAGAAGGTCCCGGGTTCGAATCTCTCGGCTCGGGTGCCTTTCTGTGTGGAGTTTGCATGTTCTCCCAGTGCCCGCGTGGGTTGTCGCCGGGCACTCCGGTTTCCTCCCACAGTCCAAAAAGCATGCTGCTACATAGGTTGATTGGCTCGCAGGCCAAATTGCCCCGCAGTGCCCGGCGATGGACTGGCGTCCCATCGTCGGTATATCCTTGCCTTGCGCCCTGTGTCTGCCGGGATAGGCTCCGGCTTCACCGTGACCCTGTATAGGACTAAGCGGTTTCAGACAATGAGATGAGATGAATCATTGCCTCCTGTTAAAATGTGACTCGGCTCACCCTCGGAGAGCAGGACGATCGCGGGTGTGTGCGGGGGACGTGCACGGCTCCCACCGCTGTGAATAAAAACCAGGACTCTTGCCCGCTTAGTTGGCTCTCTCGCTCGTGGATCATAAATTACGGCGGAATTTCCGATTGGCCGACGCCACGGTGGTATTCTCACAATGCTCGTACATTCCAGGCGGGCTGTTTCGCCCGCGATCAGACAAGAGAGAGCGAGTGTGCGTTCGTCTGGTGACAAATAGAGCATGCCGTCTGTCTGTCTCGTTACTGCGCGTGTATATAGCAAAGACAAGTCTCATCTCATTATCAGAAACCGCTTAATCCTATATAGGGTCACGGTGAAGCCGGAGCCTATCCCGGAAACACAGGGCGTAAGGCAGGAATACACCCGACGACGGGACGCCGGTCCATCGCCGGGCATTGCGGGACAATTTTAGTCTGCGAGCCAATCAACCTATCCAGGAGCATGCTTTTGGACTGTGGGAGGAAACCGGAGTACCCGGCGAAAACCCACGCGGACACGGGGAGAGCATGCAAACTCCACACAGAAAGGCACCCGAGCCGAGAGATTCGAACCCGGGACCTTCTTGCTGTGAGGCGACAGCGCTAACCACTGGGCCACCGCGCCGCCCCAAAGACAAGTCTGATAATTATGTACGGTGTCCTTGAGTGCCCAGAAAGGCGCCTTTAAATAAAATGTATTATTATTATTATAATGTTATAGTTGGTGTTACGAGAGCCCTGCTTTCTCTCGTGTTGCTGATTTAAGCGTCGAGCTACAACTACAACTCTTCAACCACGGTGTCAGTGTCCGCTTACTCCTGTAACAGGGTCGTGGGAGGTGCCAAAGCCTATCCCAGCAGACATCGGGGGCAATACCCGGGTTGTGACGCTAATACATCAGAGAGCACACTTTCTGGGACAATTTACTCAGCAGGCTAATTAACCTGGGAAGCAGCGTGTCTTTGGTTTGTGGAATAAAACCAGAGTGCCCGGCGAAACCCGACAGGAAGGAGTAACGGCGCGCGTCGCTGGTATCTCTCCATCGAATTTGAGAGCGGGGCATTCACTGCATTGTTGCGACGTTTATGAATCTATTGTGAATTTAATTATTGAGTGCTCGGTTGGGCCTGGCGTGGGAGGAGACCTGAGACGCACTGCACTGGGACCAACCCCATCACCAGCCGTGCGTATGGGCAACGCTCAGTGCTCCGCACGGATAGGCTCAACAAATCCTTTGCCGCACTCTACTCTGACCATCTTGCAGACCACGGATGTTCCCAGGATGTCTCCTGCCAAATAATTAACCGGGCCCATGCCCTCTTAGCTTCTGAGGCCAGAAAATATCGGCTGTATTCCGATTGATATGGCGGTCGCATCGAATACTTGCGTGTGCCGCGTTTTTAGACCGGGATGCCGTGTGGCTATAGGGCAGTCGTTAACAGTGGCGACCTTTTCTCGCCTCCTAACGGCCTTTGCGTCGCACAAAGGGGGAGGCAAATCCGCTTACGATTGCAATTGTATATCTACGAGCGTTTAGCACTAGGCTTAAAGCAATTTGAATATGCAGGCGCACCCGGCCTGAGTGAAACCAATGAATCTCGATGGGGACCCAAAAATGAAGTCTGATAATATTTTGATAGCTTCACAATAACAGGCAAGTTCTATAGTTGTATAGCCCATTCTCGCCTTAGTAGAATCAAGCGTACCGAGTCTCAGAACGCTTGACGATGTCTCCAACGTGGGAGACAAAACGTCGCGGAGAAGAGACGGGGGAGCGCTCGACACGGCTATCCCGAAAGAGCGGCTTTTGAAAGCAATCATTGTGCGTGTAACCCTTAACTACAGAACGCACGTTCGAGGCGCGTGTTACTTTCTGGAGGGGCTTTATAATCCGGAGAATGCGGTAGAGGTCACGCACGCTGATTACGGTACGCGTAAGCCGAGCTAACGGTATGTTGGCAATGCGCATCCCGCATTCATTACGCACGATATCTGTCCCCGTTACAGGGCAATCGCCCAGGCTCGTGATATACGGGGGCGGTGATATGGGGGTGGGATGTGCGGTGGAACTTACGAACAACGCTCATTTTTCAACTCGCCTCTTCATAAAAAAAAACGCATCTGCTGAGCGGCCTGTAATTGAATGCGGGCGCTCGGAGTCACTTTGAACGAATAACGCGCGTACACGCGCCGAACGTTTAGCGCCCAACGAGGATGATGATGATGATAATGATATAACGCGCATTGATGAGGTGTGCTCGGGTTTTGGGGATGGGTACCTATGCGTCATTAATTGGTGTTTGGGATTCAGACCTCAAAAGATTTGTCGTCGGCGATGGACTGGCGTCCCATCGTCGGTATATCCTTGCCTTGCGCCCTGTGTCTGCCGGGATAGGCTCCGGCTTCACCGTGACCCTGTATAGGACTAAGCAGTTTCAGATACAATGAGATGAGATTTGTCGTGATCACGATTGTCGCGTTATTAAGAGAGCGTAGCTTTTCACGGCTGGATTGGAGGAAATTGCCTTCGGCACGATGAAGGCGAATGGTTGTTGTCTTCAAGTGCTGTGTTTTTTTATTAAGTGCGTCGTCCGTCATGACGTTAGACCCTTGGAGAAAAAAAAAACTGCAATCATCCTTACATCAGCCGTGGCCAATTCACTGCTGGATGGAAACCCCACTAATAATCCGCCACGATCCCGTCTCACGCGTTTTCAAAGTCAACTGCTACCGGCGGGTGGAAGTCAAGCAAGCAATACCCGGGACATGTTCATCTTCGCGACCTGTCTTGACCGTCGCGACCACGGGCGATCTCTGCGGCGGTGACATCGCTCAAGGAGGAACACCCCCGATGTTTCAAAATGGAACAATCGGGACGGACCGCGAGCGGATTGGTTCATGCGCGGCGATGGGTGGAGCCATCTATGGTGTGGGGGGGGTGAGTTGTGATGGTGTTGTGAGTGTGTGGGGGGAGGAGGGGGCGCCTCGAGGAGGCTGACTGAGCGCTGCGCGTCGTTCTTTTCACGACCCAGCGCAACAACCTTGCTGCGAGCCATTGTGATGGTAAAAGGGCGCGCATCAAAGTTTTGTAAGACGTTCGACGCCAGTGAAAGGGAGAGGAAAACAAAATCCCGCTTCAACGGTGGCAGCAGCTCTTTAAACCCCAGCCGGAGTCTGCCCTCTCTGCCCCCCTCTCTCTCGTCTTTCGCGCGGTATCAACAACAACAAAACAAAGTCGCTTTGACGCATTTATCTGAACACGTGGAGTGAGTGACGCATCATTGTAGGCCGACCTAAAGCGTCCTTCGAGCAGGCGCCTGCAGTTGTGGAGGAGTGCAGCTGCGCCCCGGTGGGCGTACATGAGCCAACAGCATCATCATCATTAGCAGCGAGCAGGAGCAACAGCATTCAGCCGCATCTCCTGGGAGCGTGACGGGACACTTGATGCCACACGAGCACGCGGAGCAGGGTCCCCGCACTCACGCTGCCGGCGCCCGAGCGGCCAAGACGGAGGTCGGAATCGGCAGCGGACACCGCTGATCTGTGGTAGCGAGAGGGAGAGAGACGCGCACCGGGGAGGCCGAGGGGGGGGGAACGGGGCGAGAGCGCTCCGCCTTGCGTCCCCGCCGTGCGTCCGCTGTTGACGCGGAGCGGGAAGACGCGGGGCATTCGACGTTCAGTCCCCGACCGCGTGACTCGACTGGA
This sequence comes from Mordacia mordax, assembly GCA_036362905.1. Taxonomy (NCBI): domain Eukaryota; kingdom Metazoa; phylum Chordata; class Hyperoartia; order Petromyzontiformes; family Petromyzontidae; genus Mordacia; species Mordacia mordax. The sequence continues at coordinate 10,308,731 of JAZEWT010000005.1, forward strand.
TGACTGTGACCATGGTGTTGCTGCTGCTGCTGCTGGTGGTGATGATGCGCGCAGCTGCTGACGATGGGAGCGTGAGGTCGCATTGAAGAGTTATTCGACCCCTACCGCACCGCAGTTGGACTCCCTTCTCTCTCCAGCTCTCTGTGCGTGCACATCTCTCTCTCTCCGTCGGCCTCGTCCTATCTACTCGGCGCTGACGCGCGTCCACCGCTCACAAACAGAGGATTAAGCGAGTAATGCCAACATGGATGTCAGGCTAGCCCTGTTGGTGGTCACGATCTTCGGAGCGCCGTTCCAAGCCCGGGGTAAGTTTGCGCAGCGCCCAAGACGAGATGGCAGAGCGTGGCACGCCTGTCTCACCCTCTCTCTCTCTCTCACTCACCGCTTACACGGGTGGGGGGGAGGTCATCTCTGCCTGTGCCGTTTAAACTCTCGCCAAGTGGTGCGGCTGATAAGCAGGGAGTACACGTGGATCTGCTAGGCGCGCTGTGCGTTTGAATTGGACGGTACCCGTGTTGTGCGTCTCATCAGCTTGTCGCATTGGCGACGTTCGGTCAGTCCCTTTGAATTGGTGCTTGGCTTCGCGCGCGTACGAGGGGGTTATACCCAACACTGCCATCTCCTGGTAACACCCTGTACAGTCGCACGCCTGCAACACCTGGCAAGCCCGGTGATGGTCCGACAACAAAGTTGAGTCCAGGTTCAGATGACGACTTGGTCGCGCGCGTACAGGGTGAGTTGACACCGTTGACATTGAGATGATTGTTGCCGCGTGGGTCGTGTAGACTGTAGAGACTGCGCTCTATAAATGATTTTCGTCTTGCCGAGTCTCTGCTCGTCACTGAGAGCAACCAGAATAACCGGTACAGCCCCGATTTACCAATCCAGTCCAGAGATTGGATGGTTGATTGGTTTCGTTCATCAGCTTAACATTCTCAATAGTTTCAAGTCTAGTGCCTAGCGCATCGCGAATGAGTGAATCCAGTCATTCGCCGTCATTCGAATCTCGTGGAGTATGACGCTACAGCCGACATAAAGCGGACCGGCGGTCACCCAGTAGCGCACTGGAACGTGGCGTGGTACACGGCTCACCAACACATCGTTACATCATTGTAGCAGCGTGTTCCGTTCGCAGCGTGCGAATCGCATTACCGCACACGTGCAGTCCGCTGTATACTGCATGCAGAGGCGCGTTGCAAGGCAGCGAAGCGAATCACAGAGAGCAGACACGCACACGTGTGTGCGCTTGCCTCGTGCATTGCAGGGAGCGGTAGTGTCGTTGTCAGCGCACCGCGAACTAGTGCGGTTCGACCCCAGCTCACGGCCGACATCCGTTCCTGAACCCTCCCTTAGGCCGACTCAGCATGAAGTTCTATACATGGTGCTGTATGTAAACGTCGGCATTGGAGAGGGGATACAAAGGCGGCCGGGCGCGGCGTTCCATCACACCGCCCATCTCGTGCGCCGCGACAGGCTCTCCATATCTGCTCCCAAACCACCTCTCGTGACCCAGCAAGTGTATGGACGTGTTTGCGTCCTGCGGTCTATAATTTTAACGGCGCGTCCTAATTAAAAAAAACCCTTGTTTGGTGGTGGCTCCGCCGCGCGTTTACTTTTTATCTGGAGGGGATGACGGGCGCAAGGTGGGACGCGAGCCGCGCGCGCTGCGTTGCGGCGAGCGCACGTGCGTCGGCGCTTTTGAAGGTTGAACCCAAGGCGGTGCGAGAGGAACGTAAGCGGGGCGACGCACGTGGAAAGCAGATCGCGCCTCGCCGCGAACGCGCATCGCTCCGTGACCTACATTAGCCGATGCTCTTAATGTATTAATCAGTGTTCGCGCGCGCGGAGGCCTGCATCCGTGATGAGATGCGTAATTAAGGTTGTGACGTACGTGGCGACACAGGTACCGGGGCGGGCAGTGGATCCTGTTCGTCTAATGCCCGTCAAGGTTTTGGCCAAGCGCTGGGGCGGATTGCAATGCGATTGCCCTTCGGCTGGAGGTGGGCAACAGCCATGGTCTATCCACTGCTGGGTGAAGGCTTCCCTGCGCTGTCATACCATGGCCACAGATTGTACTCGTGCACGTTGAGCAAATGTCATCGCTCAAATTGATCTCCTCGTCATCGTGCCTCTGTTTTCCTCTCTCTCTCTCGTTGTCGCGTTCCAGCCCTTTGGCTTATATTCCGTCGCCAGTCTAGTCCATCGCTTAGCATCCCGGTCTCTCCGTTATGCGGCCCGCCCACGTTTCATAACAATGCGATTACGCTCATGTTAGCGTTCACAGCTCGACGCATGGGTGATTGATTTCCATCGCTGCTCTTTCGGGATAGCCGTGTCGAGCGCTGCTCTCCTGTCTCCCTTCGTGACGTTTCGCCTCCCACGTTGGGGGCACGCTCAGGAGTTCCATCTCAGGACGAGTGATCGTGCCGCCACGTGTCGCCAGCGCTAGGATTCCGAGCAGGCATCTCGGCGCGCCGATCTGGTGCTCGTTCTCAGCTCACGCCCGCATTCGTGATCATCAGTGTTGATGTTCCCGAGGAGTGCGTCGTGGCCGGACGATGTTTCCGCGCACGCGGATTGGTTGCTGCGTAACGAATAAGTGTGAGACATCGCAGGACGGCGAGGGATGCCGACTGCTTGGGAAGGAACTTCATCCAGCAGTGGATTGATCGTTCCCGACGGTGACGAATGAGTCAAATCAGATGGGGCAGCATTGCGTGGCAGTCTTCATCGCCGCCGAACGAAGATAGATGGATGTTTATTATCGAAGCAGAAAATAGCCAGTGAGCTTGCAAGCTGTGGATGCCGGATTTTTGCCACACAACAAACGTTCGCCCTGAGCAACGTAACAAAGTATAAAATCGCGTCACGGGCGGCATGTGGTCGGCCCCAAGTTATCCTAGGACATTGTGTGATATCAAGTTGACCTCTTGGGTCCCGTTGTGTTTGCTGCTAAAGTAATTTCATCTTAGGAGAACCCACAATGGCTCACTCCCTTCGGGGTTTCCATCCGCGAGTAGACACGATGATGCATTGGGCGCCACGCGAACTGCGCTCAGAGGTCAGTGCAGAGAGGCTCGGGGTGGTAGGGGGTGCAGAACAGCGGGGGTGTTGGTTGGAGGGTCATGACAGCGGAGGTGTTTGTGGGGGGCAGGCGGAATGCGCGCTGGACGCTAGTCCTGCGCTACGGACGCGGTGACACGGGTCGCTGGTCCTGTTGCCATTTAATATTGAACAAAGGCGAGGGTGGAGGCGCCGTTCGGCTGGCGAGGTTCTGTTGGCATGGGGTAGGGAGGACCGGAGCACAGCTAACAATGCCGACAGCGCGCAGTGGAGGTTCGCGCCGAGTCATGGGCAAGGAGTTTGTTGTCACAACACTGAACGCTACACCCTGCCCTTTGCGACAAGCGGGCGGTGGGTGCTGCAGAGGAGAGAGAGAGCAAAGAGGGTGGGCGCGATTGTGGAGGGGAGGGGGCTGCCGGTCGGCGAAACTTATCTGCACGGTCTCTGGGCTACATTTGTGTCTCTGGCGAAATCCTTGAGATGGAACGGCGGCCATAGCCAAGCAAAGCGAACGACTCAGCGGCGCACTGTGTCTCCGGGTGGGAGACGCGAGCTAAGTAGGTTAAAGGGAAGATCCCTATCGCAATGTGAATGAGATCTGTATGAGAACAGCACCTCTGCCCCTTCTCTATACCTTCAACTCTCCTCTCCGCTTAACACCTCCTTCTTGCCATTCTCAATCACCCGTGTTCTTATGTTCTTTCTCACGAGACAACCCAAACAATTGTATGGTGCGGGGGGGGGGTCCACGGGAGGAGGGGTGGACGTGAAGTCCCTATGGCCGCTTGTTTGGCCGAACAACTTTCCTGTCAGTGCTTTTTAATCAATCAGTGCTGGGGGTCATCATAGATTTTTACCTGGGACCCCAGAATCACTAAGACCGCCCCTCTCCTCAGTGTCCTGTCGGCGCGATCCTTTGTACACAACACGTGGCAAGGGGAGCAGGATGTCTGTACGCCCAACACAGTGCCTCTCGCCACCCAACCAGCCACACGTGTCACGGTTAGGGTGCCCTACAGGCAGAGGTGAAAGTGACATCTTTTAGCGGGAAGGTCGTATCACAACCCCCCCTTCCCACCCGTTCTGCGGTAAATGCTTAGGCCACTTTTTTACCTGTACGCCGGCCTGGCTGGAGCGGTGGCGCACAGTGATTAGCTTCCTTCGCTATGGCCCAGTAAACATGAGTTAGATTCCCGGGTACGGATTTTATTGATTAATTTACACTGCCGTTAAACCACTCATTATTGCTCTTGCACGCTATTGCTTTTCGCATTCATTAGGGTTTCTTCGTGTCGACGGAATGCTCTCGCAAACAACATCTGGATTAACAAGACCAACAATGCTGACGAGAGCCAGACGGTCAAAACATGGGGCAGTAGTGGTGCTTGCGCGTTGGGGGACGCTAAGCAGATGTAATTTTGAACCCACCTCTGAAATTTCTGACATGTTGGATGATCGTGGAGATGTAGACAACAGATGAATGAGATAAGACGCAAGTACGAGTAAGTGCACAGATTCGGTGAGACAAGAGCAGAGACACGCAGACATGATAGAGATTAGATAGTCATTTGCGTTCAGATCGAATTGCTTGTTGCGTATAATGATTTGAATTTCAGGCGTTACACGCGATGCACCCACGTGTTATTAAGAACGCGTGGACCCCTTGAGCCATTTGGGGCCGTACACTTTTGCTCGCCTCGCATTGAGGCTCTGCGCCGCCACTGAGTGTTTCGCTTCCTGTAAATAAAATCTGCCGCTTTCATGACATTGGTCTGGAAAGCCCATGGGCTGATGAACCGCAGAAGATAAACATTTTTTTCTTTCTGCGCGGAGAGGCGAAGGATCTATTTATTCGATTTGCTACGGCGCTTGCGTCTCCTAACGCGGTTAGAGAGCAGAGCGGAGCGTGGCGCTCGTTCAGGCTCCGTCAGAGCGGACCCCCCCCCGTCTCCTCTACGGCTCTCCTTCACCGCACTCACACATCGCGGGGCCTTTGGGGTAGCGACTCGCACGCCCCACAGACCCCCCCCCTCTGTCAATCATTTGCTAGCTAGGACGGCACGGTGATAGCGCAGCGAGCAGCGCTGTCGCCTCACAGCGAGAAGGACCCGGGTTCCAATCTCGGCTTCGGGTGCCACTTCTGTGTGGAATTTTCACGTTCTCCCCGTTCTTTTGTGCCGGGTTCTCCAGCTTCCTCCCACGGTCCAAAGATGTGCTGTCTGGCTTAATTGCCCTGCCGACTAAACGGCATCGGTGACTTACGATGAACTGGCGTCCCATCATAGGTATATATAGCCTTGGCTAACGACCTGTGTCTGCCAGAATAGGGTCCGGCTCTCCCTCTATAGGACGTAGGACCTACTGAGAGTGAATCAATCCACTACTTATTGGATAAAGGTGGAGGAGGGTGGGGTCCCCACGCCATGCATCTCGAGGTAGGGGGCAGGGGACGATGATATTAAACCAGTCTTCAGTACGTACGCTGGGCAGTGCGGATTGGTGGTAGAGGCAGGGAGCACAGAAGTACAGCATAACGATAGACGTGGCTACACTTCCGCCCACTCTCCTGTGACAGAGTCGTGGGATGTAAAGTCGCAGCAACGTCGGGCGATTGCCTCTCCCCGTGTCGCGGGGGCCAGGAAGGCAAAAGCGGCTCGACTCGTGGGTTCCCGACCAGGCCTTTGGTCGACGGGTGATTAGGGTCAGATCCCCATTACGTGATACGGCAGCCCTGTGGCAACCTGATTGCGCACGGCAGCTGTTGTTTGCCCGTCCGCA
>JAZEWT010000005.1:10326812-10347027 GCA_036362905.1 Mordacia mordax
TTTTTATTGAGCCAGGAGGCGTGTACCATAGGCATCGTGCGCCTGTCTATTTCTGCGTGTTCGTGAATGTGTTTCAAAGTGTCGGGTGATGGTACTAATAATAATAAATAATAGATGCATTTACAGAGCGCTTTTCACCCGAGGACCACAAAGCGCTTGCTGAACTGAAACTTTCATATTCCCCTGATCCGAAACAAGAGCTCTGATGTTTCTTCAAGCAGGGCCGTGATCAGACATTTATTTGTGAAACATCTGCATTATTGTGTTTTTGTTGTTGATTGAAAATTATTGCTTGAACATTTACTGAAAGGGCTTAATGTCAGCCAAAGCTGTCTGGGCAGCCCCAGAAAATAACAATTATATTTGCCCACACCCACCGGCGTGAATAAGCTACTACAGTATTCCATTTTATTTAGTAACGTAATATTACAATGTATAATGCGTGGCAAAGTATTCGTTCATTGTCAGAAGTCATTCGTTTGAGCAGAGCATGACTAAGTGGCTCTAGGAAGCCACGGAGGCAGGGGCAAGGTATCCACGTGGCTAATCGGCACCAATTTTTGCCAGCCAATGCGTCTTATTTATTATGATGTTATCAGCCAATTATTGGGTCATTTTTTCCAATCAAAGCAGGAAACTCGAGGACCCATAGAGAACAGGGAGGGGGTGGAGGACATAAAACGCCGCACGGAGAGACGCCCAAGATGGCAATTGCACCGCCGCAGGCATGGCGCTACCACCGCACCACACATTCAGCTGCCTTCGCCTGTTCGCGGTGCCGTCTGCGCTCGCGAATCGACGTCGTGTAATGCCGCTCATCGCCTCGGTCTTTTGCAGGGTCACGCCTGCGCCAGGAGGACGCTCCGCCGCGCATCGCCGAGCACCCCTCGGACCTGATCGTGTCGCGCGGCGAACCGGCGACGCTCAACTGCAAGGCGGAGGGGCGCCCGGCGCCCACCGTCGAGTGGTACAAGGACGGCGAGCGCGTGGAGACCGACCGGGACGACCCGCGCTCGCACCGCATGCTGCTGCCCACCGGCTCGCTCTTCTTCCTGCGCATCGTTCACGGCCGGCGCGCCAAGACGGACGAGGGCAGCTACGTGTGCGTCGCGCGCAACTACCTGGGCGAGGCCGTGAGCCGCAACGCGTCGCTGGAGGTGGCAAGTGAGTGATGCTCGCGGCTCGGCATGGCGGTTGTAGGGGTTCGCGGCATAGAGGGGGAGAACGGAGAAAACGGACGTGGCAGCTCGCATCCGCTCGGGCGTTTGGCCGGCTCGCGCTGTTGAGCCGGTTTGCCCACGGTCGGCGTTTCGGACCCCGCCGCAAGCGTTCGACAGAGGTCTCATCTCATTATCTGAAACCGCTTAATCCTATATAGGGTCACGGTGAAGCCGGAGCCTATCCCGGAAACACAGGGCGTAAGGCAGGAATACACCCGACGACGGGACGCCGGTCCATCGCCGGGCATTGCGGGACAATTTTTAGTCTGCGAGCCAATCAACCTATCCAGGAGCATGCTTTTGGACTGTGGGAGGAAACCGGAGTACCCGGCGAAAACCCACGCGGACACGGGGAGAGCATGCAAACTCCACACAGAAAGGCACCGGAGCCGAGAGATTCGAACCCGGGACCTTCTTGCTGTGAGGCGTCAGCGCTAACCACTGCGCCACCGCGCCGCCCTTCGACAGAGGTGGGGGGGGAATTTTCTTGGCGAAGAACTTTGCCGTTGACGATCGTGTGCTTCAATCACGATGGCGCTTATTTATCCGGTGACTCTTCTCTGCGCCTCTAGATTAGTTTTCGAGAGAGTGCAGGCACGTTGGGATGTTTGGCCAATGGGGTTAATGTTTGTTTGGCTTTTTTGTTGGAGGAAACCAGAGAACTACAAAGAGAACCCGCCGCACACGCGAGTTGGTGGCCATAGCCCAACAAATAGCAAGCCCTGACGGTCATTAATCTATGTGAGAATTGCTTTCTAAAGCTGTTCTTTTGAGACAGCCATGTCGAGCGTTTCCTGTCCTTCGCGATTTTTTGGAGGCACTCTCAGGCATTCTGAGTTCTACATCAGTACATTAATCTGAGTATTAACTAAGCTTAACTGTCCATATGTTCTGAGAACTGATGATATCCAGTGCAGCCAGTAGACTAACTCTGAAAATATGAAATGACATTGCAATTGGAAACCACGAGTGGGATAAAGTAGCCAAGAAATAAACCCATCTCATTGTCAGAAACCGCTTAGTCCTGTATAGGGTCGCGGTGAACCGGAGCCTATCCCGACAGACACGGGGCAGAAGGCAGGGATACACCCGCGATCGGACGCCAGTCCATCCCGGGCACTGCTGGAAATTTAGTCTCATCTCTCATCTCATTATCTGAAACCGCTTAATCCTATATAGGGTCACGGTGAGCCGGAGCCTATCCCGGAAACACAGGGCGTAAGGCAGGAATACACCCGACGACGGGACGCCGGTCCATCGCCGTGGAAATTTAGTCTGCAAGACAATTAACATATGCAGCAGCATGTTTTTGGACTGTGGGAGGAAACCGGAGTGCCTGACAAAAACCCACGTGGACACAGGGAGAACATGCAAACTCCACACAGAAAGGCACCCGAGCCGAGATTCGAACCCGGGACCTTCTTGCTGTGAGGCGACAGCGCTTCCCACTGGGCCACCGTGCCACCCGAAAAAATCAACTACGTAATGAATATTATGCTGCATTTAGATTTATTTCGTTCTGAGACTTCCCCCCATCTGATTTAAAATAATTAATTCAGCGTTAACATCTCCGCTATTTCGGTTAGTACAGCGAAAGAGTTCTTGTCGCGGGATGATTTTCGTTATTTTTCTTCCGAATTCAGCGCGCACAGAGAGACGCACAGAGACGCACGACTGCCGGTTAAGTGTTCACGACAGCAGCAGGTACTCAGTGCAGGCTGCTTTCAACCTTGAGGATTCTCCGCTGGGACCAATTTAGCAAAAAAAATTTAAACAAGGTCTCGGGAGTGTGCAAACAAATCCCAAACAATCGAATAGAATTGTGGACCTTATTAGCCACCCACCTGGAATCTAGTTGGCTTGTCAGCCCACTTCCACCATTACCTCGGCGCCAGACGTGTACTTACTTAGGATCATGAACAATTACCGCAACGTGTTATTTTACATTAATGTACGGTTTCGCATCGACGATGACTATCACACCTGCATCGAGGGTAACATGATCTTATTGTCGGCATAATACGATAGTGTCTTAGTGGGCACTCGTCCCGGTTATGGAGAGAGGAACAAATCCTTGTTAAGGTATTCCGTTTGTCAGCCGTGAGCTAAGCTGACACAAACGGATGTCCACCGACATAACAGTCGTCCTTGCATTGTCTCGCCGACGTTTCGAAACATTTTACAACGGTGGTGAAATGCGATATCGGTTCCCCGTGGAAGCTCGTTTATTAATAGACACCAAAAATGTGCTGTTTGATAAGCTACACCCCCCCCGCCACCCCCCCACAGGTGCTGATTATTCAGTGTAATGTGATTGGCCATAACTGGAGGGCCCGCTTGCTGGGGTGGGCGTGATTGATGACTGCATGTGCAGGTGCTGATTTCATGAGTCTACATTAAGGAGCGATGCACTGGCTAGATATGGCTGAGTATGTGGCTCTTAGCGTGAAAATGAATGCCCTTTTCTTGCTTGGTGCTCAGGTAGAAACAAGCCAGATCTACCACTGTTATTTAAACATTGTCCTATTTTTAAATATAAATCTGCCAAGGTTGTAAAATATTTCAGCATTTTTTTGGTTCATTCCAAGTGATAGCAGCATGATGCGATTAGCTCAATCTACCTCTTCTGAGATGCTGGGTGCTTTAATTAAAGCATGAAAATTTTGCTTCTGGCATTAACGCCAGTTGAATTCTTTCTAACTCTGCTACATGTGGTATTACAGGAGCGGGCGATGTGGGTTTTTTTTTCTCTCTCAAAATGTCATGCCCGTAGGTCGGCGCATGATGACTGTAGCAGTGTTTAGCGACAGCTCTCTGACAAGAATCCTAACTGAAACACCCACGCCCGCAACTCACCTAGAGTTCTTTTCCGAGCAGTGGTGGACTCTTTTTTTACCAAGGGTAACCTCGGGGTACGTTGACAACGTTCCCAAGTAAAACTTGCCGCTTCAAATGTGGCGCCGGCAGGTAACCGTGGCAGAGGATCAAACGGGCACCCTTGCAGCAGTCACACACACAAAAAAAAACAGAGAGCGAGCGTTCAGGGGGTTCGTGTACATATCGTCAAAACCTGCAGGCACGTCGTCCTTGGAGGTCCACAAGCGGCCGTCGGAGAAAGCCACATGCCCAGGGGCCTTGGAGTCAACGATTGACGCGCTAGCCCAGTAGCTCATGGCTCATGGCTCACGGTCGGGAGTGAACGCGTCACCGATCGCAGCGTTGCGTCACATCAAGCGGCCTGCCAGCCATCGACCGGCACCACTTTTGGCTTGGAGTAGAGAGGAGGAGCTCTCAGCACACATGTCGAATTGCAGCAGTTTGCAAGCATCTGCTAAAATACAGACGAACCCTTCCGTCTGGCATGCCCGTTTGCGTTGGTATATATTCTAACACCCCAATGCGAATGGTTGAAAGTTCTGCACGCGAGTTAAAAAAACCCCATAAGTTTGGTAGATGTTCCAACTTAGCGTTTAAATGCCCGCAGAGAGCCACTTGCTTGCAGTAGAATAGGGACAAAAAAAAAACCCACCGAGCTGAGACCACGCACTGCGTAATGTGGCTGCCGGGCTGAAGCCTGATATTGAGGCCACGCAGGGTGGAGGCTGCGGGATTGTCACGTTGCAGAGGTCTGTAGGGGTTTAAGGAAGCCGCCTGACAATTAGCTGCAAAATCAACTTAGCGGCGACTTAGCATTTTTATGTATGCATCACGGGTCGGAGTAACGGCTGCTGCTCTTGCATAATCCTCTGGTGAGCCATTTTTATATTTAACATGTGTTAGGGTTTGGATCGGGGTCAGGGTGGCGGCTGCCCTCTTCAAGCGGCACTGTTCCTGACAGCTTGATCTATTGATCAGCGTGACGTGCTGACAGTGTAAATGAAAATTCATGAAAAATTGATGCACTCCCTCGATCACCGTCCCATCTCCTATTCTTCCACGGCAAATTATGGCCGGCCAGCTGAGAACACTCGTGACCTTACTCTTGCCCCGTGCCCCCCCCCTACCCACCCATCCCCCAACAATGCCGGCCCATGCACCCCCACTGCTCGAGCTTTGCGTTGTTCCAATTTACCCCCACCCACCGCACTCTCCCTACCCCACCACTCACCTTTTTGTGGATCCTTCCACCCCCTCTACTCCTCTCCACCCGCGAGCATCGCCCAAGTTGCCAAGGGGAAGGGAAAAAAAACAAAAAACACTGGTTCAGAGGTCAGGGTTCATCAGGCACTTGTGAGCCGGTCGCTTGAATTTCAGATATTCATAGTGATGGGGAGAGGGGGGGGTAGCGAACGGAAGCATACATGACCCGTGCTCGTCTTGGGGGAGACACGCAGTTCTACAAATTTAACCAGATGTGTTCTTGATCAGCGTTCTAAAAAAATACTACACTTCATGTACGGTGAACGCGGGCGTTAGCGCGTGTGCTGGCGCATACAAACGCGCGCACACACACAAGCTGTCGTCAAAGGATCTAACGCTACTCGGATGCTAAAAGATATTGTTACAAACTAATATTACCACTGTCGAAGGTTAATTTCCAAGCAGCTTCTTATTTATTTCATGCTGGGATCAGAGGATTCTTTCTTGCAAATAGAGTAATATGACAATTTGCGCTCTGATGACGTCAACAAATGTTTGACCACCCTTTGTGCGTGCGCGTGCATATTTATGCTCCGAAAAAATATATAATTGTGGTTAGGGTTTTTTTTCCCTCCCTTTCCCCCACCCATGTATTTTCTTCCCGTGGTGGGTGTTTAATTGTAGGGTCGGACAGATGGCAGGTAACTCATGGCCAAAGGGTGCGGGAGGTTGTGATTTTGAGGCAGAAGCGTGGCACAGACAATAGCACACGGAGGGGGTCGACGCACGTCTGATGAAATTATAGTGTCAGGCGGCTAGACGGACAGGCGAGAGGGCCAGATAGATGGACAAGGGACACAATGCACAGGTCACCATGGAGATCTGTGGGTGGGACGGTGACAGAGGGGAGGGGGATAGCTTTTTAAGAAAATGAAACATTTTACGCCACCACCACATCGCTTGGCACGAGTCCACTGGCAGTGTCGTAAGAAATCTGCGTGGCGTAATGAGCCGTGGGAGATTTCCATCGGTCTTGCACCAGCAACGGAAGTCTTGAACCGTATTTCATTGGCATGGATGGAGCGTAAATTTCCGCGCGTGCTGTAAGCGTCGTGGTGGGCATTGAGAGAGCGGCGGGCATCACAACATGAAGCTGGGCTTCGAGAGACCGGTGGGGCGCAACACATGTGACACGGTGGGGTGAGATTTGGAGACAGATGGCTGTTGGAGAAAGAATTAGCGGAGCCAGGAAGAGGCATTGCATCTGTCCCCTTGTGTCACAGTTTTAGAGGAAAATGGCCGATAAAAAGAGCACTGTAAAAACCTCTGCTATGATTCATGTCACCACAATGCTTACACGATGGGGGTGGAGGGGAGGCTTGTTATTGTTTGTAATGCAGAATTGTAGTTTACAGAAATGTGCGCTTCAACGGTTTGAAGGCGGGGCATTAATGGAAGAAAAGATGACAAAATATGACACGCAGTCGTTAAAGCTTCGAGCAGGCCCGTTGCCACATCTCGCCCAAGATTGCCCACACACCCTCAAAGTGCCCCTTTCCGTTACATTGCAGCCTCGTGCCAATGGTGTCTCATCGTAAGGCAAGGAGGGGGTTCGGGGGAGGTGTTCGTTAATCAATACCTTCTCAGGGGTCGGGACCTCCATGAAACATCCCCTGCAATTGGGCTGCGCGCTGTCTGCGGCGACAGTCGCGAAGTTCCTCCCCCCCCCCGGCGGGTGAACGGTGAAAGGAGAACTAGGTAGCGTGCGGCGACTTTGATTTGTCCATTGTTGTGAATGAAATGAGAATGGAAACAAACTTTTTTTTGTAGAAGGTGCCTCCCCCTCCGCTTTGTGTTACAGAATTCTTTCAAGGCAAAACATCCCGCCTGTTTCTAAACAGTGGATTTTTTTTTGCTGATACAATCAACACCTTGACTCTGGCGACACTGTTGAACTTTTGAAGCAGAATAAATGTTTGAAATTGTTGTAGGGGCAAATTGTCGTTGCATTTATCTGGCACCACACTGTAATCTCGTTTATAGTTAAATACTTGTTCTGATTAGAGCTCGTTCTACGTTGTTAGTCATGGAAGATTTTTAAAGCATACTTCATTACGCTGGTCAGTTGGTAAAGTGGATAATGTCTATAGTTGGGAATAGAACTCGAGTCGCTGGGCTTGAAGTATTGTAGGCCGACCATTGTGCCACTGCCATCTGTTATTTCATACCAAAAATGCACAGTTTAACCGATGTAAAATAACAGAAGAAACTACCTGTGTGGATACTGAACCGGTTATGTGCGTGCATACGTGTGTGCGCACGTTACGCACCTGGAGATAAATAAGATACCAACAAAATGGGATATCACCCCCCCCCCATCTCCTCGCAGCAGTATAGCTCAGGATCACATTGAGTATGCAGAGCACCTAATTAAGGAGTCATTTGGAAAATTGCCAATGGAAACTCAATACACCGTCATCAAAAACATTAGAACGACGCACGAGTTACTCTGCTGATTCCACACGAGAAGTCTTTCTGGACGAGTGTTGACCAATTTCGCCGGGCCCCCGTGTTCTTGCTCCTCCTGCTAGGTGGCCACTAAACAAAGTCCTTCTCCTCTCTGCATCGTGTCATTGGGCTGGCTGCTTGTCTGGCGGATGTAATCATCGTCGCTGTCGCGTAGGTTTTTGTTTGGTTGGATTTTCTGGCGTTTTTCCAAGCTGCAAATAATGCGGTCTCTTCGTGTTCGTTTCGTTTACGCTTGTATAAATTGCTCGCAGAATGCCGACACTAACAAACAGAGCGGGACACGAGCGCATCCCAATAATGCAATGCCGAGCTCTACGACGCCGCACCATATTGATTTTTCTTTCTCTTCCTTTCAGCCTAACAATGTTTAAAAATTGTGCAACAGCAGACATTTAATTTCCGCGCGAGTTACTATGCAATTAAGCACACTTCTGCCGACCCCGCTGGTGCAACCACAGAGCCCCTGCCTCGGCTCCGATGGGCTGGTGAAGCGCTCGCACATCCGCGCGTGTGTGCGGCGCTCAGCGCCACGAACCAGGCCACCCGAGTTCGAGTCCCGCTCACGGACGACACCAGTGACACATCCGAGTGTAATATACAGGACACTGTCTCTGGCAAATGTTGGCGCCGGCTGACCCAGTGGCTGCCTTCCTCGCGCCTCTCTGTAGTTTCCTTGCATCTCCGTACTGACAAGCACACGGTAACAATCCGAAAACGCACAGCAGGTCTGTACAGGTATTTCTATTACTGCTAAGACAAAGACCCCAGGTTTGTACAGGTATTTCTATTACTGCTAAGACAAAGACCCCAGATTTGTACAGGTATTCCTATTACTGCTAAGACAAAGACCCCAGGTTTGTACAGGTATTTCTATTACTGCTAAGACAAAGACCCCAGGTTTGTACAGGTATTTCTATTACTGCTAAGACAAAGACCCCAGGTTTGTACAGGTATTCCTATTACTGCTAAGACAAAGACCCCAGGTTTGTACAGGTATTTCTATTACTGCTAAGACATAGACCCCAGGTTTGTACAGGTATTTCTATCACTGCTAAGACAAAGACCCCCCGTATAGCCTTAACAGACTGGGGGGTCAAGTGTCATTAGCGAGAACCTATGAAAATCCACACGGCCACACGAGTAGGTAGGTGAACAGTACCACGCCCTGCCGCATTTGTCTCCACAGTAGCAATGCTTATACACAATGCACTAGGTACTGATTTGAGGCTGGGTCGACCTAGACGCCCAGGACCGGTTCAGAAAATCGTCGTAGGTATTGGCCGTGAACGGAAACTGAACTCGGGTCGCCAGAATTGTAGCCCGGCGCGATAAGCGCTGAGCCCATGCATAGCCCCTATAACGCCACTCGCTCAGACCGTGTGTCTGAGCGAGTGGCGCTATGGACAAATAATGGTTAAAACGCAAGGCTGATTTATGTAAATAAATACAATGAAAAATGTAACGAGAAGCAAATGTAGGCAATGATCGTTTTTGTTCACTCAGAAACACAGGAACACAGCGCTGTACAAAAGGGCCGTTTATTAATTCAAGCCGCTTTAAATAAAAATGAAAGTGCTGCGTCGTGTTGTGCGCTAAGGGTGTTGTTTAGCAGAACACGTGCTTCTTGATGGCTTTGAGAAGGGAGGCGAGAGCTTGATATGACTTGGCACTGAGGTGGTGCCCTGTTATTTATGACTAGCCTGAAGGGCTCTTTTTGGCCATTACTAACCTTTCTCTCTCTCTCTCGCTGCTGCATTGTAATGGACATTCTACATTCAACATTAGGTTCACACTTCCTAAAAAAAAAACACTGAAAATTAAATGATGTCGAGAAAGTTGAATCCATCAGCTGCTTTTAATGTGCATGTTGCTTCACATTTTGTTCATAGCATTGAAAGGATGTAAACAAATGAATATCTTTCATATAAACTGTAACGTGTATACATTTTCAGAGATGCAGAATTTCACGTTTTAATACGAGTACCATTTATCAAGGAGCTAATGCGATGGCGCAGCGGTTAGCACACAGCACTGCGAACCCGGTGACCTTAGATCGATTCCCAACTACGGCTAACATCAGTGGTGAGTGATATCGGAACCAGTGCTGGTAGCCAATGGTATTCCTCGCCGACACCACATTCACCGCAGTGACCAGTGTGGTCAAACGTAATCAAACGACCCTCAATGACCAACAGCGCCTGGGGAGTCATTCATGCAGCAACGGATTGACAAAAAGGCCATACATCATTATTCAATCATTATTTAATAGTGTCTTAAATTCGCACAAAATTAAGGGGTACAGATGGAATAAAACAACCCTGCAGTGTATTACCGCGCAATGTCTGGCACGGGACTAAAGCAATGTACGGGGTGTCATTATGAACGACCAATTAGAGATCGGGGCCTGTGGCAGCAGGAGGGTTGCATTAGCCCGCGCGGTGCCCGCCAAGTATTGAGGAAAACTACTTTGTAAACGATGCCGCGCCGACGTCCCCCGGGCTAGAGTCCAACTCGTACAGCTGCCGTCCTCCGGCATCCGTGGCTTCACTCTCGTGCAGTGGCTGGGGCTGACCTGCGCTACCGAGTTGCTGTGGCCTCCGCGCTCTCTACTGTCCGTGTGGGGTTTTTTTTTTTTTAAACCATTGACTTGCAACACGCTTCTTCACGTTTTGTTCCTGACCAGGTGGCTCGGCAAACGAGGCTTAGCGAGCCACCTGTTTAACCAGGTGAGATCTCATGAGACCAGGATGAGTCTCATATACAAGATTCTGGAAAAAGTGTCTATATTTATGGATTTATAGATCAGCCGTGGAATGAATTTGGGGGGGGGGGGTGACTTAACCCATCATAGTTCTGGGGTCAATAAAATTTGTACTGCTTCGTGAGGAAATCTTCAGTGGCTTGTCATATGGCTGTGTGGAATTTTCACCACTGTCTCGGTTGTAAACAAAAAAAAAACAATTACTTTCATTCATATATTATTGTAAAGCGTAGATGTATATAGAATTAATTTGCGTACATAACGGTTTGAACGAATCACTCATCTTTACGATGCAATGAATCGCTATGATTTAGTATCGTTGTTTGATTTATGAATAGATTATTTCAGTTTGCTTGTGGTGAATATTGAGAGCTATAACTGCTATCAGGGTCACGTGACCCCCATTACATACAACACATACAAATTGAAAAGCATCGATTCTTACACGTGATTTGATGCGTGTATTGCCAGCTTTCTAATCAATATTAATAGATTAATCGATGCATTGTTAATATGTAACCATCAAAGTTTATAATGCACATGCGACATACATTATGTATGGCTGCGTATAAAATAATCTTACATTGTTTTTAGTTGTCCAGACTGACACAAAACGCTCGGTGTTATTGGCCAGCTAACCTGTGAACAAACGAAAACATTATTATAATGATGCCGCACGGCACACACACGATATTAGTCAATGTCATTTGTCTAACCCGGTGTGCGTTAAGAGTCCGCTCACGAGGCAGGCGAAAGAAATGAAAACCAATTTATTTTGTAATTACATCGCACATCAAATGCATTTACAAATAATTCATAGATTAAATGAACTCATTAATAATTGAGCTCCGCATCCCCCATCTGCGCAACATTCGCACCTGAAAATTGTGCCGAGTGAATTTTTTTGCGGCGACCGGCGCCCGCCTTCTTCGTGCGCCAGGGAATGCGTGGGCGCGCACGCGTGCCGCCCCCTTATTATACCCGCGCCGTCTGTTCGAGGCAAGTCGCGGCGTGGCTTTTGTTTTCATTTTCTTAATTGTTATGAAACGTTTTCACCGCGAGGAGTTGTTGAGCCCACACGCTGTGCTTTTTAAGCGTCTCCCTCCGTCGCCGTGCCCTGGGACTGAGCCGAGAGCCGTGCAGTAGCAGCGGCGAGGAAGGAACTTGAGAACAGCTTTTAACTTGAGACTTATATACACGCGCGTCTTGAGACTTGAATATTTGACACTTAAATACAACGCGCGTCTTATACATTCTTCAGAGTGCTGTTGACTAATATATTTCGCACGTATATACACGAGAGCATCTATTTATATTTGCATAATAAGTTTCAGAAAACTTTAACAAAATGTGGTGCTTACCGATAAGCGTTTCGAGAGTCGATGTGGTAAATGGGTTTTCTGAACAAGCCATTAAATACACCTTGTGCGCCCAAAGACAAAGATCCCCCATATAGCCTTAACAGATTGTAGGGTCAAGTACCGTTAGCTAGCACCTATGAAGGTCGACACGGCACAGAGGGGGTGGGTGACCAACACCACGCCCTAGGGGAAATTGTTTCAAATTGCACTAGGTACTCAATTAAGGCTGAGTCGACCTAGGGGAGGCTCTGGACCGGTTCAGAAAATCGTCACTGGTGTTGGCCGTGAGCTGGATTCGAACTCAGGCAGCCAGTTTTGTAGCCCAGCGCGCTAACGGCTGGGCCATCGTTCCGCTGTATGCCGTGTTATGGTTCTGTTGTAATGCGGAAGCCTACAGAAGTTGGCATCTCTCACGGTGGCATGATGAAATAATGTCAGACTTAGTCTCATCTCGTCTCATTATCAGAAACCGCTTAGTCCTGTACAGGGTCGCGGTGAGCCGGAGCCTATCCCGACAGACACAGAGCGCAAGACAGGGATATACCACGATGAGACGCCAGTCCATCACCGGGCACTGGGGGCGGTTTAGTCTGCAAGCCAATTAACCAATGCAGCAGCATGTTTTTTGGATTGTGGGAGGAAACCGAAGTGCCCGGCGAAAACCCACGCGGAGACGGGGAGAACATGCAATCTCCACACAGAAAGGCACCCGAGCCGAGATTCGAACCCGGGACCTTCTTGCTGGGAGGCAACAGCGCTATCCACTGGGCCACCGTGCCGCCCCGTCAGAATTAGTGTACATGATTTAATCCGGGGCCTGCCAGTGTTGCTAGTCCACACCAAGTCAACTGTTCAATTCATAGCAGCCGGCCTTTAATTTCCGCAGCAATTATCCGAGCACACCATCTGCTGTGAAGTGAGTTTTATAGGGAGTGTTGTGTCATCTTCGACGAGCTGAATAGCGTACATACCGCTGTCATAACGCGAGACCCGCGTTTGAAAGAAACTGCGTTCATAAAATAGACACAATATCTCCCGCTCTACCGCTTGTTGCCCACAAATTCCCTTCGAGAGAGGTCAGAAATCTCAGGGCAAACGCCGAACACCAATCACCCCTGTTACGTCCGGTCACCTCACCCTGTACTCCTCACTAACCGACAGGCAGGTGGTGCAGATGCAGATGGGCGCAGGTCGTGTGTGCAGGAAACTGGCCGCCGAGACGTAAACATTGTAATGAAGCGGCCTGTGATGGCCTTATCGAGTCCAATCGCCGTAATTGACGCACTAATCTCTGGGCTTCATTAACCGGGGTTCGCTGCTGAAGCCCGCTGCTGCGTGAGCGTGCATGGGTTGGCTTCTTCCAAAGCAAACCGCCACCCGCAGGTGATGGAATTCGGGTTTAGTCATGGGGAGGAGAACGCACTCGCTATCTGTGTGGTCACTCGACCACACCAAGGCGGAGTCCGTTCCCAAACCGCTGCGGCTCGCTATTTTCTTCCGTTATTATTGTTATTTTAATCTCTCTCTCTCTCTCTTTTTTTTCCTCCCCACAGCAAATACAACTTGCAAGGCGCTCAGAAATGTGCGCGAGATAAAAGCGCGACACGTGAAGAGATGGATTTCAGTTGTTTCTGGGCGATCGGATTTTGAATTTTTTTAGTGTTCGTTTTTCGCTGCCCCTTTGTTACCAACTTCCCTCCTCCTAAAGGGGCGAGAATACGTAACCCCTGCTCTGTTGACTGAAATGAGAGAAAACTTTTCACTTGGAACACTCCGTGAGGATAGAGGAGAGAATGGTAAACCGAGTAAGTCATTTTGTTTCTGTCATCTCATCTCATTGTCTGAAACCGCTTAGTCCTATACAGGGTCACGGTGAAGCCGGAGCCTATCCCGGCAGACACAGGGCGCAAGGCAAGGATATACCGACGATGGGACGCCAGTCCATCGCCGGGCACTGCGGGGCAATTTAGCCTGCGAGCCAATCAACCTATGTAACAGCATGCTTTTTGGACTGTGGGAGGAAACCGGAGTGCCCGGCGAAAATCCACGCGGACACGGGGAGAGCATGCAAACTCCACACAGAAAGGCACCCGAGCCAAGAGATTCGAACCGGGACCTTATTGCTGTGAGGCGACAGCGCTAACCACTGGGCCACCGTACCGCCCTTGACTGAAATGAGAAAAGTTTTCACTTGGAACACTCCGTGAGGATAGAGGAGAGAATGGTCAACCGAGTAAATCATTTTGTTTCTGGGACACGTTATTGCCATTTTGGTGCCAAAGGGTTGTTCACTCATCCATTTCTCCAAACATTTGAAAAAATATATATATTTTGCTTCACATTTACAAGACACTTAATGACGTTAATACTTTGTGAAAAAGTAAACCATTCCCGTGGAATTAACACGATATTGTCTAACCGTTCACAGTACAGATCAATTAATAACAGCTTCTAGATAGCCTCCACCGTGTCTCTCAGTAATTGGTGAGGGTTGTTCGACCATACTTCACCACACTGTTGAGAGCAGCTTCGTTAAAGCAGGACCGCTTTCGACTCGTCAGCAATGACAGCAGAAGCAGGGAATCAAACTCAGACCACCAGGTTGGGAGCACAGCGTACTGCGACGCTACCACTCTCCCTAAGCCGGTAACGTTCTGTGCAGCTGACACAACCCAAGTGTGTGTTCTTTTCTCCGCAAATACGGCATAGAGCACATGAACCTGAACCCGATCCCACAACAGATCTGGCTTTTAAAAGGGTAATTGCACTCCTCAACACAAATAAAGTTCCACGTGTAATGAAGCCAGTGAGATATACCCCGGCTATTTTCTGCTACAATTGCAATTTCTTTATAAGTGTAATCAGTCTGATAAAAACACATGGTACTTTGAGCACCATTTTCTATCTCACGGTGATATCACAACATGATCAAATTTTATCTGAACAAATATATAGTCTCTGGAAGCTTGGATGATTCTTTCTGATTAACGATAACTCGTATTGCCTGTTCTCCCTTGTTCGTTGCTTCGGAGTCTTGGGTATTAGTTTTTAATAGGTTCATGCAATACACGTTTATGATATTCGTAACATAACACCTGTGTTAATATTGTAGTTCGTTGCCTTTGTGAGAGAGGAACCCCGAAAAAATGTAATCCTCCATTTCGCGGGTGCTTGGAGCAAATATACTCAGAGGCAAAGGTTTAATTCAGGCCAAGATAGAAATTAATGAGCATATCTGGTCCTGAAACCGTACCAGTGATGAAAAATTAAATATTAATATCCAAAGAAAATGTATTATGCACGTTCCAATCTGCTACTGTCAAAATCACAGCTCTGCGCAGCAAGTACCTTTCCTTTCCATTGCAACAAAGATTGGCAGTTAATAATAATCATGAATTATGTATGAAAAGTATTACTTGCCCAACATTTATCTGTATGAAGCACAGTTATGCCGTCCTTTGAAAGTGGTTATAATGATATTGTTCCTCTATCGAAGCACTTGCTGAAAACTCCTTTTTCCCCACCCACCACAATTTTTAGTCGTCTGCTTTATTATTATTAATATTGGCTCAACTTGAAGCCCGGCAATATACGAAATGTCGGTCGCCTTGCGCACTTAACCCCACTGGGTGAGCAGCACCAAATTCATCTCCCGACCGTGTCCCGCTTGATGGGAGTCTGGCAGCAGAGGTCACGCCGCTCCACGCCATAATGACAGGGCCTGTCGCATTTCGGGCACCCGCTCGAGGTGACGTTCGAATGGATTGGAGGGAGCCTGTCCACTCACTCCGGTAGGCTTCGTGTTTTCGTCCCAACATTTCATAATTAAGGGTTACTGCGGTTCCAAGGTCAAAACACAGCCCCCTTCTCACGGCAAGGACAGCATAGGAGAGACTGTTGCCGCGACTGGAGGGGGGGGGGCAGTTATTGACCAGTAGCCTCCTCCCCCTCATTCTAACAATTGCCTTATCACTGCTCTGTCACGCTAATGGTTTTTATAGCCGGACCATGCCTCTGCCAGCCTCTGTGCCAAATCGTCTGCCATTCTCCATAATTTGCTGTAATGGCTTAATTGCTTCATCAAACGCAATTGTCGTGTTGGCCACTCGGGTACGGAATAAAATATTTGAACTCGAGTCATGAAGAAGAAGAAGATGCGTAAAGAAGAGCGCAAAAAATGACGTCAATAAAACAGAACACAGCTGAAAGAGTCTAAACCATACGAAGTGTTACGAACATTGCATAGCTCATTTTACTTTACGACTCCATTCCCAGCTAAATGGGGCTGCTTGTCCATTTTTGCTCAGCATCGCTTAATAAACGAGGGGACAATGATGGGGGTGGGGGGGGCAGCGAAGCAGCCACTGCAAGGCGCTATGAGAGCGGAATAAACCCACCGTAAAACATGTTCGTCAAGTCCTTCCGCCGAGGATTTAATCCCCGAGAGAGCCCAAAGGAGCCGTTTAAGCTTTTAGCCCCCACGTGTTCCACGGATGCGATTTCAAACCCGTCCTCCAGGGCTGAGCGTTAATTGTCGCGACCGGCTCTTTAAGGTAAGCGAGGCCAGGAGCTTTAACGGAGAATTACGGTTCATGCCGAGTCCAAGGATGTTGGATGGCCCGCCCACTCCCCCCCAACGCAAATCCGTCCCACGGACCCCAGCTTGGCGTGGCTCCCGCCACAGCTGACAGTCTGTCATTGGAAATAAATTCTGACCGTGCCAGTGAGCAGACCTTGCCGACGGTGATGGCGCATTGTCAGTTGATCCCCCTATCTTGGCCAGCAAGCAGGGGATGGGGGAGGTTATTAGAGGGGGGGAGGGGGGTGCTGAACCTGGGATTTGGGTGAGAGGAGGCGGGATGGGTGGTGTGAGGGGGTTGAGGGGGGGGCAATGGTTTGGCCTGGGGGGCCATTTGGTTTTAGGTCGGATACCCACAATTCTGCACTAAAACAATTCCGGAAAGGTCATTCAATAAAGGTGGGGGAGATGAGGCGTTCGTTACTTGCTCGTGGGCTAGAATGGAGCGTAACGCAAAACCAGCAGCGCAATTTCATAAATATGTATACTGCGCACAATTCACATGTTAATGATCTCAGAATGGTTGCAAACAAATTAATGTATAATGTTGTTAATTAACATATGTTCATTTGTCTCTAACCTGCCATTAGGGAGCAGTGTACAGATAATTTTAGCGCTCGGGTGTTTTTGTTGCCGTTTTTTAAATTTCCCTTTGTTATTTGCTCTCACGCCAAGCGTTTCGCTGCCCGCAGCTTTAGCGGAACTCTCAGCAGGTCAGCAAAGGGGGGAGTTTTCATTCGCGAGAATGTGAAAGAAAATGGCTGTTATTACCGCGGTCCTTTTCATAACACCTGTCACGCTCTGAAGAGGAGTCTTATTAGAAGCAGTGTTGGAAGGTTCATCCAGTTTGCTTGTTAAATTGCTTTGGACGAGGTTCTCCTTTACCATGAATTAAACGACGGTATCAACCTAAAGCTAAATGCTTTTCTCCTTCAATCCTGACCCCTTCATCCCATCTGACCTCCCTGGGAGTAGGCACATATTGCCTTCTAAGGCACCGAATAGCCCTGAATCTGCCAGATCTCATTAGATCTCAGAAACTAAGCAGGTTTGAGCCTGGTTATTACAGGAATGTAAGGCTGCTTGGGAATTACAAGGTGTTGTTAGACTTGCGCTCCAATGCGGCCAGGAGATGGTGATACAGCAATGGATCGTTGAATCCATTTGTGTGGAGCTTTGACTGCTAATTCCTCATGTGAATGGATTTTTTTTCTCTCCCAGGTACTCCTGTTCACTCCCACACACCAAATGCTCCTAATTGGAATTGACCAAACATCCCAATGCAGGACCTTCCTAAAATATACCCTTGGGACTCGGTAAGGTTTTTGTGGGTAAATGTGTGGCAGTACTTCACGAAAATGAGAACGTGAAATAGGACAAACGTTCTTTTAAAAGCCGTACAATTTTTGCTTCATTTTATAGTTCGGTGCATGATTACATATTAATCCGGATTTTCACACCACGGTATTTACAGAAACATGGGTGTGCGTTTCAGTTTGTTGTATCAACATATTGAGCAGTGAGGTTGATTGAGGAAGAGATCTGAAAGCAATGTGCGGCATTCCATCTGACACTAAGCACAGATGAAAAACATCTCCTTAATGGAGGGGTGGGAGATAGATAGATATTTATTATTGAAGCAGAAAAATGCGCAGTGATCTTGCAAGCTTTAAATGGGATTCCTGCGACACAGCAAACACGCGATTTGGAAAAAAAAAATAACAATGTGTAAAAAACAATTTAACCAAACAAAATAAAAACGACAAAAAAACATTTACACGCAGAATTGCACATAATTAACCAAATAAATAACAAAAATACATTTAAACGTTACAATGAGGATTAAAATCAACAAATATTTTTGTTAGCATCTTGTACATTGTGAGGGAACAAATGTTCTATTAGCAACATTTCAAACACGAATCACTACTTGCAATCACGGCTAGACAGATGTTCTAATTCTAATTTAGATCTAAGGTTGCTCATCGAAGGTAGTGACTGGAGCTTCAAGCTCAAGGCAATATCGTTCCAAAAATGTGTGGCAGCCACCACAAAAGATTTTTCCTCTTATCTTGATGTGAACAAATGAATATTTAGCAGAAAGTACTTTGAGCTTCTAAAGCTTACTCTGTTTATCTGTACAGTCAAATAATCCTCCAAATATTTTGCTTGCTCACTAAGTAAGATCTTAAGTATGAAAAGGGCCCAATGAATATTTCCACGATTATACAATGAAGAACCAATATACAGTTCACAATAGTAGGTTTTATATGGGGCATCCAAAGCAAATCTAAGAGCAGAATGAAATAGTGGGTTAAGTTTATTGAAGATGACAAACACAAAGACCCACTGTAAAAGCCTTAACACACTTTTGGGCCAAGTGATGTTCACGACCATACGTGAAGCCCAGGGCAACACACGAGGGGGGTGGTTGCCCAGCATCACGCCTAACCGCCTTTGTCTTCCCAGTGACGATGTCTGCGCCTTGCACCAAAGACTCATTTGCAGCCTCCGTGGGTTGATGCAGGAGTGGTCCAGGTAACCGTCACTCGTGTTAGCCGTGAGCGGGAGTTGAACTCGGGTTGCCGATCTCCGTAGGATAGTGCACTCAGCAATACACAGCTCCTCCCGGAATTGAGAAAAAAAAACCTCTTTATTTGGGGCTGGAAGATGAGGCCACCCAGCCACCAGCGAGAAGTCAATATTTCTTAATAGAATTCAGTTTGTAAATTGTTTTCCTGAAGTGAGGACTCTGAAGCTCATCAAGCTTTCCTAATGGCATCATTTGTGTGATTTATGTAAACTCCGAGCTTAAAAACCAGCAAATGAATGTGATTACGAGCGGACGTGATAAATGGCGATTTTTTTTTTCCATTTGTGTGTCCGCATCGCACGCAGTCACTCGCCCACGCTCGTGACTGAGGTGCGCGCACGAGCGAGCGAGGAAGACCATCTGCGTTCCGCGCACCGCACTGTAATGACATTGCTCTTCCATTGTGCATGCGTCCGAGCAGGGCCTTGCGAAACTGTGTGTGGGAGAGAAGGAGTCTGCTCGAGACGGAGAGAGACACAGACCGAGAGATGAGATATGTGTTAAGGGTGGATTGATTTAGTGAGCTATTGGCACAGTAAGATGGATTCGAGCAGGCACTTAGCGGGCCCGCCCAAGGCTGTAATTCAGGCTACAGTTAATGGCTTTCTGTTTGTGGACGTCGTTTAATTAGAAAGTGTCGGTGTGGGCACCTTGGCGTAGGAAGAACGGAGGTGTGTTATTGTGCAGAGAAATAAGATGTCTTCTGATTTGTATTGTTTTCCGTTTCCCCGCAAAGATGCGGCAGCAACGCTTATCGGCTAAAACCCGCGCAGAAAAGGTAATCACGTTGGCCTTGGTTAACACTTGCCCACGCAAAGGGCCCATGTGAAAATGTGGGTGGCAGGGTGGCGCAGCAGTAACATCTGCGCCTAACAGGATAAAAGTCTTGCCCGAGTCAGTTCGATTCCCACCTTGGGCGCCTTTCTGTGTGAAGGTTGTGTGTTCTCTCCCCTTGTTGTGCGTGAGTTTCTTCTGGGTTCTCTGATTTGCTCCCAAAACTAAGGAACGCTCATTAATTAATTTGCGGATGACATCATATGCAAGAAGCAGTGTCTGGCGTGTTGGCGACGTCTGACCTCATGGCTAACTTCC
>JAZEWT010000005.1:10369838-10393960 GCA_036362905.1 Mordacia mordax
GGGGGGGGGGGGGTGAGCGGGCAGAGGTTGCGGCACCGCCGAGCAGCGTGACGCCCAATTCGCTCTCGGCGCGACGGCGCACTCTCGCTTCCCATGGCTACCGAGCGGCGCTCTCTTGTCTCCCGCCGGAGACGCTCTCACTCTGTGTCCAGCCCGGAGCCACAATTAAGCGGTCATTGATCAAAGGTGGGGATGCTGGTGTTAATGTGGCTTGTGGGAGGGCAGGCCCCGCCGCAGACAATAGCCGAGGCAACTGAATATTTATATGGGGAGTGGAACCTGTCCCGAGGGACGTAGTCCGCGGGGGCAGGAATGGATTAGGCTAGGATTAGCTGGTAATTACAAAGGGAAAACTTTCATCCCGTCTGTATTTCCCTCTTATTTATTCACCGGAGAGCCTACTCTCATAATGTATACACACGCGTATGTTAACTAGTGCGCGGCTTATGCCTGTCTCAGAAAAGGATAGATGTTAGGTGCGCTCAACTCCTCGAGATGACATTTTTGCCAAAAAAAAAAATTCGCACGTTTGCCAGCTGCTTCAACGCTGCCTCCTCAACGTCTGTTATCAGCGCCGCCATCATCATCATCGCCATCCTCATAGTCGATTACATGCCACTTCCAGCGGCCGCGTGCAATGAACATCACCATCGGTCATCGTCACGAGTCGGCATCGATCGTCAGTCAGCGCGTGAATGGTGCCAACGAGCGGCGCGCGTCGCCAATTCGCCGCGTTACCAATGACATTAGCGAACATTGTGACCGCGTCATTTAATTGGCGAGGGGGGGGGTGGCATCAGCGTCTCGAGGCAACGCCCCGCTGCGGTGTGGAGCGGCAGCTTTAGTACTGATCGCCGTGATTTTACAGGTGTTGGAGTTTCTTCGGCGCCCAGCGCAGCGATGTCAGGTGGAGGGGGACGGTAGACCTGCGGCTCCTTCACTCTTTGTTTCAAATGTTAACAGGGGCTTAGCGGACAACGCAGCATCCTGCTAAACAATCACTTCTTATGCGTCTTCTCTCCCTTCGGAACAAAACAGCGGGCATGAAAAGAAATGCAAATGAAGTCTCCTTTGGCTGCTCCAGACCTGCCGAATCGTGTCTCGTTAATTTGACTAATTGCGCGGGTTATTTTACGGGCGGCGGGACAAGTCTTGTCGTAATTGTGGCGGGTGCGATCCCGCCGCGTTGGTGTGAGATGACGATCTCCCGGTGAGCTGAGCGCGCCCTCCTCCTCTTCGCGCCCCCCTCCTCGCGGGCGCGCGCGCGCGCGCGCGCTCTCCTCCGCAGCCTGGCCGGACGCGACGGCGAGTGTCTGGTGTCACGGAGGCTCGCTCGGCGCTTTGACAGACGTGTCCTGTTTACCCATAACACGGCGGACGGCTGATGCGCACGTGTAAGTGCGAGCAGGTGTGGAGCGATGTCGCGATAAACGCGTTGTAAGGGACACGCGCGACATTCGGGGGCGTGCGTACCCCCCCCCCCTTAAGTGCTCTTGCGTTACGCTTCCACCACCATCTCCGCGAGGAAAGTCTTTCCACACCTTTCGTCGCTGCCAGGGTTAGAGACGCAGGTCCCGCGCACCTGCTGCGTTGCGCGCGCGCTGTTTTCTAACCGCGTGATAATAAGTTCAGGGTTTTTTTTTTCACATAGAAAGATGACGGTTAATTTATCAGCCAGTTATCTTCCCACGTTTGGTATCTGCTGAGATGCGATCAGACTGCCTTGGCTCTGAGTGATATATTTGTTGTTGTGGGAAAGTGACTTGGACCGAAGTTGTCAAAATACCCATTCCCTTTAAACTTTTGTAGACCAATGCACTTAAGTCTGGTACGCAATCACGTGTACCCGCTCTGGATATTTTATTTGGAGCAAAGGCATGTGTATTAGACAGCCGCTTGTTTGAAATATGCATGCGTTGGACATTAAACATTTACCCAGTCGGGGCACTTTTAAGTCTGCACACGCCGGCATGAACACGCACAGGCAGCTATGAGTGGCAAACACTTAGCGTTGACGCGCGCGCGCACACACGGAGAACGCAGCGATGTGACCGCGTGCCTCCACGTTGACATGCACGGCGCTGCACGCGCACGAGCGGATGACGGGAGATATTGTGACAGGTGCTTTTGGGCCGTGCCTCCGTCACCACGTGCTTTCCGAGCGCAAGGAGGCCTGCTGAGTGTAAACGCGTCCTCGACGTGCGTGCGCGCCTTCCAAGGAGAACGCGACGCCCGGCGGCGGCAGCAGCAGCAGCAACAACAACAACGACACAAAAAAAAGGCAGAGCCGTGTCGCTCCGTTCACATGGCCAAAGCCAAGAAGCGGCTGCTCAGCTGCTGCGCATGTGCCGCTCACCCACTGAGCACACACAGCGGCGCGCACCACGTGCGAGCGAGCGGGGCAGCCTCACATCAAAGCGTGGCGTTCGGGGGGCAGGTGGCCCGACCACCCCCACCAGATTTCTGCGCAGCTGCCTCCGCTCTGGCCTCTTCCCAAGCCCCTCTCTGCTCGCAACTCCTCGCGATGTCGCCGCCGCCGCCGCCGCCAGTCGCATTTCAAACATACTCGAGCAAACGGTGCCCCGCAGTCAAGCCGCGGAGGAGTTAAGCCTCGCGGAGGTCCGAATGGCGTCAGGAAGGCGCCTGCCGTGCCTTGAAATCCGTCCGTCAGAGAGTAGAGTACCTGCGTCATTTACTCGCGGCCGACACGTGCGCCGTATCGATGCGTTGGATGGATTTTGACGGTTCTCCGTTAATTGCGCTCGAAGTGCCGCTGCTACACGAGCTGTGCGCGGTGTTGCTTTTTTTTTAAAAAACACGTGCAACGCAGAACATTAATCTTTTACGTCATGCAGTAACAATTATATTTAATAGGAGTATTTATTTGCGCATTAGCCTTAATGTTAGCCTATTAGTACGATGCACGGAGTATCGCGCGTGTAAATCAACTTCGGCGGTAATTTTGTTCATTAGCGCAGAGTGCAGCTGTCGTGGGAAGATCGTGGTGCCCCCGTATAACTCGGTTTGCAGCAGCGCTCGCTCCGTCACCGAGTCACATGCCAAGCGTTCATCCAGGGGTGAGTGAGCTGCAGAGATGCCAGGCAATCAAATACACGCGCGCCCCGTCTCCCACGCTCTCTCCTCTCACCCCGCCAGATCCAAATTTCCCCATTTCCCGATGGCGGAAGCCACCTGGTTGTACCCTTGGGAGGAGGGGCCTCGTGTTTAGGTGGCACGGCTGGTGAGAGCTAATAATAATAATTGCATTTGTAAAGAGTAGAACAGGTTTTTTTTTACCATTACTGTATAATTGCCAGAAATGGCAAAAAGCGTTTCTACTCTGTACAATATGTACGCTGGCAAAAGTAGCTATAACTCAAACAGCTCAACCTGCGCTATTAATAATTGATATTACATTGTCCTGAGCTGAACACCTTTTGGCAACATCTGACTAACACTGGCAATCAGACTCAAAAGAGAGCCATGTCCCGTGTATGCCAATCATCATCTATATATGATCAAAACTTCTTGTTTGCATATTTCGCCACAAGTATGTGTGGCTTTTGCAAACTAGACATTTTGTGAAAAGTGTCTATTTTGGTGTTTTAATATCATAACACTTGCTGTATAATTGCCAGAAATGGTAAAAAAAACCTTTTCAACTCTTTACACATGTACACTGGTAAATGTACCCATAGCATAATAGTATTTATAGAGCGCTCTTCACCCGATGATCACAAAGTGCTGCACAGAGCTACGGATACTCGCCCGGGGGCTCGCTCGCCCACTTGCCTTGCCTCAGAGCACACGGTGCCAACCTCGTGCCCTCACCCATTCACCAAGCCACACAGAGCACATGTTGCCACCCTCACCCACAACCCTACTCGCCCGCTCGCCCAGCAAAAACAAGTGACATGCGCTTGTGAAATACGTGCGTGAGAGCCAAGAAATGTGCAATAAAATAGCACAGATTTAACTTAAAAGCTTTCACTACCAATATTATCCACATTAAACCACTTTTCAGTTGGGTCGCTTGAAAATTAATCTGCGAAACGTTGTAGTTCATTCTAAAAATCGCGGGTTTGCTCTCCAACACACCAGTGTGATGATAACGTAGTAAAGAAGCCAAATGTTCTGTTCACGTGGGACTGACTGTGTCGGATGGAGGCGGGCTCACGACACTTTCCACGTGACACAACACAAAAGTGCGTTCTTGTGGAAAAAAGGATGACGCGTTTGAGGCGACCTCCTGGGAATCTCTGGAAATCCACGCCTGAAACACAACCAGAGGCGGAGGTCCATTTATTATGACCCCCCCATCTCTTCATTGCCACGCGATCACATGCGTGACAATAAGCTGGGATGCATTCGATCCGGCTGGGACTGGCCGTCCGCGAAGCGTCGGATTATCCCGGTAATCTGCGTTTAGCTGCTGTTTTATCAGTGGAATTGAAGATAAAAAAAATCGCGCTGGATGGAAAATGCAGGCCAGGGTAATCCTATTGTCATAGCATTAGGGAATAGAGCTCAGGACCTTTTCCTTTTATGTTATGAAGGCTGAGATTTGGGTCAGTGATTTTAAAGAGGACGATAGGCACGAGCTCAGGTTTGGAGCGGTAGCATTGGTTTGTAGCTCTGCACATAGACGCTGCTGGCTTCTCGCAACAACCGTAAAGCCAGATTGACCCGCAAGTGGATAAGGATTGAGTCTCCTTGCTTACATTTCACTTATCCTCCTAACGTTATTGCCGCATTCCCAATGATCTGGCAAGCTTATTAAATACATTGCGGAGAGCTTTGTGCTCTGAAGCGGTGACATCCTTCGCACGAGGCATGTAACCGAAACCTCATCTGCTTAGTGCGCATTCAGGATCCCATGGTGCTGTTTGCTGGAGGGGCACCTCCGGTGTTAACCCTGGGGTTTTGGCTGCATCCCAATGCAGCAGATGTCAATAGCGGATCAGGTCGGGCAGAGTTCCCATCCCTCGCTAATTTACCAATAAGCGTTTCCCTTCCACTCCATAAACGGGTGCTTGACATCCTGGATTTTCTGTAAACACGTAAACAATTTTGCCAGCGCTGAGACAGTTAATTGCAATGAAAATAACTTGTCTGTAAGAACGTTGTTGTCACAAATCTTGGATAGGGTTAATTTGAGCGAGCTCTGAATTCTGCGAAAATATTGGACATCCTTATCGTTCCACAATCAGTGGCGTCTCAACTGTGTCCTGTGATTTGGCCCCTAATTTGGCTCGAGGTTTGTTTGTTGTGATTAAGCTCGGGATGGACCACTTGTATTCGATGGGTGGGACTGTAGTGTGGAGGAGGGTTAATTGTTTGGAACACATTCCTGACCTTGTATTTATAGACACAGGTGGGAATATAGAGGCAACTCAGGGACAATAAAACAACATGATGATTGCTTCGAAAAGCTGTTCTCTCGGGACAGCCGCGTCGATGGCTCTCTCTCCTCTCCTCGCGACGTTTCGCCTCACACGTTGGAGGCATCTTCAGGCGAAGAGAACAGCTTTTCGAAGCAATCATCATGCATCGAGCCGTGAAAACCTACATCATTACAATAGAACAACATGTCAATCATTAACATTGCCTTATAACAGAAACCTATGTAAGAGACCAGTGTTTCGAGGCAATGACCCTTATCATAACAGCAGAGGTGCAAAGAGACGAACGGACTTATTTAGTTAGAGTTCGCACTTACTGTTCGTGGGTACTTTGAGAAAACTAGGACATGTCAATTAAATGTTTACAAAACGAAGTGTCTTTCAGCTAACATGTTCGTAGACGCCGAACAACAGCGACAGTCCATTTAGAGTCTCGTTTAATTTGCATTAGTCATGTAAGGACACCCAAGCCGGCTGACAGTTCGGTTCCTATTCGCTGAGAAGTGTGACCGTCCCCGCGTGTGGCGATGTGGACCGCGACGCGAGCGACGGCGAACACAGCGGGGCCGGAGCGCGCGGGTGGTGGAACGCGATGGGCCACGAGCCAGCCAACCAACCCCCCCCCCCTCGGTTATTGACAGCGTGGCACACCTGCGGTGGCACGGTGCCATTCTCAGCTGTCGTCTTGCGCCGCGTGCTCTCGCGTCTCGCAGAATGTCGCGGGGCGCCCAGGGTGGCTGGCGCCCCGAGAATGCAGATATTGGAGAAGAGCGCGGAGAAGCACCACTGAGAGCATGCGGACGAGCGGCGCGGCAGCCCATTGATGTCAATCGCTCACGTCTCGATATCCGCCGCCGCAGATGCGTGACCTCGTCTGTAAAGACCGTCTTCAGTGAGACGGACAATGGTAGCGCAAAGTTGCGCATTGGCACCTACTCACGTCTTACAGATAATACGTCAATAGTCCGTTTTGTATTTAAGCTGAGAAAAACCGTTGAGCTGCATAGCTATGTTTAACGGCTGTCCAGTGGGGAGGGGTAAGCAAATTATAACATTTCAGGACAACGGGAACAATTTATAAGATTACAACAGGTTTTACCGTATCTGGCATAATCGCCAGATACGGTATCTGGCATAATCGCCAGATACGGTAAAACCTGTTGTAATCTTATATATGTATACTGGCAAAAAAGTACCCATAGCGGGAACAATTTAGTCTGCACAAGTAACCAAAAGAGCGTGTCTTTGGCAAAAAACCCCTCGATATCGATCAAAACTCTACGCAGAAATGCACCCGAGTCGAAACTCGAACTGGGTTACTTCTTGCTGTGAGGCGGCAGCGCTACTGTTATAAATCACATGCGGGTCTTCGCTCGTCGCTCTCCCCACCCTCCCTCCCCCCACCCCCCCCGCACCCCCCACCCTCCCGCACCCCCTGGTGTTTGCACGGCACGAGGTCGAGTGCGGAAGAGGAGAGGAGAGAGATGAGGCCGGATTAGGGGACATGATGACGCGTGACCGCGGTAGAGAGGGGATGGTTTTCGTTGCCGTGATGGAGATGGGCGCTGAAGCTTTCCTGGCGGACTGCGCGCAACTGCTCGCACGCACAAGGCCTCGCACAAAGGGAAAGATCCCCCGGAGAGCCCTAACGGGCGGTAGGGTCAAGTGCCGTTAGGGTCGACGCAGCACACGAGGAGGAGGTGGGTGACAAGCGTACCGCACTAGGTAGTCATTTGAGGCTGAGTAAACTTAGGCGAGGCGCAGGACCTGTTCAGAAAATCGTCGCTGGTGTTTGGCCGTGAGCGGGACTCGAATTCGGGACACCAGGTTTGTAGCTTAGCGCGCTAACCGCCGAGCCACCGCTCCTTACTATGGACTCGCGCACGCACACACACACACAGCCGGGAACACAATGCACGCACCCGCCCGGCTGTAAGTTAATTCTGCGGAGGAAATCGGCTCCTCCTGCCGTGGAAATGAGGTCACGGGACTCGGGCAAGATGCCAAGATAACGCACAGCCAAGCGGTCAGGGAGGTCACCGCGCTAACAGCCGTCCGAAAATAATTTGCAGTAGTCAGTGTGTGCTCACTCTAGTTCTGCCGAATGGCCAAAAGACAAATACAAAAATCCCCCGTATAGCCTTAACAGACTGTAGGATCAAGTGCCATTAGCGAGCGCCTATGAAGGTCAACACGGCACAAGAGGAGGTGGGGGACCAGCACCACGCTCGGCCGCCTTTGTCCCCCTAGTGGCAATGTTTACACACGACACTAGGTACTCGTTTGAGGCCGAGTCGACCTAGGGGAGGCCCAAGACCGGTTCAAAAAATCGTCACTGGTTTTGTCCGCGAGCGGGATTCGAACTCGGGTGGCCAGGTTTGTAGCCCAGCGCGTTAACCGCTGGGCCGCTGGGCCACCGTTCCCCACTGAATGGGCCACAGACACAGACACACACCCTCCCATCCGACTCAAACTTTTGAGCTATAATTTTGTTGCCAGTACAATAAGCGGCATTGGTGAATGGGAGAAAATGTTTGTTTCTTATTTTGGCAATCAAGTCCACACGTGTGCTACTCGATTCCCCGTGTTATTCTGCAGCACGTCTCAGTTGTACGCATCTGCCGGTAGTATTTTATTGCTTGTTAGTACTAATAATTGCACGTCGAGAACGTTTTTCACCCGAGGGTAACGAAGTGCTGCATAGAGCTGTGGAGAGAACGGCATGTCAACAATGTCAACAACAATAACAACATATGAACGCCATATTTACCCTCGGGTGAAAAGCGATCTATAAGTGCAATTATTATTATATCAATAATTTTAAAATATTTGTTGTTACACATCTGAGCTGTGGAGAGAACGGCATGTCAACAATAGCAACATCAGAGAAGATCAATAAAAAGTAAAATAAGGGCTAAAACTCGGAGACGGAGATAAAATAAGAGATAAAAATAATTGTTAAACAATTGAAGAAAGGAATGCGTGTTCCTGAGCAAGCGCAGGTCAACAGTGAGCCATCATCCAAGCACAACTGTGAGCAGCATCAATAGTCCAAGCC
Source organism: Mordacia mordax (assembly GCA_036362905.1). Taxonomy (NCBI): domain Eukaryota; kingdom Metazoa; phylum Chordata; class Hyperoartia; order Petromyzontiformes; family Petromyzontidae; genus Mordacia; species Mordacia mordax. The sequence goes on from JAZEWT010000005.1 coordinate 10,378,299, forward strand.
AGGGCACAACAATGACTTACGGAAAAGTGAGTCTTGAGACGGGCTTTGAAGATGCCCATGGACTCTGCTGACCAAATCTCCATTTCCACGGTTTGGGCGCAGTGTGCGAAAAGGCTGTCACCCATAAAAAGGAGGTGCGATCTGGGCACATGCAGCAAGCCCGTATTGGAGGATCGAAGTTGTCATGTTGAGGAAGGTGACTGAAGTAGATCACAGCCGCATCCTGCACACGTTGGAGACGATTGATCAGGTAGGCAGGGATGCCAGGGAATTAGTGCATTGCCATAAGTGGTTCTTGAAGAAATGAAGATGTGTATTAACTTCTCAGGATGTTGCCCAGTCTGGCTACGTTTCTGAGATGAAAATAGGCTACCTTCGTCACCTTGTTGATATTTGTCTCGAAGGTGAGAGAGGATTAATAGTCACTCCAAGACTCCAGACTCCCTTAGCAACTTCGATGATCTGGTTATCAAGCATCATTTATAGAGGCTTAGCCTTGGACAGTTCGTTCGTGGTTCCAACAAACAACATTTCTGTTTTGTCACTATTTAGTTTTAAGAAATTTGAATTAAGCCAGGCCTTCACAGTTGACAGTGAGAACGACGTGTTAAGACCAGACGCATTGATGGATGGCTTTACATGGATATAGATTTGGATGTCATCGGCATAAGCAATGGTAGCTGAGATTGAGACTGCGCAGGATATAACCAAGTGATTTTATGTAGATGCTGAAGAGGAGGGGGGCGAGGACTGAACCCTGAGGAACTCTCGACAAAACAGGGTGGATCTCGAAGTTACTTCTCCGAGGCTGACGAACTGCTTCCAGTCAGAGAGGTTAGAGCTCAGCCGGTGCAGGGCTTAGAGCTAAAGACCCATATGCCTTCCAGTCGCTCCAATAAAGTAGGGTGGCTCACGGTATCAAAGGCAGTGCTGAGGTCCAGGAGGACAAGAATACTTGGCAAGCCTTCATCAACAACGACAAGTCGGTCATTAACTACTTTGTCCAGAGCAGTTTCAGTACTCTGGCCGAACCTGAACCAGATTGGAAGGGATCGAGGAGGTCATTGTTGAGGACGTGTTTCTGGAGTTGCATGGCTACTGCACGCTCAAGAACCTGAGAGAGGACTGGCAAATTTGAGATGGGGCCATAATTATCAGGATGTTGCAATCGAGGCCAGGTTTTTTTTGAGCAGAGGGGTAACTGCAGCCGGTTGAAACGGCCGCTATCCAGGGTTGACTCCAGTTGGGCAGTTGCCCCCCAGTGGTCGGGGTATTAGAGCAGAATTTTATAACCCTTCTTCACGCCAATCTGATTTAGTCGGAGGTCTTTGAGTTGTTTGTTGGCTGGAACCACCGCCACCGGTCCTGTTCACCAAGCTGGACTCCAGACCTGTTCACTAAGAGAGATCCTAGCCGTAGCGCTAGCAAGAGCGCTCGCAGGAGGCGCTAGACTCGAGACCTGTTCACCAAGAGAGAGCCCTAACAGGAGTGCTGATCTCCAGGCGACATAGCGCTGGGGTTCACTGATACATGCAAACCCCTCGACCACGATAACGTTACGATCCATGCCAGGAGCATTTGTCTGATACAATCCGAAGAAAAAAATGTATGCAAATGTATTTTCTTAGCCTGCGCAGAAGCTATTAATGTTCACTGTCCCACGTGCCTGCCTGTGTAGCGCAGCTGTCGGTGAGTAATAAAAGAAAGGTCTCAATAAATAAGAGGCAACAAGCTGCCAATTGTTATGCAACCGAACATGAGTGTGTATATAAGAGACTTCGGAAGGAGGGGGAAGAACAACAAACATTGCAGGCAAATTGACTTGATTTACCAATTACAAAATGACTGGCTGGAAGTGAACGGTCGTAGTGATGTTCCGAGGTAAGAGACGTGACTGCCGCGCATTGCCAACACTGGGAAGAGTAGTGATGCACCCACAAACCATTAACGTGCACCCAGAGATATCAGTCGTGAGGCTTTCTTTTTGCATTTCACGATGCTGGTGAGTGTGAGTTGGTGAAGCGAGCATTATGTGCTTTCACTCTATGCAGCAAGGGCGGCGCGGTGGCCCAGTGGTTAGCGCTGTCGCCTCACAGCAATAAGGTCCCGGTTCGAATCTCTTGGCTCGGGTGCCTTTCTGTGTGGAGTTTGCATGCTCTCCCCGTGTCCGCGTGGGTTTTCGCCGGGCACTCCGGTTTCCTCCCACAGTCCAAAAAGCATGCTGCTACATAGGTTGATTGGCTCGCAGGCGAAATTGCCCCGCAGTGCCCGGCGATGGACTGGCGTCCCATCGTCGGTATATCCTTGCCTTGCGCCCTGTGTCTGCCGGGATAGGCTCCGGCTTCACCGTGACCCTATATAGGACTAAGCGGTTTCAGACAATGAGATGAGATGAGACTCTATGCAGCGCTATGCATCACCACTGTTCCGAGGTCAAACTCAAGCCACGGGGGTCAGTCGAAATCTCCATCAGATCGCTTTCGTCCATGCAGTCGTTGTACCGTACTTGGGATGACTCAGCCCATTATCCCTCCAGGGACAATAAAATAGCTGCCACTTTGTGAGGAAGTGGATATCCTATGGATTTACTCGCCTCCAACCAACGAAGGTGGAGTTTCCATGGCTCGGGGTTGTAAACAGAACACGCAAGGCTGCCTCAAAGCTCGCTCGAGCAGGAAACCTATTGCAATTTAAAGATAAGTTCCCACAATCATATCCCACTTAGCAAAGCATGCACGGTAGATGTTTCTGCGGTGTGAGTTAGAATACTGGACACCAAATGAAGCGGCGCCGATCTGTTCCAAAGGATGACTTGAGGAAACCCTTGGCGGAATATATCGCTCAATGTTCCGTCTCGACGGACCACACTAGCACGTGAAATGCGTACAAATTAACCAAATCGCGTGCTTTAGTTGTAGACACACGCATAATGTCGGCTTGACACAAGAACTGGTCCAGCTGAGGGTCTGCGGTGAGTACTAAGAATCAAGATGAAGCGTCGGGAAGCACCGCCATGCTTTGCGTTCGTTCTATCGATTGCCAGCGCTGTCTTGCAAAGGGAAGGATCGTGAGAGCCCACGACCATCCGGGGCGGCAATGCCAGAGCACGTGCAGGTGAATCCTGCTGAGGTGAATCCCGTGCAGGTGAATCTCGTGCAGGTAAAACCCATGCAGGTGAATCTCGTGCAGGTGAATCTCACGCAGGTGAATCCCGTGCAGGTGAATCTCACGCAGGTGAATCCCGTGCAGGTGAATCCCGTACAGGTGAATCTCACGCAGGTGAATCCCGTGCAGGTGAATCTCACGCAGGTGAATCCCGTGCAGGTGAATCTCACGCAGGTGAATGCCCTTCAGGTCAGTCTCGTGCAGGTGAATCCCGTGCAGGTTAATCTCGTGCAGGTGAATCCCGTGCAGGTGAATCCCGCGCAGGTGAATCCCGTGCAGGTTAATCTCGTGCAGGTGAATCCCGTGCAGGTGAATCCCGTGCAGGTGAATCCCATGCAGGTGAATCCCGCGCAGGCGAATCCCGTGCAGGTGAATCCCGTGCAGGTGAATCCCGTGCAGGTGAATCTCGTGCAGGTGAATCTCGTGCAGGTGAATCTCACACAGGTGAATCTCACGCAGGTGAATCTCGTGCAGGTGAATCCCCTGCAGGTCAATATCGTGCAGGTGAATCCCCTGCAGGTCAATCTCGTGCAGGTGAATCTCGCGCAGGCGAATCCCCTGCAGGTGAATCTCGCGCAGGCGAATCCCCTGCAGGTGAATCTCGCGCAGGCAAATCCCGTGCAGGTGAATCCCGTGCAGGTGAATCCCGTGCAGGTGAATCTCACACAGGTGAATCTCGTGCAGGTGAATCCCCTGCAGGTGAATCTCGCGCAGGCGAATCCCGCGGCATCGGCGAGCGGGCGATGCTCCAATGGGGCGGGGTTGAGCGGGGTGAGCAAGCTGGGCCTCGCACCGCGCTCGGCCGAGCAGATAGAAAATGAGTTGCGCTCCAACGTAACGCGACGATTTATTAAATTGGGCACTCGCGCCAAGCCTAATAATCCCTGCAGCAGAGCCAGACTGCGTGAGAATGTAAAGCATTTCCACGACGCGTTTGCACGCTTGTACATCTGGGGCCTGATTATACTTTTTTTTGCTCACTCGGTGTGACTTCATTTTTATCTCCGTTTCCTTTCGCTTGAAGTTTCCCGTCGCCGTAGAAACCGCATGCCCCCAGCAACTCGGTGGCCAATCAGGCTCCACAGTCAACCGGGTGGCAGTCTCTGCCAACATAAATAATTAATTTGAAGCATTTCATCACGGTCTTGCCTCCTTGCCTTAAAATGTGCCGACTCACATGGCCGAAACATTGCTCAGGTATTCTCTTGCGAGCGCGTATGCATTTTTGGGCTCTGTTTTAAATTACGTTAGTTTAAACGAATCTGAATTATGCGTAGGAGGGCAGGAGCGGTGGCACTGTGATTAGGACACGGCTTTAGTGGTAAGCAATAACCACTTTACCAAGCAACTGTCCCTGTCTGGCGTGATACATGGACAATTAGTCCGTTTTTCTCTACACTGGAAGGAACCGTTGAGCTATGCAGCTCTTTTTTAACAGGCGGCATATCTTTAAACTGTGGTAGGAAATCAAAGTAGCCGGGGACAACCCACGCGGATACGGGGAGAACATGCAAACTCCACACAGAAATGTGCGATCGCTCCGATGGGGATGGACTCGTGGCTCTAAAAATGCGTGACAGCAGCGGCGTATATTTGTGTTCTTTGTGTCGAAAACCTTCTCAGTGCACAGGCTCTTCAGTGTGGCACTGAAATGTTGGGTTAGCAGGTTATTAAACGCTGCGCGGCAAAGAGCAACATTTTTTGCACATTTGAACACAGAGCACATTACTCACTGTCACCGTTATATTCTAATACCTTTGTCACTCCGATGCAGATCATTTGGTGTAATCCTAATGAGCCAAATTCTATCTAACTCGCATGATTACTCCCAGTCTCGGGAACCTTTAATTACATGTACATTTTGCACTCTCAGCCATGGCCACCGCTCATTATAATTTAATATTTCACCGGCAGTTGTGCTAATTCCTCTTACAGCATCATCGTCGGCAGCGCGTGGCCTTCATTAGCACTGAGAGACACCCGAGTACGGGTTTATGTCGGGGGTGTTAAATAGATTTTTGTAAAAATGTACACTCTTTATATTTGAGTCTAATTCCTGCGTAGTGTGAGGCTTCCCAAATGTGGTCCAACTGCTTTCTAACGAACGTATCCTTCCTGTCCAGCTTCCCCCGCTCTATTCTCCCTGTCCACCTACGGAGTAAACCTCACCGATGAGCATCCCATCGTCCCCCATTCCTTCATCGTTACAACTCCCAAAAGCAACGTTCTGCCTCTCCACCCACCCACGCCGCCTCCTCCTCCTCCTCCTCTCCCTGCAGATATTCACGCGCTCCAGCTCGTCACATTCTTCCGCTCTCACTCTCCGCCGCGTTGTTGGTGTTACTATTCCTCACCGACTGCAAACGCTTCGCTGCACGCATGAACACGCACACACGCACACGAACGAGGACAGTGCCAGAGGTCTCCTAAGGGAGAGGGTTAGGTGAACAAGGATTGTATAAATTCCGCACGGGTTGGCATAATAGATGCGCGCAACCTTTGCAGTTTTTTTTGGCAGCATCGGGTATGGCTAATTAAACGTGTACGCAGAGCAATTGCCAGTACAGTACATTATGTCGGTGGGATTGATTAAACAATTCAAGCTTACGCAACCGCTACAGTTTGCACAACCAGGTGTGGCTTATCAGGTGGGAGGCGAACGTAAAATTGAATTCATTTCGACAACAGCCGGGGGTTGCGACTTAACGCGATGTCTGGGTGCGAGTGTTCCTTCAATCCTTCAAACGACGAAACACGCATTTTTATTCGGCCCGTGACGCCGCGTCCAATTCGAAGAGGACTTTTGCAGATCCCAATATCCTCAGGTGCCACCGGACCACCTACCCACAAGCCACCCGCTGGATCTGCCCTAATCTGCAGGTTTGCAGGTGAACATAATCAGAACCTGAGCCGCGTGTGTTCGGGCAGGCGGGCGCGCTGGCTGCCCGCGCGCCTCTCGCGCGCCGCCCGCGCGGCCCTTTGAGCTTCTCAGTGTGTTTGCGCATCTGTCATATCTCGGACGAGCAGCAGCCCGGCCGGACCTTCGCGGGAGGGGGGGGGGCTTTGGAGCCGACCCTCGTAAATTGCGAATCGGCCGCCGGAGCGACGACGCAGCGGTCAGCTCACTTCGCCGAGTTCAATTCTCGGCCGCGGCTGTGTTGTTGATCCGTTTCTGGGGGCCCACGTTCACCGATCCGCACCGACCTGGAGAGATATGAGAACCCGCACCATGACTGGCACGGCGTGTGCGGGCCAACATCGCGCCGCCGAGTGAAAAAAAACAATCCAGTGCGATTGATTGATTTCACGGCGTAGATTGAGAAAGGAAGCGAGCGGCGGCGGTGGTGGTGGTGGTGAGGAGTTTCTACCGCCGCTCGCGATTTTCAGGGCTGCTCGGGGAAGAAGAAAAAACCCCTACAGGATGATGTCACCTTCCAGGGAGACGCGCAATGATGTCACCAGCCGATAGCTGCTCCCACGGCTCCACCGGTGGATGATGTCACCAGGCACGTCTCCTGCCGCAATTTATTCTTTAAAGGCGATTCCCGCTGTGCCACGCTTCGTCGGGTATCCTGGGAGTGAGGACGCGGGGAGCCGACAACAGGAATGTTCGAATAAGAAGTGGAGGAGAGCGAAGAAGGCAAACCGGATAAATAATAAATGCAGAGGCGAGCCTCCAAGCGATTGTTATTGTCCCTCCAGTCGGAACTGTGAAAATGCCGAGGTGTGGGTGGCTTTCAAGTGGCCTTGACAGATGTTAGGAATACTGATGGCATTGTGGCTGGGGGTATTGTCGATTGTTTTCAAGGAAAGTTTCTTTTGTAAAATTTCCAGACAGCGCCGGCACTTTCAATGTGTCCTTGGTGTTGCACAAGGGTCCAGAGAGAGAGAGGAAGAGCGTTTGTGCTTACCGGCCAACCTCGCTCGCCATCTGTGAGTCGCAGCGCGCCACCCGAGAGGGCACGGCACTGCAGATACCCACGAGGCAGAGCGATCGTCCAACGACATGTCTTCACACGGCAAAATAAATAATTACGACTCGCGTCAGCTATTCCGCCCCTGTCCACCTCTCACGTTCACCTTTCCATCCTCGCTCCCCGCCCCTCCCTCTTCTGAGCGTTCTCGCCGCCCTCTCTCCTGGCCGATGCCCGCTACGTATCCCTCGAAATCATGACGAAATGTGCGCTGCTGCACACGCCTGCCGGGTTATGGACATTGTCGATACGTTCGAGTCCCAGGCGCCCAAGTGTGTGGCAGTGTTATGTTTCTGGAGCACTGCGTGTTGTTCATCCTTTATCGGCGACGAGAGCTCGGCTCGAAGTGGCGCGCATGTATTTTGTCGCAAGCCAGTGAGATGGAATGTTGTGAAAACCTACGCGGGATGTCTGAATTATCATTCAAGCTGGCTACTCTGCTCGTACAGAGCCATCGCATATAATAGATCTGAAAAATGAATGTCCCAGTGACACAGCATGGGTAAGATGTGACCCAGGCAAGCCACTGGCAGTTTTATCGAGAAAGCAGAAAAATAATATCCCGTGGGATCTGCAGGTTTTCACTTATAACCCTCTCGGTTTTATCGGGGTAGAGAAGTGGCCTTTTGGTCAATAGACTGTCATCCAGGCAGCCAGGCTTGATGCTAGCATTTCTTGTCTTTGAGCGTCCGCGGTTGGATCAACTGAGCCCGAATTTTTATGCGCAGCTGTACGGGAATATTGGTCACGATTCTGATCACTTAGTCCCTTGTCCATCTAGGACAGAACTGTTCAAGATCTTAAGACTAAATATTTAAGCACAACATGCCTTTATGCGTGCACCTTCGGGGCTACGAATGCAGAATTCATATTGTGCCTTGGCTCCACCGGCGAATATAATTATATTTCTGCCGCAAGGCCTCATTTTGTGCGATAACTCTGGCAGAGCACAAGAGGGATAAGATGCTGACAGTGATCAAGGCAGGTTAAGAAGCCAGACAATCCCATCTCTATCGAGAAAATGAGGGCAGGAGATAAGGGGTATGAATGGGCGTCGTGTCGATTCGAGTCTTTGAGTGTGGGATGAATGAATGTGAAATGGCTGCCCGACGCTTGTGTTGAGCGCAATCCTTTCAGGGCATCCCTACCGTCCCGATTCAGCGCCTTTCACCAGGGGCTTTCTTATCTTTGCCCAAGAGAAATGGTGAAGAATTGAGGTTTTGGCAGAGGGTGGGAAGGACGAAGGCTTTATATGTGGGAAAGGGCCGGTTTGGAGATTGCAAATAATCATTACAGTTTGATTCTGGGTGCGCTCGACGTCACGACAAAAGTTTAAAAGATCGAAAACGTCTGACATGTGACCGGCTGATGAGAATGTCAATTAAGGCGCACGCGTAACAAGGAGAAAGCACGTACTCACGTGGGTGTGCGTGCGTGCGTGCGCGCACACGTGCAGTGCACACGCACGCAGAGGTCACTCACTAAAAACCCGAAGAGGTGACGAAATGTGAGCATTGCCAATTTCAGTCTCATTTTGATGAAACGTGTATGAGAAAGGTTAAAACCATTTACCTACCTGTCCACAACAAAGCCTTCGGGAATGAAAGTAACAATGGCTAGATTGGATTTTATGTTATGGAGACGATTTATTTTCTGTATTGCATTACAGACCTCGAAGCCTTCTCAGGTAATCAATAATTTTCAATGCCTGCCCGCTGCTCTAAAAGGAATTTTAAAACTGCGATCCTGTTTGCGCATACAAAACACGGCATTGGCATTTACTCTCGTCGAATGTGGAAATCATATTTAGGGAGATAAATGCGGCGGTGATAGTGTGCTAGCGTGCATCGTGCGTACAGCGTCGCTCCACTCCGGGCCCACATTGGTGCCGTGCAAATGCGGAAATAAAGTTTTATTTTTCTCTTTTGAAGCCGGCATGATAAAGCATCCAATTTTGCTGTCTCACCGATCCAATCTCGCCATCTCGAAAAATCATTCCACTCGCTCCCGTGGAGGAAGTTTTACGGCAATGTGTTTGTTAACAAAACTATGTTATAATAATGATGTGTTGAAAACGCTAACTAAAAAACATCGATTTTGAATATAAGACCACTGATAATAACGTTTTGGCTGCTGTTTACTAACACTATTGGTTGAGGTAAGCACGAGCAGTGTCACTGTCTGGGCAGGTAAAGCATCTTGCTGCCTTGTCAAGTGTCAAGTCCAATCCCACCAATCGGCTGCAAGCGTGAGGAGAAAGGCCCGAGGCACTCTTGGAGATATGTCGTCCAGCTGGCTGTGATACTGCCACTTTAATCGGGTTTTTTTTCCTGCTCCGATCTTATCAGCAATGATCGTGAGCCCCGTCTGTCAGAAAAGGTGGCCTCTGTGGAACACCCTCGGGCCTGGCGGTTAGCAAAGTCACGTGACTGCAAGCTGCCAGGGCATTTGGGTCATGGCACATCCATCGTATTTCTGTATTTGTATTATGGCTTTGGTTGTTGCAAATCTCCAGCTTAATAGCGTCATTGTGCCTGCTTAAATAGAGGCGTTGAGATTGTAATTTTTAAAGCAGAACAGCAAATGGTCACTTTTTCACGTTAAATATATTTCTTAAAGGCGTTGGAATAGAACGATGATATCGTGATTAGCATGCTGCAGCCTGGTTTCGATTCCCAGTTTTATGCCTAATATCCATTGCAAACAAGTTTATTTCGACTTATTGAAGTTAATGCCAAATTACGTTGTTGGAAGTCTCTGGCCTGCGCACGTGAGATATGAATAGGGGAAAAAAAGTGTGCGAGTCTCAGTACATCCCGCAGGGTGCACGTCACAGCTCTTCAGGGTGCTATCCATCTGCACAGATTCCCGGGACAGTCATTGATAAAGGCACACGACATCGGCATGTAGCTCCAGTCAGCACTCTTTCCTGCCAGGCAGCATTAGGCGTTAAACGCAGAGCCAACGAGAGTGAGTGTTGGACTACGACACGTGCCATCGGTAGAGCTGACAAATTACGCGGTGTGAGATGCACCTTTCATACAATGCCACCTACTGATTGGCATGGTGGAATTACGTTATTAGAGTAGCTTGGGATTTTTCCAGGAATCACATGTTCCTCATATCAGAAGGCTCGTTTGAAATATCACAGAGTTAATGACCATAGCTCGTGTGATTTGGTAACGAGTTTGTTCTCATCTCCTTGCAAATTTCGGCTCTCACTAAATCAAGATGATACGTACATACAACGAGTGAATAACAATAATACGTAATTAGTTTAGAACCCTTTGTCAATTCGGTGCTGCATACTGGCCTTGCCTTGTTGATCATAGGGGCTGTTGGCCCATAACTCACCACGCTTCTCATTGCAGGTTGGGGAAAAGGTGAGGTGAAGGAGGAGGACGGCAGCAACATTTGGGTCACATATCACCTGCGACTACTACTAGTCATGGCCGGGAGTCCAATTTAAGTTGCTGCGTTCATAGTGCAATTCATGAACCACCGTATATCAGATTCTCCAGCTGCTCCATAAACTCGACATCGCAGCAAATATTTTTTCGACATACATTGGTGAAATATTAAGCCGTAAATATAGCTCCTCAACACTCAACACAACCTCGCATCTGCCTAACCATTCTCAATATATAAACTCATAAAAAAGATATATGTCATACGTGACTTTTCAGGCGATGGCCCACTTCACAGCAAACAAATATTACACTCCTGAGAAACATTCATTCAATGGTCTGCATGTGTCCTTTTACAGATCCAAAAAAAATGGATCAACACTTTCTTGTGTAGATCGGCTGAGCCCCTTTCACGTCGGAGAGCATTACATTTATTCCCTAGAAGGGTGGCGAAATCCTTCCTCATGTTGCCAACAAATCAATTAAATGCCATAATTGATTTCACTAATCCACAGCCTCCTCGCACAGCACTGAGACTCTTCAGCGGGCTTTGCACGATGAAAGATCGTTGAAAGTGTGATGGAAAATCACTGTCCATAGATTCTGGAAAAATCATGCCACATTTATTCAATGTGTTTACAAATATTAAACGTTTGCATGAACTCATAATTACGATAGGATTTATTGTTCAGCTATAGTTTATTTTTACAGTATTCCTTTAAGGGGAATCGGCCAAACGTGCAATTGCATAATCCTCCTGAAATGTAAACAATAAATACGTGAGCCATTCGATTTGCATCACAGTGCGAGCTACGGTGTAAACTGAATGGAAATTACTTGAAGGGGTCGTGTGGAGAAGCGTGTTTGCGAAATCCAAAGCATAAATACACTGCCTGGAGAATAAATAAGAAAATGAGGCGTCACAGTATCTGTTGGGTGGCTCTATGGGTAGCGCTGTCGCCTCACAGCAAGAAGGACCCGGGTTCGAATCTCGGCTGGGGTGCCTTTCTGTGTGGAATTTGCATGTTCTCTCCCCGTGTCCGCGTGGGTTTTCGCCGGACATTCCGGTTTCCTCCCACAGTCCAAAAACATGCTGCTGCATAGGTTAATTGGCTTGCAGACTAAATTGCCCACAGTGCCCAGTGATAGACTGGCGCCCCATCGTGGGTATATCCCTGCCTTGCGCCCTGTGTCTGCCGGGATAGGCTCCGGCTCACTTTCGACCCTGTACAGGACTCAGCAGTTTCTGACAATGAGATGAGAGGAGACAATATTTGTGAGAGAACGCGAGGGGAAACCCCGGCTAAAGAATTGGTGTTAGCTGATGGCCACATGGTAGCCAAATAGATGGGACACAATCAAGGGATACGTAAATACAACAATGATAACATGTACGGGCGGCGCGGTGGCCCAGTGGTTAGTGCTGACGCCTCACCGCAAGAAGGTCCCGGGTTCGAATCTCTCGGCTCGGGTGCCTTTCTGTGTGGAGTTTGCATGCTCTCCCCGTGTCCGCGTGGGTTTTCGCCGGGCACTCCGGTTTCCTCCCACAGTCCAAAACCATGCTCCTGGATAGGTTGATTGGCTCGCAGACTAAAATTGTCCCGCAATGCCCGGCGATGGCCTGGCGTCCCGTCGTCGGGTGTATTCCTGCCTTACGCCCTGTGTTTCCGGGATAGGCTCCGGCTCACCGTGACCCTGTATAGGATTAAACGGTTTCAGACAATGAGATGAGATGTACTCCAAGAGCGGTCTTCATCTTGGAGCCGTAAAAAGTGATCCCACCGCGTCGCGATAACGTCGCCATCCCCGCGCTGATTCTGCGAAAGCGCCGAACACGGGCGGCGCTTGTGAGGTGCCTTCCAGCAGCGTGGCGCGTCGAGTTGCGGGCGCCCACCGCATTGTGGCAGCCCCACCGCATTGTGTGGCAGCCCCACCGCATTCCCAAGCTGATGTTTGTCGTCAATAATAAATACGAGCTGTATTCCATGCGTTCCGGCAGTGTTTTACTATACATTCATTGACGCATCGCCGGGTACTCCGGTTTCCCACCAACGTCCATAGGCACGCTGCTGCCGAGATTAATTGGCTTGCTTAGTAAATTGCCCCCAGTGCCCTGCGATGTACCGGCGTCACATCCTGGGTATAGCCCCGCCTTACTCCCTCTGTCTGCTGGGATAGTCTCCAGCCCCCCGCGACCCTGTACGGGATTACGAGGATATTGATGATGCGAAATGGAGGTCACAAGAGCTCTAGACCACCGTGTGCACCACGATTTTATGCGTAACAGAAGTGATTTAAAGTTGTTGTTTCTTAATCCATTCGACTAATTGTATGGATTTCCTACGATATACACACATATACCGTTGACAACGGGTAAAGCCCTTTAACACTGGCTAATGAAAAACACTCCCGTTTAACACAGCACATATCCCCTAAGCTTTGAGAAGTTTATTGGATTATGCCCTCAGAAAGCGGCGTGATGAATAGTTCAATTTAAGTGAAGTGTTATTTAACAAGGAAAAGCTGATCCCGCGTGATGGGTCTCTAACATATGTACAAACAGTGGCATACGCTGCCCTACATTGTGATTATAGACGTTAATTTACCGGCATTTGTGAATCCACTGCTGGATTAAAGCCGCCTCACACCTTTTTAGCCGTGCACGTTGTTTGACCAATCTTCATCACATGAACGTAATTTTATGGAGGAATCATGGAATTGTGGAGGAGGGGAGGGAGGAGGGGGGCGGCAGTCGATGGCAGGAGTGGATTTAGATGCCGCCGACATAAGCCGTGGTTAGAAATCGAACTCAGCTTGCCCAGTTCATAGCTCGGTGCATTAACCTCCTGCTCGATTACACTGCGCAACTCATAAATATGTCACATGCACGCGTTACGTGCCTTCTGTTTACGGCCATAACGTTCAACTTTTTCACTTAACATTCGTACGATTTCCCGGGGTCAGATCATTATAATCAATTTGGTGCACTCTAATCATGACGGCGAAAATGCACGCGAATCCACTGTGCCCGATAACGGATTTTGTGTTCTCACTGTGGCACAGTGGTTATTGATAATGATTGCACGCGACGATGCTCATGTACCTGTGTAATGTTGGTCGCGCTCCACAGCACGCTGCGTGTGCTCAACGTGAGATTTATGACGGCGTTCAGCTAATAAGGATGTTTTTCTTGTCCAGACAGGCTCCAGTCCGCAATCTGGTTTAGCGGGGGATCTTGTGCGCGTGCGGGAGGAAAGGAGGAGCAGTTGTAGATGGTCGCTCTTGAACCTACAAATCTACCAGGTTTTTGTAGTTGGATCTCTGCATTTGCGAAGACAGCTTCAGATGCGTCGAGTGACACCTCAGCCTGTCCTAGGCTTTCCCGAAGCCGACTCAGCTTTAAAATGAGTACCTGCTGCGCTGTGTAAACTATCAGCAACTAGGCAGACGAAAGGAAGCAAGCATGGTTCTAGGTGCCGAGGCGTCCTTTAAAGGAGCACTTGCCTTGCCTGCATGGACAAGCTACACGGAAGAGCTTTGTCTATGTTCGGCGCCTGCGTGCGTGATGGCTGGGAATGGTGGTGGTGATGTTTTTTCTTAGTGCGTCGCGATCTCTTCGACCTGGGTGTGATTTCTGTCCACAGACCCCGTTGGTGATTGATATCGTAACCTTGCCTGCACCTTCAGCGGGTCAATGCGTAAAATAAAATAACAACCCTGCTCCTGTTAGCGCCTGGTGCGATGGGATTTGTACTTGTGCTGTATCACCTGAGTTCGAGTCGTGGCGAAGGCAGATATTAAATGACGACCGTCGTCGAAACGGGGCCTGGATATCGCTCTCCAAGGCCACACTGACCAGCACGGTGAAGTATGGTTAAACAATCCTCCATAACCAACGCCACAACGGTAAGGCCGTCGTCTCGCAGCAAATTGACAAAGGGCTGTAAGTCATCATTATTCATGTTTATCGTCACTGCACGATGCCATTGGTGGCCAGGTCTACAGTGAAGCTCCGATCGCCTCAGTAGTGAAACACAAACCAAAGGAGCCGGTGTTCGAAGCGATATTTTAAATATTTAATCTCGTTTTCTTCCCATTTTACTCCCCCAAATCCACCTTCGTTGAAACAATATTGGGCAAAACCCTCCACGGAGCGCTCTGGATGTTTCTGGGAATGAAATCACTAAGTCGTATTCAATTCCATACCACTGCATTAAAGCAAAACACGCGTTAATTTCTTGGCCCATTAACCATACCAGATCCTCGCTAACCAGCGGTACTTATTCAAATATACCATTCGTAAGTGCATCCGGTAAGCCAACAGTATTTTCCCACCATATCTAACTGCTGATGAGCCCCATGAGGGCAAAACGTTGCGATATTCTGCACGCTCTACACAATTACTGATTGGTGGCATTTGTCAAAAGCTATGCGTAATTATATCCGGAGTCGCCGCTTCCTTGCGCGAGAGGAAATGAAATTTGGTAAAGCACTCTTGCATATTTCCTATCTTTCCTGACTTGTAGTGTCATTGTTATTATTTCCGTCCTTGCGGCGTTAACTCGCAGAACCCGATTATATTGAACAGATTCATAATACCGTTCCCACACTTTCAATAAATGCTGCATTGAAATGCAAACGGAAATGTCTAATTTACATAATTGGCTTCTCTGAATTACAACGCGTATTATAATGAATGCCCCTTTAATTCGCGGCGATTGTAGCTGGGTTCCAGTCGTGGTGGCGTCATCCGACTCAATCTCATGACTGCTTTACGACTCCTGTAGTGGAGAGTACCAGTGCGGTAATTGGCAATTGTTTAAAATACCCCGGCCGCAGCCCTCAGGTTTGCTCACCTCGCCGAAAATGCTGGCATCATTTGCCGCATGATAGCCCTACCGCATGATGTGTTGTTGCCGTCACAGCGAGACCTAATGAATTGTCGACAACACGAAAAATTAGATTCTCCCGCTATGCAATTGACCTGGCCATCTTTCCAAGTGCTTAAATCCTACTCACGAATTGTTTCAATTCGCTCCTCCCGAACCCCCGTGCCCACATACATTCTCCCACCTCGATTTTCCTCCCCAGCTCCCGAATCCCTATTGCAATCCAC
>JAZEWT010000005.1:10393990-10415881 GCA_036362905.1 Mordacia mordax
GCCCACGATCCCTCCCTACCCCTCCGCCGCCCCTCCGCCTTTTCCTCCATCCGTCCCCTCCCCCCGCGCGATGTCTGTGCAAGCCGGTCCTAATGGCTTCCTACAACGTTGCTCTCATTTCCTTGCCGAGGATGTTACGACTTAATGGGGAGACTGTACCTTGCAGCATCTGCGCGCGTGTAATGAGCCGGCAGATAAGGGCAGGTGCCCAGGGAGATAAGGGGCACCTGGCTTCGTTGGATGCACCTGGAGGAATCCCATTGTCTGGCCTTTCGTGAGCAATGCACCGAGACCGGTTACCTGAGCGTGGTGAGGAGGCCATTCTTGTCTTTCTCAGACAGCCAACAAGCAAGCAATCCCGCGGCATCAGATAGAGCCGATTTTTGAATGAACATTTAATTTTAATAGTACAAAAACATGCGCAGCATTCACAGAATGCTTTCCCCTATCTTGATGTACATTTGTCACGTATGTGTTATCTAATGCATTTCATCTTTTGCACATTTCTTTTTTCTCTTCTTGTAAAATGTGTCCTTCAGCAAAAAAAAATCTTTCCATCTGAAAAAAAAAATCCCTTGAGGGGACACGGACTGACCGGGGTGAGGAGCATGGCGACTATAATGGTTATTGGACACTTTGGTCAGATGGCGCAAAAACTTTGTGGCCCAGAGAAAGGTTTAAATTGAATTGCGCGGGTCATTGTGTGTGAGCGCTACTCCGTCGGCCCATCTCCCCCATCGCCTTCGTGTGATTGGTAAACATCGCTAATGGCATGCTGCTGCTCACAGACAAAGAGCACGAAGCAATTCCCAGAGGCTTTAGCACTGTCAACCTCGTGAGGGACAGCTCTTGCTTGGGGCAGCAGGGGCTGGTGCATGATGAGATTGTCTGGGGCGGGCATGAGAGTGACACTTGTGCAAAAAGGGGGGCATTACGGTAATCTAGACCCCCTGCCTTCCCAGCCACCCAGTGCATAAAAATGCATATGAGACGGAAGGATTAAATGCATCCCTTTGCCCGAGGAGTACTCCAGGAAATTAAATGGGAGTAGATTGATGGGCCAAGCGGCTAGGCAAGTGTTAGCCTGCTTCAACCAGCACTTACACCCTTGTAAGGTCATTTACTGCCTGCTCTTAGACGGCAGTAAAATAAATCAACGAAATATCTTACTATCTGTAAACGGCAGTAAATTTATCAGCTCTAAATCTGTCCTCATCTTCCGAACCCCCTTCATGGGTCCCATATCAGGCCCTCCAAACCTCGTTATAAAGCCCGCCTCCCTGCCTCCCTGAGCACCTCACGGCCGAGCTCCCGATCACGAAGTAACCACAAGCCTTCTCGCCTTGCTTGCCCCCACTGCCCCATCTGCTCGTAACCCCACAAATCTATTTTAATTTAACCTGCGAGCCATCCTTTTGTGTTTCGTCCAAAATTGAATTCTTTGGCTTCATTTGCCGCCTGACAGATGGCTTTTTCGCTCGCAAATTGTCATCTTGTCTTGCGTTCATTGCGTTAAACGCGCAGGTTGCACCGAGCGCTCACTAATGTGCCGAACAGAAATAACGACCGCGGAAAGACAAAAAAACACTGCCTCGATGGGACTCTTTGAACAAAGTTCACACCTAGAGCTGGCACTCCAGCGCTAGCCTCGGGTGTGACTTTAAGGCCAGCCTGATTTATTCGCTATGGGCCATGCTTGAGCTGGTACTGTTGAGAGAAGCGCAGGCAGGCATGGGGGAGGGGTGCCGGGTGGCAGCCCTCGCTGCAGAACATGATGCCTCGCAAATATTGCTCTAAAAAATGTGACCGTGCTAGGGGTTATGTGGCGATAACGCGGTGGTAGAGGACCTGCTACGATAGCCTTCGTTCGTCGTTGTTCGGATTAAACGTTTTGCCTGCTCGAGCCAGTCCTGCGGAGCATTCAAAATGTGCATATTTATTAAAAGATTTCAGTGTCAGTACCCGCTTAATCCTGTAACAGGGTCGCAGGGTGCCAAAGCCTATCCCGGCAGACAGAGGGTGCGAGGCGGGGCAATACCCATGATGTGACGCCACTACATCGCAGGGCACCGGGCAAAATATACTGAGCAGGCCAAGCAACCGAGGCAGCAGCGTGTCTTTGGACGATGGGAGGAAACCAGGGTATCCGGCGAAAACCCTCACGGACAGGGAGAGAACACGCAAGCCCAACAAAGGCACCCGAGCAGGGGAAACGAACCGGGGACTTTCTTGCTTTCAGGCTACAGCGATGCTCAGCGTCTCACCGCGCCGCCGTGACACAATTTTAAAGAGAATGTGAACTCTCGACGCCCCATTTTGTGTGATTTTTTTTTCTCCCGCCCATCTTTTCAGGCAAATTACTTGTGAATTTAATGCAAGTATCCTGGGTGTAAATTCATTTTTAAACCGGAGGAAGCAATCGCTTGAATAGCCATGCGTGAACTTGGCTCACACTGACGTGCAAGGGGGTAATTGCGGTGCAGATTTAATTGACCCGGCAAGTTTTTTTTTTGCCCCCTCCGCTTGCCACGTGTTCCACGTCAGATCACTCGCAGGGGCACTGAAGCGTGGCCAGCTCCAACCCCCCCATCCCACCCCCCTCCAGCACCCCCCCCATCTCCCCCTCCAGCTCCCCTTGTCAGTTTCAGCTTCTCTTGTTTAAAACAGCCGAGCCGAGGCTTCGGCCCGCCCGCTCCTATGCCTCCCCCAGCTCTCACCTTCATCCTCGCGGAACAGAAGAGAAAACCCGTAACGAGCACCACGGGTCACATGAAGACTGCAACGCGTGCACTCGCTTAATTTGTCCTCCCCCGTTATTATTACTGGTCGATATCGGTCACGCGGTCGCAGTCAACAAAACGTGTTTTATTTTCCTACAGAGCTAATCCGCTGTGTTATGAGCAAGTCAAACACAAGTAATGTCGCGTAGCTGTGTACACACGGGAAGGATCGGGGGTTGGCAAGGCATGAACATAAACAAAAGCTTCCGCAGCACCCGTGGCTGCCGTCGAGACAACGTGCCTTCCTGCTTACACACCAGCTCATGTCCAAGTGCAGCCCATGGCGGAAATTCCACATTCCTGTTTGTGGGGGCCATTCTCTTGGCAAAGTCCTACTCTTGTTGACTTCCCATAAAGTGATACCTCCTTGTTCTATGCACCCCCATTTGGGCGGCTCTCCCGTGACAGATGTTCTGGAATGGTGTGGTCGCAATGTGTTGAAGAACACATATTTTTGTAGTGGCAACAGTGTTACTTTGTGCCTCTCCCCTCCCGCCACCGGGGCGATGTTATCTCGAAAGAGTCGCTGTGCGGGAGGAAGGGACATCGCTCGAGATGCGTGAGCGCGGCGGCGGCGGCGGCTGGTTTTTCCACGAGCACTCATCGACGTCACGCAGGCTTGTGTCCGCCTGGGCTGTGTTCCACAACCTCGAACCTACGGAGGAATTTAATTTCCTCCTTTTCTTATCGAACCAGCGGTGAAAAAAAAAAGAGAACAAAAAAGAAGAATAAGTAAGATTCAGTTTGCAGGTGTCTCTCGTGACACTTGATATTGCACTAGTATAGAGTAGCTGATGATATCGCTGTGAGAAAGGGGGAAAAAAAACTAAATATAAACAAAATTGCAACCTGATATATATATATTTTTTAGGGTCTGCACATTCGTTTTTCCAAAGCACCATCACACACCCTGTTGCGTGTATGTGTCAGAGAACACATCGACGTGCGAACACAAAGGTGCGAATTTTTGCAAAAGCGTCCTCGCGCGCAAACATTGTTACAACCATAGCACCGTGAATTTATAAGAATAATTGCACTTCTAGAGCGCTTATCAGACGAGTCACAAAGAGCTGCGCAGAGATGTGGAGTGAACGGCACGTCAGAAACAACAACGACATATGAACGGCAAATGATCAACAATGACGTTTTTTTTCGAGGTGCTTCTGCATGAAGGCACCGGGGCAGCGAGGAGGAAGTCTGATTTTGTCAGTTGTAGCGCTCAGCCTGCGGATATGTTGTCCCGTGACTCCTGAGACATGGGCAGGCAAGCATTCAGCAGTGGATTGATCAAAACAGACTTACGTTGCACCAACGCCACTCGAACAAATTCTGTGCTGCTGCCGGGCCTGCCTGGCCGCATCGGGGAGTCAGCGCAGATCGTTGGTGAGCGCATTCCCCTGCCCATGGGCTCGTACTTGAGCGTTTTGGTGCGGGTGGAGACACCGCTCAGAATTGGGACCGAGAACCGGCGGTTTTGCACATGGAGACCAGCGTGGGGGGATGGGGGAGAACTCTGCAACAACAGGACTTGGAGCGGAAATAATGGAGAGAAAACCAGCAGCGATAATGCATGGAACTTAAAATTTTGTTGCAGCTGCAATGGTTTGGCACGTATGATAAAAGCGTGTTCAGCCAGGGAAATTATTAAAATTTTATACACTTTGGGGAATCCAATCAGCCTTGTTTGATAGTTTTTCTCCGTGTTATTTTTTTTCTTCTTTGATGTGAGTTGAATAGATCACAATGCACCTCAAATTCTATTTGTTAATGTTGACACTGCATTGGCATTGGTGCACAATCTTATGTAATGCTCTTTAAAACTCTACACACTTATCAATAATGCTGGCCCACAAGGAAAAACATATCATAATTATTGCATTTGTGGCCCATTATCAGAGCTATATGCTTTTAAGAACTACCATTTCTTGTGAAAATTATAAATAATAGGTGACATTTTAGGCAATGGCTCATCTTCATTCAGCTATACACTATAAAGTGGCTCTGTGCTCTAAAATCAGGCCATTGCCCAAAACGTCACGTTATTTACACATATATCAATGCGATTGTTTGGCATTGTCTCATCTCATCTCATTGTCTGAAACCACTTAGTCCCATACAGGGTCGCGGTGAGCCGGAGCCTATCCCGGCAGACACAGGGCGCAAGGCAGGGATACACCCACGATGGGACGCCAGTCCATCGCCGGGCACTGCGGGGCAATTTAGCCTGCGAGCCAATTAACCTACGCAGCAGCATGCTTTCGGACTGTGGGAGGAAACCGGAGTGCCCGGCGAAAACCCACGCGGACACGGGGAGAGCATGCAAACTCCACACAGAAAGGCACCCGAGCCGAGAGATTCGAACCCGGGACCT
Source organism: Mordacia mordax (assembly GCA_036362905.1). Lineage (NCBI taxonomy): Eukaryota > Metazoa > Chordata > Hyperoartia > Petromyzontiformes > Petromyzontidae > Mordacia > Mordacia mordax. The sequence goes on from JAZEWT010000005.1 coordinate 10,399,142, forward strand.
TCTTGCTGTGAGGCGACAGCGCTAACCACTGGGCCACCGTGCCGCCCTGTTTGGCATTTTCAGTTCATGTCATGGAGTCCGAACCCGAGCTGCTCAATTGAGTTTCTGAAACAGCTCCGAGCGCTCCGTGGAACTGAAAGTCAGACATCGTGCGCGTCAACGCGCGGTGCAACCCGACAGCAACGCATCAAAGAGAGACAGGACACGCGCGCGAAACACCTACGTAGCGACGCCTCGCTCCCGCTCGGCCTTTCTTCAGCGACTGGATTTGTGTCGTTTGCTACGTTGGTCGAGGTGACCCTTGACTTGCCGAGGCTGCTAATTGCTGGTGGCGTGCGCCAGGCCGCCCTCGGGAGCCGAGATAGGGGCCACTCGCGCGCGGCCCAGCGCGGGTGCGAGGGGAGTCGCCATTGTCACACGATTTGACGCCCACGGTGGCTGCAGCTGCCTTGACAAAGGGGCGGCCGACGCTCCACAAAAGGGGGACGGAAAATTATAATGAATAAAAATAATGAACACGATTTCGCGACGACGACAACAACAAAAACTACGGCGCCAAAAATCGTGCCCGTTAACAGAAAGCGACCGCTCTGACTGCAACTGACAAAACGTGGCTTCGGTGCTTTTGGCCAGGAGGTGAGTGTTAAATTGTCGACACCCGTGAACAACTCGCGATAAATATTCTCTCCGATGTGTTTTGTGGTTGAACCGCGTGTCGCTCGGCCCGATTTCTCGGAGCTCCCGCCCAGCGTCGTGAGCATCGCTTTGAATTTTCACCAAAACGAAATTATGCCATTTTTTTTCTGGCTTTTTTTTTTGGTCTGGCGTAATAGCCGATGTGTTTACATCCATTGATGGCGAGGTTTGTTTGTGAGCATAATGGCGACGTCTGCTCTTTCATCAGGGGGGAGGCGAGGAGAAGGGGGGGGCAGGAGGCAAGGTGGGGGTGGACAGTCCGGGGTGGTGTGGGGGTGGGCTGGGCACCACACTTCCAGGAGACCCCAACTGCGCACACTTCTCCCGGCCGGGCGCATGACGCACACATCAGCATTTATCACTGTCACGCTCGCTTTGCCTCGGTGGTGACGGCACTTTTATTGGCAATGGCAAAATCCAAAATTAAACCATTAAAAATGCGTTATATCCTTCATTGATGCCTTTATTAAAATACGTGAGCCTGCCGAGGTCTCGTCTCTGAGCCCACACCGATAATTGTGTTTTAGCAATTTTCCAGCGAGTGGAGCGGTTATTCCGGCGAGCCGAGGGCGCTGATTGTGCGATCATTATTCCATATTCTCCCATGAATCGCCCTCTAATGCAAACATATTGCCTTAGCGAACTTGACCCTGTTTGTATGAACAAGCCGTGACAGAGACAATTACGGTGAGCGGGCCGATACCTGGCTGGCGGGGAGATGATGTGTGCGCGCGCGCGTGCAGCCCATCCGGGACGGGCGGGATGGGGATGTTAGTGCGACGTTGGGCCACCAACGAGCGGTGAGAAGGCCACGCCAATTACGCAAAGTGATCGGCACCGGTAATGTCACAACACCTCGCTGCTCTTCGCGAGCGACATCTGTTTAAGCGGTCAGGCAGCGGTAGCGGCCGCGGGCTGTGGCCAAGTGTCGTTGGGAAGGCACGAACGCTCATTTATGCACCGAGGCTCTTCTGTCGTTCCTAAGAGATGGTTTATAATCTAATTTTGAGTTACGGCATCCGGTGCTCACTCGGCCTGTCTTTTGCAAACTATTTATATGGATTGTTATTGCCATTACGAATGTCGCTTCGTTCAGATGGCTCCGTTTCGTTTCCCACGGCGCCCATTCGGCGAGGTCCGTGGCTGATTGCGCCGAGAGGACACCGTTTCATGGCCCTTCCATTGTGCGGTGCGTCAAGATGTCTCGGCTGTCCACGAGAAAGCTCGTGGGGACCGTTGGGCTGCAGCATTGTGTACCCGAGCACAACGCACTTAATGATTACATTTCCACATAACGTTGCTGAAAGAGACACAGCCACAAATGGACTCAACTTCTGTCTTCACACCAATCCACCGGCCATCTCTGGCCCTGCGTTCCTTTGCAGAAGCCGCACGCTGATTTGTGCAATAGCTGTCTGGCATGCCGTACCATTGGTATTATTTTGTACAAAGGGGAGCTGACGTGTCACGTAAGGTTTAGTGGCGACAGTCTGGTGCGACGATGCATGCTTTTTCTTCCGGAAGAAACGGTCATGTCAGCTGCTCTTGTCACGTACACTCTTTCGTTTCGGTCAAACAGCTTTAAGCACCGCCTGCAGTTTTAGTCGGGGTTTCATCTGTAAATGACCTCTTACGATTTGCCGTTTATATTGAGATATATTGCAAAATCTCTAATAATAACACATTATACATTCACGAATAAAAAATTATATACGGTTATTTTCAAGGCATTCTGGTTTTGGGAGAAAAATAATCGAGTTCATGTGTTATTTTTTTTATTCTTGCACCAGTGGATCCAGAGTGCCTGGAGATAACTGGAGCAAGTGAGGGGAGAACAAATGTGAACTATCGAAAATCCGTATTGTGCTGCCACCTATAGAGAGCAAGCTGTTACACCGGCAGGCAGCGGTCTCGCGCTATATCATGGATACATCATTGCGTGATCCACCGACTAGCGTTGCCACCTGTTTTGATTTTTCCTGGGATCATCTTCTTTTTTGACGCAGCTGTTCTGAGAAAGCTGTACATTTTCACAGACCATTTCATTCAAAGTCCAGGTTTTTTGAGTGTTACAGTCGATCCTCTCTCTTTATCTACACTACGATATGTTTCATTTGTTGTGCCTACGAGGTGGCAACCCTACCACCAACCCACCTTCCATGCTCATGCCAACCATGGCCACACTCAGCGATCTCCGTGCGCCACGTGATTCAAAAAAGCGGCATCCGCTGGCACCACCACATTTGCATGCGGAAATGTCTCCCAACGCACATAGTGTATCCGCCACAGTTCGATTTGTCAACATGGACACATAATTAAAACTCCTCATCTGCCATTTTAGGTAAGTTGATTATACAACAGCACAATGGCAGAAGAACAGATTAAACTCCGCTGATGGATGAGCGCTGTCATAGGCTTCTCGCTGAGAGGGCCTGGCGTGGCCACTGATGTCCCGTGTGTTTGGCAAACCCTACATTCGGGCCCCATATTTGGCGGCACAAATTAGAAGCGTATACTTCACATGCCAGATGGTCATCTCGGCACACAATGCGACCGTCCTCAGATAAATAAGTCTGAGCCAATGACCCGATGGAGAAATGTCCCGAAAGACACGAGGATTTGAAGCCACGGTCGGCATAGCATGAGCTGCTTCGCTGCACGCTGCTGGTATTTAAATGTTCAATAACACCGTAACCTAATTCCCCCACATTAACCAGACGTCTTTAAAAAAAAAAGCCCAAAACTCAATACATGGCCCTGGCTAAGAAATTTAATGTCACTTACTGCTGCCTTTTAAATGAGCTTAACACACACCACTTACACATGGTAATCCGTTTGATGAAAGGTGTGGATTACATTTCATTACAAACTTCAAAAATCCAGCCGATGCCAATACTATCGAGCGTCAGTGGATGTCTTGAGTCGGCCGGCGAGTGAGACGGCCTGAAAAATGTCTCGGCTTTTTTTGTTACATCGAGGGCTCAGCGTCTACACTCACCCCGCATCATTCCCGAGAGTCGATGGGAACATTTCTCGATCCAGCAAAGTCCGCCCGTTTGGCACATGTTGTTCTCCTGTCACCATCGCAACAAGCGTTGCCCGGTATGCGTTTCTCCTCTCAACAGCTGCTCAGACAGTCTGGAGCGGCAATGGGATCGGAGAGGGTTTGGTGATGATTATCGTTATGTTCGGAGCTGCACTTGGGGCCCAAACTGGAGATGAATTGACTGGGGTTATCAAGCCACTACTTCAAAGCTAATCTCCGGATTCCGTATAAACTACAGCCGTATGAACAGAGCCACAGTGAGATATGTGATTGTAAAACCAGTTTCGCGTTGTTTGGGCCGATGGTTTTTTTTTTAGATCCTTTTCTGCTTTTTCACAAGAAGTTGATTGCAAGAATTGATTAAAGGTGATGGGGGCAGTGCAGGATGTGGGTCCCGGGAAGCGATCGTCGGCGATTGTAGCAATGTGAAAGGCTTGTTGGCACAACTACAGGAAGAGCACTCCAAGGAAATGCCTCCAGGATAAATGCTCCCCCCTCCCACAATTAACACCGAGGCGTTATGCACGCTCCAGTGGCCAGAGTAATATGGCAGGCACAGGTGCGAGTTGTGGTCAGCGAGGATGGATCAATACCCATTGTGGTGTAGCCTTTTTCCACCGCTCCCTCGCCGTTTTACTCACAACCTCCCCCTTCCCAGCCCCCGTTACCCCGCCACTAACGGAACTCTTCAGAAGAGGCCTTGTCTCCCTCCAATTGGAGGTTTGCCACAAGCGGGGGTGGTTCTTGGGTTAAACGTTCACAAAACCTCAAAAAATGAAAGAAAAAAATGCTTTTTCATCGCACATTAACAGCTCGATGTCAACACCATTTTCATTATCTTGTGCCACTTGTTGAACTGCGCTAAGATGCGTTCCTGGCTTAAATCGCTTTCCTGCAAGGCACCGCACGTGCCATATTAAACGAGCGTGTGCCCATCGTTCTGGCATCAGACCAGGATTCCACTCAACAGCTTTGTACAACAAGGTGCTCCGAATGTCAAAATACCTTAAAAATAATATTCCTGGAGCAAAGAGGAAGAAAGAAAGAGTCATCACTATAATTATTCTGTCACACACTAACGTGCACAATATGGGGCTTTTTTCACATTTAAATTGACACACTGCCTCCACAACCATGACTTCGTGTTACGAATTCAGGGCACATGGAGTCTGCCCTCTCATGCATGCAATTACACATCGTGTTAACCCATTACCTTACGTCTGTCCGATATTTTTACACTCTTCCCCTGGTTCGGCAGGAGTTGCCTGGTAGCACAAGTATTGTCTCGAGCCTCAGTAAAACAGTCTGCATTGCTATGATAATTAAACCCCCGGCTGGAGCCATGCCAGAATATTCTGCATACTGTCGCCAAGACTTATATGTTGTCCCAATGCTTCATGAGCATGCAGCTCAAAGACTCTTCCACTCTCTTGCAACCCGACTCAACCTCTACCGTCCTCTCCCCAACATCTGGGTGAAGCTACTCTGACCCAAGTAATAATCCACTGGGTTTTTGAAACGTAAAACTGACCCCATGACCTCATGACCTTTTACGAGGGCAGCTCAGGTACTGACGTGCTTCTGAACGTGAAAAACCTGAACCAGGCCAGCATTTAAAGCCTGCTGTGGGAACCCGTGCTGAACCCAGTGGATTGGTTCGCAACCTGGCCTGGTTCGTTTTACAGTGGCGGTATAAATGTGGCCAAAGTCTGGCCAGCACTGCCCTGGAAACCAGTGGTGAGAGCACAACTAAGTGATGAACTGCAACAGCAAACACATGCGGCAGGGTGGCGCAGTGGTAACATCTGTGCCCGCACGGAAAGTCCTGCTCCAAGCGATTCGAATCCCACCGTGGAGGCCGTTCTGTGTGTGTGGTTTGCGTTTTGCGGTGTTCTCCCACCACTTAAAAAAACACTCAATAATGAATTGGCCCATAACATCATAACAGCGAGGCGTGGTGGCACAGTGAGTAGCGCTGTCACCTTGCATCAAGAATGTTGCGGGTTCGGTTCGTGGCTCAGGTATCTTTCTGTGTGAAGTTTATTTGCGTTCTCCCCGTGACCCCGTGGGTTTTTGCTGGGTGATTTTGTTTCCTCTTACCACCCAAATACTCAGTATTGCCTAGGCTAATTGGCCTGCTAAGTAAATTGACCCAGTGCCCTGCGATATACTGGCATCACATCCTGTAAATAGCACCGTCTTGCGCCCTCTTTCTTCAGGCCCCCCGCGACCCTGTGCAGGATTCAGCAGTTATTGATAATGATAATGTGCCGTTCTCGTTATTGATGTGCCATTCTCTCAGCGGCTCTGTGTAGCGCGTTGTGCCCCTTGGGTGATGAACACTCTAGAAATGCTATTATTATTATATGATATATGTTAGATTAAACCATTTCCCAATATTTGTTGATAATCTGATTATTTTACTTATTGTTCTGCAATGTTGTGTATATTAAAAACAAGAAACAAAAAATATTATTGCTGCTGATTATCCGTTCTATTGCTGTTGTTGTTGGCATGCCATTTTCACTGCAGCTCTGTGAAACGATTTGTGATGCTCGGGTGAAAAGCGCTCTATAAATGCAATTATTATTATGACATCATAACATATAGATCGTAGTGTGTGGTGGGTTGGCTCTGGCTGACCACCTCACTGACTCCCCTCCCCCTCTCTACGGTTTCCTCGCTACAGATATGCTTCTGTATCTGTGTCTTGTCCATAACCAGGCATGGAATTTGGGTGCGTTTCAATTTCACTGTTATTTTTAATTGGTTATTTTTTTCTGAGCAATTAAGATGGCATTCGTCTGTATCTTCCATTTTCATGTTCAACGAAATTTCTGTGGATCCAGTCTGTCAATGTTTTTTTCTGTGTGTATGTATTTCAGATCTTTATCTTTGTGTTTCAGCATGGGATTGTAAATTATCTCTGTAAATTTTATTTTAAAAGTATAAAGTAACTCTAAAAGTCGCACGTTATTATCGCTACACGCATAGAAAGTGGCACGAGGCTTGAAAGGGCAACCAATATTAATAGTTTATAGTCATAGCAATGGCTGTTCCTGGGGGTTTTTTTAATGAAATCAGTTCATAATCCGTATGCATAAAGTAGCCTTTCCCTGAAAGTGCCTCTCCCTGAAAGTGAAACCGAATAATTTTTAAACTCCGAATGCTAGCTTACGTAGGCTCGAATTGAAAGCATTGAATTAATTCTGGGCTGGAGCATTTGGCAATGTTCTTTGCCCGGCAGAAGCTTGCGCGCTGTAGCCCTCTGCTCCAGATACATGTAATTACTAATTCATTAGCCCCGTTGAGTCGAGTACATTAATGTGTCAGCCGCTTGTGGTTATGGTATTATACATTCCTGCAAGGCTACTAGTGGTGACGTCTGTACCAGGTCACCTTTTTAAAAGGCACGTTATATGGGTCCTCGTAGGGCTGTGGATGAGTCGAAATTGCTTTGAATGAAAGATCACTTTAAAAAAAAATCTATTTTTATGATCATCCGTTGTTTTATTAAGGATGACGGGCCGTTTCCCATAATTGTCTAAAGTGTGCAGTTTACTCTTGAATGCAAGCTTGGGATTTACGAGAAATGAATTTTGTTGAGCAGACGAACAATGAATGAGCAACGTCATATAATGTTAACTAATTGAAGGTGTGAATGGTGCGGTGGTGGTGAGGGGCGTAAGGAGGGCTCCGTGGGCGCACATGGGAGGAATTACAATAGTGAGTTGTGAGTAAGATCACGCGAAGAGGGAGTCAATGGTGGGGGGGGGGACGAGCGTTGGTTTAGGAAGCGCTGGAGTGTGTGGCAGTGGCAGCCAACGGGAAGCTGTGGGTAGTGAGTGGAATACCATGTTCTGTGCTCCGCCATGGTGCACACGGCCTCCCGCCATCGACCGTGAGCCAAGTGCACTTAGCGAGTCAAGGGGCTGTCTTTGAGAAAATGTAAAGTAACCAACGCAATTGCGAGCATCACTCAACTTTGCCGAGAAGTCCCAAGTGACTTGTGCAGTTTTCAAACTCAGCCAGCCTGACGAATAGCTGCTCTGGCTCCCAGGGTGGCTTATGCTTTAAAGTTTAAACGGTTATTTTTTTGGAATTTTAGTTTTCATTCTCAAATAGTATTTTTTAAAAGAAAAGGAATATTTTCAAGTCCACCAAACAACTTCAAGTGCAGCGAGCTTGACATCTGGGCCAATTGCATTTTATTTTTTGAAAACGAAACTATTGTTGCTGATTTGCTGTTCTTGTGTCATTGTTCTTGGCAACTTGCCGTTTTCTCCGCAGCTCTGTGCAGCGCTTTGCGACCCTCGGGTGAAAAGCGCTCTATAAGTGCAATGATTATTATTACATTATAAATACATCATTTGGGGGGGGATTTTTTTGTCCACTGTTTTTGGAAATGTAGCTGTCCGTCAGCTTATGGAGTGAGTTGGGTCAGCGGGTTTGGCTGTTTCTAGGCCCTTATTCTCCTGGTCTCCGATGATAAGCCGACTGTCGCAGCCTGCCTCGGTCCAGCCTCCCTGGGTTTAATTCAAGGTCCGGCAGAGATATGACAGTGGGAGGGATTACGGCCATAATAGGCGTCGTTGCTGACCGTATCTTTCCTAATATTGCTTTTAGTACACGACATTAGGCGTGTGTGTGGCGGTAATTAGCATAGAGGGTTTTGAGTAGGGCTGCAACTCCGATAATCCCACGCAGCACCTGCCTAATCCGGCCGTCTTCTCATCGAGCATCCCGGTATAATTAATTAGCTTAAAATAAATAAATAATAAGGCTCGGGAGCGCTATTGGCCGGTGGCAGAGAGGCCCATCTATGACCCTGGACCCCCAATTCTCATTTTTATGGTAAAGGCCACGTGTACAGCCCGCATTTTGAACTAATCTCATTTGGATTATCCTCGCCGTTAAAAAGATGCAGCCCGTCGCTCTGCCTGTGGTGGCGGGTGGTGGGTACCGGGGCAAGTCCGGTCGAATTTGAAAATTGTAATGAACTGCATTCAAATCGGGCCGCGCACACACGTGCTGGGGCCGCGCGCGGCATTCTCGACTCCCAGGCATGCCCGCCCACACAGGCGGCCGTTCCCCTATCGCCAAATGACATCACGGCATTATTGCTATTGCACAGGCTTGCTATACGCGTGCCTTTGAAGACGGAGTAACTTTTGCTGCGTTTCCAGATTGTGCATGCAGTTCCAATATTTTCTTCCCGCCGCGCAGCATTTTTAAATCAAGCGTGTACCTTCGGAGGTTATAAGGTAGCATGGGGCAAATTTAATTGCGTGCATGACTCTGGTTACCACTGGCTTGTGGGTGTACGCCTCTGCCTGGGAGAGAGCAGACAGCATGGTGTCAGCTCCCTGCATTGGAAATGCACCGTATATATTAGAGTTGCTAATACACGCAAGCCCAAGGCCCTTGGAGACTGCACTTCTCATAAAGAGCGAGTAATGAGAAATGTAAAGCGGGCCTCTCACACTCAACATCGTTTAAAAAGAACCATTCAGTATTCCAAATGGGCCATTTTGAAAAATCCAAAATAACATTTCAGAAAGGTTAAAAAAAAAAACCCCACGACAAAACGATCCAAATGCATCGTTCTTCCACTGCTGCCCTATGCTAATTTTCATGCAATTCACGAAATTTCTACATTCAATGTCTGGGCATCAGAGACCACCGTAAATTTGCATTTATTATTGTTATTTATTATAACGGTTATTGTTACTGCTGTCCAAGCGCGGCCGCACGTTCGACGCGACGCACGTCAGCCCGGCGGTTTCCGCAAACCTCCTCCGGGGTGCTGGCGCCGTACTCGGTGGCGCTGGCGTGTTCCGGGCGCGCGGCTCGGCCGAGCTATCGCTGCCGAGACGAGCGGTGGCCGCTTCTTTTCCACGGCCTCGGGGCTGCGACCCCCTGCAAAACCAACAACAGATGGGCTTCAATAAACCGCCCTCGAAACGTTCAGCCTCGCGCTCATCCACCGGCCCGCATCCGGCCTGCCGGCGCAGCCAACAGATGCTCGGAATCTTTAATCAATGGCTCGTGCCGCTCACTGCCGCCGGGGTGAACCCCTGTTATTAGAGGCTCTAATCAGGGGATAAGCCTGTCACTCGCGTGCTACGCGAGCCTCTTTTATTGTTGTTTTCGAGAGCCTGTCTGTCAAATGGCCCTGGGGCAAGTCACGCAGGATGCGACGCCGTTATTGCACATTTGTTATTATTGTCGTTATTACAGCGATGTTTTTACGGCGGTGCAATGCCCCCTTTTCTAGCCACGTCAGAGTTTAAATGTCCTCGGAAGTGCTCTTGACCTTGATGAGACAATTGTGATCATAACGTCGTGGTTGCTTTTACGCGGTACGCTGATGCTAAATGGATTTCAATGTAATTACGTTCATGACCTCTGGCTTCCTATCGCAGGCGTACGCTAGAATGTATCATTTATAATGGACGCACCCGGGAAATGTGACCACTTTGCAGAGACACTTAACATCGGCGGTCAAACCGCAGTTTTCTCGCCACCAACTGACCCCTGCACCCACCATGGTGAAAGCCAAAGGTCGCAACTTCTTTACGCGTCTGTCATTTCTTTTCTTTAAATCGCAGTTCTGCGAGAGTTCCGTCAAAACCCGTCGGACGTGGTGGTTGCAGCCGGGGAGCCGGCCGTGATGGAGTGCGTGCCACCGCGTGGGCACCCCGAGCCCACCGTCTCGTGGAAGCGGAACGGGGTGGCGCTCACCGACAAGGACGAGCGTGTAACGGTACGTGTGTGTGGGGGGGGGGGGGCACGGGGGGGCACGGGGGGGCACACGTTCGTCGGAGCGAAATCGCCCTCGCCCCCTCGAAGGCATCAACGCGCTTATCGATGCAGGAGCTGGGAATCGTCAGCGAGCGCCGACGCAAGAAATCACAGGGAATCAATGCACGCCTCGCCCGACCGGAATCCCCAAGGTACCGTATGGAGAACGAGAAGAGCGGAGGAACAGCTAATAAGCCAATAAATAAAAACTGGGGAACACAACTATAAATATCCACGAAAGCACTTGGTGACCGGGGCGGTTAATCATCATCACGCATGGACATGCATACTATACATGTGCACAGGTGCATGTGTGTATACATGTGCGCATGTCTGAGAGATTGTTGTGTGTGTCAAGGAGATGACCCTGTAGGAAAAATAGAAATTGACATTTTGAATAGAGCTGTTTTCAGGATTGTGTGTTTCCTCTCAAAGCACATCTGCTAGTGATCACGACAATAGAAGAACCCACATTCGTGGGCAGAGGAAACCACAACAGGGATCTCGTGATCTATTTTGACGTTGATTTTTTTTTCCCTTCTCCTCCCTGTGTCTTACCGTCAATGATGCCTTAGAACTATCGTTGCATTGCAGAGCCTCCGTCTCTCTCAACTGCCAAGTTCATCTCCCGAACCAAGTGCAGCCTCGACTGCACATTTGACTCTTTTCCCTGCGATGCGCGCCGTCCCTTCGGAATTCACCAAGCACTCAGCTCCGCAGTAGAAGTGACGCGGAACGCTGTTAATACCCGCTCCATACTCTCGCTGATCGCGTATCGTGAGAAACGGTGCAAACACAGCAAGTGCAAAGGCTATTTTCGTGACAGGATTTTTTCGTTCCTCCCTTTAATGAATTCACCGGGCGAGTGTGTTGAAATAGTGAACCTCACTGCACCTGAAAACCTTTCCAGACTGTGGAGACAAGATTCATTTTTCATTTGTCACCCCAGGGACTCAGATCTCAGTTCCTTTGAGCTTTAGGCCCAGCAACAAGCGGTGCCACTGACAGACATCCACATTACAGCCTCGCAGGCCAGCCAAGCCAGCCACCTGAACCAGGAAGCGGAGCCTCATTAAACTCACACGTTTATTAAAGTGAAAAACACAAGGTAATTTATTTTACACTGGAGAAAAATGGACCAAAACGAAAGTGCCATATCTGTCAGCGTGACTCCGATCCACACAGGATATGGGCAGGATATGTGCTCAGCCCAGACTGTACAATGTAAGGGTGTATCCTGGCGAGCAGGTGAATCTATCACAATCGTTAGTTTCACATACTTTCAACGACACGCTCTTTGCTCACTATTAAATTTCAGCGCTGTACCGTCATCGGCAGCTATGAATAATCCACTGCTTGATGAAAGTCTTCCCAAGCTGCTGACAGCCGTCACGTTCTCATAATGCTACAACCTAGCGAGCTGCTACACGAGAGCTGACCTCATTGCTCTATTTATACGGTGGACCTGCTCGTAGACCTGTTCCCTCCTTTGGCTGCGAATCTATTGTTAGTCTCAACTGCTGGCGGACATCGCTTCAAGCAATGATTTGTGCTGCTCATGCGCATGTATTTTTCTCCACAGTCAATAGAATGTCTCTGACTCGGGGACGTTCATTGATCGAAGGGATTTTCTCTCTGTCTCTCAGTGCCATTGCAAGCGTGCGCCTTCTTAGCACAATCACAGTGCCTGCTAGATATGAATATTTTATTTAATGGGGGAATCCGTGGAAGCCGGTGAGAATTGGCCCATTGTTAGGCTGGAGTGGATTACGCCTTTCTTCTACGCTACATCCATCTTGAGCGGGCATTTTTTCAGACCACCTGATAAGAGCAGTGGCATACCCATTAATAGGCAGAGGTGTGCATTGTCTGCCAAATATTCCAATTTGCTTACCTAATTAGCCAAAAAGGTAAGGCTATAATGTGGCCATTTGTAGTATAGAATTTTCATTTCAAGCATATTTATGCTAGATAGAGCCCATAAAATGTTACATATTAGTCATGTGATGTTCATCCGTGGCAGTTAAAGATGATTTATTTTTCAAATTAATTTTGCTGCCGATTTTCAAGGTTTGATCATTGGGGTCATGGCGCCAGCGAACGATAGCCTAGCTTTACAGATGTCACATTTATTTTCTACAGGTAATACACTTTGCCACATTACCCGAAAAATATGACAGAGAAGCAAAAATGACAAAGCGACAAATCAGAGGAATCTGTCGTTGGTTCCGTCTATTAAGTAATTCTTCAAATGCCATTTTTAAAAATATCATCTGGAAATATCTTTTAAAGTGCGATACTCATCATAATGCATGGTGTGCAGTTTCCAACTGTCTCTCTGGCCTTGTAGTTGCATAGAATGAAGAAGGGCAGATTGCATTGAACGCCACCGAGTATACATTTATTTAAGGCAGTGTAATTGAGAATTTCTTGCAAGAACTATCCATGCAGGATATCGTTGTTGAGTGCTAAGTTTTTTTTTATTATTCTCATGCACTATTGCCAATGCAGCGTTGCAAAATGCTTCGTGTACCCTTGGTAAAGGGATCCACACAGGTGGACTACGGGGCCTGATAGTGCTCGCAATGTACGACCGTAGGAACCTGGACGGGAATAATCCACTTGCCCGTGACCAGGCAAGTGGGCTATCACGTGCTCATGAGAACCCGGCAGCGTTACTCTGCTCCATTCCTTGCCTCCAAGGATTGTGTTTTTACCAAAAGAATGCAATCAACAGCTGATAAGGTACAGGCAACTGTGTTTACAATGCGGGTTGTCCAGTATCATGCATTTCCAAAGTCTACTTTATCCGTAGCATCATTATAAACTGATGTACGAGATACTGTTTCATGCCTTTGAAAACAAACATCTGTAATTTGTTTGTTAAAAAAATGTTCCTGTCTCATTGTTTTAAGGCCACAACACTCTGATTCCTTGGGGTAAATATCCAATACAATATCAGAGTAAATTTTCTTTCCCCACTCTAGCTATGAAATCTCAGTGAAACAAACAGAATATGCTTCATATTGACCCAGACAGGCCTGACAGACCTGGGTGTTAAAGCTTGTTTGAGAGGAATGGCTTCATTGACCCGTTATTTATTGATTTCCTTGTTGGCAGACCTGCAGAACACAGTTTTAAAAAAAGTTATAAGCTACATCTTGCAATCTTCAGGACATTCACAAAACTTCACACATCAATCGGCCCCAGCTAGACAGGGCTCTCTTGGGCCAAAGTTTCACTTACAAAGTAAGCTCCGGTTTCCATCCCAGGAAGACTTTTGCCATGTTTTGCGGCACGCACTTGGATTTTTTTGGATGATTCAATTAACCCTGCTTCTGCAGTCCGCCAAGTGACTTTGTGAATTTGTTTTATGTTACTTCCTCGCAGATCCGAGGAGGCAAGCTCATGATCTCGAACACGCAGAAGGCTGATGCGGGAATGTACGTGTGCGTCGGAACCAACATGGTCGGAGAGAAGGACAGCGAACCGGCGGAGCTTGCCGTGTTCGGTACGTGCCACCAAATCCTCCAGCCAAACGCTTGTTCACAGATGAAGTGGGCAGGTTGCTCTACATTACTCACACATGTGCCGGGCCCCTATGGTGTAGCAATCGAGTGTGCGGGCAGTGCAACTGCTCCACAGCCCATGGGGATGTGGTGGCTGAGGCACCGGGCTCCTAAGAGGGGTGAATCCTTGTGCCAGGCTCATGCAAGCCAGTGTGTCCATGCCTTGGCTGACACTCCAGCCACTGAGGCTGCTACCCACTGATATCAACATCATTTTCAATACCGCTACCTTTGCTTGAATGCTACAAATTTATTGCCAAAGTATTATTTCCCAAGACGTATAATGAGAATTTGCAATCCTTCAAAATGCCCATACTTTATCAGACTCGATTTTTTTTATATTGTTTTTTGACCTTTTTAATGACTCAAGTGGTTGATCTCACACACTCCTATTCCTGCGTCGCGGCCCCGTACCGATGCTTGCTGCAGAGCGTCCCACGTTTGCGCGGAAGCCGATGAACCTCGTGATGCTCGCCGACTCGGACGCGGAGTTCCGCTGCGAGGTATACGGCGACCCCCCGCCGACAGTTCGCTGGAGGAAAGAGGATGGAGACCTCCCCAAGGGCAGGTGAGATGAGGCACTGGGATCCAGGATATTCAGTCCTAACTCTGTCTCTCCTCTCGTCTCACCCCGAGTGGTCGAACGAGGCATGGAGTGTCGCTCGGCCACGAAGCAGTTTCACTTATTGCGGTCATGAACTGCACAAAGGAAATGCTTTCATGCGGTGAAAGTGCAGCTTTTGCTTTTCTCTTCTTAATTACATCGCTTCCTTTCGTCCTTGCTCGCTTCCTCCATTGCCTCCCAGCCAAAGAGATTGGCGGCCGTTTTGTTGACAAGTCCACTTTCTCCGAACGCACATTCAGACCCTGTCTCAAGGACGATGAAGACTATAGGTGTGAGTGGAAGAGGAGGAGGAAAAGGTGGGGGGGTAGGAAGCAATATAATAATCTTCTGATGTTTTGAGACAATTCGAAATCGCTGACCCGTGCGTGCGGCACGAGAAAGGGCAATGTGTAAAAAATCTTATTGTCAGGTTTCCGTTGTCATTGACGCAGAGGGACAGGAACGGAGGAACAACTTAAAACACCTGGTCTTATTAAAGTGCTGCCCGGAGGCGACTGAAAAGGTTAGGTTAGGAATCTTATTGCCGGCCACTTTGGCTTACAGCTTTAGGGACAAAAGCCCTCCTCGGAGCATATGCATTCAGATCACTCCTCACGGTAGAGATTAAAGTGCTCCCACGGTATTGCAGGGAAACCGTCTCTCACTTAACAGTGCAGATGGGCAGTGAGGAGGATGAGATGGGATACAGAATCAGATCTGGGGGCCAATGTGCCTCTTGCAGAGAGTGCACACAGCACTGTGCCCTAGTTTTGCTGTACTTGCATATGTCACCAGCGGCCCCGTATAAGTGAAGAGGATCTGTGCATTCACTAACTCTTTGCGTAAACCGAATATTTAATTGGCTTCTCTAAAATATGAGTGGTTGACAAAATGCAGTGCTTTTTAGTAAGGCTTTCTGAAATGTTTTGAAATGTTATTTTTAAAATATTGGTTTAAATAGAATAATGTTACTGGTAATGAGGAAAGATACCTGCAATTAATTTCCTTCCAGGATTGCATTTTGCCAACGTTTATTTAATTACCATGATTTAATCTCTTTATGTTTTGACCGTATAATAATTGTGTATTTAATGGAAATCCTTTCAAATGCAACAACAAAGAGCCAATATTTATGGCCATGAAACCCCATTGTTGGAGAAGACATACAAGAGCAGAGCCTGAATGCGACACAGAAACTAATGCCATGGAGTTGCGTATGTAATTTTTATTCTTGTTTTCCACGAAAGCCTCAATGTGTCTTCTAAATCTAGAGGCAAATTCTGCTAATTTTTCACAGTAGGGGGCAATGCTGCGTGTAATCCCGATTGATTAAATTGTGGATAATAAATGTTGTCAAATGTGGCCATTGGTACTGACGCACGAGCGTACAAATAACGTTGTGGAATCTTTCATGTCTAAGCGGTGCTTCACAAGGCTATACAGAGTTAACCGATGCTTCATATTGCACTAACACAGAGCCAGGATACGGCATCTAACTCCAATTTGCTTAAAAATGAAGCTTGAATTGCAATTGTTTGTATGTAAGCTTGTGGTAAACAGGCAATGCTCTTAAGTCCCGATAAAACACACGGATTTATTTAAGAGTGTAATAACTGACTTTTCCATCTGTCAACTTAAACACTTAGCACTGATATATTCGATCTACTGAGTCGATTACCACCTTTCAGTTCCCCATGCCGTACCATTGGAGTCGGTTTTTAAGAGTCGATTCCCCACAGGCATTTACATTGCGTGCTGCAAATAAGCATAAAACATAATCTGACACGTTAGGAACCGTGATGACATCAGCTAAGTGAGCTGCCCAAGGAACTGCACGCCACTATGACGTTTACGTAACATATGTCAGACAGCGAGTGATAATTTTGCAGTTAATAAACACTCAGCAGTGGCCAACGCAGCCGCTGAATGCAAACCTCTGCCACAAGCAGTGAACGCGCGTGAACTGAGGCATGTCGCCGGTGTAACGTGGTGTTCCACCGCGCTGTGACGTGTCATGATAT
>JAZEWT010000005.1:10416160-10433658 GCA_036362905.1 Mordacia mordax
ATGCAGAGACAACGTACAGCACGCACAGCGCTAAATACTGACATGGCAAACACCATAACTATTGATAAAATGATAAAAAAAACTCAATGGATAAATTCCATACACTTTTAAGAACAGGTGAGTCCAGAGGTGAGATATGAATGAGCCGATGGACTCTGCGGACATAATTTCCTGTGGAAGTGAATTCCAGAGCCTGGAGTTGCACGTGCTGTAGTATCCCATGGTGTGGATGTGATGGCGTGGCAGATTTGAGATCCAGGATGACTACACGCTGCGCGTGGAGCGTGTGGGCAGCACGGACGAGGGCACGTACACGTGCATCGGGGAGAACCGCGTGGGCAAGGCCGAGGCTTCGGCCTCACTTGTGGTGCACGGTATGGCCCGCTCCCAGCTCTCCCCACCCTCCTCTCCACCCACGCTCACCGAGCCCACATTTCACCGCATCCTCACGCCACCCTAGCGGGCACGTTTCTTGCCGGCGTGGCGCGCCGGTGCACCGCTCGGCAACAGCGACGATCACCGAAATGCAGGCACGCGCGCACGCACGCGACATGAACACTGCCCAGACGTGACATCTCCATGCCTGCATCAGCATGCTCTGAGTATCGTGCGGGTCATTGAATGTAACACGTCGTACCATCGTTTCAATTGACGGAGCTTTTGTCGGTCTACGAATGGATGAAGGCCTCGCAATTTCCGTCCCATATCGTGGGAAGCGAGGTTTGATGGTATTGCATCATAGCGGCCATGATGGATGGCAATCGCCACCGGTGTCAGGCGTGACCATGGATTGAACTTGGCGTCATCAGGCTCGCAGCACAGAGCGTGAACCACTGTGACACTGCTAGCGGTTGGAAAATTGTTGCCTGCTATTACAAAAATCTACGTATGAAACTTGTGTGAATATAGTGTCGCATTGTAGTCACCTGCGTGATAAATCAAGAGATTTCTGACGTGCAGGTACAACACATTGCCTGCGTGGAATATATATATAAACAAAAATTACAGCATTTATTAAAAATTCCATGCGTTGTCATTGAGCCATTTGCATCAAGCGAGTGCCAGAGTTTCGCGAGAGATCATAACAGCTGATGGCCACAACAGGCCAACCTGCGCGCTCGGCACACGTGGCGTGGCGTCTGTTCATCACTGACCTCGCCATTAACTTTTAACGCAAACATCAACATTTTCCATCACCCCATTTTAATCATTTCTTCCTTTTTTTTTGTTTGTTGCCTTTTTTTTCCTCCCCTCTCTCTGTCTCTCGCTCTGTTTTTGTTTCCCTATTCCCCCTTCGTCCACCCAGTCCGTCCATATGGTAAGTAACCATTCCCATTTCATTGTCCATGGCGAGCGGTGTCCGAGGGTCCGGTGTGCGAGCGAGATAAGGCAGCGGAGGCGGCCGCCCACATTGGCGCCGTCCCTAAATCAGACCCGGGCCTGCACCTCCCAGGAAGTCCTGACGGTCGCTCGCACATCTTCCCTGTCACCCGTGGCCTCCGTAAATCAGCAAAATTGTTTTTTTTTTTTGCCAATTGCATGCGCGCTCGTTTATAGGTGGAATTAAATCGACGACGGTTTGTCATTGCCTTTGTGTTCTTCCTATTAATGATATCGGCCAAATTGCTTCCGTCAATTTAAGGCATGGATTTTGTGATCTTTCAAACTCAGCGTATAATTTAGATGTCTTATACAACTGAATGAACTATAAAAATGATAAAATATGGGGCGACATATACGTACAGTATTAGTATATCTACAGCGCGTAGTGTACAGATTTGATGCACGACTGACATAAACGTAACGTATGAACGTGAGATATACGCATGCAATATATCACTAATATATGCGGCATGTGGGACGTGATAGATGATACTTGATATGTACACTTTAAATATGACACAGCAGCATGGCAGTTTATGCTAAACGCACGTAAACAAAATAATTACATGCGGCATAAATAAGGTTCTTCGTAGGCGTGTTTCAATCATTTCTCATTCAATTTACAAAATATTTGTTCCAGCAGCTTGCGACAATGCCCTCTGTAATGGCATTCGTCACCCAGGACTGCATGTTCCCTCTAATCAGTGCGGTGTTAATGCGCATCGGTGGCGCGAGGTCGCTGTCGGAATGGGGCCTCCTTTATCCCGGGCATGATCCGTATTCCATCTCGCTCCCCGTGGAGTCAATGGGGGACAGGGGATGTGTCAAGTCTGGCCAGGGCGGGCATCAGATGTATTATGTAAATCACGTCGCGCTAATGACACGGAAAGAGCAGGGATGGTTTGTTCCCTGCTTAAATGGCTTTTATCATTTCCAAGCACAAACTAGTGTGTGTGTGTGTGTGCGTGCGTGCGCGCGCGCGCGTGTGTGCGAGCAGCGTCCTTTCATCCTGCACGCGCCAGCACCCTTACACGTGTAAATCGAGCACTCGCGCTAATGTGATTGCTCTGCTTGCACGATTCATTAATTAAATTCTAATGTCTGGCAATTAACGTTAAAATCAGCCACCGAGTGAGGAACAGCTCTTGAGTTCATCTGCGGAGTGGCCTGCAAGGATGGCTTGATTGTAAGTGTTTCTCTTGCTAGGGTGTTAGTGTTTTTGAATTAGCTCGAGTGCCTATAATATGCCCTGTTGCACAAGTGTCGCGTACACTTCACTTGGCGCACCCATCTGCATGCGACAAACTAGGCGAGCGAGCGCGGAGGCTGTGGAAAAACACAATCACGTCCGTTTGTCCAGAAATGCTTTGGGCCTGTGGGTCAAACGGCTCCTCGTGTCCGGTGGTCAAACGGCGCGCGTGTCTCGCGCTCTCTTTGTTGAGCGCGTGCCCCTCTGCATTCGGCGTGTTTCATTAACCGTTCGCGTGTGCGTGCGCGTGCGCGCTGACCGTGGGTTTGCGCAGCTCCGCCCCAGTTTGTGGTGCGCCCTCGGGACCAGATCGTGGCCCAGGGTCAGAGTGCCACCTTCCTTTGCGAAACGACGGGGAACCCACCGCCAGCCGTGTTCTGGCAACGGGAGGGCAGCCAGGTACGTGGCGCAGTGAGCACTGGGGAGCACAATTACCGAATAAACTTTGTGCGTTTAAGTAAAATTAAACATTTGTTTTAGTAATAAATTCGTTTAGTCGTTTGCCAAATCTGATTTCGTTTTCCAAAATAATGCTGATGTATTCCCTTGGGGTGTTGTGCTGTGGAAATATAAAAGTGGTATAATTAGGTGGGAGAAAAACCTGAATTGTAAACACACGAAAAGATACGCGCATTAAATCTTAAACCCAATATGTTTTGTACTAGTTGTCACACACACAAAACAAAGCACATAAGGTAAGGGATTATGATTAAGCTGTGTAGGGTTTTACATGAATGGGTTGAATTAATGAAGTTGAATCCACGCAATGCTTTTCACTGCACGTATTCGCAGTTAATGCTTTTCTAAACCGACGAGCCTCGATTTTTCAAAAAACCTACAACCTTAGCTCACTGACCACAGTAAGACTAAGTTTGATACAAAAAGCAGCCATCGCCACGATCTTAATGCTTCTGCCCACCAAACTCCCTGCAGAATCTGCTGTTTCCAAACCAACCATCCCAGCCGTCGAGTCGATTCTCAGTGTCCCAAACCGGCCACCTGACCATCACGGACGTGCAACGCTCAGACTCGGGCTACTACATGTGCCAGGCCCTCAGCGTGGCGGGCAGTATCCTGGCCAAGGCCCTGCTGGAGGTTGGCGATGGTGAGTGACCTCGCCGCGCCCGGGGGATCCTCACCCCGTTTGTTTGCGTGCACGCACGAACACGCGTGCGGGCGCGCGTTGGGTAATGAAATTGATGCATCCATCATTCACACCGGTCTGCTAACCCACGGCACTTGGGGTCCGTGCGATGACTGTCCCGTAGAGAGCCTTGCCATTCCGCATTGGTCTCCAAATACACCTAGCCTGGCACAGCGAAAGCGATGATGTCTTTGCTGCTCAGTTGATGGTTGTGGTTGTTTTAGTTGTACATTACCTTCTCTGTGGTACACGTGCTAATTTTAATCGATTACAATATCGTTGTGGTTTGGTGCATTTGATATATATTTTTAAACATTGTATTTCCGCTACACGTCATTAAATGCAGGCTTCCTGTAAAGTTGAATGCTCTTATGTGAATACGTGACCCCAGTTGCACTTTGGCAGGGATCTTTGCTCACATTTTGGAACACTTTTGCTGTTATTCGTACGTAATGAGAATCGGGTGAAAACATCTTTCATGCACATATTTACTGCTCATTTCGTGGAAACACACTCCCCCCCCATGCTTTTAACATCAATAATAACTGTAGAGGTACATGGCACGTTGGTGGCCCTGATGGATCATCTGGGCAGCGTGACACGATACTGATGAAAAATAAACACGACATCCTTTTAGCAATCACCGTGCATCCAAGATTTCTCAGCAGCTGCGGTAGCTGCCTCCGAATACTAAACACGGCCACTGTGAATGAAACATTTAAATTCATGGAAAGTGCACAGACGTTATCAAAGGACACTTCACATTGCCTGCTAAAAGCGCTTTTTTTGACGAGTGCATATATTTTTCAAAAAAAGGATTATACGTATTTTTTTACTTAAATTTTTTAAGTCGTGGTCGGCATACAATACATTTAACAGCACGCATTGGAGATGTGATGCGTGATTGATCATGGTCATGTGGGCGGCATCGGGTCATGAGATGTTCTCAAGTGCTGTTCAGCTTGCACGATAGCTCTCAGGTAATATTCCACCGCTGTTCATTCACAAAACAAACTTTAAAGGTGCCACTGCACAGACGGCAATTAAATCATCGATATAATCTGAAACATGCATTCTAAAAACGAAGAGAAAATTCTCAAACTATTCCTACGGAGCTTGTGTCAAACAAACTGAATCACGTGTGTTTTCACAATGAAGCAGAACATTTTCATCCACTGCTATGCATCCAAAAACTACATCACGACATTCGTTCATGTGATATTTGTGCTGTTCGTAAAGGTTACAGCCACAAGGCCATAATGAAGTTTGTTTTATTTTCACAGGTACAGTCAGCGGTAGCATTACAGTGGTCATGGGATTACATTAACGTGGTTAGACAAATGAAGCACAAGAACGTGCACACTCTTTTAGAAAGAGTTCTCATACACTCTAAGTTTAATTAACTCACAAAGGAGCCTGTCACACACTTGGCAAGTGCAGTTGATTTCGCCAGCAAGTTGATGTGCCAGAGAGAGTTCTGCGTCTAATGTGGTTTTCGTCAATGGCTCCCAAACGCCACTTACTTTCCAAGTCTAAAGAACGCTCCACCCTCTTGATATATTTTATACATATATGTGCGGTATGACTGTTAAATTCTAAAAGATATCGTGCTTAACTATTACATATATTTGGGGTGTAAGCTCTGATGTAATCACTTTATCGCCTAATCCTAAAACTATTTGCATCTGAGAAATCCGTACCATTTAATTCGGAGTAGAAAGCACGATTTGGTAATTGCCTGCATTAGTTATTAAAGTAAGCAACGGCCATGTAAGGATGGATCAATACATGGATTAAAATTGATTCGAATGCTCACAATACATTTATCGAATTGTGTGTGAAAATCAATGACCTGTGTAGTAAATTCCTACGCGTTGTATGGAATTGATTTGCGTGTCCCCGGCGGACACTAGAGGCGCTACATTCACCACAATGCGAACAACGACAATTGATGCATGCATCCACTTGTCACTCTGCATCACAACTATTCAACTGGAGCAGGTCTCTTTAGTGGAACTAAAGCATCTCGGTACTTCTAACGAACCACAGTCCTCCTCATGGTGCCCCTTTTGTCACTCCACTGCTGGATGACGGCTTCCCCATGCTGGCAAGTCGCGATTGGCAAAGGTGGCACACATTGACGTGTAAGTGAAGTATAGCGATCGGTTTTGCCATGCTGCGCTCTGCCGACCCCGCGATCACCTCCACCGGGTGTCCTAACTGCCACCCTCCCTCCCGCAGCCCTGGCAGACAGCCCCCCGCCCATCATCCGGCAGGGCCCAGCCAACCAGACGCTGGCGGTGGGCTCAGTGGCGCTGCTGGCCTGCCAGGCCATGGGCACGCCTACGCCCAGCGTGCACTGGCTCAAGGATGGCGGCAAGCTGAGCGTGGGCAGCGCGCGACTCGGCACGCAGGCGGGCGGCACGATCGGCATCAAGGACGTGCAGGTAGGATCACGTCGGCATCGCCGACGACGGCGAGACAAAGGTGCAGCACCTGCAATCTCCTGCTCGCGCCGCTAGCAGGAGTTCGAGGGAGCCATCCGAAGGGTATATTTTTGGCTTAATGTTTCATGCTGCAGAGTAGACACGTTGGAAGACGTGAGCGTGCCCACATGTTGCGCCGCCGCACGTGACTTGAGCAGCTCACAGTGGTGGACTCGTTGATGTTGTTGGGTGGAGAGTGGCAGACGCGAGTGGGGGATTGAGGGAGCCTTTCTCACTGGGAGATGCAACTGGCAACCTCTGGATCACATGTCTTAACGTGCCCCACGGCAGCATCCCATAATAAGAATAACACTATCAAAAGTGATAATCATAATGGTCTTATCAAGAACTTCATCATCAATACCACTACCTGCTCAATCCTGTACAGAGTGCCTGGTACGTGGGAGTGGTTGAGAGATTCTTAAAAGCACTGGCATTAATCGCATGGCACTGCATTGAGCACTCATGTGTGCCACACAAAAAGTGGGTATTTACCAATCGACTCGGACAAGAGTGACACAAATGTACCAATTTATATACAGGTTTATCGCCGCCCAAGTATATTTAGTTCGCTCACGGTCTACAAAAGCCCATGCACAGGATAATGCAATTCAGACATGAACATCGCTTGGAGCCGTTTCAAATCAAACGAAAAGTAAATGTGGCTCGAGAAGTGAGTGTTTTGAAATGCTAAATTTAAACAGTGCCACTAGACTGATGACCCCACCAGCATTGTGCTTGTGCTCTTGATTATTACGAGTAGCAGGTGTGGTGGCGCCTACTGAATGGCGCCGTAGCTCAGGCTGTGATTGAACGCAGAGCTACAGGTGATTAACGTGAGAGCGGTGGGGAGCGCAGGCTATTGGGCGGGGGACTGTGGGCACCCGACCGCCTAGAGGTGACTGTCGGCTTCAATCCGTCATCGGCGGAAAGACCCTGCCGCTTCCTACCCTGCTAACGTCAGCCACACGCAGCCACCTTTGTTGTCTGTGTTGTGGATATACAAAATAAAAAATATATGAAAGTCAAAAGCACATGAAAATAATGATTGCTGGCACTACTTGCCGGTAAATGTTAATCGATGGCTTGGAGTTAGCATGTTATCCTGTTAATGTAATCATCCTGTCACATTGCTGGAGGCATAGCTGGCTTTCAAAATGGATCCGTCACGCGTCGGACCATAATAATGATGCACGACAACATTTTTTCAGCCTCTTAATTAGGATTGCAGTAAGGCCAGAAGCAGAGCCCGCGTGGCGAAAATGGATATCGATTGAGAGCGAGCAAGGGAGGGAGCGAGTGGCGAGGAAGAGATGGAAGTACCAAAAAAATGCGAGAGAGAGAGCGAGATGGGCGGAAAGGGAGAGATATAGCGGGAGAGGTGGCCGGAGGTGTAGGTCGCCACATTTTATTTCGCCCTCTCTCTTCTTGTGGCAAGCCTTTTACAAAATCCCCCTCTGGTCCAGACCCACCCTTACACATCGCGCACTTCCTTCCACCGCATGCTCGCTGAAAGCAAAGCATTTGTGTTGTGTCGGAATGTCAGGCCCGGCAAGTTTGAGTGATTAAGACGGCAGACCTTGTTCGCAAAAATCGAACTCTCTGAAATGCATAAGCCATCTTGTTTTGATGGAGATAAACCTATTCCGTTTGTGCCTTTATTTATTTTTATAGTTTAGATATTTTATTTATTAAAAATACGTTTTTAAAAACTTTTGACGGTTGAAGACCAAGTTGTAGCAGAAGCGGAAATTGAAGCATAAATGAGAGCTAAAGGAATTTTTTTTATATATTTCATAAGCCTTTTCTGATAGCGTTGCCTTCTGTTTAGCACGATAAAGAATTGATAGAGCCACCATTGCTAATGAATATAAAACAAATTGCTCTGCGGTGTGCTGATAGGAATGCTCATTGTAGATCTGTACATTAAAGCCGTATCACCCTCACACATCAACTGAGTGCCTATGTTGTTCCGTTTCTTCATATGATCTCCGTTTTTTAAGTCTTTTTATGCTGCTATTTCGGGAAGCAGGCTATTACAGAAGCCAATATTGGTTCGAGAATATTACAGAAAAGTCAATAGGCTTGTTCCTAAACAGGAGGTTCGGAAGCAGGATATCTCGTGGCCACATTTGCTGCAGCACACACTACATCGTGGGGCCTGGGAGCACTTTAGCTGCAGGGCTTTTTGATACCTGTGAAATGAGCTTTTGCAACCGCGTAATTGCGTCGCTAAATCTCTCCTTTTCCCTCGCCAGCTCTCGGACGCCGGCCTGTATACCTGCGTGGCAGTAAGCCCCAGTGGGGAGACAACGTGGAGTGCGTTCATGGATGTTCAAGGTATTTATTACTTTTGGGACCGAGGCACGGAGAATGCGTGCAGTGTTGGCAGGTACAGGAGACGTAAAGTGTAGACGTTCAACTCCTACCCTTGAGCCATTCCCAATGCTAGGCCTGTAGCAGTTGAGAATTGGGCGTCAGGATTCAGCTGTAGAATTTTCTTTCGTTTTTACAAAATTTACATCGTGGTGCATCACATTGTTGCTAGTAGCTGTAGAGGTTAGGCGGAGTAATTAAATAAGACATATACAATTGCAAATGTAGCGACTCACACGCACAATTCATCGATTGTATCCTGAGCATAAGAATCTATAATAAGCAATAGGTTAATGCATCATTGCACGCCTAGTTAATATCCTCCAGGGAAAAAAAGGTTCCTTGACACGAACTTGGCAGATATTGTAGAAATCCCCTGCCTTGTCTGTTCGTTGCTGCACGACAAAGACTTTGTTTACATCCGCACTTCGGAAATGTGAACCGTGACAAGCTGCTGTTGGCACAGTAAACTGTGCCACAAGCGCTACGAGTGAGAGCGTGAGAAACGCCGCCGACAATTTCAATGTGTCACATTACGGCTGAGCTTCCTTGATTCTACGCCAATGCTAGTGACACTACGCCCATCTCTAAGTCGTTCCCTCTTCTGTTTCCTACTTCACTCTCAGCCCACGGATAAATAAGTCACCCGGTTTCCGTGTGTGGTCGCTGTCTCACCGCGTGCATTAATTGGCCAAATTAAATTCAGGCCGCTTTCCTGATCGAGTCAAGGGACTTATTCTCTCCAAGCTCCCAGCTCTGTCGCGCACACCTCACTAGCCAGTCCTCAGCCGCCGCGCAGTTAGAAATGTCATCTCAGCTTGCCGCATCAAATATTCATGCATCTCTCCTTGTCCCCTCGTGCGGCGGAGATGTGGGAAATGGAAATACAAGTGACGACGACCTCCATTCTGCAATTTGTGAAATTATAATCGAGGGGGGGGGCAGCTTCTACAACTGAAAGGGAGCAAGGACGCTGAGCTGACCAGCGGCCCTTGGTCTTTGATGTGGAATGGAGGCGGAGGGCAATATGCCGCTGGGAAACGTGGGAATTGTAGAGAAGGAGTGAGGACATATGGAGGGTAAGCGAGAGGGAGGCTTGTGCGACAAAACTAAAGTGACAACACGTGCTTTCCAAGCAAACTGGGCAGCTGGCTTTACATTTACAAGCACGCAACCATGCATCGTTGTTGAAATGAAGCTCTTGTACTTCTAAACGATTGGCAAATTGAGTTCATTATCCATTATGTTTGGTCAGTGTATGTTATTTATAGCAGTATGGCAGTGTACCAGTGATGTTAGTTCCATTCCAGTGGAAGGTGCTAATCCAGTCCGGTCTTTGTAGTTTGACATAACTTAAAATGACAATCCTAATGTTTGATGATGGCTTACCAACGTTGCTCTTTCCGGATAGCCGTGTCGAGCACTCCTGTCTCCTTCGTGATGTTTTGCTTCCCATGTTGGAGTCATCATCAGGTGCCTGATGATGCATCCTCCCGTGAAATAGATCAGAATGGTTGTAAGTGAAGTAACAGTAATGCTGTAAAAACAGGACCTATTTGGTACGTCCAATTGAAACGGAAACCACAAATATCTCCACAGTGCCGAGGTTTCCTGTATCGATAATTGTTTAAGACTAAGTTGGCCCAGCGGAGGTCCGATGCAGGTTTTCTATACCACTAGCGCGTTTGTCTACGGGTGCCGATCAATGCGGAGATCATTCCATCTCCTCGCAGAGAGCGTGAACACATGATTGAGCTGCTGCGTGTCTGTGCTAACACAAAAAGGGACAGTGACACATGCACTTGTTAAATTCACTCTCAAGAACAAGGTGCCCTTTTGACAGATATTATAAACAAACAAGGATTGGGATGGATCAATCTGGCCTATCCATCTGACACTCAACCCATCCCTCACAGCAGGTCTGGTTTCGCCAGGACAGTCCGGGCTTCAGCAATGTTGTCCCAATATCCTGGAGCATCTGCGCATTTTGAGATTTTTATTCTCCTCTCTCCTCTTCGCTCTTCAGTGTTCCGGCCTCACGCTCGACTCATAATACATTGAAAGGGTGGGACTATCTGACTCGTGGAATGGGTGGCAGAGGAGTAGGTGGGGCCAATTTTATAACCAGGGAGGCCACTCCCTGTGTGGGTGGTGATGGTAAATAAGCGAGTGTGGTTTGCAAAGTGGACTAGTTTACCAACAGAGAAAATCCTGACCGCTCACTTCCATGTCTCAAGGTTGAGCCTTCCAGAAATCTTAGGGTCGATGTGCCCAAACATCTCACATGATGTAGTTGTTTTTGCCTTCTTTCTATTTACTGCACTTTATTGCTGTAGGTTACCTTATTTTTATTTTGTCATTTTCATGACCCAGATAACTCTGGCAAATGCGACTACCCGGTTTGTCCCAAGTTCCCACCCGCCTTTAGTTCACCACCTGGTTACACAAATAACTTGAGCTGACCTTAACGCTGCTCTCCCTCTGCAGAGAACGGCGTGCCGAGCCAACCCCAGCCACCCGAACCGTCCTCGCTGGCTTCACCTCCCTCGAAGCCGCAGGTCACAGACGTCACCAAGAACACGGTGACGCTGTCCTGGCAGCAGCCTGAGCCTTCAGGCCCCTCTCCTATCCTGTACTACATTATCGAGGCCTTCAGGTAGGCTCTGTTGTGGCTGCATCGGTCGGCTTTTAGAATGTGACCTCTAAGGTATAAAAAAAAAATCCAGCACACATAATGGAAAGAAGACTATCTCAACTTACCAGAGGATGGGAGTACTACATGGAAATGTGGTGCCTGGATTAGTGGGTTAGTATGCCGATTTCAAAAAACGGGGACCTGTAATGTGGCCAGATAATAGCACTAAGTGAGAAATTACTTTTTTTCTGTTGTTTTTAGAATATATTATATTCCCCCTTGTTTTGACATGACTTTATTTTCAAATGTCCTAGCCACTGATGAATGTTGGTTTATTAAACACGGTTTTATTTAAATGTGTAATGGCAATAAACATGTATTGCATTGCACCAATTGCTTGATTAAAGAGTAAACATGAGCAGGTTTGAGAATAGAGGAAAATCACTTCTCATTAAAAGATTTTCTAAAGAATTGCATACATGGAAATTACAACTCTATTCTTTTTCAGAAAGTGATTGCAATATTGTGCCTCATTAACAGTAACACCAGGGAAGGGTTTTTTTGGCGTTTTTTTTTGTTAAACAAATCAAGCGACATGCTCACAATCGGAAGGATGCGAGTTCAAATCCTGTTTGGAGGTTAACTCGGTCTATCATCCCTCTGGGGCCCTGCCTTGCACCCTGTGTCTGCCTATCTCGACAGACATGGGCCACAAGGTAGGACTATACCCACCCTAGGACGCCAGTCCATCGAAGGCACCAGAGGGGCAATTTACTCAGGAGGCCAATTAACCCAAGTGACATGTCTTTGAACTGTGTGAGGAAAACCGAAGCACTCAGTAAAAACCCGCACGGACACGGGGCGAATACGCAAACTCCACACAGAAACGCACCCGATCGGGGAAGCAAACCGGGGTCGTTCAAACTGTGAGGCGGCAGCACTACTCCCTGCCCCACTGTGCCGCCCCACCCCTACTAGTCATCTTTGTGATTCCGCCAGCGCCGTCACGGCAGAGCCCTTCAGCGGCAGATACTGAATGGCCGGTGATGAGGCACGACGGTGATAATGACACCGCCATCGGGGCGCTCGCTCGCGGGTAATCGGCGGCCCGTGCGCCCCGCTTTCGGGACAGCCAATCGGTGAGCACGAGCTGGCAGACGGTGGCGACGCACGTGACGCGCGACGCCTTCACGCTGCGGGGCCTGCGCCCCAACACCATCTACCTGTTCATCGTGCGCGCCGCCAACGCTCACGGCTTCAGCGACCCCAGCCCCATCTCGGACCCCGTGCGCACGCAAGGTGACCACTCGCTCCGCGTGGCTTGCGCAAGGCGTTGGCGACGAGCGCTGTTAGCGAGCGCCTGTTGAGGCCGGCGAGTGAAAGAGGAGGGTTGGTAGTGTGGACAAAGTTCCGAGCGGCTGGTTTCACCTCCGCAGTGCCGATGTTCACATGTTATGGTGTCAGGCATAGTTAAGGCAGAGTCAACCTGAGGGAGCACATGACCAGATATTTACCGCTTATGTCAGCCAAGAGCTGGGAATTAAACTTGGGTCCCAGGTTTATGGCAGAGCGAACTTAGCACTATGGCATCGCTGCATGTATGCAACAACAGCCGCTGTTCGCCACTCTGTGGTAAGGATGTCACCGCAACAGCTGTGCCAGGCCAGGTGCACCTTTCGATCATTTATGGATAGGACCAGATGTCAGGTTGCCTGACTGAGATGACTGGCAGATGGGCCACCTGTGCTCCCTGCTGTGCCAACTTGCTGCATTATACATTAACAAAGACAAAAATCCCCTGTTTAGCCTTAACAGAATGTAGGGTCAAGTGCCATTAGCGAGCACCTTTAAAGGCTGGCATGGCGCTGAAGGGGTAGGTGGCCAACACCTTGCCCGACCGCATTTTTCTCCCAAGCGGCGATGTTTACAAACCACGCCAGGTACTTATTTGAGGCTGAGTTTATCTGAGGGGGGGGGGGGCGGGGGCACGACCGGTTCCTAAAATCGTCACCAGTATTTGCGGACACGACCAGGTCTCCAGGATCCTAGCGAAGCGCATTAACCGCTACGCCACTGATCCCTACTACCCCACATCCACACACAGAACACACACACACACGGGCACGGCACAGGGACACACGCGCCCTTGGGATGCTGCATGCTTTATTCAGGCTGCCAGGAAATATTGACGAGCACGAGGTCACACGCAATGCAAAGGGACCGGTTTGACTGGCGTTATTGCAACACAAGTAATTTACGGATTTTTCGCACGCACGCAAAAAGGACCGCCGCGCTCGCGGGGGCGCACGCCGGCGCTGGCGTGCGCGCGTGCGCACGCGTGTCCGTTCCCCGTGTCGGGCCGGACGCGTGCGCTCGCAGCGACGGCGCACGACTTACCGGGAGGAGGGCGTTAGCGCAGCCCCCGTTATCTGACTCCAGGCTCGCGGTGGTCGTCCGAGGCGGCGGCGGCGGCGGCGCACGACTCGGTTCGATTGATCGGCTGCAATTGCACCGAGATAACCTCGGCGTGCGCTAAATGTTACCAGCATTGTGCGGGTGCTGACGCGAGCCCACATCGGCGAGACGCTCAAACTCCCGCGCCTGCCCTTGCCGTGTCTTTGATTTCTCTGTGGGGGCTTTTTTTTTCTCCCTCTCTCTCTCTTCACACCTTTGGACCCGTGCTTGAACACGGCTCGCCGCGGATTGTTACTGTACAACGCTCGCGGCGGGCGGAAGCGTAGATCCGGCGATAAACGTGCGAGTGGATTAAAGCTCTGATCGACCCGCCGGGTGTTTTGTGACAGACATCAGCCCCACGGGCCAGGGTGTCGACTACCGACAGGTGCAGAAGGAGCTGGGAGACGTGGTGCTGCGCCTGCACGCACCACTCATCCTCACGTCGTCCACAGTGCAAGTGACCTGGACGGTGAGCTTCGATGGTGTTTATCTGCTCATCGAACAGCTCGCCCGCCTACCTGACCGCCTGCCATCTGGCTCTCCCATCTAATTGTGTTCTTTAACATTAATTTGTCCTTCACGGTGGTGAAGGGGTTTGCGTATTCCAATATGTGGAGAGATGGATGCTTATTATTACAGCCGAAAATACCCAGTGAGCTTGCAAGCTCTAGATCAGTGGTTCTTAACCTGGGTTCGATCGAACCCCAGGGGTTCGGTGAGTCAGTCTCAGGGGTTCGGTGGAGGTCAAGACACACACACCTCACTCATATGATTCGTGATGACACGCCCCGCTTGGCCATCACTGGCTGCAGGTGATCACATTTTATTTTTCCAATAAAGAAGGGTTCGGTGAAACGCGCATATGAAACTGGTGGGGTTCAGTACCTCCAACAAGGTTAAGAACCACTGATCTAGATGGTGCGATTCCTGTGAGACAACAAACGTCCGAACTGACCCATGTAACAACGCCTAAAACTAAAGGACAGCTAAACGTACTCAAAACAACAATATGTGTATGAATGAAACCCTAACTGTAATCATTAAAGCAAACAGCAACATGCATGATTGCACTATTAAACAAACTCATAACACCAACTTGTACAAAGATGAAACTCCAACCATAATCATGAAGTAAACAGTGGTCACTCAAGATTGCACAGCACAATAAATTAATAATAGACATAAAAGAGCAACTGTACAACAGGGGCATGGAAAATGTTAAAGTTTTTTTATCACAACAAAAGGAAGGAGCATATGCAACCCTTCAAAATGAAACCCAGAGATATTTAACCTGGAGTCTAGAACTCCTGCTGGTGTCCCCTTTGACGAACAGGTCTACAGTCCAGCACCATTACTGGGGTCTCCGAAGAGCCTCCGACTAAAGGAGGCTGGCGTCAGAAAAGGGCATCCAGCTGTAAAACTCTGCTCCAACACCCACACCATTGGGGGACAACTGGCCAACCTGAGTCATCCTGGATAGTGGCCGTTTAAACTAGCAACTCTCATTTATCCATTAACGTCTCAGTGCAGCTCCAGACACTGTGAATGGCCCTGCTGGGAATGTTTGCCCGGTCTCGTTGCCTTTCACTCTTTTCACTTAAAATGCCAACACATGTCAGAGGATAATGCACGGACTTCACAAAGACAGGTTAGAATTTCTCTTGGTAGCATTACTTTTAGTGAAAGGATCTCAGACATGGCTCTGTCCGCTTCTGCAGGCAATTCTCTAACACGAGGGGTTGCACTACTTTCTCATCTCGTGATATGACTTTAGCACCATCTGGATAACATTGGAAAAAAGATGTCTGCAGTGCTGCCTTAGTGACCCATAGCTTGTGAGCTTCGTGTACAAGATATTGGGCTCTGGATGTGCACAATAGTCTATCCTCCACTGTACCTTATATGCACTGTGGTGTACTTCGCTTTTGTTAAAAGAGGCTTTTCGGCACGGATAAAAAAACGATTTCAGATGCGGTGCCAGTGCCCACAGCTACCTTCCTATTTCCTATATCGTCCAGGCTCTCACGGGGCCACCACCCACAGCGAGATCACATCCTGCCCACATCACGCCATCTGTGCACTGGCGACCGGCGAAGATATCCGGAAGTAGCCATCTCTCACCGCAAAACACCTCCCCCCACCTCCCCTCTGTCCTTCTCTCGGCATCTCTCGCTCGTCACAGGTTGACCGACAGTCCCAGTTCGTGCAGGGCTACCGGCTAATGCACCGCCCGGTGTCCGGTACGCAAGCCCTGGGAAGCTGGCAGATCCTGGAGGTGAAGTCTCCGACAGAGCGCAGCGCCGTGCTCACCAACCTACGCAAGGGGCTCAGCTATGAGATCAAGGTGCGGCCGTTCTTCAACGAGTTCCAGGGAGCCGACAGCGATGTCAAGTTTGCTCGGACGCCGGAAGAAGGTTCGTGCCGCAAGAACTCGCGTGATTTTTTTTTTTTGGGGGGGGGGGGGGGTTCCCCTGTACCCCAGTTTATCTCAGCTCGTGAAAACAAAACTATTGAGTCGCATCAGAGCCATTTTGTTATCTGCCGATTCTAGGCGTTTCGTGAAAGTTTTCACACACAAATGTTGCCAATACACTTGTCGAGGAAATGTCTTGTGTGTGTGTCTTTTTTTCTAAACATTCAAAATATAATATATGCCTGTGACACAAATGGGCAGCAGGGTGGCACAGTGGTAACATCTGTGCCTCACAGAAAAAAAAGTCTTGCCCTGGGCAGTTGAATTCCCACCTCAGGGACCCTTCTGCATAGCGTTTGTTTGATCTCCCCCTGTTCCGTGTGGGTTTCCTCTGGATTCTCCGGTTTCTTCCCACAACTAAAACACACTAATTAATTGGCCGAAAACATCAAAATACATAGGAGGTGGTGTCTGGCAGGTTGGCGTTGGCTGCCCGCCTGGCTGACTTCCCTCTCTCTGCGGTTTCCTCACACCTCCATATTCATGTATTGTCCTCGACCGAACCTGGAATTGTTGGGTCGTGTCATAGATTCTGCTATCGCTTTTCATTTCTCCCAACGGTCAATAGCGCCAGATGCACCTCCTCAAGCCGTGATGGTCACAATGGGAGCCGGCAACAGCACCAGCATCTCTGTGTCCTGGGACTCCCCTCCCGTTGAGAACCAGAATGGGCTCATCCAGGAGTACAGGGTACGTCATCGTCTGCTCCCTCGGTGTCATAAGGTGACACGGTGATGTTTCCATTTGCTTTACGGCAAAGCAAATCACGCATGTACCTGTGTGTGCGTGTACGTGTGACCAAGTCGGTTTGCTTTGTTTCGACTCGTTTGCCAGAACATGAAGCTAAAAATAAATGCGTGGCATCACTGTGTTGTTGTCGCGATTTACGGCTCACGTTTTCCTCTCGCGTTTACAAATAAATTGTACAAATTAATAACCTGCTCCGAAACAAATACGACTACACTGCTCGGCAGATGCGAGGCGGAGATTGTGCGGTTTATTAGCTCACAGTACGGATGGTGCCCCGTCTGACGTGAAACGGCGTGGATTAAAATTAACATGGGAGCTCGGGTACGGCTCGTTACACATGGATGGAGCGCAAGCCGTCATGTCACAAACTCAAGATAAGCTCGCCGTTTACGACCGCGCGTGGCACCGCTTCCAAGCCTTCCTCTGGTGGGACGATGTTTTAAAACTATCTATTGATGTAGGTTTTCACTGCTCGATGTATAAGAACTGCTTTTTAAGAATTGCTCTTGCGGGCTTGCCGTGTCGAGAGTTCCTCCTCTGTGTTC
>JAZEWT010000005.1:10449009-10463980 GCA_036362905.1 Mordacia mordax
GTGGATTTGCTCGAATGCGCTAAAAGCGTAACGCATCGACATGCTTTATTTCACTTGCCTTTGTTTGTTTCGTGGCGCAGCGCCGTATTGAGCTTTCACTCTGAGATCGAAAGCTGCAATTACGATGTATTTATTTAATGTAACATCCATTACAATCATGAGAAATTTTTGGAATTATGGGAGATCGCACGTCAGTGCAATATTAAATGAATGATCACAGTGTTCTCAGCCAGATACTGCAATAAATTACGGAAACTATTTGGAACCCAGGCTTTCCTCGCATTTCCAAACCTCTTATCACCCAGTACATTCGACCATGTGACTTAAAACCAATCGATTAAACGATATGATGTGGCGTAGCAGGCTTCTGTAGGCCAGGCATCTTGGTATTCTGCTGGGTAATAATTTTCAGCGCAAAGTCTCGGTATGTGCACATCACCAACTCCCCCTCCGCCCGTAGTTTATGGAGCGTGCTTCCGTGCAGCGTGTGGGCTGCATAACCCCGCATACAAAGCCACGTGTACAAATTCCCATTAATCTAATAGCCTGTTTAATAGAGTCCTACCATCTCGGCGGTGGACATTATCTCCCCTCCCCAGCCATCCGGGTAAATGGGAAAAAAATTGTAACCCACCGTGCCATGTGCCCAGCACCCACACTTAATA
This sequence comes from Mordacia mordax, assembly GCA_036362905.1. Lineage (NCBI taxonomy): Eukaryota > Metazoa > Chordata > Hyperoartia > Petromyzontiformes > Petromyzontidae > Mordacia > Mordacia mordax. The sequence goes on from JAZEWT010000005.1 coordinate 10,449,675, forward strand.
TTCATAGCTTCTCTTTTCAATGTAGCTTTGGAAATGTCTTCAATCATCGCCTTGATTTAGGGCATTTGTCTCCATTTTCCCTCTAATGGAGTGATTCATACGTAGGAGTTTAGTGCACGAGACAGAATATGGGGACAGGGCATTACGCGGTTCGATGGGACGGGCCCTCGTGTTTTTTCTTACTTTAAATATTTTTTTACAGTCGTGCTCGCGAGGAATTGAAGGCCCGAGGGGTGCGGTGTGAGCTCTCGATGCAAAAATAAACACCGCAGCAGTGTTGTCACTCCGAGTGTTAAATCACTCGAAATAGGGCTTTAATGTGAGTAATATGGGCAACGTGTTTACACATATAGAGGGTATGTTATTATAGAGGTGAACGTTACAATATTTTGATTTATATACTTCAGGTGTTACTGCCTAGAACAGTCGTAGCAAGGAAATGGTTCTTGTTTAGGAAATTCTGTTTGATGGTTCTCATACAATGGGGAACTTCGTCCTCACTGAAGGCCAAATAGGACCTTTACATACACTTGGTAGGCCACACAATACCAGATAGCATAGTATTATCCACTTATACCATAATAAACAATTATGGCTCACCGGTAACACATCAAAGTCGAAACACAGTGTTGCCAAGTTGAAAATATTCCCCTTTAATACCTTAAAATCTATTTTTTGGGTTAGGTCACACAAAATGTGTCGTTAACCCTCCTCTACCTGACACAGCCAATTAGTAAGATTTTGTCACCTGAACATAACGTGCCAATTCTTCACTATCTCAGCACACCGGTGCGTTGGAGAGCAAACCCACAGCATTTACAATGAAACACAACGTTTCTCTGATAATTACAACCAGCATCATCAGGAACTCGCACCGATTTGGGACGAGTGGCTTCAGGAGTAGGCGGCACGGTGGCCCAGTGGTTAGCGCTGTCGTCTCACAGCAAGAAGGTCCCGGGTTCGAATATCTCGGCTCGGATGCCTTTCTGTGTGGAGTTTGCATGCTCTCCCCGTGTCCGCGTGGGTTTTCGCCAGGCACTCCGGTTTCCTCCCACAGTCCAATAAAAAGCATGCTGCTACATAGGTTAATTGGCTTGCAGGCTAAATTGCCCCGCAGTGCCCGGCGATGGACTGGCGTCCCATCGTCGGTATATCCTTGCCTTGCGCCCTGTGTCTGCCGGGATAGGCTCCGGCTTCACCGTGACCCTGTATAGGACTAAGCGGTTTCAGACAATGAGATGAGATGAGGCTTCAGGAGTGTCCTCTCAAAGGTATTGCAGGGACTCCAGGGTATTGTCTAACACCGTTAAACCTGTATAATATGTGGCCCCTCCACCACCCCCACCCCCCACTGGAGCCATGCACGGGTGATTGTGTAATTGATGACATCACAACCTCCGTATATAAAATGACCCCAGGCACTCAAAAGGATGCTCCTGAAACTGCTTGTCCCAAATTGGTACGAGTTCCTGATGATGATAAGAATAATAATTGCACTTCTAGAGCGGTTTTCACTCGAGGGTCACAAAGCGCTGCACAGAGCTGTGGAGAGAACAGCGTGTCTGCAACAGCAACGACAAGGACAGCAAATCAGCAACAATAACGTTTATTTTTTTATGATCAGCGGAGCGTCGTATTTCATTGTAAATGATGTGGGTTTCCTCTGCAACCCACCGGTGTGCTGAGATAGTGAAAAATTGGCACGTTCTATTCACATGACAAAACCTTACTAATTGGCTGTGTCAGGTGGAGGAGGCTTAACGACATAATTTCTTGCATTACCTAACCCCAACAAATGGATTTCAATTATAACATTGGTCACGGAAGTATTCACATTAAACCCTCTAATACCTGATTACTGTGGTCACGATGCTTGCAATGATTGATAATTAATGGTAGTTGGCCTTTTAGAAGTGGCTGCAGGCCTCATGCAATGACGTTATGGGCGTTATCCACCCCATGGGCCCTGAGATCTCCACCCCTGGCCTAGAGATATGCTTCAATTGATCTAGGGACATCTCTCAATCATTCGAGGGATATTTATGCCGGTTAAATGAGGGTTACACCAGAGTTAAGCAATCGTCGCGTGAGGTGTGCTGGAATAAAGTGTGGGTACTCCCACTGCTTCCAAGATTTCTTCCAGTGTGGTCAAAATGCCCTCCATGGGGGACCTTGTAGATATGCCACAAGTGAAAACCCTTCCACTGGTCGTGTTGCGAGCGAGTCATTGCAGGACTGCACCTTCACCTTTGCCTCGAGGTATTTATCTCCCAGGTATGGTGTGAGTGCCGCCGAGAGGCTGCCTGAGCTCACGTCCATCAGGCAGAGACTTCAAACGGCAGCGCGTGATGAATTATTAAGAAAACACGTCCATTTAACGGGTGCTGTCAGAGACATCAACATTCATTTGAGATTTTTCCGACGAGTGAGGAGGTATCGGTGCACCAAAACGAAAATGGGATAAAATAAATTTAAATCCCAAAGTCTAGCGTTTACAATGCTGCTTCACATGTGTGGTGCAGATGGTGTCAAGTGAAACTAATTGTACAGTCAGGCAAAGAGCCTCTCTTATAATGGGGCGTTTGTGTCACTGCTCGACGCACTTATATGTTTCTATCCCTTCACTGCAACGACGAACATCACTGCCACCTTCTTTGTATTGGGGATGGGAGGGAAGGGCTGTGGGGACGGAGAACAGGGGCTGCATCAATCCCAATTAAGACTTCTTTAATCATATTTTTTACGAGGAATCTTATCCCAGGTGACAAATGGAGCCGATTCGATGGCGTATTGGGTTTGGAGTAGAGTAACGGATTTCTGATCACTTAGGGTGCGCCCTGTATAGATTTGCACTTGGTCATATAATTGGCGTGCGGGTGAATTCGTTTTGCGAATCGGTACTGTGGGTGCCTTGCTACGGGTACGGGACGGAGCAATGTCACTGTCTGTTGGTGCCGCCGTGCTTTGTTGTGCGACTGCATCGTTGGGAAAAAAAATGATCACAACCACCGCGGTGGAACCTAAACAAAGAACGCCTTGTAACAGACGGGCCACGTTTTAGATTACAGGCACGAGCTGTGCCTTACATCTGTCAGGATTTTAATAGTTTTTATTTTTAACAAATGCTTTAAAATGGAAGCATTCCACCGATAGCAGAGGTGAGAATTTCAAACAAGTCGAGAGTACGGTTTTTGTTCATATTTACATATTAAATAATTATGCTCAAACTGATTTGGATAGTCTAATGTGCAGGGGCCTTGTCTGATATGCCAAGTATATGTTTATAAAGATAAAGCGCTGTGTGTTAATAGTCCTATCCTTTGCACAGGAAATCTGGTAACTACATTTGAAGTGACTTAAAAAATAATGCTAAATTTTATATAATCTTACACCAGAATAATTAGTTATATTGATAACTGTCACGGTTTTAGCAGTGAACATTCAGAAATTTTTTATTGAGATTAATACATTTACTTGAATAATCATTCATATTTAATTTGTTATTGTTGAACAGTTGATTTTAAATACACATTCAATCCTGGAGACTCGCTGCCCTATGATTCCATATATATATATATATCGGGGGATTTCCAATAAGGTGCTCCGTTTTAAATTCCATATATAGTGTTGGGAAAATTTCATGCGAAAAGAAATTCCACTGACACAATGATGAAAGATGTATTTAGCGTGCGTTCATAGTGTAATGATACGTGGAATTGAGACGTGGCCTATATAAGTAGAAATTGAAAATGTGTTTGAAAGAATAGACGTGAGAATGATCACATGAATGCACGGAGTTTCCATGAAAGACAATAAAACCAGTGTGGATTTAAGAGCACATGCAGGGATAGAGATAATAACGTATGTGTTAAGAAAAAGTAGATTGAGATGGTTAGGTCAAGTTGAAAGCAAGGATGATAGTTGGGTCAAACCTTGCACTGTATAGGGTCGCAGTGAGCCGGAGCCTATGCCGACAGACACAGAGCGCAAGGCAGGCATATACCCACGATGTGACGCCAGTCCATCACCGGGCACTGCGGGTAATTTAGTCTGCAAGCCAATTAACCTATGCAGCAACATGATGTTTTTGGGCTGTGGGTGGAAACCGGAGTATCCGGCAAAAACCCACGCGGACACGGGGAGAACATGCAAACTCCACACAGAAAGGCACCCGAGCCAAGATTCGAACCTGGGATCTTCTTGCTGTGAGGCGACAGTGCTACCAACTGGGCCACCGTGCCACCCCAATTTGTCGAGGTAGGTAGGCCTATTAAAATGTGGACAAAGACAGTAGATACTGACCTTAAGATGGAATTGATAAGTGAGAATATAAAGGAAATCAAAAGTGGAACAGAATGATTCGTGGTAATGGCATCCCTGAGCGAAAATTGGAAGAAAAAAACGACTTAGTGATGTTGATATAATGTTTGAGAATACCCCGCACATATGTGTGTACAACATTCCTCTGCCCAGAATGTGCAGAATTGCGTGCTAGACAGGCTGCTATACAGTGCTTAAATGAAACCTCAGCCTGGAGGTCATAATATCGAGGGTAGTTGTTAAGTGAGGTGTCAAGCAAGTGTAACGGTGCACCTTATGTATGTGGGGCTTCTTGTTATTGTTCACGATAGGCCCCAATTGCTCCATTCCAGACTCTGCCGCTATGCTCTTCGCTTACCTCTCTCTCTCTCTCTCTCGTTTCCTTACCCTGACCGCCCCTCTGCACACCCACACCTCCTTCTTCCCTAATGTATTTTTCTTTTCACCTTTGCACAGAGTCTTGAGATTTCGGCACTATATAAAATGAAATTGTTGTGCTGTCAAGTGAGTGAGTGGTGGGTAGAAGCCTTGGACCAACAGGGAACACTGAGCAAAAATGGCCAAGCCACCGAAATAGCTATGGATTTGCCACGAAACTGAGACTTCCACGAGGTCAAAACTACCTCCCATATGCACCCCTGTTTGCAATAGCCCTGGTGCAGTCCTGCCATTCATCGGTGCTCTCTTGCCAACATACGGCAGATGGGGGAGGTGTGGCTTTTTCAACATCTCTCAATGCTTCTTGAATGTTCACTGTATCTCGAGGAGAGCCCGAGTCATGTGGGCCATCACGGAATGGTCGTTTCACAAGCCCCCTTTCTACCTGTACAGACGTTATCGCCTTACTTTCACCTCCACTCACGGCCATTTCCGTCATCTCTGTCGGTGTGCGTTCCCACGCAGCTACGACAGCGACGACTGCGGGCCCCCGCTGCCCATGCGCATGTACCTGCACGGTGATGGTGGCGAGGAGGGAGGAGAGGGCGCCAGCGGGGGCCGGGCACACGCGGTTGGTGTCGGCTATCTGGGCTCCCCGTCGCCCGGAGAGGCGAGGCATCTGAACAGGTGCGACGACACCCTCTGTATCCATTCATTGCACCCGCTTAGTCCTACGCAGGGTGGTGGTGAACCAGCGCCTACTATCCCACAGACACAGGGCCATACCCAGGATGAGTTGCCAGTCCATCGCAAGGTGCAGGAGGGAAATTAGACGGATCAATTAACCTAGGCAGCATGTCTTTGAACTGTGTGGTGAAACCGGGATACAGAAGAAGAAGAAAAAACACATCAGGAAACAGAGTGAACATGTAAACTCCACACAGAGAGGTGGTACCCGAGCCGGGTATCAAACCCAGGTCCTTCTTGCTGTGAGGCGGCCACTGCCTGTGCCATTGTGACACACCAGAAGCCGCTGTAATTCACCGATCTTTTTTTCCTTTTTTGGATCGTGCCGCTTGTCGTTCGGTGTGATGGCATCACGCTGAACAACGAGCATCCGCAAGCGGAACACACGCGGCGGAGCTGCCTTGCAGCGCCGCGAAAAGCTTCACAGCGGAAGCTTCTGCGTCGTGTAGCTCTTGCAAGATTCATCTCGAAGCACGACGCTGTCGGCGAGGCAGCTGGCACCGCCGTTTGCTGGCATTTGCCTTCAAAAGCAAACGAGCATTGCTTCACTTCGCACTGGATTGCAATGTGGCGACAGTTGTTGCATGAAACGAAGTGGTTTTTATTCGTATTATAAGTGCGATGATGATATTGTTCAACAACTGTAAATGTCATACTGCCTTTGCCGTGAATAATAATGCGGTGAAAAGTAATACGGGATCGGTGTTCTATTTTGCAGAAGAGTGTAAACACGGATACGTAACATACACACGAATGCAATTATAAATGTAAACCCGCAGTGAAGCTGTGTGTACATTTTACACGTCGTAAGTTTGCGCGTGAGTTTGAAATCTCACCCGAAGTTTCAGTCATTTTCCCCCAACGAGTCGGAGGGCCACGAGGTGTGACGAGCGCCCTCACGATAGAACGTGACCGTGTACGACGGGTGTTCCAATTCCGAGTTCTCGGCGGCGCGCTCGACCGCACATCGGCTGACAGAGATGTGAACGCTCGGCTCCGGATAAATCGAGCGCGCGCCAGCACCGAAGAGGAGAGACGCGGAGACGCCGTCTACTCCTCCTCCTCAGGGCCAAGTTGAAATTGCTGGTTCGAAGGCCACGACAGGGATCTTGAGCTTTGACAGGCGGGGTCACGTGAAGGTCACTGGCTCCGGGGCGCTTGTGCCCATCCAGACGGGGCCGTGTGTGTGCATACGCGCGTAAGGGGCAGACCAGCTGGTGCTGCCGGAGAAGCAGGTTAAGGCTGTGATATATGGTGGCCCTGGGCAGAAGCACTTATCGCCAATCTCCCCACATTGAAGGGATGTTCCCTACGGCACTTGCCAGTGTTCCGCCGCATTCGTCTTCAGGTTGTTTTTTTTTCCACTCGCCCCCTCCCCTTCTCCCCCAACCACCAATCCTCTCTCTTACTGCTCTTTTTTTTTTAGAGCTACGGCCTAGGAAAATTGCTTATCGCACCATGCTGTTCGCATCAGCACTCCGTTCCGTGTTTAACTTTGTGTTCACATCTCTCCCTGGCTGCTCCCTGAGGAGCTGGCCCCAATGTTATTCTCTCGTTTAGACCAGACAGGTGATGGCTAGCATCGCACGCAACCCTGAATGAATTCGGTTCAAATGCAGCGGCATTGTGGCTTGCCACATAAATGATGATAATTAATGCATAACGAGCAGATCTTCCCAGCTGCTTGTCTGTTGAAGTTTCGAATGTGGGCTCACTTTGCCCACGTGTAAGTGTGTGCGCTTCTGTAAACCCATGCTCGCTTACCCACCGTGACCATCGATGGCAGGTGCCACGTGTACGTGGCCAGGGTTTCTGCATGGCTCAACCGAATGTAACACAAGATAGATAGGTAGACAACACTATATTGTCATCCTGTCTGTATACAATTGCAGTATATGGAGGAACAAAATGACATTGCTTATGGTCCTCACTGCCAAATCAAAACAAGGCTGAATACATATTCAACGGGGCAGGGAAAAACACGCAGACGACATAGACTATGTATGGTAGAGTGAAGTTGTCCATGCAGGTATGCATAAATGTGTTTGGTGGGTGGAACGTCTGTGTCCTGCTTGTTATGATGAAGAGGGGCAGGGCAGCATGGCATTGCGGAGCCTCATGGCTTGAGGAAAGAAATTCTGTCAGAGTCTGGCAGATCTGGTCAAGATGCTGCGGTACTTTGTCAGACGGCAGGTGGGTAAAGAGTTTGTAGGATGGGTAGGAGGGGTCCTTCACAATACTGGAGGCCTTGTGTGAGCAGCTCTTGAAATAAATATCCTAGATCGAAGGAAGAGAGACCTCAGTGATGTTCTTCACTTTATTCACAATCCGTTGCAGGGCTTGCGGTCAGAGGCATTGCAATTCCCATACCAAACAGTGACGCAGCTGGTCAGGACACTCTTAATGGTTCCCCTGTAGAATGTTGAGAGGATGGGCTGGGGAAGGCTGGCTCTCCTTCGTCATCGGAGTAAAGGTTTTGCTGTGGCATTGAGCGTCAGCACTGGGAACCAAAAATTGCTGAGTATCCATGCAGTTGGTCCCATCGTCCACCCTTGTGCCATGTTGGCCTTATTGGTGCTCGCTAACTGCTAGTTGAGGCTAAACAGGAGACTCTGAGTTGTTTGTCGGTTTAAATGTGGGATAAGGGGCGACGCGGTGGCCCAGTGGTTAGCGCTGTCGCCTCACAGCAAGAAGGTCCCGGGTTCGAATCTCTCGGCTCGGGTGCCTTTCTCTGTGGAGTTTGCATGCTCTCCCCGTGTCCGCGTGGGTTTTCGCCGGGCACTCCGGTTTCCTCCCACAGTCCAAAAAGCATGCTGCTACATAGGTTGATTGGCTCGCAGGCTAAATTGCCCCGCAGTGCCCGGCGATGGACTGGCGTCCCATCATCGGTATATCCTTGCCTTGCGCCCTGTGTCTGCCGGGATAGGCTCCGGCTCACCGTGACCCTGTATAGAACTAAGCGGTTTCAGACAATAAGATGAGATGAGAAATGTGGGATACTTTGGAGAGTGGTGGCGCAGTAGCTCTGGCACTGCGCTTATGAGTCCCTGGGAAGTTCAGAGTTCTTCTTGACATCCTTGTGAATATATTTTTTTTATTCTTTTGCAATTTCAGAGCAGTAATCAACAAGCAGGAAGTTAGGCTCAATTAAGACATACAAGCCTTGGTGTTGTGCAAATATAAATTGTACTTATAAAGGATTCAAACCCGGTTCCCTAATTGCGGACATACATCAACAAACTCTTACTCGATTATATACAGACGAATGTAGTTGCTCATCAAACATGACGGGGTACAAGGATAGTGGGGGATTATTTTTTATGAACACTTCAAAAACATATGTGCTTGTAGCAAACAAACATCTCCAGCTGGTCACCGGGAAGCGGTGGCTCTAAATGATAGTGCAAACGTCTTCAGGTATCTTAGTTCTGACACAGTAAAGAAGATTTTGTTCAAATCAAAGCAACTGTGTTATTTAGCTTGAATAGCAACTGGTCGTTGGTAAAGTTAGATTGAACCCAAACATTTGGAAGCAAACTTTACTCTCAAAGAATTAACTGATCCAAAATTTGAGAACGATCAGTCAATCCGTTGGAGCCATTCACTCAGCGGCCCTGTGTAGCGCTTTGTGGCCCTTGGGTGATGAGCGCTCTAGAAATGCTATTATTATATGATAAATGTTAAATTACACAATTTTCCAATATATGTATTATTTTCACTGCTAATATCGCATTTTAAAATGATAGTTGAACGTCCCATCATATTTTACTTGATGTTCTGCAACGATGTGTATATTAAAAAAAAAAACCCAAACAAATGTTATTGCTGCTGATTTACCGTTCTGGTGCCATTGTCGTTGACGTGCCGTTCTCTCCGCAGCTCCGTGAAGCGCTTTGTGACCCTCGGGTGAAAAGCGCTCTATAAATGCAATTACTATTAATTATTATTAAAGAGTATTTCATACACACGCTCACATTGCACTTGTGTTTTATAAAGATAGATTTCTTCCAGGGCAAATTTGTCTTTGTGCTTGTGTGTGGTAGGGGTGGTGGTCAGGGCACATTCGTGCCCATCCCCAGGGCACCATCCCCTCCGCACCTGTACGGCGGCCCGGGGGTGACGTGCACCTTGCCTGGCACGACGCTCTTGTGTCACTCTGAGCCGGAGAGGCAGGAGGACATGGACCGAGATGGCGAGGCGTGCGCCAGCGAGCATCAGCCGCTGCGCAGCATGGAGTACGCGGTGGCGGCGAACGGCGACCACGCGTATAGCTCCGCGCACGGTGAGAGTCGCTCACCCGTGCCACGCGCGCTGCCTGTAGTTTAGCGCCACGGAGGCAATAGCGAGGGTCGCTGGATCACCGCACAAATATAGTGAAACGCCCTTCCTGCTGCGGGCCACGTGGAGGTGCCATACCCTGACTTGCGCCGCTACAAAAAATCTGGACTACACCTGCTCTATCTGAAAGGGATAGGTTGTTTCTCACTCATACGTGTGGGTTTTCTCCAGGTGCTCAATATTCGTCCTACATGTAGTCATCGATAAATTGACTGATAGAGGACAGAATTTGGACAATTGCTACCTGCCAGCTTGTCTTTGGTTCCTCATGCCTCTGAGTTCATCTACGAGGGTTACTGAATACATTGTGGTGCATTGCAAGTTGATATTATTATAATCTCATCTCATTATCTGAAACCGCTTAATCCTATATAGGGTCACGGTGAAGCCGGAGCCTATCCCGGAAACATAGGGCGTAAGGCAGGAATACACCCGACGACGGGACGCCGGTCCATCGCCGGGCATTGCGGGACAATTTTAGTCTGCGAGCCAATCAACCTATCCAGGAGCATGCTTTTGGACTGTGGGAGGAAACCGGAGTACCCGGCGAAAACCCACGCGGACACGGGGAGAGCATGCAAACTCCACACAGAAAGGCACTGGAGCCGAGAGACTCGAACCCGGGACCTTCTTGCTGTGAGGCGTCAGCGCTAACCACTGCGCCACCGCGCTGCCCTATATATTATTATAATGTTCATTTTAATTGTGTTTCTATGCCATTTAAAGATGCTGTACATAAAAAGGGGCAAATGAAAAAATACCTGTCTCCTTTCACAAACGCAGAAAGTGCTGATGTGTACACAATGCAGTAGGTGCTTGTCTAAGGCTGAGTTGACCAAAAACACATGCCCAGGTGTAATTTGTCACCAAAGTTGACCGTGGCTGGGAGTTGAACACAGGTTGTCTGGTTCACAGCGCAGTGCGCTAAGCACTGCTGCACTTTACACAAATGTCGATAGATACACACTTGTGTGCATCTGCACACACATGTCTACCAACCTTACAAACACAAACATCCATCACCAGAATGTCATTGAATTCTTATATTATTAATTTTATCATAAAAGAGAAAATTCCAATTTCTTCATGAAACAGGAGATAGTCAGGGACATTACTTTTCAAGGCCTGTCAATCTGGCTCTCTCTCTCTCTCTCTCCATGTCCCTTTCATGTTTAAAAACACACACACACACTTCACTTAATACATCATGCCGGCTGGACCTGAGGGATTAGCAGCCAATCTTTATAACCTTGCTTAATCCCATGCAGAGCCCTTACTGCATTTCTGGATGCTCATGCTGCTCAGCGAAATCCTGCTCGCAGAATAATCGGCCCTCACACTGAAGTGCCTCTGGCTAGACTGCTCAGCCACTCAGAAGACCAGGTGTCAGTGCTGCCATTTTGCCACTCGATTTGGAGGAAAATCAGTTATCTGAGGCATAAGCGGCGCCTGAGGCAGCATCTTGACCTGGAGTGGCTTTCGCATTCTGTCAAACTCTGTTTTCCATGCCCACATATGGCTCCTGGCAACCTTTCTCTACCAAGTTGCCATCAGTCGCTTCCCCCCAACACACACACACACACAAAATTTCAACCTGCCACATACTTCCAATTGACCACTAATAGATGTTTGTTGCGTGACAGGGCCCTTGGCTCTTTAACTGTGTTGTCAGTGGCCTGTCAACGACAGCCTTGGGAGGGCACGTTCTACGAGACGTCGCATGTGCCGCGTGCAATTCCCCTCCACGCGCCCCCATTAGAAGGGGGATCACACGAACAGACTCACGTTCTCCTTCCGGTGCCGCTGTCTCTCCGCAGTGATCACCGAGAGGGCCCTAGGATTTGGTGAATTCAAAAAAAATCCAGGGAGTTATGACAAGGAGCTGCAGGGGAAATAATATCATACAAGGCACGGTCAAAGAGATTTATGTAAACAAAACTTTCTTTGTATAAAAATAATGTATTATAGTCGAACTTATTCATCAAATGTGTAAAATATGAACTACTGCTCTTGGCATATAAAATATGACATTGAAACTTCTCAACTGGTGGGGCTCGAAGCCAAAAAGTGTAAAAGAATTTTAGAAACACATGCCAAAAAAATACTAGGCTTATCGGATGGAAGGTTTAAATTAGCCTAACATTAGGTCACAGTGCTTATTTATATAATCTTAACAAAACCGTGACTGTTTGGATGCACAAGCCAAACAGCATTGGTCCTTCCACAATGAATGCACTGCTAACCCAGCCGGTTCCTGCTGACGGATGCGACATCCTGCTAATCCCCGTATTTTAACTCCAGAACGAACCGCTCTACGCTGTGGCCCACAGGTTCCGCCAACGGATGGGATGCGGTGACGGACGTGGACGGGGTTTGTTTCGGCCAGAACGGCTGGGCTCGTGGCTTCTCACCCGACGTGCCTCGCAGCCAGGATGGTAATCAAGCCCTTGCGCTTTGCACCAGAAAATATTTCGAGCCTTTGCAGCCATACCTTGAGTTTGAAACCAAATTCAAAGAATGAGAAATAAAATACGGAAAATGTCATCAGCAATTTCATGCTGTCGTACTTTTATTTGTGTTTTTGGAAAGTGGTACCGTGCCCTCAGCGGTCATGCACTGAGCAATCGTAGGGTAGGGGGGTGTTCAATCCCCACGGAAAACGTGGGAGATATTTGTCTCGGGACAGTTGAAGCAGGGCATGTGTTACAAATGTGAAATGTGAATACAATAAAGGCCTCTGGAGGCTGTGGGGGTCCTTGGCAGGAATTCACAATCCCAGAGAAAAAAAAACAACACCAATTTGTGTAACCCGAGATAGCTGATGGCTGGTAAAATGTGACACAAATGTCTATCAGTTGTGCGCAGTGAATGACACCATTAAGTCTGGAGCAGACCGTTTATAATTGGCTTTCATCGGCTTATTTCTACCAACAGCTGTAAAGGAATTGTGAGGCAGGGTTAATGCAAAACTTTATATTGAAGTGCTAAAAATGAAGATTCATGTACCGCGGTACAGGCGAATACAAGCTATTTTAATACAGTCGTAATGTAATAACCTTAGTTGTGTTCACGACTGGCAAACATGTTTCAAAATGTCACCAGTGTAATTGGTTCTTGGAAACCTATATGTACCGTTAATGCGCACTGCTTTTTATTTAAACTGGTTTCGGCCGCACTGCCAGAAGTAATGCATTAAAAAAGAAACCCATGACTAATGTCACTTGTAAGCTAACCCCAGAATATACATGTAAGGAAGGACAAAAAATATTGATGAATGTGTCTTATGGTGAAATATTCATTATGAAAGTCATTTCACAACATTTACATGCATGTGTGCATGATGGTACTGATGTGCTCTGAATTTTTGCTTAAAAAGTAATCAGTGTCTTTGTGTGTAAGTGATGACACTGCGTGTGTGTGTAGACAGTGATGAAACAAATGTCTCTTCGACATCACCTCCCACTAAAGTTACCCATGTGCTAGTGATCATTAATTTTACGTGGCAATATAATGTATTCCTTTGAGAGCACGTGTTAGTCGTGTAGTTCATGCAGGAAAATATAGTTCTGCGAATTGAAGCACACCTTGATAACCCTCGTACGAATATATTCATCATCATCTTGAGACGTGGTCTAACCACTGCTGGATTAAGGCTTTCCCATGGCCGTTACCGTCCCCCATGGTCTTGCGATGCCACAATTCTCCATCTCCCACACGTGAGCTGGTCTCCTCGCCCAGTCTTGCCGGCCATTGTACTCTCGTTTGCCCTTCCCTCTTTTGGTTGCCGTGCCATCATGAGTCGTATCCATCATGTGCCCTGCTTAGGCCCACTTATGAAATGTAACATTGAAAACAGTGCCTCCAACTTATGACCTACGTGTGCGTCCACTGCTCAGTGTAATTTCGGGCCATGTGGCTCTCCGTGCTTTGCCGTTTGCTTCTCTGGACTTATCAGGGCTTAACTACCATTTCGGATCTGCATGTCATAGTCGGCTAATATCCTACCATTGAATTTTTAATTTTCGCGCTAATTAGGAGACATTTTCCCATGAAAAGATGAAACTGGCAAACCCCAGACGCTGCTCATTCTCATTCCGCCAGAAACTTGCGGCACTTATGTCTCTCCTGCGGCGCGTTCCGCTAAAGATGCCGCCTGTGTGGCGCAACGTGGGTGCGCGCGTGTTCAGCGACAAAGACAGAATGTTTGTGCCCTGATTTTGGACGCAGAAAAAAGTAAAAACCCAATTTCATATTTAACCTTCAGACTCCCGCATGCTGAGAAAAGCCCCGTGGGGGATTCTACTGTAATTATTGGAGGCAGGGATAAGTATTCGGCCTTTATATCATGAGCATTAGCAGATTTCTGCAGCAGACAGTTTGTATAAATGCATGGCACGTGCAGTGTGCTTCGTAGCTTTTGTTCCAAGATTGATATTGTGGCGAGCGGCCATCGTCTCCTTTAAAAGATGCTCTGAAGCAAAACACAATTTAAACATATGGTGATAGATTGCGTTTATATACAC
>JAZEWT010000005.1:10464454-10475131 GCA_036362905.1 Mordacia mordax
ACGGCCCCCCAGCCCGGTGTCGGTGGACGGTGGCCCAGGGCAAAGGCCTCGTGCCGGGAAAAAGAACAAGCACGGCAACAGTAAGGCGGACGGTAATGTTTGCAGACCCCGGTTCTCTTTTATCTGCCGTTTGTTCGTGATCTCTTTCTGACTGCCACGCTCCCACCCTCGCGCCCTTTTCCGAGTTCCTTTCTCCTGAGTTCTCTTTCTTTTTGGCACAAGAGTCATTCACACCGCTGCCACTGTTAAGGGGAAAAGAAAAAGACAGCCAAAGTAGTTAAGAGTTTTTTTTTTCATTTATGCGATGTGGCTTTGAGCCTTTTGGCGCACAACTTAGTGGAGCTTTTCTGCGGATCACATTAAGGTTAACATCAATCATTTTGAAAGCTAAAGCAAAAGAAATAATTAACATTTAAATAGTGTTGAAGTCATGACTCACAAACATCGCAATTCCGCAGTTTAGCCGTAATTGGCTACAATAGCTCTTACAGAAACGCCCCATGGGGTCCCATGGGAACCCGTGACAATTTGGTGAAATGACAAAATGTAAAAAAAAAATCACCATTTCCCAATGAGCGGCATCATGGGACAAGCCTGTGTGGGGAGGATGATTGTTCAACGCTAGCTGTTTTAAAATATATGCTGAACCGTTGGGCTTCCCTTGCACCATACAGACTTGCCGCCACCTCCACTGCCTCCTCCCATGGGCACAACGCGACTGATGAGCCTGCAGCAGCAGAAGGGCCTGACAGGCTCCGACCTAGGCCTAGCATCTCGTGAAACTAGGGGATCAGCTGAACATCTCTACCATGAATCGGGTAAGCAACTACGACCGCCTAGAGATACACAAGGCATTTAGCAGGTCACAAGGACCTGTCTATATTCTCAAAGCTACGGTATTTGGATACTTGAATTGTTTTTTTCTGCCTACCTCAGAATGTACAATTTATTTATTTTCTTAAATCACATCAATTATTTTAAAGCGGTTTGGCAAATGTTATGAAATTGTGTTGTTTTAGCATCTACAGAGGGCCTAATTCTGCTCACTGCCAAACAGTTCTGAGTTTATGCCAGATTTTTAGTTGGTTTCAACATACGACTACTACACTGGCTCTATGAACCTCTACTTCAAATAAAAATGTCACTAGACACTGTGTAATGACGTAGGTTTTCACAGCTCGATGCATGATGATTGCTTCGAAAAGCTGCTCTCTCGGGACAGCCGCGTTGATCGCTCTCTCTTTCCACCTCACGACGTTTCGCAATGTTCGTGTGTTGTACACACGACACACAAACACTGTGCCTGAGGATGCCTCTAACGTGGAGAGAGGAAGCGATCGATGCGGCTGTCCCGAGAGAGCAGCTTTTTGAAGCATTCATCATTAGACACTGTGTCAGGTTGGATGTATAGAACATCTGTGTTCTGCGCGACATTTAACAAAACAAGGTTTGTTCGAAGATCACTGCACAGCGTCATCGGGTCTCATTAACAACAACATTCCAACTCAAAATGGCGGACATTAAAGAATCCCGTGTAACAGATGAAGGAACACACAATTGCTGGCACTCACAACAATCAGTCACTTTAATGTTGTTGAGTTTAATGATAATTTCCTAGTTATGGAACAAAGTCGTGGATTACAATTTGAGAAGATTCAAAATATGCCTCGAGTATCCCGGCACCTAATAATATGTTGTAATAAATTTTTTTACGACTTAAATGTATACATTTGTCTATATTTTTCCATTGTGCAGGGTAGGTACCATTATTAGGGGATATTTTGTCACACATCACCTTAATTATGTTAGGTATAAGTTGTTTTAAAATACGTGCTAACATCGGAACTGTTAAATGGCACTTACTTTACGTGGATTATATATACACGTATATTGCTTTCTTGGCATAGGTTGCATACATTAGTTGTGGTGAGCAGCAGTAATTAATTCCACTTTAGAAATTGCATATTTTAGCTTTTTGACATTTTCATTATAGAGGCAAATTTGGAGCCATTGTTGGCTTGAACTGCTCAAAATTACCCTTGCCAGTCTACATACTTAGGTTGTGGTGCATACATTATTAAATATGACTAAAGTCATTTAATTAACATTAACTACAAATTAACAGTTGGCTGTCACACAAATGCACATTTTCCAAATAACAGTGCGTATAGTATTCAAGTTTTTTTTACCAACCCTCATTATATGTTTGCAATGTCATAAACTATATGAATGTGTGATAATTTTAAGTGGTAATTAGTTAAATTGTTGTACATTATCATACTACAGTCGTTCACACTTAGATATAATAAAAACTAAATTGAGCGAGATTTCTGATGTCAAGATTATATTTAGGTATGAGCTTTCGCACAGGGCGGCGCGGTGGCCCAGTGGTTAGCGCTGACGCCTCACAGCAAGAAGGTCCCGGGTTCGAGTCTCTCGGCTCCGGTGCCTTTCTGTGTGGAGTTTGCATGCTCTCCCCGTGTCCGCGTGGGTTTTCGCCGGGTACTCCGGTTTCCTCCCACAGTCCAAAAGCATGCTCCTGGATAGGTTGATTGGCTCGCAGACTAAAATTGTCCCGCAATGCCCGGCGATGGACCGGCGTCCCGTCGTCGGGTGTATTCCTGCCTTACGCCCTATGTTTCCGGGATGGGCTCCGACTTCACCGTGACCCTATATAGGATTAAGCGGTTTCAGATCATGAGATGAGATGAGATCTTTCGCACATGCGCTGACAACATCGTCATTATGAGAACCATTGGTAATGAGCTCCAGTCAAGTACTGCACGGCACGTTAAAGGGCACCAAAGTGGAAATGGCGCTGCATACTAACAACAACAAAAAAGTCACGGACAACAAAATGCCTAATCGAGTCTGGTCAGTGATCGGATAGGCGACCGCGAGGGCTTGCCTACCAGATGTTGCAGGCACGATGCTGGGAAGTGTGAACAGAAGATGGAAATTCTCCCACGGACTCTGGTCCCCTCTCACATGAAGCCAAACATGGCAGTGCGGTGGCGCAGTGAGTAGCGCTGCTGCCTCATAGAATGAAGGACACGGGTTCGGTTCCAGGCTCGGATGCTTTTCTGTGTGTGGAGCTTTGCGTGTTCTCCCCACGGCGGAGTGGGTTTTTGCCAGGTACTCCGGTTTCCTCCCACCGTCCAAAGACAAGCTGCTGCCCTAGGTTAAATGGCGTGAGAAGTAAATTGCTCCAGTGCCCTGCGATGTACCGGCATCACATCCTGGGTACGGACCTACCTTGCACCCTGTGTCAGCCGGGATAGGCTTCAGTGC
This sequence comes from Mordacia mordax, assembly GCA_036362905.1. NCBI lineage: Eukaryota > Metazoa > Chordata > Hyperoartia > Petromyzontiformes > Petromyzontidae > Mordacia > Mordacia mordax. The sequence goes on from JAZEWT010000005.1 coordinate 10,467,746, forward strand.
CCCACCACCCTGTACAGGATTAAGCGGCTATTGATAATGATGATGATGAAGCCAAACACTCGTTAATGGAATTAGCCATAAACCTCAATTTCGTGGATCCTCCTGAAAAAACGACTACGCAGTATGTTTCCTTGGTGAATTGTTGACCTTTACATGCAATGCTCTGTCATGGCATTGTTTGTTTTTATATACAGATGAAGGCGAGGGCGATATTATGCCATACTCCAAGCCGTACTTTCCCAGCAGGGGACACGTGCCTGCTCACAGCTCCTTACCGGGCCCTGGAGTAAAGGGCTCTGCCAACGGCAGGAGGGCAGAAACAGCCAGAAACGGTGAGATCCCACAAGAAAAACTAGTGAAAGTGTAACCATGAATTCAGCACCCAGCTGCCCACGTCGGCAAAATTCCTCATCCTAACAAAGCATTCTCAGTGCAGAAAATTGCCATTTGTCATTTGGAGTGGCAATGCCATTCTTTTCTATTTTTATTAGCCAAAACAAACCGGTGCGGGGGTCTAACAAGTGACGCGCACCATCATCGGATTTCAGGATTTTGCTTTCATTGCACTAATGTTACTTGTGAAACTAGAATTCCATCAGCGTGGCGCATAGATATAGTTGCCTTTTTCTTTCGACTTGTTGCCGCCTTTTTTTTGCCCTTTCCACCGCTTGAAAGCTGAACTAATCCCTTGATGCCTATTGTGTCTTTTGGCAGAGTGAGCTGCACTCAAGTGGATGGCCATCCGAGTCATGCTGGCCTCCTGGATACGGCAGGGGGAGGCAAATAATGGTGCAATTGAAGTCTCCTACTTGTGCGGCGTTATTTAGAGGCTCTAAACGGCCGTAAAAAAAAATGTTTCGGCCACAGACAAACGGCCTGGCTGGCAACCCTAACGACAATATTTAAAACAAACCGGATTTTTCTGTCTTATAAGCCATGTGGAATCCGGGAGATTGAGACCACCGTCAGGTTATCCCATCCTTTTTGTTGCAATGTCATGTCTTCCCGTCACCACCACCGTCCTCGTTGGCAAAACCAACGATTTGGTTTGTGGCGTTTTTAATGTTTCTCTGGACTCGTGCCATTGACATTGATTTTGATTAATCACTGTTATTTAATGTTTGCACTGCAGATAGATTATAAGCACAATATTTTTGTTCCTTTTTCTCTCGTTACTTCTACGACGTTTCTCGTTTCAGTTAATTCGGTTACAGCGACGTCTTATTTCACGTTTGTATGTTGTTGTTGTTGTTGTTGTTTTTTGTGCAAGCCACACGTGTGAAGGTGTCTCTGTAATCGGTATGCCAGGCAGTCTGTCGACTCGTTGCCTTCATACCGTGTGCGGGGGGGGGGGTAGGATGGGGGGGGAGGGGCGCGTGATAAATTCTGATTATAGAATTTACACACACAACACACAAAATAAAACATAAACTGTACAGAAAAAAAATGATGTAATTAAAATAAACAATGTAAAGGATGTGCGTTAACGCAAGGCCTCTGCAAGCAATGGGTATTTCCACCTCTTTGTAGCCCTCTCTGTAAATACGTCGTCCGTTCAGAGCACGTTTTAGGCTCTCCCGCAGAGGTCTTGCCGGGTTCGTTCCGCGATGCGCATGTAAAATGATGCTGTAGTGTGTTTCACTGTTTTACAGGCATGTTGTTGCTGGCTAAGCCGAAGGGGTTTTTTTTTAAAAAAACGTTTTTTTTTTAACGAACCGTGTTTTTTTGACGAGCAGTATTTTGAAAGAGCGGGAACAAATGAACCCCCCCCTGCCCCCTGCCAACCCTCTTTTCCCTACATTAACCCCGTTCCCTAAAACGTTAAATACGGTCCCGTTCGCTCTCCGTTTGCTGTGACACTTAGCTGACCATTGTACGTATTGCAAGAGGAACATTTTGACGTGCAGAGATCACCCATACCTGTCCGTACCCACATCTATACATGTGGCTCATTCGCTTAAGGCCTCTATGCACCAGGCTGCACAGTCCCTGCTTTGCCATGCACATTGCGCCCGTCGTAAGCGGCGCTGCGGTTCTCCTGTGGACATCTCCGCGGCTCATGGGCAAGGCTTGTGCCCAACGAAGATGTGAAAGTAAGCCGCTACGGTCCGGTGCAGTGTACCAGTAAAAAAAAGCAGGGGTCAAAGCTTTTGGTACAATATACAGGTGGAAAGGAGCGTTGCGATAGGACCAAACCAGTAAGAAATGTAAATTACTATCACCCCTGGCCACGTGCCATGCGTACATCTCTTGACTACATCGCGTGTGATGTTGGCTCGCGATGTCACGATACACACTGTGCTCAAATTTATCTCGGTCCGGCAGTGGCACACACCTCGCCACGAGCAACTGTACGACATGGCTGCTGATGGCCAACTTGAATACAAAATCCAAAGTAAAATGAAGAAGATCCAAGTACAACAATAATAATGTAAGTTTTTCAAAAAAGCTGCATAGACATCCCATGCAAATAAAGAGATTGATTCGTGACACTTTTTCAGGCATTGCACTTTTCGTTATTTTTAAAGTGCCATGTTGTTGGATTTCCTCTGATCATATTCCGTCAATGTCACAGTGCTAAGCGATGACGTCAGTTTCATGACTGAGATATGCATTATGATAAGTTGTCGAGGTAACATGACCTCCGCTATGCAGCTGAAATTCAAAGTGATGCTGCTCATTTAGAGCCGCTTCCCATAACCCATGTTCCCGTGCGCAGCTCGGAACATTACACTAAACCCTAAACAGGACACCCCTGATAGCCAAGTCTGCAAAACAGCTCTGCGTTAACCTCGTGCATCAAGGCCTTTAGGATATTCACTCGATGGGCACCATTCATTGTTTAGATTTGCTTCGTCAAGCCACGAATGCAAATAAATTAAAGTTTTATAATAAAGACAAGACGGTGTGCTGTGCTCATGAATGGAGTGTGGGCTGATTCTTATTTGAAATGGGAATTTTTGGTCACGCGTGGCTGCCTCCCAGAATGTGTGCTCTCGTGAGATAATAAAAGGGTTTTTTTTTCACTTTCCTCTACAAAATACCTTGAAGTCGACCCCAAGGCCTTTTTTCCCATAACCATCACAAATTAAGTCGCGGAAAACTTTCTCTGACATGCACAGGTCACACGGCTCACACATACAAATGAAGATCCCGCCTCAATGCGTGTGACGGGGACCCGCTTTGGAGAGGAGGCGGGAGCGTGGCCAATGCCAGGTTTAGGGGTTGGGTGGTGTGCAGGGGAGTTGTTTATAATCCAGCCCGGTTTTCTTGTGGGCCCAGCGGGGGTACTCGGCATAAACAAACCAAGAAAATGATTCGGGCATCCAGGAGATCAAGGGACCCACAGATTCATGCAACAATATGGTCGTACTGAATTTCAACTGAAATTAAGATCCTTATTAATACAAGATCATTTACATAAAAGCAAATTACATGAAAGCTCTCCTCTTTTTTTGTCTGCATCACGCTGCTCTCATCTCACCTCTATTATTTCCTACATGTCTCATGTCACTACACCTGATTATCTTGTCTGTGGTTCTTCCGTCATCTCTTTAGAATTGTATGAATTGTAAGGAGCAGCCATAAATCTTTTTCTGCTTAGTGTCCCCGAATGGGCTAACTCTACCGCCGTGTGAAGCCATATCATCAGACGCGCTTCATAATTTGATATTAGCGCTTTTGTCCGGCTTAACAAGACGGCAGACGCCAGACCTTGAGCTGGCACACCAGGCAAAGAGTAATTGTGGCAATTACAATTAGATGGATTCATTGTCTGCCGTAACCAGTTAAAGCTAAACCCCTGAATGCAATTTCATTTTCCAATTACTTTTTTGTGTGCTCTCCAAAGCGTTGTTATTTTAGGATTGTTGATAGTTAATGGAAATTCCTATGGCACAGAGGACCCAATTAAGAATATATAAAGCAATAAAATGGCAATTAGCACACCCAACCAGCAAGTTTACAATCACTGCAAGCAGACAAATAACAGCCCGACACGAGCATTTAACAACAAAGAAAATACACCTCTTTTTCATGCACACTTTACAGCGATTATTTTGTCAAACTACACTTACAGCGCTATGTTTCATGACTATAAAACTCAAGCAACCAATCTGTGGTATTTATTCCAACCATAATTCGAATTCTATCGTAATTTACAAAGTTTAACAAACGGGAATATTGAACAGAACTGCAATTTTAAATCCTGTCTAAGGTCACAGTTTGTGAATACGATGGTTGTAGATTATAAAGTCTGTTGCAATTGTACAGGACCAAACTTATAATCTGAAAAATATGATAATCTGCAACATGCAGTACAGTACTTCATTCACTTTTCCTCCCTGTGAGCCTATTCGTATGTTTATTAAACCAAACTGAAGCACAACTGCTCAGCGTGTGGATTGGAAATTTAAATAAGGTATTTAATTTAACCCTTTCGACATTGTTAGGGCCCAACCGGTCTCCCAGGCCCAATGGGATTTGTCTTCTCTCATTATCAATCCATGGTTAATCTCTTAGAGCGACCCGTGTGAGCTGGAGCTTATCCTTGCCGACACAAGGCGCACAACATCGCTAGGAGGATAATCAATCTTAACGCACTGGTAACCTGAATCTTTCAATTGTGGGAGGAAGATGGAGTACCCGAGAAACACGGCATGGACACGGGGAGAACACGCACACTACAGGGTTGCCACCTGTCTCGGTTTTGCCGGGATTGTTCTCTTTTTGAGGAGATGGCTGTCCTGGGAAATACGTAATCCTTCTCGTTGCATTAAATGTCTAGGTTTATTCTCGGATCCCTAATTCTGGGGGTTCCCGCTGTAGGTTTCATTCATTATCAATACCGGCTTAATCCTGGACACGGTCGCGGGGATCTGTCTGCCTATCCCGGCAGATAGCGGGCGCACAGCCGGGGAATACGCAGGATGTGACGCCAGTACATCGGAGGGCATACTTTTTGGGGCAGTTCACTCAGCAGGCCAATTAACCTAGGCAACAGCGTGTTTATGGACGATGGGAGGAAACCGAAGTATCCGGCGAAAACCCACGCGAGTACAGGGAGAGAACAAGCAAAACTCCTGACAGAAGGAACTCGAGCCAGGTACCGTACCCGGGAACGTCTTGCTTTGAGGTGACAGCGCTACTCACTGCACCACCGTGCCGCCCCCACTATATGTCTACTCATGTCTTTTCCCATATACATCAGAGACCCCAAGTATTAAGTTCAGCATTCCAATCCACATCACGTCCATACACGTTGTTCTCCCCTCTTCCTGAACTCTGAACTATCCTGCAACCCATGAGGTCTTGTTCGTCCACAGGTTTAACCAAGGCTTACCTTGTTCAGTCAGTTTTTGCATTTTATTGGCTATAGCTGCACAGCACCTACCGCCAGCTAATATCTTGAGACATTATCGTTACACTCTGGGCGCGTTACGTTGCCTACTCCGGTTTAGAGGGTATAGCGATAGAATCTTGAGTTTTTCATCGCGGTGGGAAGGGTGTCTGTTGTCCGCGCATCACAGCAAGGACCTGCCTAAGGTTGTTCGATTCCTGGCTCGACTGCCTTTCTGTGTGGAGTTTGTGTGTTCTCTCCACCTGTTCCGCATAGGTTTTCTTCCTTGTTCTTCGTTTTCCTCCCAAAATTAGTGCAGAGTTTGTATTGTCTCTCTTCCTGATATGCGTGGATTTTCTCCGAGTTCTACAGTTTCCTCCCATAACTAGTGTAGAGTTTGTGGGTTTCCTCCGGGTTCTGCGGCTTTCTCCCCAAAACAAATATCAAACTTCCAAAAGGAAGGGCCCTCAAACAAGCGGATGGAAGAAATCTGCCGAAAGATTGATCCAGAAGACAGGGAGATAAATAATAAAAACAATCAGAAAAAATCGTCCCACAAGGCAGATATTCCCGATAAACAGGCAGAAGATTTCTTCCCGGAGATTTTTTTTTTCCAGAATAGCTGCATGGGAGGAGGAGAAAGAAGAGAATAAACGCGGAGAGGGAGATAAAGGAGAGGGAGGAGGAGAGGGAGATAAAGGAGAGGGAGGAGGAGAGGGAGAAGGTGAAGGAGGAAACGGAGGAGTTCTAGTTACGACTTACCGAAAGCGTGAATTTCCGTGTCAAAACTTTTCCGGTGGTGAAGAGGTGCGTGATGAGTGTGTATTGAGAAGCCGAGTGTATGGTGAGGAATGAGTGTGGAGATGTGGTGAGTGCGTGGTGAGGAGGTGATTAAACTACTACCTTGTTTCGTTCAGCCGTGTACCCTGCCATACCCCCTCCCTCACGACTTATTCGAGCCCCACAAGGTCCCGAGACCTTCTGCGTCCGACCCCCCCACGTGTTATTGTCACCCTTGCATACCCGTCGTGTGACAGCGCTCAATAAACACTTCGAAATATTAAGTAGGTGGGGGAAAACTTGATTTGAGCCCAAGACTTCAGAGTCATCCCACAGAGCCACAGCCACTGGGTGTTTCTGCTGCCTGCAACTCTCATAATTCTCTCCAGCGTCGGTGACATTGAGAAAGATTTCGACATTAGTTTATTTGACTGAACACACCACAAAAAAACAAATCACTCATGAAACGGAGTTTAAATCCACAATTCGTGAATGGACAGCAAGGAGTTTGAACTACCAAGCCACGAAGCCAATCCATTGGTGATTGGTCCGGAACTCTGAAATACTCTCCCGGGCGTCGGTGACACTGGAGGAGACTGAACAATCTAAATACTTAATCACTCCGATGAACTTGGATTTGAACCCGGGTTTCGCTGTCGCCAATACCAGGGGTGTGTGACCCACAGAGCGTCTCTCAAACTCACTTTTCCTCGCGTTGGTGACGATGAGAGAGATTTCTATGCAGCTCAACGTCCACAATTGTGGTTTAATGAAGACTCACAACTAGCACGATCCTCGAGCGAATCCCCCCCCCCATCCCTGTTCCTTCTTCTCCCCGCTCTCCCTCTACTATCCCCCGCCTCCCTTTCCGCCTCTCTGCAACCCACTCGTCCTGCTACCCTGGCCTCTCCGGCCATCCAACAAGACTTGTTTTCGAATACAGAAGAGCTGGGTGTCCACAATCGCGGGGGTTGCGCGTTCCTCGTAAACGTTGGAAACGGGAAATCCACGCTCGGCGAGCTTAACGACCGACGGAAACTTGAGGTCTGTAATGTTGCGCCCCTGTCTGCTGTTCGCCCATTAAAAATCCTACAATAATCATTGCACTTCTAGAGCACTTTTCACCCAAGGGTCACAAAGCGCTGCACCGGGCTGTGGAGAGAACGACATGTCAACAATATATGAACGGCACATCGACAACTGTTAACATTTGAATGTGCACTGTGAAGTTTGGGGCGGCGCGGTGGCGCAGTGGTTAGCGCTGACGC
>JAZEWT010000005.1:10490444-10503633 GCA_036362905.1 Mordacia mordax
TTTGGCTGATAACATTATAGATCGTGCGGAGTGGGCTGGCACCAGTTGACCGACCGGATGACTGCCCACCTCTCGTCAGTCTCCTCGCGCTGCCGAATCCGTGTCTCGCCCATGACAAGGCGTGGGATTTGCGCGGCGCGTTACAAATTGTGATATTAAAAAGAAAAGGTGGTTGTCAGCGGTCGAGACAAAGTCAGAATGGCAGTCAACGGTTGGAAACGAGCCGACAACTGTAGGAATGGAGCGATTACATCAACTGCTGTGCAGGTGCAAGGTCGATTGCAATGTAGTTCTGCAGGACCATGAGATATGGTGATGGCTTGCAGAGGCTCTCACCCAGCAACAGATTCATCGAGGCTGATGCTGAGGTACTGTGGCACGTCATTTAAAGTTCTAATGCAAGGATTTTTCTGTACTCTGTAACAATTTTTCATGGACCTCCAGCATAAACATTCCACCCAACTCTCCACTCCCAGCAACACCACACCGTCACTTGTCAAATAAAGTTATCCTCGGCGAAACATGTTCACAGCCCGAGACACTCATTATGCACACCACATGGCACTAACACAATGGCAGCAGTGTGAAAATCTGAAATATCAAATTCTCTTTTGAAAAATAAAATGTCTTTTCACACAACTCACCACTTTCAATAACAGTGCCTTGAAATGTCCATAGTAGCATTTTTTTACTACTACGAGTAATATTTGCAACAGGCATGCTTTGGATTTATATTTTATCACAAACGGTGGAAGAGACGAAACTAAATAAATATCACAACAGTCACTCACTGCGGCGATATGTCCCGTACAATGGCAGTGACGTCACAGCAGCATCCCACCTGATTCCCAAATGTGTTTCTCATGAATCTTGAATATTGCCAAAATCCTACGTAACAGATTTGTTGTCTACTGACATTCACCCTGAACACAGGCAATCTCTTGAATACCAGGTGATACAGCCGCATCCAGAGTTTGCCATACCTGGGATCTATTATTACAGCAGAGTAATCTCTGCCATACCTGGGGTTTATTATTATAGGATTACTCTGCTGTAATAATAGACCGCAGGTATGGCAGAAATCGGCAGTACATGAATGGGATTTGATCTATCTGTACAGAATTTTGAGTGGTTTTCCTCTCACGTGTGTTCATCTCGCTGTACGCCTGGTTTCTCCCACACGCCACTACTCAATAGAATTAACTAAACATTCCAATGCAGAATCCTGAAAACGGCAGTCCATAGGCTCAGTGGAGTTTTCCTGGATAAATAAAGGACATTATCGTATTAGCAGCGGTATCTACTGGATGTGGAACGATGACGCGGTGTTTTTTTCACTGGACTATGATCCCAAAGACCTGGGTTTGGTTGCCGGTCATAACTAACAGTGGCAAATTACCTTTCCTGACCAGTCCTAAGGCTCCCGTTCACCAACCCACATGAAGTATGAACAAAGCAAAACTATCTGACTCGGGCACAAGGAAGGTTTAATTCAGCAGTCAGTTGACCAGTGGCTGTAAAATTAATGATTATTCATAATGTACAGAAAGTGAACTGATTACCGATTCTGACCACATCTTTCCGTCCCCACGTGTCCCACATTATCAGGACGCGTGTCCCATTGTCGGAGCGATGAGTGAATTGCGCGAAAGCCTGGTGGTGTCTACTCAGCGCAGTGAGACATTCACGCTCCGCAGAAGTAACGCACTACAAAGCAAGCACTCTCCAGACATTTATTATTCATTGGGATGGGGGGGGGAGGGTTTAGTATGAAAAGAGAACATTTTTATTCAAGAAATATGCTAGACTGCAGTGTATTTGCTATGATCATGTGGGTTTTATAAATAAAACGAGGCAGGTTCAGACACCGGGGTGTGGGAGGCATTGGGAAGAGGGGGGGGCATACTGGTGGCAGCTCATCTACAAACACAGAGATGGCACGCTCGCTGCTCGAATTGGGGGGTAGGGGGGGTAACAAGCCAGACCTGGGTTTGGCAGCTAACGCTGCCAAGACTAACACGTCCCAACACTTCACCATACGCATTTACCGAAGCTTAAGTGACACTTGCACGGCGACGTGTTTGCATGTTTATAAACAGACCATTTAACGATTTTAGCTTTTTCCGTGATACATATTTTTTGTTAGGGGGTTAATGTGCTTAAATGTGAGTGTGTGTGTGTGCGCGCACGCCTGTGTACGTTTATGCATTTATTTAACACCAGACACGTTACATGAGCAGTCACGAGGTAATATTTGAGCGGTTTAGACATGATTGGCCGCAGCGTGATGTACACGTTGTATTGTACATCCCCGGTTCCACCATTACAATGACTATATTGCTCCCCTCCCCATATACTTTTAGAAAAGCTAACGTCCAGGATATGAAAAAAAAATTGGGTCTCATTGGTGACACCATGGGATCTTCTGTAGTCAGTTAAGGGTGTAATTGAGTGCACTGCAAGCCTTGTAATGTTTACAACCTATGAATCGATTAGCATCAACATTACCAGTAATACCAACCATCAAGCTTTTGCCATAACCTATACAAAACAGGTCCCTACCTGTTTTGTGCTTTATACTGAACATTTACACGAAAACAATTACAGCAAAATAAAAAAGCAAAAAAGTCCAAACTAATCAATAAAGTTTGTTAACATTGGTCCTACAGAAATCATTCAAACCACAGGCTAGGCATAAGTACGTCTGTTTAATAAGGCGACAAAGTAAAACGTGAAATATGAGCCATCTAACAGCGGCACCACTAGGGGACGTACATCCTTCGCAGCAGGCAACAAACGCAGCTTCCAAACAAATTATATATATTTTTAAAATAACAGTAAAAAGATTAGAACACTCTTTGTGTTGTGTGCTTCTTAAAACCAACTTGTCAGCAGTCTAGTATCCATCGTTTCCAACTCAACTGCCTCTCTGACAAAAGGATCTTCTGAACATTTCCACCGTCATCTCCCAAAAGAAACAAAAAAAAATCATTCAATAATTTCAAAGATTAAGTAGCAAAAGTCATTATCAAAGATACAATAAACATTACTTGTTAGTCTTTGTGCTTTTAAACCAAATTTATTTTCACAGTGCATTTTCTAGTCTGCTGAGTTTTCAGACTTGTTTGAAAGAAACCAACTTTAATAGAAAAAAAAACTACAAAGTATTGTAATTCCAAGAAAAACGAGTGGGAGAAAGGGGACGGGTGTCTATTCGTCGTATTAAAACACCTAGTTATAATAGTAAATTACAGTCAAATTTACAAAGCTCGGGGACGTTGCTCAACAACCTCTCTCTCCGTATGGCGATCGTTCCGGAGGAGAGAGCAATGCGGCGAGAAGGGGGAAGGAGGGTAGGCCCAGACGTGAGGGCCCGCCGTACCGCAAGCGAGGGACGGTGGGTCAGCACCGGGGCCCAACTTGTGCTTTACTCCATCAGCTCCACCACCTTCAGGGACAAAACCAGAAGAATGCACGCTTGAATAGGACAAATAATACCGAATGTAAAACGTATATTTGTTACCGTTACTTTATTGAGTGGAAGAAATTACGGGCTTTTGTGAATTCACCATTGGACGAAGGCCTCGCGTTGTGGTATTGCTTATTGGGATTATTGGAATATACTTCACCACGCTGGTTCACGCACATTTTTGAAGTCGGGACCCCGAACTGGCTGAGATATCGCTCGCGAATGATTGAGCCATGGCTGGGAATCAAACTAACACCGTGAACTAACACCTTTGCACCACCACTCCTACAACATTCATATATATGTAAATATCTCAAAGAAAATATCCATTACTATTCTGTCGTTTTTCTATCACCCAAATAATGATGCCAAATACCAAGGCAGAGCCTCACTGATTCTTGAGTCTTTTTTTACAATGGTCCTATATTAGTATATTTTGGCCTTTTCCATTATTAATAATGAATGTTTGGAATGATCCATAGTAAATATTTTTTTTAAATATCAAGTTATCCAGTTATCTTTAAAATTCAGGACCATTAAATATTTTCAGATAACACGAGTGCTTTCAATCTAATCCAGTTAACTTCAATTCAAATTGAACAATCTCTTAATCATGGTAACATTCAAATCCAAAAAATAAAAGTCTAAAATAAAGATAGATATCAAATATATTCATCGTCATCGTGGATTGCAGTGGTACAGTGGTTATTACACCATAAACTGCACCAAGAACCTGGCGTCTCGAATCCGATTCCTGACCACAGCAACATCAGCGACGAGTGGCCACCCCCCTATGCCAACCCATGCTGATCAGCAGCAAGTACGGTCAAACAACTACCCCAACTGGCACGCCGTCGGCAGGCCTTCAACCAGCAGTGGATTTGACAACGGACTACAATGCACGAAACTTGTTAATGTCTCGGTGACAAACACAGGAAAGCGGGCTGCCCTCACCGGCCGCGGCGGGGCCTAACACTTGATGCCGGCGCTCACGGCCCCCGCGGGGTCACCTGACCTCCTCTCGGGGCCCAAGCTCCCGGCGCCAACCCCGGGCAGTGCTCGGCTTCCTGTCGTCGGGAAGTGAGGGCGGCTGTACAGCGCAAAATCTGGGGGTTGGTTTTATCCACACGGATAGGAAAAAAGAGAACGGCGATTATTCATCACCCAAGAGCCATTGCGCAAACTTCCAAGTTTAGTACGATTTACAGAGATCGCCGGACACTAAAACTGATAGACTCATTCACCAGGGCATGGACATCATTCTCGCACCCGGCCTAAAGCTTCCGTAAAAAAAAGTATTCCAAAATGGACATCCCATGCACAATGGGGGTGCGCTGAAAAATCCACCAGACACGTCGAGAGAATTCTTTATCGCATTTCTCACGCCGGAGATTAAATGGAAGGAAAATTCATCCAGAATTGCGTGTAAGCTTTATTATAGGGACATCTATCTTTCTTCTTTCTCCCTCGTATTCTATCTTCTTATTCTTCTTCTTGAAAGTGTTATTCATCTTCCTTTCAAGTGAAAAGGCGAGAGAACGCGAGTGTGAATGTAAGTGACTTGACAGTCTGACAGGTGCCGGAGAAAGACACTCTGACATTTAACGCACCAGTGAGTTTTATGCCACTAAGCCTCACAGCACTCCTGCCTGTTTATTGGGCTCCACCTGCCTTTTTTGGCAGGGGTCCATTTCAAATGATACTTTCAAAAACGGTCTAATTTTCGTAAAAATATATTTTCATAATTTGTTAATAGTTCTGCTTCCTTTTTGTGAAGCACGGGTTCGTGATGCAAAGCTATGTACAGCGGACAAGTGCGCGCTTCTAATATGCAAGGACGTATGCGGGCGCACGCGTGCGTGCGTACACTAATAAAAGTGTAGTCTGTTACAGACATATGGGGAGCCGCAAATGTGTGCTCATTGCCACTGCTGCAGTTATAGCTGCCACAGGGGACGTTTATAAAATGAAATGAAAACATTAATGGAAATCAAATTCAAGGTTACAGGCAAGGAGACACCATAAGCACACCTGGCGCTTGCGTCACCTTCATGGGACCGTCACGACAAGAGGATCTTTCAGAAATGTTCCATAACAATTCGCTTTCCAAAAAGCAATGGCAACATTGCTATGCCCGTGCCAGAATCAATTCTCCGCTCAGTGGATGTGTCTTGGACTTTCTCCCCAGTGCGGACTTCCCCAGGCTTTAGGATTCAGTTCACAGGAAATGATCTCTGCTGAGTCCGTCGGACCATTCAAATCTCACCTTATTGGACTTTCTTAATTGGGGCTTTGTTTAATTTCATTTAACAACTAATTATCAGGTTTTACCATTTACAGCGTTTGTCAGCCTACAAGCTGGTTCATTTATTTTTAATTACGTGTTAATTTTCCCCAATATTTTTCTTTGCGACCTTTGGGTGAGAGGTGGTTTGAAGTGGTGAATTGTTATAAACAAATATAGCAGTGCTCTGGAACATCCCGTGTGCTTCGGCAGAGATGGAGAGGCAATACCTTCCGTAAACGATGCAACCTGCTGCTGCTGCATTCCCGTTCCAGGTTGCACAGCACCCATCGCCGCCACCTGTGCAGCCTGCGCCGCGGCGTGCTGGTGGTGCAGCTTGAGCCCCGCACTCTCCGCGGCAGCCGCAATCGCGTCAGCAAAGTCGGCGTCGACGCGGAACGAGCTCTCGCTCGAGCCTCCGTCGCTGGAGGCCCCACCGGTGCCTGTGCCACCCGTTCCTCCGACCCCGCCGCCGCCGCCGCCGCCACCATCACTGGAGCCGCCGCAGTCTTCGTCGTCTCCGTCGCCCTCTGATGCGGAGCCCCAGCCGTTGAGCATGGATCCCGCCAGGGAGCTCTCGGGGTCCCCCAGACTGGACACTGACGTCTGCTCCAGGCTCAGCAGCAGCTTCTTGGCGTCAAAGCGGGCGGCCCCAACGGTCCCCGCCTTGGGAAACACACTCACGGTCCCTGCCGACACCGCTGCCACAGCCGCCACTTCCTCCTCCTCTTCCTCCTCCGCTGGTTCTGTTTCCAGGTCGGAGGGCATACGGCCCGTAATAAATCCGTACAGGCATTTTGGTGAAGGGGACCTCGCAGAGAGCAGCGCACGTCCTGGGTAGTGCCTGCACAAAAATAACAATCACAACAATGATGCAATGCAAGTGACACTCTCCATAGCTGTTCTTTCACGATATCCATATCCCAAAAGAACAACAGCTATGGAGAACGATTCTGAAAAAATCAAGCTGTGAAAACTGCTTGATTTTCAGTGCACAAGCAGCGCTTTGTGACCCTCGAGTGAAAGGCACTTTATAAATGCAAATATTATTATTATTATTGTCACTTTTTAATTTTTCTAGCCCGCACGCCCGAGCGTGGACGCTGTTATTTTTGTGTTTCTGGGCCCTGATGTCTCACCGCGCAGCCCTCTTTCTCCTGCTCGGCAGCTCATGGCTGTGCGCCTGGATCATGGGCCTGCGCTCCTCGGGGCTGGCGGGGGAGCAGGGGGCCGTCGACTGCAGGCTGTACGACGCGTGCGCGTACTGCTGGGGCGCACGCGCCTTCCCTTCGTCAGCCACAAGGTCGTCCTCCTCATCCGCCTCCTCGTCGTCTTCATCGTGCTCCTCCTCGTTCTGCTGCAGGTACTCGTACACCCGCTCCGGCGGGTAGCCACCGCCCTCGTCCACTCTGTAAAGTGTGCCCAAGGGTAAGATGGCATCCGGCCAGAACATCGTCGGTTTTCGCCCATTTTTTTCACGAATTAATTTTAAATGGATGCCTCCAACATGGGAGGCGAAACGTCGTAATGGAGAGAGGAGGAACGCTCGACATGGCTATCCTGAATTAACAGCTATGAAAGCCATTCTCGTGCATTGAGCCGTGAAACCCGACATCAGTGTATGTTAACTTGTCAACAAATAAGCTATGAATAAAGATGGCGTTGTAATGATCAAAGTTTTCACGGCTCGATGCATGTCAATAGCTTTCAATAGCCATTCTCTTGGAATAGCCGTGTCGATTGTTTCTTTCTCCTCCATGACATTTCTCCTCCCGTGCTTCATCAGACCTTCAGCGTGGGAGGTAAAACGTGTGTGTACCCCAAAATAAGACGGCAATGTTGACACGTTTCCGGAATGGGGGGGGTGGGGGTGGGTGCGACTCCAGTCCGTCCCATTTGCAGCCGCGCACTTCTCAGCTTTACCACGGAGTCGGCGGATACGTCAAACAGCAGCGCAGAAAGCAAGCACCCAGCGATAACGTTCCACTTGCTTCATAAGAAAACCCAAGCGTTGTACGAGTGATACTGCCATGCTGTGGTCACACGTCTCCGTGTTTATTATGGAAAGCCACATGGAACCTGCATGAGGGGGAAACTTGAGAAATCTGAGAAAACGAGGGCAGACACCACCTCCTGTCCGCAAATCAGTCGAGCTCTGTGCTGAACTTCACTTCAGATTACTTTCAAAGCTCTGCTGACATTCATTATTTTTATTATTATTACGAAGTCCAGCATTGCTCTTTGATGACGTTTCTATTCTTGAAAAAAAAAACTAGCTTTTGAAAGTGCTCTACAGTTGTGTTCACGGGCGGCGCGGTGGCCCAGTGGGTAGCGCTGTCGCCTCACAGCAAGAAGGTCCCGGGTTCGAATCTCTCGGCTCGGGTACCTTTCTGTGTGGAGCTTATATGCTCTCCCCGTGTCCGCGTGGGTTTTCGCCGGGCACTCCGGTTTCCTCCCACAGTCCAAAAGCATGCTGCTGCATAGGTTAATTGGCTCGCAGGCTAAATTACCCCACAGTGCCCGGCGACGGACTGGCGTCCCGTCGTCGGGTGTATTTCTGCCTTACGCCCTGTGTTTCCGGGATAGGCTCCGGCTCACCGTGACCCTATATAGGATTAAGCGGTTTCAGATAATGAGATGAGATGAGTTGTGTTAACCGCTGGATTCACGTGTATTAATACGAACACGCACACGCGCGTGTGCACATGAACGCGTGTGTGTGCACCGGTCTGGACTCAGCCGGGGCGAAGTGCTGGCCACCCACCCGCTCGTGTGCCGTGCTGACTATAATATGTACTCGCTGGCAACACTTGCCCCTACAGCCCATGAAAGGCAAAAAATGGGGGACCTTTGTCTTTGCACACAGCCAGGATGTGAAGCCAGCCTGGTTCTCTCCTCGGTGGACTCGGATCTAAAGTTGAGAACTGGGAGCGGCGACGCGATCGCGCGCGGGGGAGACAGCTGTGCGCATTAACGGCGCTGTCCACACCACTCGCCCGTGTGCCACGCCGGACCTAACAGGTGCTGGCCAGCTGTACAAGCTGCGGTGTGCCACAGTGCAAAACACGGGGGATCTTCGTCTTTGACTGTGTATTTTCCCTCTCGCCTACGTTTCCCACTCGCATATTGCCCAAGTTGGAGCAAATGAGGTGTGAGAGCAGCAGAGCGGGCAGTTCGCGCGCAGCGCAGACGGCACAGAAATCGTTGTGGAGAAGTCGCGTTAACTTTGCGCGACCGCGCGGGTTTCCACCATCAGCGTCTCAACAGCGACATTTTTTACAGGGGTTATACTGCGTGCCGGGAGCTTCTTTGTGAACCGAGTTTACAGCCCGATGACTCGAAAGCAGCGAACGAACAGCTGCTTTAATATCGGCGATTGATATGAAATAAGGGCCGCTGAGACGTGTGGGTTTTTGCCATGTACTTCGGTCTCCTCCCACAGTCCAAAGACAAGCTGCTACTGCTACTGCGACCTACGTCAGTTGACCTCATCACCAAATGACCTCAAACGCCTTGCGATGGATTCACGTCCCGCCCTGTGTGCGCGGGGATAGGCAACATTAATTGGGTACTGATGACGACGGCAGCCGCTCGGCGGGTCAGCGCGCTCACCGCTCGTGCTCGGCCTGCGCCGCTCGCCCCCCGCCGCCGAGCTCCACCGGCGGAAGAGCGGGAGGGGGCGGGAGGGGCTCCGCGAGCCCCGGCGCCGCCTGCCGCCCCGCCGTCTTGGGCGTCCGCACGTTCTTCCTCTTCCCCGAGTGCGCTGTCGGAACGAGCGGGCACACGCGTGCGCGAACAATGCCGCTCAGCTCCCCTCCGCTCGTGCGGCCTGCACGTGCCGGGGCGCTCGCGGCCGCAGCCTCTTCCCAAGGCGGGTCTTTGGCCGGTCAAGAATAACGTTCATCCGTCACCAAATCACCCACAATGCACTTGGCTCTTGTTAGATCCTGAGCGCTAAGCAGAGTCAGGGATAACTTTTATCCATCACCGACCACCCAGAATGCACTTGATCTTGTTAGATCCTGAAAGCTGAGGAGGGCTGAGCCTGGATAGTGCTTGGAAGCGGTGATTATATGTACTGTAACATCTGGCAAGAGAGCAGGATTGGATCAACTGGCGAGAACCAGATGATCGACACCACATTTGTTTCTGTTCAAACGAATGCTGTTAACAAACATCGGTCCGAAAGGCCCATTGATTGATGAGAAACATGAATGTATGCAGAGAAACCGACTCGTGTCCATGATTCACTGCTGAACCACAACGTAGCCATAGACCCAAGAACGTACGGACGGAGCGAAGCGTTTCCAGGTTGAGGACAGGAGAGGGGTGGACTGGATGAGGACACCGGAGTGATGGACCTGGCCTTGAACAGAGAACTTCCGAAGCACGAGCGCACGAACAGAAACGACGCCCGGGGTCGTCTGGAAGGCGCACGCATGCCGTGTCACCGCCGTCTCACCTGAGGAGTTGCTGCGCTCCGAGCTGGCGTGGGAACCCATGGTGCTTTGCTCGGGGGTGCTGTGGTGGGTGATCACCTCCCCCCGGGTATCCATCATCGCGAATTCTAGGAGTGAAGGTCGGCGAGAAAATGGGGCGAGGGGTGGGGCGGCAGTTGAGATAGGGAGAGCTGGAGAAAGGGGTGAGAAGTCAGCGGGTCAGAGGTGGGGTGGGGTGATGGCTTTTTAAAAGTCAGGCGGTAAGGGGGTAAGGGGGCCAGGCGGCCGGGGTGAATAAACCCGCACACGGACCACTGCAAGACAAAAGAGGTTTCTGGTTGTCGTTTGGAGTGAAGTGGTGAGGCTAGAGAGGGTACATATTTGCCTTCCTGTTAATACCTACAGGAGTGGCTGGAAGTGGACATTACAGGCCCTGTTAATCCTAAAAGCAAATTATCAACCAAGCTGGTCATTTTTATCTTGTTCCTAGGCCCATGTGGTAGCAAATCCCAGATTGACTTTGAGCAGTCAAGGACAAGTTAGGCCCTGTCACCGTCGAGCCCACGGGTCCGCAAGCTTTCCCGTTAATCCAACGCGCACACAGACACACACACAAACACGCATGAGCAATACGCATGCATACACAAGCTGCTTATGCTCCTAATGACCGTGCATATTTTATGTACTAAAGCATAATTCTACCGAGCTGAATTACACATGACCAGAACCACAGAGGCCCACGCCGCGTAGCATTTTTTTTTTACCAACAGCTCGTTGTGCCAACCTTTCATCCCTCGAGTGAAAAGTGCTTTAAAAGGAAAACTATTATTATTACAGCATGTGGATAGGACACAAACATAATTTATTATTCACAAATACATGTGCATGAGCACAACTGTACAAATGTACGAGAGCGGTGAGACGTCAGACAGCTGTGAATACGAACACTCATGACTCAAAGTTGGAGCGCACCAGTGTGTCATTTGACAGCTGCGGCTTTTTGACTCCAGCAGAGCGATGGTCACCATCGTGACGGGTGGCGGAATGTCAGACTCACGGTGACTACGAGCTTCTCATTCCGATTGGAACCTCTCGTTCAAAACAAGGCCGAATTTGTGAACTCCCGACCGGTATGGACTGCGCCAACGAATACCCCAACTCCTGCGCACGTTCGTGTCACAATTTTAGACATCTTCCCCAAAGGGGGATAAACTACGAAAGCGTAAAAAAGAGAGAGAAAGCGCGTAATTTATTTCCACTTAGTTGCAATAACAGCACGCAAACATTGCTTCTCAACGGAACTGTGCACACAAACCAACCGACAAGCTGTCAGCGCCCACAAACGTAAACAAACACATCCCGGCACAAGCCCGCACGCGTGCACGGAAGTCCCACTTCCACACCTTGCTGCCACCGGACCGAGCTCGCATTGTGGGCGCACGCACGCACGCACAGCCGGCGCCGAGGCGATTCCCAGCGGGCCCGCTTTGGCGAGCAAGCGCCAGGCCGGCCACGCGCCAAGTGCCGCGCCCCGCGCCAGCCACCAAGCATCAACCGCGTCGCTGCTTGCGCCATCGGACCAATGATGTTACTAAGTGGCACGCAGCACCGTGACGCTGTGGGGCTTACTGTTGCGAGGAGGCACGCGATCGGTGTTGCGTGTGTTTTCGTGTGCGTGTGTTGTGGTGTGATAAGCGCGGAAAACGAGTTAATGAGCAACGGCATGTGCCCATATGCAAGTAACATTGACACCTGAGGCTCAAGCAGGGCTACAGCAACATGTGTCCACTCCGTTATCTTTAAGCCAAATTTTACTTTCAACGGAACGATAATAACGGTGCTGAGCATCGCTCGTCTACCGGTTAGGAGAGAATGGCACACTGGCGATCTGATTGACAGTCACCGGTGGGAAATCGCTCGCGAACAGAATAAATATTCAACATTCGCTACCAAGAGCTCTGGTGAGCCGATGAATTCCGCCGCTGCGGTGGTACGGGTCACCTTGGCAAATGGCGGTTCTCCGCGTGGGAGCAGAGCAGACAGCTGCTGTGTCCCTCTCTGCCACTGCTGATACTTCATTAGAAAAAAAAAATCAACTCCACCGCCGTGGGCTGCTCAGAGACAGGAGATTTCAGATGGAGAGTTTAACCGTTCGAGAGACAAAAGTTGCGACCGTCCGTGAAATTGGCCAATTGGGTCATGGCTGCAAGGCTCCAATTCTCTGTGTTATGTCACTAACACGTGGCCCCTCTCAAAGAAACATTGCCAAATATAATGATTGCCTCGTGTCACATTGTCCACTTGTATAACACCCACTTAGGGGGTGGAGGTTGGTGGATCCCAGAGATGGAGTCGTTACACACGGGAAGTGATGCTGAATAAGCCGATGCCTGCATGAGTAAGTGCAGACAAGGGGTTATTAACCCATTTGTGTAGCCTCTGAGTGTCACCATCTTCTCTGTATAAGCTTTCCATGGTCACTCGTGTTTCCTTCATTCACAAAAACACCAAAAAATTAATCGGGCAAATATTTTGGTGGGTGACTACTGTACTCTTAGTGATACCAAGGACGAAAGCACCTGGAATGCACCCAGTCTGTACAGGTCTTTGAAGCTAAGCAAGGCTAAGCCTGGACTACTGCTGGGATGGGCATTAAAACAGGCGTTATAGGCTGCTGTGGGGCTCAGATGTCAGCAGAGGGCAGTGCAGCAAATGCTGCCTATGATGGGTGACTCTCAGGGTCCACACGGCGTGGAGTGGCTTTCATCCAACAGTTGAGTAACAAAAGCAGCTGCGAGAAGTTCTCTCCATAGCTGTTCTCATCTCATTGTCTGAAACCGCTTAGTCCTATACAGGGTCGCGGTGAGCCGGAACCTATCCCGGCAGACACAGGGTGCAAGGCAGGGATACACCCACGATCGGACGCCAGTCCATCGCCGGGCACTGCGGGGCAATTTAGCCTGCGAGCCAATCAACCTATGCAGCAGCATGCTTTTG
>JAZEWT010000005.1:10521332-10535270 GCA_036362905.1 Mordacia mordax
TGACGTGCTGCTGTAACACAAACATTAATGTCTCTTCACAATAGCCAAATGGACGTAAATAATCAAAGTGTTCAGCCGGAATTGGGTGGGCAGTTTAATATCACGACCGCATAACTGTGCCCCGAGAATGAAGTTTGCATTAAAAATGCCTCGAATGTATTATTCTAGGAAAATTCAAGGACAGCAAGCCTGAAAGAGCAAGGGTGTAAATAGAAATGCTACTGTGTGCAGTCAACCAGCTTGGGAATGGGATAGTGACAGCATGTGTAGACTTAACATTACCTTTATGTGCTGATTATAGTTTCAAGGTTCAACGATATTAGATTTGCTCTCAAGAGCGGTTCTTTCAGGATAACAGTGGCGAGCGTTCCTTCTCTTTCCATCACAATGTTTCGCATTCAACGTTAGAGGCATCCGCAGGCTTCTAAATTACGATGCCTCCAACGTGACAGGTGAAACGAAACGAAGGAGAGAGGGAACATACGAGATGGCCTTCTTGAAATTAAAGCAAGGCACAGAAATTCTCTTTGCTTTTAAATTTCATAAGTCCTTCACGGTAATATATTTATAATAAAATAAACTGTTACGGGTGTATGATTAATCATTGAAGAAACACTTCTTTCAAATATATTATTCAAGATGCATTTTTTCTCCTAAGAAAAAGCCTTCCAAGCAGCGGTTATCTACACAAGGGAACCTTACACTGATTTGAACTCAATGAGAAACATCGGCAAAGTTGGCCACGTATCCAACATTATATTTACACAATTACACGTTTATCCAGGAAGGCCACTTTTTAGGAGGCTTCTGCATTGGGTTTCCAGGCATTTCATGAGTGTTTGGTGCAAAGGTAGATTTCTCCCACACATAACATCATTGTCTGCGAAAGCCAGCTATGAGTCAACTATTAACTCAGGTGACCCTAATCCTGACCCGAAACCTTTAACCCTATCTCCTTTGCAATAACCTCTAACCCTGGCACTGATGTTAAATAATGGTTGGTTATAATAAAAATAATTGCATTTCTAGAGTGCTTTTCACCCGAGGATCAAGAGATGTTTTTTTAATCAGTGCTCTCAAAGGCTGCTCTTTCAGGATAGCCATGTCGAACAATCCCCCTTTCTCCTCCTCGGCATTTCGCCTCCCACATTGAAGACATCATCAGCCTGTTTTGAAAACCCACATCAGTGGATGTTTAGTTTCCCTTCATCTGACTGCAGGAGCGTGATGATACGCGGCGGTATTCTCCGCACTTGTACCGTCCAGTGGAGGCGCAGGGCAGTGGAGCTGAGCGTGACGGGGTCCTGCAGTTGGATGGAAACACGGCCCAGGTCCTTCTGAATCAGCGTGGAGTCCAGGCCGGGCTCGGCCAAAGATGGGTCTGCACGACCACGCACGCACATTCACGCACCGACGCTCAACTGCTGTCGCAAAAAGCTCTGGCTTTGTTGCCACTCATCGCCACGTCCCGTGGCAGTCCGTCGTTGCACGGGTGATTTGTGACCGCGTCATCTGATCGAACCATTCAATCGTGTTATGAAACGAACAAAACGAGAGAAGTAACGTCCACCAACTCGTGCGACACTCAAAAGACATGCCATCACACACTCACACGTCATTGGCTCAATGCCCCTTCACTGGGCTTTTGCCGTGTTGTCCCAAAAAGTATCTTAGAGTTACAGAATCGAACTTAAACGTTTGTGGTGCATCAACTATTGGCAATAACCAAGGAGGATGCTGCGATGGATTGTCCACGTCAAAAAGGATTGTCCAGCGCTATCCTGCAAGGCCCACTGGAAGGGACTAGGAAGAGGGGGTCAGCCAAGGAGTGGTTGGATGAATGTAGCGGCTGGGACGGGCAGATGAGCAGCCAATATTATACAGATCCCAAAAAGCAGAGGGGTGGAGAGAGTTTACTGCCAAAGCAAGTCTCCTGAACCCACAACCCAAACGGTTCAGGGACTGGTGAGGATAATTATGACAGAAAGAGTGTTGAGAATTGCTCTGAAAGAGTTTCTCCTCCCACGCTGGAGGTAATGTCAGGCTAACCATGACTGATGACGCCTCCAACGCTCGATGTTAAACGTCATGACGAAGAGAGGAAGGACGCTTAGTGGCCATCCTGAAAGAACATTTCTTGAGAAGAATGCTCCTATATCGAGCCGTGAAAACCTACATCAAGAAAGAGTGCCGTCGCACGAACTGTGGCGTGTGTGTTAACGATCAAACACGTCGCATTGCTACACTAAATCCTTGTGCAAAGAAGCATAAATTCTCAGCGAGTGAAAAAAATTAGCTACAATTGCACGTAGATTAAACTATAACGTTAGCGCAATAACGTAAAATTATTTCATGGCAAGCAGCAGCTATTAGTCTCACAAAGTATTGGCCTACGAGCTACACTCTAAAGCTGAAAGAACGTACCCTTGAAGCTGAAATTGGATGCAAAGTGGGCACAAATTGCATGTTGAGGTAAATTTTACTTGAAATTGAAGCTCTCTTATGCATTTCATGACCAAACGGAGCCCGTAGGCTTGTTTTGTATGCATCCATGAGCTGCGCGCAGCTTGGGGCAAGAACAGTCAAGATGCAATCGCACACTAAATTGGGCCAATTCAGGGCTCGCGTGTGAAGTGTATGTACCCACGAGGGCCGACGAACCACTGTACACAGGCTCAAAAATTGCAAGCCGGACACAAATGTGTGGACATTTTCTTTTAGGTGAGAAATAGGACACCAACGTGGAAGATGGCTTTCAATTTGTGCTCTCAAAACGTCGCTGTCTGCAGCTCAGCATCGAAAATAAATATTGCAGGGAAGAAAAGAAGCCATTCATCCTTTATTTGTCAAAGTAAATGGACAGTAGAGATGTAAGAGGACCGGACACAACACATTTCATGACAGAAGTGTTTGGGAAACACACTGGGCGGCCGAGTGATAAAAAGCGATGAGAGAAGAATTGAGGAGTCATCACCGGTGGTTAGATGCGCGCACAGTTCAACCGGGAGGACAGGGCAGCTGGGAACAGAATGGGCCGAGAGCGACGAGGAGACACGGGGAGATCAGGTGACCGCTGATAAACGCGCCGCGGCCACGGGATGATGAGGGCATGGTTTGAGACGAAACAGTGAAAAATGAGCGCAGGGTTCCTGACCCCATAACCCGCCAGGAAGGAATTCATGAAAACAATAGCAAACACATGTGCGGAGCTGTGGAGAGAGATTGGGATTGTGACATGAAACAGAGTTACAGTTTCGTGGAGAGCCGAAAACCATCCAAACTGGAGGAAATGCAGGGAAACGTGTTTAAAAAGAGCAAACAGGAATGCACTGCAAAGAATAATGGCTACGATTATGTTGACAAGAATGTGAGGCAGTTGTTTCTCATTACAACCAAGTACCTAGAGGTAAAAACAATGGGATTAGCAGAATCGGTAATAATGTCGCATCGTATTATCTTGACCATTTTGTGAGGAGTAATGAAAGCGGCGTTTTTCTCTTTCTCCATCAGCAATGGTAAATGTGGTCGATGACTCCAAGAGATGGATGGCATGGTGGCGCAGTGAGCAGGGCTGCGACCTCTGGGAAAAAATATTCTGGGTTTGATTCGTGCCTCAGGTGCCTTTCCGCTTGCATGTTCTCCCCCGTGTCCGTGTGGGTTTTCACCGCGTTCTCCGATTTCCTCCCACAGTCCAAAAAATACACTGCTGCTTCCAAGGTTAATTGGCCTGCTGACAGCATTTCCCCCGGTGCCCTGTGATTGACTGGTGTCCCAACCCGAAAATAGTTCTATCATGCACCCTGTGTCTGCCAGGATAGACTTTGTGACCCTCTACAGGCTTAACCAGGTATTGACATTGAAAGAATGAATGAATCCCAGACATTTTTTTCGTCTCATAATTGCTTTACAAGACCGTGGGTTTTTCTTTCCTTAGCAATAGTGACGATCAGTGGCCGTGGTGACATGCCTGAGTGGTAGGGTGGGCACCGCTCATTCCAGACGTTCCCGGTAAGAGCCCAGTGGCCACCCTGGTTAATACTACCAGTGGATTAACCCTAAATAAGCACGGTCTTGCTTCACGGTGGATGGTAAGGATCCCGCTGCAATTTTTTTTAAGAGTGGGGCTAGGCGTGCGCCTGCGTCACGGTCCAAATTTGGCAAATTGAAAAATTACTCGCAAACTACCTAATCGGGTAAAAACCAGGAGTACAATCACAGCCCGCTCAAAAGTCAAGTTTATTTTGTTTGACCAGGTGGGAACTAAGAGACCAGGATAGGAGTCTCATTTGTAACAGTGACCTGGGGCATTCATCTGCAAGTAGGGGACAACTATTACCGTGTGTGATCCAAACTGAGACTTTCCAAAGACTACGGCTGCAAAGCGTAGCAGCTGCATGAAACCTTCGCTTTGCAAAAATGACATGAATACAAATGTACTAAATAATTGATATTATTATCACTATCAAGGGCGGCGCAGTGGCCCAGTGGTTAGCGCTGACACCTCACAGCAAGAAGGTCCCGGGTTCGAATCTCTCGGCTCGGGTGCCTTTCTGTGTGGAGTTTGCATGCTCTCCCCCTGTCCACGTGGGTTTTCGCCGGGTACTCCGGTTTCCTCCCACAGTCCAAAAGCAAGCTCCTGGATAGGTTGATTGGCTCGCAGACTAAAATTGTCCCGCAATGCCCGGCGATGGACTGGCGTCCCGTCGTCGGGTGTATTCCTGCCTTACGCCCTGTGTTTCCGGGATAGGCTCCGGCTTACCGTGACCCTATATAGGATTAAGCGGTTTCAGATAACGAGATGAGATGAGATCACTATCAAAATACCGGCCCTATGAGTGATCATGTTCCAAGCATGTAACACGTTCTTCTGACATCAGAATAAAGGAGGCGGAGTGCTTAAGGGGGTTCAAGGTGTTAGTGCGAAAGTGGGAACTTTATGCTAAAAAAATAGTGTTAATATTTCAGAAAAGTCCTCGACAATTGAGAAGCACAGCTGAAATAATACGTAAAAGCTTTGGTGTTGTGCAAATAAAATTAATGTTTGTGATAGATTAAAACCCAGTACTCAAAGTGCGCCACTGCTTAACATAAAAGACAAGTGCAGTGCGTGTATGTGGAACGTTCCTGGAACAGCCCTTGTGTGAAAACCGCTTGGCCGATCATCCTCAAAATTTGGCTCAATCACTTTTCCTAGGGTAAAATTTGCTTCCAAAATTGTGGGGCCACAATTGCCATCTTCTATACAGACTTAATAACATGGATTGCTTCGATTTGGACAGGGGATTATTTTGTGTGCTAAAAGATGCAAGATTTTTGAATTATTAATCAACAAAACATAATTCTCGCGTCCCATCAATATTGACAAGCAAATACATTAGTCTATGTGCCTTTGTGTGTGGAGTTTGCATCTTCTCCCGGTGTCCGCGTAGGTTTTCACAAGGTACTCCGGTTTCCTCCCACTGTCCAAAGTCACGCTGCTGCCTAAGTTAATTGTCCTGCTGACTAAATTGCGCCCAATGCCCTGCAATGTACTCCTGGGTATAGCCCCGCCTTGCGCCCTGTGTCTGCCAGGATAGGCTCCAGCCCCCTCACATCCCTGTACGGGATTAAACAAGCATAGATGATGATGATGATGAGCTACATAGATAAAGGCTCCGAACCCGGTATCCTCACAACAGACACCTGCTCCGTTACAAATAATCACCTTGCGTGCGTACGGGCTCCGAGACGGCACTTGGCTCGCTGGCGCCGTGCTGGTTCACGGCTCGCACCAGGAACACGAAAATGGCGCCCTGGCGCAGGCTGCGCACCGTGAACGTCTCCGAGCGCACGCCCTCCGCCACAATCTTCCAGCCCTTCCCCAGCGAGCGGCTGCACGTTGGACACAAGCGATTGTGCAGACGGCCGGTCAAGCCCAACTCGAACCGTAGCGAGAGCATGACACCAGTGTTTTACGCAGGCCTTTTTCACTGAATGCTCCACCAACAGTGAATGTAATTCGCCAAACAGAAGCAATTACATCGTTGGCGTGAGGAAAGAAACAGTGCCACCACCAGTTCAATTTCTCATCTCCTCATCGGTGACTGGAGCTCTCCAACCATGGGTACCACTGCCGCTGTACTACCTGCACACTCAAAAGCTACACCACTGCCGTCGGATAAACGCCATGATGTACTTAGATAATGCTCGCAAAATGTTACGTCAATCGCCAATGGCAATTGTTTCCAGCAAGAAATCAGCTGTGGGAGACGACGGCATGTTGGAATGGCAATGGCGGTGATCGCAGAAGTTCTCTCTAGCCAAGGAACACAAGGCTTGTGGAAAGTTTTTTTGTGGGCATCAGTGACTGCCCATGGCACGCACCCTCAGCCAGTCACGTGACCTCTGTCTGCAATTTAATTGGCTGCTGCCATCCCAGGTGTCCACCAGAGGGAGCACCGATTAACTTTATACAGGTTTGAGCAACTAAACCTGTGTTAAAATATAAAATTCCGCAGGAGCTCTATCGAAACGTATGATTTACCGAAAATCACCCGAGCGCACCAGACTAGCCTGTACGCCATGAAGCCGTGACCACGAACGATCCATCATGTGCAGGGTCACTCACCTGAAGGCCTCGATGATGTAGGACGTGGCGGGCTGTATCGTGTCCCGCTTCCACGACAGCGTGACGGTGTTGCGGCCGACCTCCACAATCTCGGGGCGTGACGTGCCACGCGGTACCAACGCCGGGTTCATCTCCGTGAAACGCTTGCCCTCTGTGGCCACAGCAACCACAACGGCAGCGACGGTTACGTCACGTGGCCCGACGTTATGGGAGGACACACGCACCGCAACTGAATGCCTGGCTAGCACTACTGAGATGCTAGTCAGACATAATTAGGCCGGCTTTCATGCGTGGCACATTGATCATCTCAGTCCTGTATGTATAATGTCAAGTACTGTGTTATTACATTACCATACATTCACATCATACCATATCACACATTTTAATATTGAATACAATTGGTTATGCACACACATTTGTTCAATGTTAAATTTGAAGACAGAACAATTCAGGGGCGAGGGGAAACAGCAGAAAAGTAGGGGGGGGGGGAGGCGGCCATGCTGCAAGCCAGCGCAAACATTTGAAAGACACTGCGTCCTTACGATGTCATCGATCAATTAATGAGTGTTTTTTTTTAGATGTGGGAGAAAACCGAAAAACCTGGAAAAAACCTATACACAACAGGAGGCGAACACACAAACTCCACACAGAAAATCACTCTAAGTGGGAATCACTCCATCTCGGGCAGTTCTTTCTTTCGGACAGGCACATATATTACCACTGCACCACCCTGCTGCCCACATTTAAAGCATATGATTCAATTTAGAACATGTTTAATATCTTGACAAAATATATTTTTGATCAATGTCATCATCTCATTGTCAGAAACCGCTTAGTCCTGACAGGGTCGATTTTTGATCAATGTGACTTTGGAATTAAAGTATCCCTGTCTGCTGTTCTAACAGGAAGTTACCTTTGACCTCCAAGAAGGTGTTCCAGGAAGTCTCTCCATTTGCATTCGAAATGACGCAGGTGTATGTCCCAGTGTCCTCCACCTGAGAGCAAACATCTATCATTAAATAACCCACAAGCAAACAGCTAACGGCCAACTCGTGGCAATGATTAACACCGCGGCAACAGAATGGACTGTAATCTTACAATAATGGAGTAATCTGTCATTTATGGGTTCCACTTTATAGAGGGGAAGCACTCAAATGCCCTGTGTTTAAAAAAAAAATCATCGCAGTTGTTAAGACTAAACTATTGTACACAATTGCTTCAGCAATATACTTAGGAACGCGATTGTCACACAAACCTGCTGAATGGTTCAGAATTTGTTTTAATATATATATCCCTCTGTCAATCAGCTGTTGGATGAAGATCTCACCTTAAATGTTAGCCATGTGGGCTATCTGACCACACAGTGCAGGTTCGTGAAGGGGCGCCCATGACCATTATCACTTGCCGATAATATTACTTGCGGCTAAGAATCGAACCGAGGTCGCCAGGTTAATAACACAGTGTACGAATCACTGTGCCACTGCTCTAAAGTATTATTGTTACGACTCCTCAATTAAAATGTGACACGCTTCAGTCGTGAAACGAGTAAAAAAAAACAGAACGATTTCCACGGAAGCAGGCGTCAAAATGACGCCGCGATAAAGAAGTTTGGAGTCGTTCTCACACTCGCACGGTCAGAAGGTCTCATCTCATGTCATTGTCAGAAACTGCTTAGTCCTGTACAGGGTCGCGGTGAGCCGAAGCCTATCCCAGCAGACACAGCGTGCAAGGCAGGGCTATACCCACGATTGGACGCCAGTCCATCACCGGGCACTGCGGGCAATTTAGTCTGCAAGCCAATTAACAATTAGAGCAGCATGTTTTGGGGCTGTGGGAGGAAACCGGAGTGCCCAGTGAAAACCCACGCGGACACGGGGAGAGAACTCGCAAACTCCACACAGAAAGGCACCCGAGCCGAGATTCGGACCCGGAGCTTTCTTGCTGTGAGGAGGCGACAGCGCTACCCACTGGGCCACCGTGCCGCCCCGGTCAGAAGGTGTTACTTCTAAAGCTAAGTGTGCTTTGATAAGTTCAAACCACACCCAAGAAAAACACACCGGTAAGGAAGATTAACGGAGCTCTATCTGCTGACGAGTTTGCCGTCCTACTGCCGAGATTAATACGAAGATTTAAACACAATGCGGATAATAGCGCCCGACACGGTCGTACATTTCGTCCAGCCCTTTTTTCATTTTCCTAACAACGCCAAGCGAGTTAAACGCAAAGACGACAGATTTATAGCTGACCTAGAAACAATGAGGCTTGGCGCTGACAGGCTGAACATACATTTTAAATGAGACCCCGTTGTTGTGTTCTATGAATCGCTATGCCACAAGGCCACTTAGAGGGCTTCCAGTCCTGCAGCCTGAGCTCAGGCTAAGGGATGGGAAGTGGATTTCCTGTAAGCAGAGCTGATCGGGACTCAATAAATGACTACAGAGGGACTGCATTACTCCCCAACTCAACATCATTCGTTTTTTGTTTTATGTTCGAGTTTCACACACGAAGCTCTGGCGCTGCAAACAGCTGGTTTGTATAGGGGCCGCAGCGGCTTCAAGAGGGATGTGGGTAAGCGTGGACTTATGCTATTTTTAAAACGGGTTTAGTGCTTTTGCGCAAGAGGAAACAAATCTTTATCGCGTGCTACGGGAAGTACATCGGGCTGAGACGGTGGTCAGTTTGGCAAGGACAGCTCTTCTCATTACAGTCCAAAAGCCCCAAAACCATTCCCTTCCGTGGGTATTTAATAAAAACTGTGAAAGTGCATAAGAGGTTAAATATTGGCACAAGGGCAACATGACTGGTCACAAAAAAAACACACGGTAACGTGTACGTGTATATTGTGGGCAGCGGTGGCATAACGGTCAGTGCACAAGTAACAATTTTGTGAACCGGTTCTGGACCTCCCCTAGGTCAACTCAGCCTCAAACGAGTACCTGGTACACGATGTAAACATCCATACTCGGAAAACAAAGGTGGCAGAGTGTGGTGCTGTTCGCTCACCTCCTCGTGTGCCGTGCTGGCTTCACAGGTGCTCACTAACCACACTTGACCCAACAGTTAAAGTATATGGGGATCATTATCTCTGTGTCTGTGTATATATGTACAGTCAGAACATGACAATGTACCTACCCTCCTGGAAACTCCAGTGCTTGTGAGTGTGGGGGATGTTGCTTTGCTATCAATCCAGCCACCCAGAGGATAACATCAGCAGCTGTATCTCCACTCGCCTCGGGTATTGTCCAGCTGGTCCTTTGTGAACTTTGACAGTTTGCCAGAACTCTACCATTATGACTTTGCTTTTCGTATCGGAAACTATATCGGACCTCACCGAAGTTGACCCGGCCTCAAACGAGTATATCCTGTCATACACTGGGGAGACGAAGGCGTCATGCATTGCGCTGGTCACATCGTGTTTCTGTGAACCATGCCACCCTTAATAGGTGCTCACAAACAGCATTCTCCCCAGCATTCTGCATGGTTATATTGGCACACTTGTCTGGTCACTGCGTGTGGGTGGGTGTGTGTGTGAGAGAGAATGTGTCCCGCGTCTGTGAATGGGACACTGGGCAAGGGAGTATGGGTAAACTATGCCCAGATAAGCCGTGATGGGGAGTCTCCCTTGAGCAAAAAAAAAGCATTTCAGCTAACCTATCCATCAGTTCTAAACTACCGCCCGCCTCATTGCCCCGATAACAGCCGCAAGACAAGCCAGTGGGCAGCCTCGGCGGAGATAAATTATTTTGCTCAGTTTGAGAACACGACAGGAAAAAATGTGTCTGCAGGTCACTTGACAAAGGCGGCACTCGGTTAACAAAACGCACCCTCCTGCTCCGCGATAAGTCCAAGGGTAAAGATTATGAGCGCGCGCATCGGCACACGTCAGCACATTCAAGAGGCCCCCCCCCCCGAAAAAGTCGAGCAGGCGACGGTAGTAGCGACGAAGATTCGGAAGACTGTGACGCTGAGCCCCGGCGCAGGACGGTGCCGTACCCGCGCGTGGCTGATCTGCAGTCCCCGGCCTTCTTGCCAGGACATGCGCCCGTCCTGGGAGGGGATCCTGGTGCCGCCCTTGAGCCAGTAAATGACGGTGGGAGTCCCGGTGCCGGCGCCGCCACCCACCGCCTGGCAGGGCAGCATCACCGAGCGTGCCGCCAGTACGGTCTGGTTGACCGCCACCTGACGGATGATTGGAGGCAGGTTCTCCAGCGTGACTGCGAAAGCGGACACGGGCAGAGAAAAAGCCAAGCAGGAATGTTTAACGTTCGTCAATTTTAATATCGATTTTATCAAAGGCCGTGCGAAGTGAATCACACCAGGCACATGCAAAATGGATGTAAATTTTGATTTAGGCACTTACGTTTTCACTTACCCGGCAAAGCCTACAAGTTGGCCAGCAATTTATGTGCTTGCATTGCAAAACATTTAGATTTACTCACCCATATGGTACTAAAATTTGGATTTACGGCCACAATGCACCATTAAAAATTGTAAAGTCTCCAGACATATGGTATTACCTGGAACAAACGGTTTCAGATGGAGCACTGAGACTTTTCAAAGGGCACACGAAAAATTCTATAATTTAAAGACTTATCATAGGGATAACAACACAATTATTCAGTCATGAAACAGAGAAAAATATCAATGCCTTGTGTTTATGAGAGACACCTGAATGGTTCGTGATGCTACCATTATTTATATGCAGTAATATCACAATATCAGCAACAATACAGCAACACCTTGTTATTTTGTACCAATTTCAGGACTGCAATGCCGTGAGATTACCTGAACACCCATCAGGATATTGCCCAATACTGAATATTGTCCAAGCAATTAAAGGAGGGAGAATATAATGGCCTCATTTATCATCCTCATACTCATTACCATGCATACTACAGCTTCGTTCTAACAAATCGGTTTTTTTTTATAAAATACAAAAACATTATTCTGCTCATTTACCCAAGAGAGCCAAATTGAGTCACAAGGGACTTTTTTAGGAGGGTCTTGCCAAGTTTTGCAATAAAGGCAATGTTGCTATGTGTAATTCCAAAGGATTCATTTGTAGGTAATTTGCAGGAATGGATCCTTTAAGCCAACACCAGTTACATTGGATATAGCTTTTCTTTAGTTACGGGAGGAAAACAGAGAACCTGGAGGAAACTGTTTTAGAACAGAAGAAAACGCATAGGCCAGAAAGAAAGGTACCCGAGTTGAGAATTGAACCCAGAACCTTGTTGCCGTGAGGCGCACTGTGCCACACTGCCGTCAACCCGCCAAACATCACGATGGCTGAGGTCAAGTGATGTTTATTTCACACTAGATCGTTCACATTTTCCAATGATTTCCAGAGCCATGTCACCAAAAAGTTAACACTCCTGCTACGGTCACGCTTAGTGAAAAGTTCTGGAGTTTAACACTCCTGCTAAGGTCTTCCTTGGTGAACAAGGTTGGGGTCCAGCACTCCCGCTCGGGTCTCCCTTTGTGAGCAGGTCATCAGGCAGGGTATCTGACCATAATATTCTCCTCCAATACCCCTAACCACTGGGGGAGGAGCAACCGGGTCAAACTTAACACCGGCCGTTTAAACCGGCAACAACATTTGACGGTGCAAGTCCCGTACCATCGGTGACGTCAAGGTAGGCCTTGGCCACGATGCTGCCGGCGACGCTGAGTGAGTGGCAGATGTAGTAGCCGGCGTCCGACGGCCGCACGTCGGACACCGTGAGGTCACCGCTGGGGCTCACCCACAGGCGGTTGGAGGACTGCAGTGGCTGATTCGGGAAGAGCAGATTCTGCGGCGACACGGACGAAAAGAAATAATCGTGACCGAGGAAAGCGCGTTCCATCAAGCGTCCATGTGCCGGGATGGCGCGCCCCGCTGACGAAAATTAAAGAGGAAATTTACTAGATGTCTCGGGGTTATGAAACAAAAAAAGCCACATCAAATGCCGCAGGAAGAACGAAACGCCTTGGTGAAATGAAAACGAAAAAAAAAACGGAATTTGCTGTTGAATCCAATGCCGCACACAGCGAGCAGTTGATGAGAAGCGCACATTTACGTTAGAAGTGCAAAGCCGCTGGCTACGCCGGCAGATCACAGGCGGTATGCGCCCACAAAGCCGAAAGCGAAAGATTGATTCTCAATGCCTGGAGCATGCGAGTTTGACATGTGCCACTACCCGGGGCCATGGCGGGTCAGTGGAGCTCTGGACGAAAAAATAATGGAAACTGCTTGCACGATCCTTGGGTCATGTACGTGGTTCATCATCAGTGATGCAGCGGGGAAATAATTGCGCTAGGAGTCCACATCACGGCTAATGTCATTGGCGAGCGACCTATGAACTGGTCCTGGGGCGCATTAGCATTCTTAAACGCTGACCAGCGTGGTGAAGTACAGTCAAAACACTCTCGTGACCAATAAATAGCACCCCAGGCTCTTATACAGAATCGGGATGACAAAGAGCTGTAAGTCCTAATTATTTATTAACTAGATATAATTATTGTGACAGATTTGTGCCAACAGTGGCACTTCGTTACACTGCCCTACCAACTAATTTTTGCCGCCACCGTCTTTGCCCAAGGTTATGTTATTTGTTCCTGGATGGTGAGTGTAGTTATTCACCCATTTCCCCCATATCCACTGCCCCCCCACCCCGCTAAGAATGCCCTCGCCCCCCCCACTCCTTGCCCACACACCAGTCCCCCCTTTCCCGTGGTTCGATACGTTTCCGCAATTTGGAATCAACGTTCTATTCGTGATTTCATCACCAGTCCCCCATTTAATCCTGTAGAGGGCCGTGGTCCTCCACAGACTATCCCAGCAGAAACAAGGCATAAGGTAGGGCTGCACCTAGGATTGGAAGCGAGTACATCGCAGGGGACCAGGGCAATTTTGTTAGCAGGTCAATTCATGTCGGCAGCATGCCTTTGGACTCTGGGAGGAAAACACAGTACCCAGCAAATACAGAAAGTCACCCAAGCCGATAATCGCACCCTGAACCTTCTTGCTCAGAGGCAGCAGCGCTACTCACTGTCGCACCACCCTGGTTCTAGTCAGCAACTAGTTTTTCTTGTTTGTATTGTCTGTCGATTTTTCTGGTTTGTTTAGTATCATGTTGTTTGATGCACGAGTCTTCACGTGACAAACGCACATTGTTTACGCAAAAAAAGTCAACAGTCGATTGTCACACGCAACGGCCGATGCATGAATCGTGAACTAAAAATGATTTTGGTTGTTGAATCGATGCTGTGATACAGCGAAATGTGACACCTTCAAAGCGATTTTCTCATCTCATTATCTGAAACCTCTAATCTCATTATCTGAAACCGCT
>JAZEWT010000005.1:10557786-10577235 GCA_036362905.1 Mordacia mordax
GGGGGTGGGTGGTTGTGGGGGGGAGGAATCAGGGCCAGGGTGCGCTCAGGCTGCCGTATTTTCGCTGCTTTTTCAGACGCGCACCGATTATCCGCTTGGCGCCCGGCCCTACTCTCAGCACGAATTCTTTCTGCCGGCTTCGTCTGCTCGCTCTGTCCGCCGCGCTTCGTCCGTTCCAGCTGCCGCGCGCACCCATTATGCCGGGCGCGGTCACCCTGCTGGCGGCGTGGCGGCTGTCTGCCGAACATTGATTTTATATCTCGCCAACGAGACACAAAGGAGATGGGACCCACGGCTAAACCGTGGCGGCGCGTGCGAACACACGGAAAGTCCCTCATCGGCAGTTGTCTCCACATCCCTGGGACACCGAAGCCCTTTCACGGCGCCCGACAGCACGTTCGCTTTAATCCTCCCCTCCTCCTCCTCCGCCGTGAGTGGCGCCGCCGTCGGCGCTGTTTTTCGGGACACATTCATCGGGAAGCAGGCGGACGCAGATAAGGCGTATGAGCCACCAGGGGTTTCGTGCATCTCATTAGGAGGGAGAGAGAGAAAAAAACTAAACAAACAAGAAAACAGTTCGAAAAACTTCAATTTAACCTCAGCCCGTCCTCCTTCCTGCCTCGCTGGTGATTTAGGTCCAGATGGTAACCGGAGAAGATTTGTGCGACGGTGGTTGGGGGGAGGTCAAGACAGGGGGAAGATGAAAGGGATTATTTAATCATGGTTCCGGGGCTTTGATAGTTTATATTGGGGCTGGCCGCATCCCGCGCGTTTACATGGGGAAGGAGAGGGATGCGAGGGTGATCTCGGTGCCCCGTCTGAACACTGCGCGGGGAAAAAAAATACGCGCCCAGCGAGAACATAAAATCCGTGCGAGTTTCTCCGCCACCGCGAAGTCTCGCCGGAGAAAGAAAGAAAGGAAGCGCAAGAAAAACAGGGTTGACGCTACGGTTGGCGGCGCCACAAACGTAACTGCGCCAATGAGCCTCCAGGCTCGGTAAGATCAGCAGCTTTGAGCAGGAAACAGGATCTAAATGTTAACATTCGGAGTCCATTCTTTCCTCCTCCCACCTCCTTTCAGATTGTAAATCTACGGGGTAGAACAGATCAAGATGCAGCTGCTGGCCACAAACGCAACTCGATATTGCCGAAAAGCACGGCTGTATCCAAAGGGCATCCATATTAAACGCAACGAGGGCAGCACTTCCCGTCACCCCTACAGGTGAGCGTTTACTGCCGTCCCCATTCCACTGTGTCTCCCCCACCAGCAACACCGGCAGAGCCCCATCCATCCTACCGCCCCCCCACGCACAGCCACCCCCATCACTCCCACCCCATCTAAAACGGGACCCAAAAGGCACCGATGTCAGGGATCACTGCCAGCTCATTTGTTTTAAAACTGCTCCTAAAAAGGAGAGGGAGAGAAGAGAGAGAAAAAAACGTGCGTTTTTCGGGTCACTTCTGTGTCAGCACACAGGAGTGCTTCTCCGGAGCCACGCGGTGCTGTGGGCGTACGTGCTCAGTTGGTACCGCGAGTAACAAAGATTCCCATCTGGGACCCGCTGCCCACAGCTCTGATTGCTGCCAGACTGGGGAATAAACCAGCTTATGAACAAGAACCGGAGAGAGCGAGAGGTAAAGAGAGAGAGAGCGCGCACAAGTGAGAGAGAGAGAGGAGGGGTTGAGGGAGCGAGCGAACGAACGAGTGAGCGAGCAAAAGAGTGCCACAGAGGGGAGGACTGTGTTTTGCTAAACCAGCCTGTCACATTCGGAATATCCAATTACCGGATATAACTAATACTACATACCATAACCTAACGACCACCAGAATACAAATGATACATTATTGCACCGTTGCCTCGTTTGTGTGGCTTTGTGACATTTGATTAAACGTAACCTGCTATGGAGAAAAAATCCCTGCACAATCACCTCTTTATTTCGTTCCTTTAATCAAATGTTGGAATTTAGTGCTTGTTTATGTGTAACAGTTTTGATGGGTTAACAGTATACGCCACCATATAAAAAATAAATGTTTTACAGTCAATTAAAATTCATGAGGTAATGTTTCTGCAGCTCCCCCAGCTAAAACAGTGCATGCAGTCATAGCCCAGAGCAGGTGAACGCACAGAGCTACTTCAATCTTTCGTAAACTTTCGCAACAGATTTTCGTCACAAAAGTTCACGCGAGAAAGCTCAGGCATTGTTCGACAGACGTGAAACTTCCGAACTCGAGCAGCTAACCGGCAGCGTGAAATACCCGCGATACATGCGAACTGCAGCTGCGTCGACTCGCGCCGCTCCTGACAGGTACAGGACATCCAACAGGCCTACACCTTAAGAGTCATAGGTCCACTTCCTGCGGAGGATGCCCCCCAAGGTGTAATTTTAGTCTGTGCAGGCCATCCCACCGGCCAAACCACGGGACCACATTTACAACACAGTGTGGCTTACCGCCACCCACACCCAAAAAAAAAAAGAAACCCCATCCCATTCTCCTGCAGGTTTAAAAACAAAACGGAATTCAAGAGCAACTGTCCAACACGCACAGGACGAAATGACACGCTGTTCATAAAGTCAGTAAGCTGTGCCTTGTTTAAAAAAAAAAACGTAGCCTTGTTACATGCTCGTAATGAACGGATGTCCACAAAGAGCACTGCCTCCGTGGCCTTTTGCTCCCTCCGGCAAAGCCCGAGAAATGGATTCGGTTGAGTTCATATAAGGTGTGGCGGCGATTTTGTGGGCTCGTACGAGTCGCTGCCTCTGTAAGTGCCGACCTTTCTACTTACAGGGGTCAGGGTTTACAGGAATGATGTGGGAGAGAAAGGGGATGTCTCCGGGCTACGCTCGTAGAGTCGGTTACGAACCAGAGGGACACATAAGGGGATGCTTTGTGCCACGCAAAACGGCTCGCTTGGATTTCCACCAATTAGAAAATCAAGACAAAGTTGCTCATTAATCTTTGTCACCGCCAACAGCCAAGCATCCGTCTGTTGCTTTCCAAGGCACTGCTTTCCAGATTTTTCACGAGCCCGGCGATACCGTGGTGGCGTTAATGACTGGCGGGCTGGAGCGCAATCCCAAAGGCTCCAGTTCAATCTCCTGGCGGGCACGACGGTTGAAACGATCGTGCAAGCTCCTTACATATCCCTACCTCTACCCACCCAGCAATGTCAATGGGCACCACTGTAGTTAGGCGATCAGCAGGTCGCTGTGCTGGCGGCAGGGGGAGTCAAGCATGGGTGCTTCCACCTCTTTAAAGATGTTAAGCCAGCGTGGAAGAGTAGGCCGAATTTCTTCTACAGAGGGGCTTTTCTACAGCTCCTTCTAGCAGGGACTCTTCTGCCAGCAGCGATGCGAGCCGCGCAATTACAGGGCTGCACTTCCGTAGCGCCAGCCCTCGCAATCGATCGATCTCCCGCTCCCATCGCCGCGACGGCGTGCGTCGCCTCCCGTCTGCCGGAGTTTGATCTGCAGCTGTGTTGTTTTTCTCTCGCAATCAGAGCCCTCGGCGTACGGGGGCCCGAGCGCCTCGCGGCCGCCCGGGCGCGCGCGATGGGAAGTTCGCGTAGCCGAGGATTAATAACCACCTGGCCTGGAAATGAAACGCCCGTCCCTTCGTTCCATTTCAAGTCGGGGAAGGGGAGGAGCCGCCGACTGATTAATGCGAGATGTGTTGGACTCTGTCAGTCTGAAGCGGTGGGGCGGAGAGACACCTGTGGAAGCTTGTCCCGTTAAACCCCTGCCACGGGGAAACAAAAGGGGAGGGGACGCCGTGCCAAGTGTGCCCGGACCTGCAGTCGCAGGGCCGCGTTTTCGCCCTTCACGTGAATGGCATCGCATGGCGATGCTCGGCAGAGCGTGCGCCGTACGGTGCGTCCGTGAGGTGGTGCCCGCTCGGCCGAATTGGGCGACACGGGCCGCCGCCGCCGTCGCCGCCGCCGCCGCCGACCGAAGTGCGTTTCCAACGAGACTCGACTTGTTTGGAAGCGCACGCATTCCGGTAGTGCCCGGTTGTTTGGTCATGACCTGGCGCACAATGGCCCTACTTCAACGAAGCATGCGCGGGTGTCTTTGGCATCCATTACCGTGCGAAGAGAAGGGGGGGGGAAGAGAGAAAAAAACCGGTCCAAATCCCCTGATTTTGTTTTTTATGAAAGACAGCACGCTCCTCCGCAGCACGTTACGCATCACAAAGCATCAAGGAATGGCTTTGGGTCCAAACCGGTGAACCGTGAACTCACAGGCAAGTACGATACATCTCAAATTAGCCCGTCCGCTCAGCAGCAAGAAGGGCCTGATATTCGAAAGCCTTTTGCTACGTTTGCTTCGGTGAATGACGAGAGACGAGAACCTCAGTGTTTCGGCACACCGCCAAAGGCAAATGATGTTGAGTTCCTCATCTCGGTGAGTGAGAAAATTTTCATAGAAAGACAAACTACTGTGCTTAGCATTCCCAAGCCCGGAAATCCCCTACAATGCAGTCTCTGTAGAGTCTGGCCCACAGCCATTTATAACCAATCCTTTTTATAGCACCACTTTTAAATCCAGCATCAATGCCATCGAGAAGTGATCTGAAGGAATACGGATCACACGCTTGGACACGTACACACACACACACACGGGCGAACGCGTGCACGCATGCGCACGCGCAGACACGCATGTGTGTACACGGACACACGCACAAAAGCACGAGTGCATACACACACGGTCACGATAGCACGTACAGCAAGACACATTCACATGCTGGCAAACACACACACACACGCAATCGCAGACACACTCAGGTCTCTCACACGCATGCATGCGCACGCACGCGGGCACGCACACACACACACAGTTAAACACGCACACAAGCCACAATGGGGCACTTGATAGCAATCAATTGTCTGGAGAGAAGAAGAAGGAAAACCTCAGCTAATTTAAAATTTTAGTTAAAAGCATACTTGAGTGGTAACGTTTTATTTTATGGAAGTTGAAATAGTTTGGTTATTTATTGTGCTTTACGGGGAAAAAACTTTACAATCACTCAGCACACAGGCCACCTATTAAGAATTCATCTGGTCGATGCGGACACTGAAATCTCCTGAAGCTTTCTGGAAAAACAGACGAGAGAAAATAAAAGATTAATGTACAGCGTGCAATGGGGTGTCTCATCTCATCTCATTGTCTGAAACCGCTTAGTCCTATACAGGGTCACGATGAGCCGGAGCCTATCCCGGCAGACACAGGGCGCAAGGCAGGGATACACCCACGATGGGACGCCAGTCCATCGCCGGGCACTGCGGGGCAATTTAGCCTGCGAGCCAATTAACTTATGCAGCAGCATGCTTTTTTTGGACTGTGGGAGGAAACCGGAGTGCCCGGCGAAAACCCACGCGGACACGGGGAGAGCATGCAAACTCCACACAGAAAGGCACCCGAGCCGAGAGATTCGAACCCGGGACCTTCTTGCTGTGAGGCGACAGCGCTAACCACTGGGTCACCGTGCCGCCCCAATGGGGTGTCACATAAATCTAATATTTACATGTTTGCCCATGCACTGCAGCACACTCCTGTGTTGTAACACAGCCGCCTTTTCACCCACTGGGACTTTTGACAACCAGACAAAACGTAGGGGCCCCATCAAGGCCCTGAATGGCCCTGCATTCATCCACGCTTGAAAAGCTTTCGTGGGGGACACTGTAGGTAAAGCTGCTTAAAGGACTCGAACTCTCGGGCCAAGTGTCCCCTCTATTGTGGGAGGCACCAGGATCAGGAGGAGGCGAGTGGACCAAAGACGGGTGGCTCCGAAGAGTGTTACGCAACGATAAAGTCAACAGCTGCATTTCCATACGATTATGGGAGGGAAAGTTCTCGCTGTAACGTAATATAGGCGATAGATGTTGTTGTTGCTGCAGGAACACGATGATGATTTTAATATAAAGATGGGCTTGGCATAACAAATTTAGAATTACAAACGTTTTAACAAAAATAACCAGTGCTTCTGTTTATGATTTCACTAAGAGCTGACAAATTGTCTCTACTTACAGCTCCCACTTTCCATGAAGCTTATTTGTATAAATTAGGAGAACAGGAAGCAATACATTTATCCTGCTTGAAAAAAAAATGCTGTAATTTTTTTGTAATTTACATTTCAATGCACATTTGCTTCCGCACCACCCTCCTCCCCCCACCCCTTTCTCTGTCACGAAAAAATATTTGTGTAAATCCCAGAACTTTGAATCAAAATTCTTTATGGAAACCCCGACCAACACGCTCCGTCCATCGAGCGTGGATCAGTGCCACTTTTGTTTTTACATTCCTCGCCCCAGCGAAGGCATTTTTCATACAGTGCATGCGACTTGGCGGCACGTGTTTATACAGCCTAATATATTTGCTACCGTACTTGACAGACCGTGAAATCTAAACTGGCAGGTGTGCGGCTAATGCAGCGGCTAGCAAAACGCGAGCGAGTTTCCCAGCAAGTTTCTGTTCGACAAGCCAGGCGGCCGGGCGGCCGGGCCCACGGTGGAAACCCGACCGCCCGTGTCTTGAAATTTTCGTGCCATCGGCTCCGTGGTGACCGATGGACACAGGCGAACTGCGACGGCGGCGGCAGACGCATCTCCAAAAGGGGAAAACCACAAGCAGACTCACACGTACACGCAGCGAGACAAACATCGTCGGTGCGGAGACAATGTTACGGGTAAGTGCTGTTAGTTTGTGTGCACGCTGGGATGCTACCTGTTCTTGCTGTTCCACCTCATCACCAGAGCATCAGGCAC
Organism: Mordacia mordax; assembly: GCA_036362905.1. NCBI lineage: Eukaryota > Metazoa > Chordata > Hyperoartia > Petromyzontiformes > Petromyzontidae > Mordacia > Mordacia mordax. The sequence goes on from JAZEWT010000005.1 coordinate 10,564,551, forward strand.
TCGTTTGGGGGCTGAGTTGATACACTGAAACCCAAGCCATTGTGATATACTAATTCTCAACGGTGATATGCGCCACGGTCAGAAATCAAACATGACCCAACGGTATTTGGGATTGTGGTACAGACCACAGGCCGCTATTACGCCGCTCGACGCACAAGCACGTGGTCTAACGGAACACGGGCAAGGTCGTCCCACACGATCTCCTCTCATACAGCACCCGTACACACATTTATTTCCTGAGCACTCTTGTATAGCACATAAAGTGGCCGATTGAATTTCTTGCAGAGCCACATTCATAACCAATCACATAAACTCAGCACGAGGTTAAAGGCCAATAATGCTCGTGGGAATGCAAGGATGTGCGTGTGAGTCAGTGTTTTTTTTACTGAATTTCTGGCGTGATCGTGAATAACTGAATGATGCCAACACAGTAGACTATGATCAGCGCACGTTAGGAAAACTTGGCAACAAAGAGCAAGCCCCATGCGTGAATCAAGTGTGCCGGACAAAGTAACCTATTTGGGTAAAAACTCTACTGCAACAGAAGCCTCGAAAAAGTGCCTGTACATCAATTCCCCCGCACATAAATAAAACATCTCTCTACAGCAACATCTGAAGTTGTTTTTTTGGCACGGGACACGCTGGCACGGGGTTCGTACGCTGGCAGACAATGAGGCTGATTACCGCCACCCTGCCTTCGCCGCAGGTCTCGTTCCTTGATCTGTCGCGAGAGCGTGCTGTGCACACGCGGCTGTCGTCTTGCGGTCGGACATTCAGGAGCCAAACACCGGCGACAAAGGAAACTCGGAGACGTGCAGGAGAACGGGCAAGGGCAAGATCTCATCTCATCTCATTGTCTGAAACCGCTTAGTCCTATACAGGGTCACGGTGAAGCCGGAGCCTATCCCGGCAGACACAGGGCGCAAGGCAAGGATAAACCGACGATGGGACGCCAGTCCATCGCCGGGCACTGCGGGGCAATTTAGCCTGCGAGCCAATCAACCTATGTAGCAGCATGCTTTTTGGACTGTGGGAGGAAACCGGAGTGCCCGGCGAAAACCCACGCGGACACGGGGAGAGCATGCAAACTCCGCACAGAGAGGCACCCGAGCCGAGAGATTCGAACCCGGCACTTTCTTGCTGTGAGGCGACAGCGCTAACCACTGGGCCACCGCGCCACCCAGGACAAGATCGAATGGCACGTAATCAAGGTGGATCCCTCGCTCGAGCACAGCCCCCATGTGGTTGGTTTGATAGAGAGCCCCTTGAAAACGTCGCGACGCTAACACGGTCATTTCCCATTCGCGTCAACGTTTCTATCGCACCCGCAAGCAATGGCACAACGGAATGCTCGTGCATTAACCACCAGCGATCCGTGTTCTCAGAGAGAGGCGGAGGGGGGGGAGTATGAGCGAGAGGAGTGAGAAAGAGATAAAGCAAGAAAAAGATGGACAGAGCGGAAGACAGAAGGAGAGCGATGCCAGTCTGGCGGAGAAATGAAAACAACCAGATCGCATTGTGTCACCTCAGAGGCGCTATGTCTATCAGATCACAGACAAAAGAATACCAGGATGGGGTGATTTTCTAATACGGAAAGCATTTTTCATCCCACAGCTCAGGAATTATCTGCGAAACCAAGCACATACTTTCAAAGAATTTAATTTACAGCACGGGAGGGTTTCATTACAAAAAAAAAGGATATTTAAGGATTGAGAAATGGTCGTCACCAGGGGCTCTGCAATCACTTCCTAACGCTTTAATCAGCACTTTTGTGTGGGGTTCGCTGGGTTGAGGGGAGGTGGGGGGAGCAGCAGAGGTCTACCCACCCCATCCCCCACCACTCTCCAGGACTGCATGTGCACTACCTTCCATGCTCCCCGCTGATCGTTGCCTGCCCCCCCCCGGCCTCCCCCCTGGCTCCTCCAACAACCCCCAACCCACATCCACCCTGACCACTACTGACAGGTCACGTCTCGGAGGCGATGGCTATTTTTTGGAAACGATGACCCTTCCCCCCCAACTCCTCCTACCCCCCACGCTGCCACCTGTTGCATGGCACGGCTGAAGGAACGCGAGGCTGGGTCCTTCACGTCAGAGGGCCTCGCATTTGATGCGTGTCATTTCCCCATCGCGCTGCGCATTCTGTCCGCACATCGATGCAAAAGAGGCTCAAAAAAGACAGCGACCATTTACCCCGATACTTCGACCGTCACCACCGCCGCTGCTGCTACTGTGGTGGTCAACACATATGCCCCAACTATTCTCTGACCCCCAACCCCAGTCTTCCCTCCCAAGTCGCTCGCCACACTTAAACTCCCAGCAATGCCGACCTCCCAATCTCACGGGAACAGGAAGTTGAGTGGAGAAATTGACAGACAGATGGGTGTAAAAACAGCTATTGCTAACTCTTTTTTTCTATGACACTAACAAAGCGAGCTTTTGACATAACGTACAAACCAATTTCAGTATATAAAAAAAAACGTGTTTTGGACGCTTCACGTAGCAACCTGACTGGAAACAAGGTGCTAGCAGACCAGACCTGCCATATCCTGGAACGTAAATGTCTAAATGCACTGTTTACTGAAATCTAAATTTACTCCAGGCTCAGGACCACGAGGATTGCATGGACGTGCAGAGGTTAAACTTTCATCCGTCAGCAGCTCATCAGAACCAGCGGACGCCTGGGAACGCCCGCCACTCTGCCCTGCACCTCGCTCTCTCTCTCGCTCGCACACATTTTCTCTTGTTTATTTTGTTTCCACCAATTATAGCAGCCCAATCCAAGCGGTCGGTATTTAGCGGCCTAAACGAAGGCCTTCTACTGTACTCGAGCACCGCTGGTTGACTGCGGAGCCATTGCGTCTCTCTCTGCAATAAAAAGCGGGCAATATCATGGGGGTTTCGATTTTAATGATATCCTTTGAGGGGCCCATCTTGTATAATCGCGTGATGGCACACGGCACGCCTGTACAGAAGAGAGTGGGTAACCCAGCTGTCTAACATAATGCACGTTGTGTGTGCGGCCGTACCATTTTGAGCTGAGGTGAGTTTCATAAAAACGTACTGAAGACAGCTCGATACCCATCTAAGGCACATTTATGTGTTGAATTTGTGTGTTCTCCCCCTGTACTACATGGCTTTCCTCTGGGTTCTCCTGTTTCCTTCCATAACAAATAAAAGCAGTTCTTAATTGGCTGATAACATAATATATGGGATGCGGTGTATAGCAAATGTTGGCGCTGGCTAACCACGAGGCTGTCTTCCCCCTCCCCGTGTCTCTGATTTCCTCGCACCTATGAGTCGTTCTCTCTTGAAGCCAACTTCTTTGACACAACAGCGAATACTCTGCCGGTTACTGATTTCATTTCATATTTCAACCAAAGCCAAACTTCCACTATTTTTCATCCAGCCGTCGGTGACCAGGCTTAGGGATATCACGCCACTATACACAGAACTCTGCCATTGGGAGGCTCACATCCAGCTGTGGAAAGATCAGGGTGGATGATAAAAACTGAAAATTATAACCCAGCACCTCAGTAGGATTGGTGGGTCTGACACTGGTCTAAACTTCTTAATTATCAGTGACCACGATTGGATTTCATCATTAACTCACAAAAGCCCCCTCTCCCTTTGATGTTTAAATTATTCTTTTATTAATTAAATTCACCGTTAATTGGAAAAATCCTGAATTGATTAACGTACAAATAATTTATGACATGTGAAATGCTCACTAGTTTTCTTTTATTGGGAAATCTTGCCATAAACACGAACGAAAGGGCACCTGACAATCCTTCACCACGGTCCCCCATGGCGGTTGACACTGAGATTCATCGACATTGGAAGAAACAAAAGGCTGATAATCCATTTCCAACACTCCCTTCAACAAGCGCTGCGCTTTAACAGAAATATACGCAGCAGCGACGGCCTTGACCTATCCACTGCTGGATAAAAAAAAAAACTCCCCAAAGAATATAACAATGATACTGTGTAATAAATGCCTCACATATTCCATGTTGCAAATTGTATGCTTAATAAAAGTGAACGTGGTTTCCTACTTGAATGAGCTTGGGGCAGCACTCTTCTCTCTGTGGTCGACAGACCTCAGCCAGTGCTGGGAATTCCACATTCATATGGCAGGCGCAAGTATTTTCATCAGACTCTCACTATTGACTTCCTCCACAGAGCAGTACTCAGTCTGTTTAGCGCTTTGTGACCCTCAGGTGAAAAGCGCTCTCGAAATGCAATTATTGTTATTATCCACCCCGGCTAGGGTGACGAGGCTGAGTTTATCCAACGACCAGGAGTTGAACCAATGATCTTCCACAAGGAAGCCACAAACTCTACCAGAGCACCACCCAGCCAGACATAACATACTATTGTGTGCTGTGCATAATAGGATAATATTCTTCAGGCGAATGTTCTACTCTGAAAAGAACCACAGCCGAACCGATTGTTCTATAATAGATTACAGCGGTAGCCAGATTCATATCTCAGAATGTATTACAGCAGGGGCCCGACTTATATGTCGAGAAAACGACCCATATACTGAGCACCTTGGCGATTTGCCACACAGTTGACAACGGAGACCGTGGCAATTTTTCAGAAATGAAAATAAAAACATCGCATGAATGGAAACACTCGCAACGTTAATATGTGTCTTTCCCCAGTCAGGGGGCAGTGTGTTCATGATGAAGTCGATTTGTGCCATTGTTGACGAGGTAAATGGGTCGTTTTCTGTTTCAACGGAAATACAGCATGGGGCACACAGCACCTGCTAATCACCGAGTCTAACGCAAGCCACGAATGTGCTGCTGAGCGTTCTTACACAGCTGATTGGTGCCTCACAGTACGGAGCCCATTTCACCGCCGTGCATAATCTGCCTGCATCTCTTCCACGCAGTTCCATTTCCGCAGAATCTCACACCTTGCACGTGTCATATGCATGTGTGTAACGGAGACGACAGGATACCGGGCAGATTAATTAATAATGATTAATTAAGTTGTCTGTGTGGTGTTCGTGGGTGGGGAGCCAGAGCGCGTTGGCAACCACCACACGAACTATCGATAGACGGAACGGGAACGGACACCACAATCCGTAGTTTCCCGCTGCAGGCATCTTCAGAGGTCGAGGGTCGCCCGGCGAATACGCACGGACGAAAGCTCGAGAGAAGAAATTCTCAACGCGTGGCCAGACCGCCTTGAAAGCAGCATCTGAATTCCGCCGCATGTTCGAGATGCATCGAGCGCATCGCGATATGGTCGGATCCCCCCCCCCCGCACCCCGGGCGAGGGGAGAGCGGCCGCCGCCAACTCACCCTGACGTCGTCGTCGCCCCCGCGGAGGAGCACGCCGTCCTTCTTCCACGAGACGGTGGGCTCGGGGTGGCCACGCGGCGGCGAGCACTCCAGCACGGCCGCCTCCCCCGCCGCCGCCTCCACGTCCGTCGGCTGCTGCCGGAAGTCGTCGCGCAGCACTGGGGATGCGCACACGCGGCGCGGAGTCAAAATGCGAGGAAGTGGAATTTTTGACGAAGTTAGCGACCCCTCGTTGTCCGGGGAGACGCGACGAGACTCACATTACCTGAGCGAGACGTGATACCCGATGCCTCCATATCATCAAACCGCTCGTGTGTCAAATCAGCACGCTTCATTTGTCACCTTAGGTAATGTGTACCAGTTTTCTCTGAGCCCAACAGTGTAACCGATGATCCTTAACAAGAGTTCAGTTCATATCTTTATGCTTCATCTGTGCTCTGAAGAAAAGCCACCACATCGAACGTCAGCGTGCCATGTGTTTATCCATTGTTAGGGAGCACTGATCAATGTTTTCCCTGGAAAGACTCAAAGAGTCTAAAGACTACCTTTCAGGAGGGTCCTACCAAAGAGAGGGGGGGGGGCGACCTTGCTTATGTGTAATTCCAATTTTGTCATTTGCAGGAAATGTTTCAATACCAGTAGCAATGCATGCTTGTTGATCTTTTTTATATTAAAAAAATAATATTGCGGTCACTTAATTAGTTCAGTCATTACCATATTTTCATTTAGTATGTCCTTATCTCTTTACCAATGCATACTTGCTGTGCATGCACGCACACACACACACACACGCAATGCAGAATTCACACATACTAGATAAGGGTGTCACCACACAACAAAATCCCTTAATAATAAATGCAATTTAAAACGCGGGGCACGTATGTCTTCAAAGGTTTTCATTCAAAGAGAGAACGGACTCAGGGGCGCGAGGAAATCACAGAAAGGCACGGAGAGGGGAAGGCACTCACGTGGTTAGCCGGCGCCAACATTTGCCATGTATATCATGATGTTTTCAGCTAATTAATCAGTGAGTGGGTTTTTTTAGTTGTGGGGGCAGAAACTGGAGAATGCGGAGGAAACTCACGCAGAAGAGGGGGAGAATACACAAACTCCTCACAGAAAGGCACTTGAGGTGGGAACAACAAACGGCCTCTCTGTGAGATTGAGATGTTAAAAATGCATCTCTCCACTGTCTTAGTCTTGTATGCTTATACATATGACCAAGAGTCAAAATAAGTTCATCCAAAATATTTGCACCAGCATAATATTTATGTTACTTTTGGTACATATTTGTGCTAACGTAATAAGTACAGCGAAATGGTTACGATAATGGTTTTAGTGACCCTGTATGAACGAGTGTTTGATTAATGTCAACTATTTTGACGACACATCAAATGTTGACGTGCAGAACCAAAACGATCAAAAATGAAGACTCGCCACGTACGATCTTACAACACCGTGTGAAGCCTGACCAATAATTGATGCATACATAATTCTCAGCCCATTCATTAAATCAAGTGACGCAAGCCTCCGTGGGGAAATGCGTACAGATTTTTTCACTTTTCAAAAATGTCTAATAAAGGTGCTAAATTGGCCAGTTGAGATCCCATGCATATAGCTATAATTATGTATCGCGTGGCCTTTTAAAATAACGCCGTTAATCATTCAGGAATTTGGAATGACGAAGTACGAAGGACCTCTGTTGTGCAGCTTATAAACTTGTTAGCGCTAATCTAGGCCTGGGAGACAGCGGAAAGCCTGCAACTTCTCCACTTTGTGAGAGCACACAGTGGAAACCACAACTCCCTGATAAAATTGGAGGTATCCCAGCTGATGGATGTTTACAATATGCTTTCATAAAAAAAAACCGCGCGCAAGAACACAGGGATGCGCGACATGAAGCTGGAGACAGCTCAAGGCCCAGCGATATGATTTCCTTCGAGACGGAGGAATAAGACTGCCTCCTCCGCCGCAAACATCGCCTCATCTTTTCCACCACGATAGCGCCGCTCCCCGAATCCCATTAAAACCTTTATCTGCGTGTCTCAACCCCAGCCAGTCCACATCACCACCACCACCACACCAGGCATGGTGGTTTGGTGAGTAGCACTGCTTCCTCACAGCAAGAAGGTCCTAGACTCGTTTACTGGCTTGGGTACCTTTCTGTGTGGCGTTTGCAGGTTCTCTCTGCGTCCACCTGGGTTTTCACCAGATATCCCGATTTCCTCCCACTGTCCAAAGACATGCTGACTAGGTTTAATTGTCCTGACTAAATTCACCGTGGTGACCCGAAATGTGTTAACTTGCTTATCCTTCCCTGCTGGACAACTGTTAAAAAGAACTACATAGCTCAAGGGTTCCTCACAGTTTAAATTAAAACGGATTGACATCTACGCTACATCATCGTACACACGCCTCAAGTTTTACTGCCACATTCTGTCGCCAGCTTCGTGGAGTGATAACGTTCATGCCATCGATTTGTAGTTTTTCATTTTATTTTACGCCTCTCAATTTAACTTCATTGACGTTTTAAAAAAAAAATGTTTCACAAGAATGTCTGGTGTTACAGTTACGTAAACTCCTCATGGCGTAATGTTTACACATCGTGATGGCATGAATCGCTGCCAGAGCCATTACCTCAAGAATTTTATTCAATTGCAGTGGTGGGCGCGCTCGTGTGATAAAACGATCAGGGTCTGGTGGCTGCTCAGACACCACTCACACACAAATTGTCCCTTCGCGCAAACACGCGAGGCCTTCCATTGCAGACGCGCCCGCACGTCATCCATAAAACCTCTCCCCGACGGATTGTCTCTCCCCGGAGAGTCAGCTGGCTGAGGAAACGAGACTCACGCTCGGTGTTGCCAAGTGACTTTCCTCCAAGTAAAAAGCGGGCCACATCGGTCATTATGCCCTCCGCCGCTTAAAGTCACAGATTAAACTTCTTACTCCGAAGCGCGATTTTAAGTTTGTTTGGCAGTTTTTTGATGTTCGAGTGGTTGGGGGGTGGTGGGGAGTGGTGAGGAATACATTTTACGGCCCTGCTCGCATCGCTTGAATGTGGCGCCGTGCCTACGAGGGGCCATAAAGCTCAGGGGACTCTTCGGAGAATGACCTCCATCTCAACACGGCCATCTCCGCCAAACAATTCTTCCCCCGCAAAATCGACGTTCCGTGACCGAGAGCTATTTAAAAATGCTTCCAGAACCCCGGCCAGCTTGTTCTTTTGTGCGGTACCGAAACAAAATAAGGGAGGCTGGGAGGAGGAATAAATGAAGACAAGGTTTTAAATAGCAGATGCTTTTTTTTTTCAGAAATGGTTTACGGCAGCGAGTGTGCATCGCTCATATTTAAATGATTAGGCAGAGAAGGGAGGCTGCCATGCAGCCGTGCGTATTGTCATGACTCCCTGTTTAATGTGCTCCAGTCTAAAAATTAACTGCAAATAATGGGTTTTACGCACGCATCATTCATTTGTTTAATGTTTAATTACCTCCATTGTCTCCTCCCTTTGTTTCTTTAGACAAATGTTTAAGTGCTTTTCAGGAAGATAGCGACGAGGGGCTCCGATGCAATCTGCAGTACACGTTTGAACCGGAGGAGTATTTCCCCTTGGCTAGTCCATCACGGATGATTAATTTAATGACGTCCCCAGCATCCTGCAGCAGCGGATACCTCCATCCCTCTCCAAATGCAAGACAAAGGCCGCCTCTACAGCCTTAACAGACCGTGTGGCCAATTGCTGTTAGCGAGCACCGATAATGGCAGGCACGGCACACGAGGGGGCGGGTGGCCAGGAGCATACCTGACCGCCTTCATCTGCCGAGTGGCGATGTTTGCAAACCGCACCACCCGCTCATTTTAGGCTGAGTCGACTTGGGCGAGACCCAGGACCAGTTAAAAATATGTTATCTGGTGTTGGCTGTGAGCAGGAACTGAACTGGAGTCGCTAGGTTCTGCAGCCGCAACGGGACGCGCACATCCATGCCACGGTGGACAGTCAAGCTGCGAGGTCAAGGATATTAGGATTTGAGCGCAGTGCATCCCTCATCGATGTATGGCAGAGCCTTCTCACGCGCTGCTCCCAGACTCTGGAATGCCCTTCCATTTGAGATTCGGTCAGCGGAGTTCCTGGGCATTTTCAAATCCCGTCTCAAAACTCACTTGTTCCGTAAGGTTTTGAAGTCCTCTGGCTAGGACTATTGATGCGGCTCACTGTTGTCGTGCTGGGATGATGGCTTGCTGCCGACCTGCGCCTGCTCGGGAACACTTATTCCTTCCTTTGTTTGTTAACAATGATATTTTATCGCTTATTTTATGCCCTTCTCTAAACTACAGCCATTATTTGACTTTCAATTAAACTGCTCTGATGTTTTTGTTGTTGCTGACATGCCGTTCTCTCTACAGCCTAGATTTGTAAAAAAAAAACACACACACGTTGGAGGCTTCGCCTGAGGATGCCTCCAACGTTTGAGGCGAAACGTCGCGAGGAGAGGAGAGAGAGCCATCGACGCGGCTGTCCCGAGAGAGCAGCTTTTCGAAGCAATCATCATGCATCGAGCCGTGAAAACCTACATCATTACACAAATGTTATTGTTGTTCATTTGCCGTTCATACGTCGTCATGATTGTTGTTGCTAAAATGTCGTTCTCTCCACAGCTCTGTGCAGCGCTTTGTGACCCCCGGATGAACAGCGTTCGAGAAGTGCAATTATTATTATCATCATCGCATCCACTTGGAGGCAAGCGTCGTTCAGTGCTTTAGCCATAGGACAGGGTGCAATATTTAAACGGCATGTTGGCTGGGTGGTTGGCTGGGTGGGTGGGTGGTTGGCTGGGCGGCTGGCTGGGTCCCCTAGCGCTCATCGTGTTCACCTCCGAGCAGCTTTCCAAGCAACGCAAGGCGCCTCCCTGCGAAAGCGCCTCAAAAAAATAATAATGTTTGCATCAAGCCGAAGATTCATCTCAATTTCGCGTCGGGTATAATGTCAAGTTGGGAATGGCCAATAAGTGACATCTGCTGTGAAGTGGATGTAAAAATACCCTATGACATTGTTCACAACAACGGGCCAGTGCCTACTGGTATCAGACAACACTCCCAAGTGTAAAAAATAATTTATATTTGTCTGCCTTTAATCCTTGTGTTTGTGTATTTTTTTTTAAGACGGTGGCATTGTAGCACGGTATCATTGCTACCGCACAGCAAGAAGGCGCCCACGGTTCGATTCCCGACTCTGGCACCTTTTTGTGTTGAGTTTGCATGTTCTCCCCGTGTCCACATGGGTTATCGGTGGGTACTCCAGTTTCCTCCCACAACACAATGACACACTGTCTAGGTTCAGTGCCCTGACTAAATTGCCTTCAGTGCCCTGAGATGTCGTAATTTCCTTACCTCTCCCTGCAGGACAACTGTTAAAAATCGCTATATAGCTCAACGGTTCCTTCCAGCTTGAATACAAACTGACCAAGGAATAACTTTCCATAAACACCCACGCGAGTGGTTTGCACAATGCGTTATAAATACTATTCAATTATACTCCGTGGCCAACAACAGTGACAAGAGTGGTACCTAAACTCGTCCTGAGCCGCCCTCTTCACCAACCGGCACTGGCCAGAATGGCGAAGTATGGCCAAACAACATCGACAACGACACCAGCGAGGAAGATGTTTATCTAATACTGGGCTGTAAATTATTACTTGAGTATCTGTAAACTAGAACAGCCTCTGTTCTCGAAATAAATAAATAAGCATTTATATGCTCTCATGTGGTCAAGATGATAATAAAAATAAAAGAGTCTTTGAATTAAATGGGGCATTTTTGGTAATGATACACGCACGCGCAAACACACTGTGTTCTAATAAACAAACATTGCATGTGGAACAGCCACCAGCCAGACAATCGTCTGTTAGTCACCGAGCAAAGCAAACCAACATTGTCTGTAATTGTTCCGTCCTAGTCTGATCATCATGACCCCACTAAGTCCCATCCAATTAATGTTTGCCTGTTTGACTCTTTCCACATGGCCGCCTCTTCGTCTCCCACGTGTCCAGGTCAGCCTCGCGGGCCGCTGAAATCGTGTAGCGTTAACATCCGCTCTTTGCTTTAGATTCATTACAGTTTTACCAGACTGCTTAAGTCTAAGTCTAACATGAGCGAAGTTGCGCGGTTCAGGGGGATGGGGGAGAAACCTCTATCTACATCGGGGTCTCCCTCGAGTCACATAAAGTCTCGACATTTCCCACCAGCGGCCACAGATGACACTGCATCTCTGCGATTTCCATCCCACCCAGGAGCGATTCATCACTTTCCATGGTTATTCAAACAGTCAACCGGTAATTGTTCGCAGATGTCACGGCGCAATATCTGGCCGCCGCTAGGATCATTTGTAAATTTCCGTGCGCAAATCTCCTATCCGTTTAATCCGCCTTCGACCCAACGGCCGCCTGTCAGCCCGTGCATCTGGCGCTGTTGTAACCAAGTCGCATTTCCATTTGTCTGGCGCCAACAGCGGCTCGGGTCCCCGCGTTGGCACTGCGTCACTGTCAGCCTTTTTTTCCCCTCTACGTCGGCGGCAGCGAGAATTCGTTGGCAAGACGGAAAAGGGCACGGGTGGCACGGGGATTCCCCCTACCCCCCACCCTTAACCCCTTTCCATTAACCCCCCCAGCTCCACCCCTCCATTACCCCGCTTAGCCCACACCCCCTGGCACTCGTTGAACGGGACCGCGCGGCTTTAACCCCCGGCATCCCTGCCGTTAAGCCTCGGGCCTCGCATCACACAGGCGAAGGGCAGCCACGCAGCGAGCGGGCGGCGTGCAGAGCAATTATTTCGTGAGATAGGTGGCAGCGGAAGGGAAATAAAAATAGAGCAGAGGAATGCCAAACTGGAGGGGAGCGTCTACGGGCTGGGTCTTTAACAACCTTTTGCTGTTTACTTTTTCATGTTTTGCATTTTCAAAGGGGTCAATAAATCAATCACGAGCATATTAGGGTCGCTCAGCATTTGAACCCGTGGCCTCTGCATGCTTGATGAACCCTTTTATGATTATCAAGATAGGAAGTGCACTGTTCCACATCAGCCTCCCTGTGCTCTTTGACCTCAGTGTAATAATAGTCCTGCCTTTTGGTCAACACAATCTTTGTCACCGCACCAACATTTTTGTTTTTAACTGTATTAAACAGCCAACTACAAACAGAATACACTCGCCACAGCTGACAGCGTCTCCTCCACCGCATGGCTCATCACATTAAGAACTTCCCTTGCAGGGCAGCACAACCCCCAAACACCGTACACGCGGCGCAGTGGAGGACTTCCTCTGCCATCACAACAGGGCACGACAGAATGTCACTCACACTCACACACACAAAGA
>JAZEWT010000005.1:10577259-10591729 GCA_036362905.1 Mordacia mordax
TATAACCTTAACAGACTGTCGGGTCAAACGTTGTTAGCGAGCGCCTATTAAGGCCAACATTGCACACGAGTAGGTGGGTAGCCAGCACCGCGCCCGGTCGCCTTGATCTCTTTGCACACTGCACCGGGTACTGGTTTGAGGCTGAGTCGACCTAGGGGAGACTCAGGACCGGTTCAGAAAATCGCCACTGTTGTTGGACGTGGAGCGTTAAATCCAACTGGAGTCGCCGGCTTCTTTGCGCAGCGCACCGACCGCGTCGCTACTGCGCACACACGGCGTAGCGGACGGGCTCAGTGAATTACTCGACTGGCGAGAGAGGCAACCAATGCACGGAATACATTTAGCGGTGATGCATTGAGCAATGAGTGATGCACTTGGACTGCTAGACATTGAAGCGGCGGCGAATATATTTCGTGGGCACATATGCTCAGTGACAACGGCAGCAGCAGCATGCAGTATATATGCACTGTATAGTACACACGTATAGTATTAAATGCACAACTCACCGCGGCATTCCTTCCTGATATATTTCAATAGCGAGTATAGAGAGCGACATCGACAAGTCTGCTCTTGTATTTAATGATCAACCGTGAAATATCCACTGCTAGATTAACGCCTCTCTCAATACGTCGTCTTCCCTCATTGGCTCGTAATACAACAATCCATCGAACTAATGATTTCATCACTCCATCTCCACGGCTGACCTCACGGACAGAGTTCCCTCCATTAGCTGCCGTTCCCTCGTTAATCTCGACCACCGGTTATCATACCTTCCGGCGACGTCTCCTGCCCAATCACACTTTTCTCAAGTGTCAATACGAAGTCTCTCACTTCCTAATGCACCTACGTTCTCTGGTTCAAAGTTTACGTAAAGTGATTTACAAGAGGCTTTCATAGAGCCCCGCCATTAAAGTAAGCTGATGTAATTTTCAGGCACACAATTATTCAAGGTTCCACTGATGAATATGCGGTTGCACTAACACCGCCGCGTGTGATTCCAGAGATGCGTGCCAGCGAAAACAGACACACGGCAACATTACTCTGTGCAATTTAATTTCACCCTTCTCTTGTTTTTAAACAACTCCCAGAAACGAGATTGCGTTAATGACACGCTGATAATATCGGCTATGCGGTGGTAATCACAGCAGCAGTAAATTTAATATCCGTGTCCTCAGCCCCCACAGGGGACCTTTCCCCCCATCATGATGGCCCATCGGCACTCCTCCGCAGCCAGTGGTCTCTTGGGGAGAGTTTGCGGATCACATGGGCGTTGGGAGGTGAGCTCTCCTCACACGAGGTGGCTGGGGGCCTCTTCACCACTGAGACCCTGGGTTCGAAACTGAGGTTCAGCCGCCTGTGATTAAAGCGAGTTCACACGCCCTCGATCTCAGCCCTGTCACCAAAGCCTAAAATAAAACCCAGGCCTGAAAACGAAATAAATCGCATTGGACTGGCGTACGACAAACATTACCTACCCGCACCGAAATGCGTGGGAACTTACAAATAAATAAACAAAGTTGAAATTTGTCAGCAGGAGTGTGTAGACAAAGAGCGCGGTGACGTAGGGAGAGGTTTCTAATCAGCGCGAACGAAGCGACCCTCACGTCAGAGCGCCTGTCCTTCGCCACCAGCGCCTTTCAAGATGAGAAGTGGAACTGATAAGCATCGCAGGTGTGCCCTTAAACAATCCACGAGACCCTACCCCCACCCTAGCATTGCTGCCAGGTGCCTCAGGGGAGAAAGGTCGCCCAAGTCGGTTGCTCCAGTGATCTTCTTTTTTTGATCTGAAGCCCCGTGACCAGCAGGACAAGACTAATATTTTGAGACAAAAATTCAGAGTCTGCCTGCTTCGGATAAACAACACAAAATCGTGCCAGAAACATCGGTCCAGAAAGCCCACGGGCAAGTGGAACAAAATGCTATTTTAGTGTTTTCGTGGCGAAACGGGATCTTGTCTGTCTATTACTTTATGGCCAATAATTCAAAACATTAGTGCTTTATTCATTATGTAACAGTCTAGCGGGTTAAGCCTGCCAGGCCAAGCGAGCTCTGACCACAGGCTAAGTAGGCAGCCACTGCCGGAGAGACGGTCGACCCCCGGTGGGAAACCAACTCGGCGTCAGAGTAGAAAGGCTGCGAGCGAGAGTACACACGTCAGCACGGAGATCAAAGCGCAGCGATTTCCCGTGTCATTGTAAAGACTTAGAACACGTGCCACTATTGAGAATATATTAATGCCAGCATGGCACACTCGCAGGCACCCTGGTCTCTCAGGTACTCGACATCGAGGGAGCCTAAGGACCGGTTCAGATATCAATCACCACTGATGTTAGTTAGTTAGCACGTCAGGAATCGAACCTGGGTTGTTGGGTTTAGAGTGCAGTTGCCTATAATACCGATCATAATTGCACTTCTAGAGCGCTTTTCACCCGAAGGTCAGAAAGTGCTGCCTAACCACTGCCGGTCCTCCCCCCATAGGGATAATAATGATAGGGAACACAACCTCAAGCACGCAATGTCTGCGATGTAATGTTTTCTCAGGCTCAGATGAGTATTGGGTGGAGCTCACGACTGCCAATCCTGAGTCAGTGGTGAGGATGTCGAGCGTCGAGGGCACGGACAGACCAGAAGTCGGTTCTCACGGCTTAATGTCTGACAATTGTTCTCAACAGTTACGCTTTCGGGATAGCCGTTAAGAGCGTCCCTCCTTACCCCTTTGCGCCGTTTCGCCTCCCACGTTGGAGGCATCACCAGAGCCCGGATTCTGATTCTTTCAAGGGAATTCTCCATAAGAGGCTCTCACGGAGCGCTACGGATCGTTTAACGGAAATACTCAAGAGATGGATCGACCCGTACAGCGAAGCGTTGACTTGCACGTACCACGCGGCGATCACCCGCGAACACTCATCTTACCGACCCCCGTGGGAACGTAAAGCTGAGTTCATCCTGACCAATGATTTGAACTCGTGAAAACGGGAACCCCGCTGCACCGCCAACTGCGATAAATCCCAGCCTCGGGAGCTCGCACTCGAGCCGCTTGTGCTTTAACACAGTGACATTTCAGCTGCAGCGGGAACGCATTCATCATCGGCCCCGAGGAACAAAGACCCGACGATGGCTCGGATCCCGCTCTAGTTGAAACGTGTCTAAATGAAAACGCGGGCGTAGCACAGCGCTGCTCGGGAGCTAAGCGCGATTACCTCTCGCGGAACCCACCTCCCCCACCGCCGCCCCGCATCGCACACACACACACGTGACATTTCGCCACGCTTACACCGACATCAAAACAAGGCGGTGGGGGAGGGTGGTGGAGGGAACCATCGCTGTCACATTAACACTCCGACCGGCGGAGGAGAGTGTACCTACGGAAAGAAAAAAAAGGGGGGGGGGCAGGGGGGGGCTTCTTCCTCCTCTTGGCTGCGCACCCACCGACAAGGAGCACGTGTTTGTAATTTCCGCCACCGGCAGCTGTGGCGATGGCAGCGAGCGCAGCGCGAGGGGGGGATCGGCTTACGAATGAGTGCGAGCAACGAAGGGATGGCCGGCAGCTGTTTGGGCATCGCCAGCGAGCGCCCCACAAATAATCACAAAAGTCCTTTACTCATCCGGGGAGGAGAGCCACGCAGAGTTGTAAGATTTGTATTGTTATTATTTTGTTTTTGGGATATTTGGTCGAATCGTTGACATGGACCAAATGGAAAGCGCACGAGCGCGCGTGCCTGCAGAGGTAGATGAACGAAGACTCCTCTTGGCTGTACCACAGTTTGACAGGAGCACCGTGCAGCCAGCTGAAAGTGACGTTTGAGAGTGTGCCACCCTGCCGTGCGTGCCTGCGTTGCGATGCCAAGTTTGGTCGCGCGTCTCGGGCAGATTTTAATCCCACGCGCTTTAAAAAGCATTGCTCCTGGTGTCGAGTGAGCTCGCGCAGCAGACGGGATGACGAATGCCTTACGGAGAATATTAAAAATGCCACTCACTCACTCGACGACCTTCATTTATGACCAGGTGAGCCCCCGTTGATGATAACATTTCTTTTTGGAAGGTAGACTCGGTATGAAAAACCAGGAACACGTTGAAAATAAAAACCCAGGAAAGTGAGGATGCATAAATAATGCAATTCAATATAGCGGCACAGTGTAACAATATCCAACATATTAGGCATTAATGATATATGACTCAATTTTAGAAGCATACAAGCATTATGAAATACATTTGCTGAATAAAGAGCTCAAAATGTACACACACGTTGGAAATGCTTAGATCGTTGTTTTGAAATCCCTGGAGTTTGCACCAGCCTTCGCTTGGCCTAGCAGAACGAGACCAGACCTGTCGGCTAACCTCCATGGATTAGGCCCCGGATAATAAACAAAGCGCCAGCCAGCAATTCCCAACGCCGCACCCCTGCCTCCCGTCCCTCCCTTCGTGCAGAGAAATATAGTCGCTCTGAATAAAGTCAATATAAATATAACAGAATAAACCCTTTGCATTATACGTGCGCATGCGACGGTGACAGTAAGACCCGTATGGGTGGCTGGGTGCTGCGATGTTTGAGACATCACGAGGGCAATGCTGCCTCTCATAGCCAAAACAAGCCACCGTCCCAGATCCTTAACTCAAAACTCGCAGAATTCTTTAAATGCAACCTCGACACATTATTTTTTACGTTTTTTTCTCCTTCCAATACAATCACAGCTCGTCGCTTTGTGAACAGTGTACGATCACCGTGAGATTTATCAGATGTTGCCAGATGCAAAATAAACATCGAAGTGATGTCGATATTAAAAGTCTTGCGTGAACTTCATAATGACCCCAGTTGCTGTGATAAACAGATGGGACACATCTCCCAGGTGGCGGCAGTACACCGGGTACGTTTACGGAATCACCCGCTGTTACGAAATCGCAACATTATCCTGCGACCGATACTCTGCATGAATCGATCGTTATGATTAATAAGCCTGGGAAAAACCCGTAAGCGACTATACCGTGTCTCTTACAAACACAATAAGTCGCGGGCGTTGACGCCGTAGCTGTAAGCCTGACCGCTCAGTTAAAGGTAGAGGATAGAAGCGGAGCTGAGCGCAAGCGACTCCCGCCCGAGCTGCTTCGCCGTCTGTGCAAAACACACGTCGTCCTCGATTACACCGCGGCGCGCCAACGAGCCGCACACCTTGCAGCCCAGCGTCACGGGCGGACGCTGCTCGTTTCCGCTCGCCCTGCTTCCTCCCGGGAGGTCGAGCCCGCTGCGAGCGTGCAGACTGAAGCCGACATCGCCGTGCCCGAGAGGTTGTTCGGGGCAGGGGAGGGGGGCGAGAGGAGGTCGCACGCAGCGGTCGCCCCGTGGGACTCCACGCCGGGGGAGTTGGAGCCGTCGCGTTGTAGCCAAGCGATTGCGTCGTCACGGCCGAGTCGTGGCCGGGGCCTCGGCGACGTCACGATGAGGCGCCGCCACCGCAGGATTTCCCCGAGAGCGCTGGGCGCACGCGGCCGAGCATCGCCCGGTGCTCGAACGCGCTCGAGTGTGAGTTACGCGGATCAGAGTTTGATGAGAAGTCATCTCTCGCTCGTGGAGAGGGCTCGTGGAAACTGATTGCCAAATAAATAAAGAAACGACGAAGAATCCTCAACACCTCGTGATTAAACGACACATTGTCATTAAGCGTAAAAGAAATCGCAAAAAGGTTATTTAACAAAAGCATTGCGAGCATGGCGCAGAGGCGAGTTATGAACGTCACGTAGAAAATGTGTCTTTTTCTTAAACGTAAGCACCTCCCAAAAAAAATCCCGTAAGAACCCAAAACAACAATTGCTCTTTTCAGAAAGTGAAAACACGGCCACATCAAAATGTAGCGGCATGGTGGTGTAAGAGGAGAAGGGCGTTGGAGCGGCACGTGGTGAGTATCTTGGTTGCGGGCGACAGCACGTAAATGAGGGCCTGTCACTTGCCCGGTCCACACATCACACACAAGCACCGGCCAAGGGTACGCCATCCTGGGGCAGCCTCAAAAAATAAACGACGAGACACACACACACACGGGGTCGTTACACGAACCCCCTTCGTGCTCAGGATCAGGGCCGGCGCATGCCAGGCATGTGCAAGCAGGTTGCGAGTAATGGTTTATTGGGGGAGAAAGGGGCCACCGAGGCACCTATTATAGGGGCCCGGAAAATAACGAGCGATTTCCGAAGGGCCGAGACGACTGCAACAATGCCTCCATCGTTCGACAACAAAACCGGCGTTCATTTCTCAAGCGCCGGACGCCACCAATCGCAGATTTTTGTTTTTAGTTCTGGCCAATGTTAAACAACTCCATTAGGTGGCCCTTTTTTTTCCCCTTTTTCCAAACGCGAGGGAAATATTAATGGGAGTGCATCTGTTATCGCTGAACACACCGGAGTCATTCATTTGTTGACATTTCTTCTTAACCAGGTGAGAGACCATTGAGAAAACAAGGCGAGTTTCGCTATGGTGGGCTGCCGTAAAGACCAGGTTTTAAAACAAACAAGAATTCACAACAAAATCGGTTTGTAATACCTTGCAAATACAATCCCAGACGGAGTGGACTCACAACCACCTGACGGGACTAAGACCCCACTCTGCTATTCCTTCTGGCTCACATTTGCGACAGCTGAGACGGCAGCTGGTGCAGAAATGTGTACGTGTGTGCGTGCGCTGTTCTGAAGCTGCATGTCCTCAGAGTATAGACAATCCATCACAGCTCCAGCCAGGTTATGACAGCGTTAGAACTTACAACAATAATATAACTCTTTATTTACTCAGGGAAAGTCGCACTGAGTCATACAACTCTATTTCAGCAGGGTCCTGCTTTGGCATGTTTGGCCAATTACATTAAATTAGTGTGCTGCTTGTGAGAGCAAACCGCAATATAGTATCTGGAGAAGAGCCATGTGAGACGGTGACACTCAAATATGATCATTTCAAGAATCCGTGGCTGTTTCGCCATGTCCTCTCTAACCGCAGCCCACACCTCCAACACTTGGGCAGTAGGAGAGCGCAGTGGCAACATCTCTACCCTCACAGAAAGAAACTCCGAACCCAGGCGGTTCGACTCCAGCTTCGGGCACCTTTCCGCGTGGAATTTCTGCGTTATCCCCTTGTTTTCTGCGTTGTTTTCCTCCGGGTTTCTTTCTGATTTCCCCCACAAAACTTAACAGCACCCATTAACGAATTGGCCAATAACATCATAGTATACAGGAAGCGGTGTCTGGCGGGTTGGCGCCAGCTAAGCACCTGGCTGACTCCCCCCTCTCTGCGGTTTACTCGCGTCTCTCTAACCATGTCTCGCCTATGACGAGGCGTGGCATCTGCGTGGCGCGTTGTAAACTATATTATTATTAACACTTGGCACTGCCAAGCAACCTTCAAGACAAGTACTAACCAGGGCGAGCACTACTTCGCTCCCGAAATCTGACCAGAGAGACGCACCGAGAGTGATTTGTAAAAAGTCAATACGAATCTCCCAACAGCAGCAGAACTCGGTCGCCTGAGGATATCTCCACCGTGGGAGGCAAAACGTCGCGAAGGAGAGAGACAGAGAATGCTCGACATTGCTATCCTGAAAGAGCAGCTGTGGAGAGCGATTCTCATCCATCTAGCCGTGAAAGCCTACATCAGTAATGAGGCAAATAAAGCCAAACTTTAAACTCTCTCTGGCAAGAGCCAGACGCCTAACAGTTGTTTTTACTCTACGTGCTAAGATCTTTTGAAACGTGTGATCAATTACACTCGAGTTCAACACGTCACTGCAAACAATGGAGAACTGTGGAATCTATACTCTGTTTGCTTTGTGTTAATCAGTGCCCCTCCGTGTTACCGCTGATTATTCACTCCAGTTACGAGATCTCACCTTCTCCATGCAACACACAAACACAGCCAAGCACATAGGCACACGCACGCACACAGACAAAAACAAAGATCTCTGCGCAACCTTAAAGGACTGTCGGGTCGAGTGCCGTTAGCGAGCAGCTATAAAGGTCGACACGGCACATTTTAACATTGCACTCGGTAAGTAAATGTTGCTGAGTTGACCTAGGGGAGGCCCAAGACCGGTTCAGAATTGTCACGGGATTCGAACTCGGGTCGTCGAGTTTGTAGCCCAGCGCGCTAACCGCTGGGCCACCGCTCCCCACACACACACACGCCTCCACACTCATGCACACGGACTAGCCCACGTGCCTACGCACCCACAAGTGTGCACACACTCGAGCGCGCACACTCGAACGCATGCTCAAACATGGGAATACACGCACACGCAGTAACCAGAAGCTTTTCTCGCTCTGATAAGCCTCGCACGGGGGAATATCTGTCAGGGAAATTAACTTGTCAGAGTCTGACGAGAGAGTGAGAAAACAAAAAAAAACACACAGAACACAAAGAGAAAAAGACGCGCGCGCAGAGAGGATGGAGACTGAGGACTCGAGACAGGAGAGGGGAGAGAGAAAAGTGGGCGAGAGCGGGACTGAGATGGGAAGAGTGCTATGGAGGGAGGGGGTGAAGGCACAGAAGCAGACATGGGCGAGAGAAGACAAGAATTGAAGGTGGGCAGAGGGGAGGGTGAGGTATGAATTTGGAGACAGAAGAGAATTAGTAAAACAACACGAACAACCACAAGAAAAGTTCGAGCCTAGCCCCGAACCATCATCCCCTCCACAAATGCCCAGCAGCTAAACGAAAATACACCGTTAAAAAAAAGTAAAGTTTAAAAAGAAACGTTAAAAGAAACGAGCACAAGAAAAAAAATTAAAACAAAACTCCCTTTTTATGAAGCGTGTAATGTGAGCTGCCAGCGATGGCTGCCACAGCTGTGATAGAGAACAGGCCGAGGTACCCCCCCCCTTCCTCACCCCCGAAACCCGAGCTGGCATGCGGAGGGCCTCCCGCGGCCTCGCGGGACGCACGGCCACCGCGTCGCGAGGCCGCCTTCGCGTTCATCATCCTGGCTAAGGTTGCCCGCGCGGCGGCCGAGCGGAGGAGGGGCGGTGAGCCCGGCATTGCGCCGAAAGGCAGGAAGAGCGGCACGCGGATCAGAGACTAAACTCGTCGTTTTGACCTTTGGAGAGGAAAAAAAGCGAGCTTGGCTTCGGCAGCGATTGAGAGTAACTCCAAAGCAGAAGCCAGTGGGGCTACCACGGATATGGAGGTGATGCGATCGGGTTCTTGAGCAGGTGCTGCGCGGGTGATCGCATTGCGGAACAGTGAAGGATGGGGGGGGGAGGTGGCTTGAGGAGGCACCCATCCAGCAGTGGATGTATTGTAGCTGATGACTGCATGTGCAGAGACATAGACCCACATTCCACTCACCGTTCAGCATTGCATAAGAGGTAGCGCATCGATGGTTGTACAGCAAGAAGGTCGATGGTGCATCAGTATGTTGGCGCCGGCTGAATGCATAGCTGCCTTTCCATCGCTGCTCTGTGGTTTCCTCATATCTCCATAATGATGTAAGTCGCTCTGGATGAGGGCGTCTGCCCTCATAATAATAAGCGAGCAACTGCCACCTTTACAAATGCACCAGAAGCCGTCACGTGTATTTAAAACGTAGTTGATATTAACTGAGCCACGTGCAAAAAAAAGAAAGATTTTTGTCAAGCTATCCCCTGCGTTTGCGTGGATTTCATCCAGCTGCATGACACACACAACTCAGGTTTCCTCGCAAACGATAAAAAAAATAATTTTAAAAATATCTTCAGCAAGACATTCTTGAAATAAATCTTGAGAAGTTGGGCTTTCCTGGTTAAATAACCGTTTTCTTTTCACAATAGTAGCAAGGAATTGATCAGATTTGATAGCTGTGATGAATGCTTATAATCCAGCAATTTGAAAGTCAGATTGGTGGATAAAGTAAAGCTTAGCCATCATTACAACGATGAGTCGCATGATATTCGTGTAAGCTGGTAAACCAGACATATGAGAAAGCAGTAAAGCAAGTAGGTTTTGTATAAGCTGATGGTGTTAGTGCTGAAACCATGCTTTGCTTATGTTTCAGCAACGTTTGTTGTGTGCGATGATGGTGTATTAATGGGCGAATACCAGGAATCCATCCTCCCTTTGATTTTATGCTCTGTTGCGCTGGTCAGTTCAGACATTTGTTGTATTGCAGGAATTGCACATCTCGAGCTTGCAAGCTCACTGGGTACTTCGGTTGAAAATAATAAACATCTGTCTATTTAATGAGGCACCAGTGTCATTCACAACACTATGTGCCAGTGACACGACTTATCGCCACACAGCAAGTGTAATAAATATTCGATTTATTTGTCTAAGATTTTCAATTTCTTATTTGGTTGACAAATTACGAACAATAAACGATGGACTAAGGCGTTGTTGCAATAGACCATACCTGAACCACTCGAATGTTTTCTCAAAACATTTACTAAAGCAGGAACCTCCTGATAAACAGTCCTAAAATATCAGCGAGGCCTTTTTTGTTTGCGTAAATATGTCAGCTAATTCGTCATTATTATTATTACATTTTGTTTAAAAATTGGGAGGCGGTAAAGTAATTTTCTAAACGTTATTTCCTAAAATCTCAACGGGCCCAAGAAGTATTTCTCGTGAATTCCGCCTGTGTCTGGTGCTGGGAGTTGAGTAGACAAAGGAACGTATTTGTGTGCCGTATTCTCTGTGGGGAATGGCTCGCCCTGCATAATTTACACGTTTAAAAAAAAAATCCGTTACCACACCAGATCGAAGGAATCCATTTAGAAATGAACAATACTCACAGTGTTAAAATAACAACACCTGCAATTAAAAACAGACTGTCACGATGAATCTCAACTGTCAAGTGTAACAATGCTGTTGGTCTCCATCGTGGCCCCCGTCTCCCCCACCCCCGTCTCCGCTGTCCCCGTTGTCTCCGCACCCCCCTTACTAACACTTGTCAGGAGCAGGAGTTAGAAGGATTTTTGTTTGCACACAATTGACTTCCAGAAGCCATCCCCGCTTGGCACTTCCCGTGGATTAAACCCGCGACGCGCGCCGCGCCGTTAGGCGCGAGTGAGAAGCCAAAAGTACGGAAGTGACCGTGGCGAGGCGAACACACGAACAATGATGATTTATAATAATAATTGCCTTTATAGAGCGCTTTTCACCCGAGGATCACAAAACGCTGCACAGAGCTGCGGAGAGAATGGCGCGTCAACAACGCAGACCTACTGATGTGAGTATTCGCGGTTCGATGTGCGAGAACTGCTCTCAAGAGCTGGTCTTCTGGGCTAGCCGTGTCAAGCTTGACAATGCTTCTAATAGGAGAGGCGAAATATCGTGAAGGAGAGAGAAGGAACTGTCAACTCGGTTATCCCAAAAGAGAAGCGGTTAACAGCAAGTCTTAATAAGCACAGAGTCTGCGGTATCAGCGAAGGGACTTTTGTTACAATACTATATTCTCAGCTTAATTAGACGAATGCTCGTTCACTGTATTTTGAATAAAAAATGGAAAGTTTGACTTAAAATTCAAAAGGTTCGTGTGTGTGTGAGATCAGGCCTCTATATATTTAATGGCACCAGGCACACGTTCGCGTTGCATCTTACTTTACAAATCAGCGATTACCCGCGTAGGTGATTAAATTGAGTAATCATCCATAACGTCTACCAACTCATTTGTGTTGTGGGCCTTCTGTCTCATTGGTCCAGAATTGTTTGCACCATTCCCCTAAATGTAAAATTATCATAAGACGCATTTACTTGCAGTAAATATATATTTACTCTCTCAGGCCTAATTCACTGCACGAGTGTAAAAAAGCAATATTAATCAAATAAAGTGTACATTGTAAGATGTCTTCTTAAAAGGTATTTGAAAACCGATGTATAGTCATGATTGATGGCAATAATATTACGTCCCATACATCAACCTCATTGTCAGTGGCTCTAATGGCGTCAGGTAAATATCCATTGTTTGCAGTCACATTTTCTGAGATTCAAACTCACTTCGGTCAGTTGCAAGAGAGAAGGAGCAATCGTCCAACAGAGTGTGTCGTACGACGTGGTTGCAGGGAGTTTTAGACGTCGCAATATGCGCCGTAACACCGATAAAATAATGGCCAACAGCCGCAAACGATGTCGCCAAATCGATAGCGTGAGCCTTTACACGCGGCCAGTATTTCACAACGTTAGCAGGCAGCTGTGGGAATCAAGCCGCTGACCCCTTCCAAATTGGGTCAGCAGCAAGCACTCCGATCGCCGGGCTACACGCGTGATGCCCGCAGTCGTTAACGATCGTGCGAGTGCAGTTCTGTAGCTCCTGAATTTTTAAGGATATTCATGGGCATTGGCAAGGGGGGTTACATTTTCCCTTATGTTTTTTTACGTGTTTTATTCCCCTACCCCCCCTATTCATGGCCTCGTCCACATGCGCCGGCTCGGGTTGAGAACTTTATTCCGACCGTATGGTTATAGTTGCTTGTGCGATTACCCGCGCTAGACATAAACAATTCACACGGCGGGGGGGAAAAAATAACAGAAAGCAAACCGGCAAAAAAAAAACACTTGTGTGTGCATACATGAAGGGGGCTTGCAAACATTTGCTGCAACGTAAACACAGCAGAGTGCACACAAACAGTTGGGAATGTACGACAGCAGAATTAAGATCGATTCCTTATGAACCTCCCCAGAAACGCGGCGCAGGGGTTTTTTTTTCCGTATTCCTAGGTGGCCCAGAGATTTGGTCTCGTGACGACGCCATCGGAAAAGCAAACAACAACGCGGACGAGCATTTTTATACGCGACCGTGCCGCTGCCTTCGATGCACGGACGAATGATGATGAGGCTTTCACGAGCGCTTTGTTAAACGCCCTGTCCTTAGCCTCGCGGAGGGTTCGGTAACACGTTTGTAACTGGCGAAATTTAATCTTCCTGGATTTTAATGGCTTTAACAAACAAACGTAAACTAACCTGGCTGATCCCCTGAAACAGCCTGAAGACGGTCTTGGGTTGCACTCATTAAACAGCGCGGGTTTTGAATGTCCAAAAGAACACGGTTTGAAACTGAAATCTGCGAGTCAATAACATGATCCCTACTCCTGACATCCCCAAGACACAGCGATCCTTATCTGGCAACAATCGCCCCCTTAAAAAGCACGTCCCTCCTATCCCAGGCTGACCTCTGACCCAACAGCACAAACTGGGACCAAAACCGCTGACACCACCGCCACCGCGACTACCACTACCACCACCGCCACAATTCCTCCTCCTTTTCGCCAGCCCGTTTTCCCCCTACTGCCCTTCATCCGCCACCAGGACCTTCCCGACTGCATTGTCTTAACGATGGCAGCGGCCAACATCGCGTGCGGCCGCTGGTCCCCTCGTGGCGGCGTTTTGCTCCGTCCCTCTGCACAAATACAATAATACGCTCCTTGCACTTGAGTGCGGCTGACGTGCCGTAATTGCGTGGCCATCGCAAGCAGGTACGGAGGGAATAGGCAGCGGCGCTCGGCGGCCGGGAGTTAGACCACGCCAGCGGATATTTAGCGTTGGCCGTCTCGGCGTGGGGCTTCGGGTGTTTACGCAGCGCGGGTCTTAATTGGGATCCCGAGCGGGAGAGACGAGGAACAGCACCCGCGAAGCCGCACGCCTTAGGAGAACTCGAATTCACCTGCTGCCGGAAGAGCTGCTCCGTACGCCGCAGGAGATGGGGAACGCGAGAAAAAACAAAATCTTTCGACGGCGTTTGTAGACTTCCACCCCCACCCCGCGCCACCCTACCTGTGCCGGGCGTGAGCCGAAAATGGCAGCTGAAGACCAGGTGCCAAATATTAAATTTGAATTGGCTATTATTTTAAGGAAGGGTAGGGGTGGAATTTACAAAGTAAGCACACGATAAAAAACTAAAGAGGCGCTGTCGCCTAGATTTACGTCTGTCAGCCACCACGTGACCTTTTGGAATTTATTATTATTAATTGGAGAGCAGGTATGGATATCTCAATGAAACGGAGCTATTAATGGTGACAGGTGAACATTTAAGATATGCAGCAGATCCACCAACTCGATACACGCTCTCGCTGTCACCGGCACGAAACGGCTGCTACACCAACGCGCGTTATGTAGCTCGAGCCACTCTCTCACCTCGGTCAACAAAGTCTTCCCATATCGCGCTCTCTCTTTTTTTGGTTTGTCTCATTTCTTACCAGTATTTATTTTGCTTGTTTTAGTGTTTTAGTTTTAAATACACCCTAAAACAACGTGACCTTTGTGCTCGACATGGAAATGTTTGGGATGGAGAGGGAGCAGGCCACGAGTGTGTTATTGTAGAATAAATGAGGGGTCGGGGGGATTGAGCTCAATAAAGTTCACTCCGGAATGTGGAGCTTTTGACCCTGCGAGCACTAACAAGCCAAACAAGCAGGTGAGGTTAACAAGGCGCGATGAAAGAAAGCCTACGGACGTTAGGTGAGAAAGTTGAGAGAGCCCCAGCATCTCGCTCGCTGCCCGTACTGCTGCACAGCGACTCTCCCCTCC
>JAZEWT010000005.1:10598316-10608540 GCA_036362905.1 Mordacia mordax
GCCGTCGCGGGCACAGCTGCGCGCACGCACTCGCGCACCTGGCGCGCGGCAGATTGGCCGCAGCCGACAGATAAGGGTCCGCCTCGGCGACGCGACGGCGATCGGGACCCCTCCACGAGACACGTAACCGGAGCTAAGTGCCTCGATTAAGACGATCGAACGCGGACGGCGGAGCGACGCCGCCGCGGGCAAATAACACCACCTGCGGCAGGGTCGGCCTTGCCAGGACTCTGGCAGCATCAGATCAAAGCGTGTTGTCCATGCCGAGGTCTCTTAATCCTCAGCGCGCGCGACGCGGTGATCACAGCGCAGGATTTTCCTGCTGCCTCCTGCAATGTCGGCGCAGACGCACGCTGCCCGCATTAAGCCGAGAGGCTCCCATAGACACGCGTGTACAACAGCGTTTCTGATGTCTGTAAAATAGCGTGAGCGTGCGTGAACGGTAACTCTGTGCATGAGTTCCGCGACCGGAGTGTGGTGCGCGTACACATCACCACTTGGGAGACAAAGGCAGTGAGCCGTGGTGCTGGCCACCCACCCCCTCCAGTACCACACGTGCTCACTAACAGGCTTGACCCAAGAGTCTGTGAAATACAATGCAGGGGATGTTTGTCTTTGCGCGAGACAGTCTGTGCGTGCTCACGGCCAATACCAGTGACGATTGTCTGAAAAGATTCTGGGCCTCCCTAGGGTCGACAGCCTCAAATGAGTACCTAGTGCAGTGTGTAAACATTGTCACAAGGTAGACAAAGGCGGCCGGGCGTGGTGCTGGTCACCCATCTCCTTGTGTGCCATATAGACCTTCACAGGCACTTGACCCTAAAATCCGTTCAGGCTGTACGGGGGATCTTTATGTGACAACAAAAATCAGTCTTGCAGTTACGAAACAACACTATGAATTCAGCAACCTGGCTTCCATTCCAAACATTGATGCACATCTCGAGAAGCAAATAAGATCTAAATGTAGTCTGGGCCGCCCATTGGTTGAATCAGCGCTTTACAAAAAAAAATACCTGTAAAGCATACCTGCGGTGTTGTATAAACTAGAGCACTGATAAAGCTCAGGCAGTCAGCATAATACCGATGAGGGACCCCCATCAAGTTCCGTGTGGGCTTTAACACGTGTTTGCGAACATCGCGTTACCTTCAAAGTTTGAAGGAAGCGGTGGCCCAGCCGATAGCGCGTTTGGCTACAAACCCGGCCGCCCAAGTTAGAATCCTGCTCACGGCCAACACCCCCCCCCCCCATGTCGACTCAGCCTCAAATGTGTATCTGGTGTGGTGTTTAAACATTGCCACTAGGGAGACAAAGGCGGCCAAGCGTGGTGCTGGTCACCCACCTCCTTATGTGCCGCGTCGACCTTCATAGTTGCTCGCTAACGGCACTTGGCCCGACAGTCTGTTAAGGCTATACGGTGGGATCTTTGTTTTTAAGCTTGCACGCATGTGTGTGTGTGAAATTGTTAGTGTAGCATAAACTAAAAACTATACACTGGGAGCCAGCTTCGATACACGGACAAGTCAAGCTTATATGCCGTTCTCTCCACAGCTCTGTGCAACGCTTTGTGACCCTCGGGTGAAAGGCGCTCTATTACTGCAAAAAAATATTATGTTTTATTGTCTGCGTTGGTCAGTTCGAACGATTGCTGTGTCGCAGGAATCCTGCATATAGAACTCGCAAGCTCATTGAGTATTTTCTGCCATAACAATAAATATCTATCTATAAGCATCAGTCGGATATATCTGAACCTCCTCTCAGTCTCTCCTAATTCCACTCGATCTCAACGGTGGAAGGCGTTAAGCCCTCAACTGCATCCTCTCGCACACTCTGTATACCTTAACATGTGCTTGCTAACAGCACTTACGCCCAACAGACTACAAGACCACACAAGGGATCTTTGTCTATGCGTGCGTGTATGCGTATGTGTGAGTGATGCCTGTCATGCTTCGCCCGTGAACCAACTCGCCGATCCCGATATCAAAGCGAACATCACATCCCGCCGCACACACGTGGCCGGGAGAGTAGATTAAACCAAAGCCGCAACTCCCCCGCCCCTCTTCCTCCGGCTGGCCGAACCGGTCGCCCACACAGCGCACACGCCCAATGCTCGCACAAGCCGATCAAAGGCGCTCAGCGATTGAGGGACCATTCGCCTCCCTCTTTACTGCTTTCCCGACGCGGTTAGATGAGCGATGCATGCGGTCTGCGTCGTGCGCACGCACGGGCCTCCCTCCTCCGACGGCTACACGCGGCGCGCGCGCATCTCCACCGGCGCGCTTCGAGGCGCGCACATCACCTGTCGGCTTGTGAAAGCTGTCGTGCTGTCGTGCTGCATCTCCGCAATTTCTGAACAAGTGCAGCCCGCAGCCAGAACGAGACAAATTGCTCATTTGTTACAAAAGGGCGCCCGTAATGGGGACACATTTTTAATAACGCTTCTCGCAGCTCGTCGGGGCGCAATGGACGGTGCAGGTTGCACGTCCGATGGGTTGAAGGTGCAGGGCCGTGCGGTGGGCACACGATGAGCGACCTGGCCCTAACCGAAGACTATGTCGACGCTTACGTGTGGCAGATGCAGGACTGGTTGATCAAACAGACGCAATGGCTTGAGGTTAACTACTATACTACCTTCTAAAGGTAGTACAGCAAATCGGGTCATGACATGTAAACTAAGGGGGGATTGCATATCCCAACCCTTGGAGTTGTTTTAAATTTCGTGCAATAAGTTCTTTCCGCTAAAAAATACATGGCGCGTTGACAAAAACGTCCCATACACAACCTTTCTAAAAAAAAACAGAAATCCTTAAAGACTCCACTAGGCTCTCCACGGTTAATGATAATAATTAATGATAATGCAAACATAAATAGATGATGCTTGATAACTCGCACGGTTGTTATGTGTGCGCAGGATGGTCGTAATCAAAATTCGAATGCCCAAGCAACCGCATGTAAACAATGCTGAGGACATCTACGATGCAGAGCCATTATTTTCGCGTCTGTGAAATTTTAATCAGTTCTCTAGCGGGCCCTTGTTTAATGCTGCAAATTAAACATGGCCTGGCCTTGTCAAGTGCCTAATCAATGGCGGTCTTCTTAAATAGGAGTTCTTCAAACAGCGTCTGTTTGGACAGGACGGATGTTTGTGTGCCGCTAATAACGGCACCATCCTCGGACGATTAATGAAATTACAAATATTGTGGTAGACAATTTCTGAGGCTCTTCAACAGCTGCAAGCAAACTCTTGAGACTCAGGGCGCACACAAATTGCACGAGCGCAATTACACACCTATTGAACGGCACCAATGATGGAGTCTTTACCCACAGTTCACCACGGAAAAGTGCGCAGAAGATTCGGGCGCGGGCGAGTCTCAGAGCAGTGTTGCCAATTTCAGAGTCATTAGCGATTGTCAGCGAAGCGCGAGTACCAACGTGGCGCGCACACAAACGCCTCCACAGGCCTGGGTCTGCTCGTGCCAATGAATTTAATTTGAGTCTCATCTCATCTCATTGTCTGAAACCGCTTAGTCCTATACAGGGTCACGGTGAGCCGGAGCCTATCCCGGCAGACACAGGGCGCAAGGCAGGGATACACCCACGATGGGACCGCCAGTCCATCGCCGGGCACTGTGGGGCAATTTAGCCTGCGAGCCAATTAACCTATGCAGCAGCATGCTTTTGGACTGTGGGAGGAAACCGGAGTGCCCGGCGAAAACCCACGCGGACACGGGGAGAGCATGCAAACTCCACACAGAAAGGCACCCGAGCCGAGAGATTCTAACCCGGACCTTCTTGCTGTGAGGCGACAACGCTAACCACTGGGCCACCGTGCCGCCCCTAATTAGAGTCTGTCACTGATAATTCCACCTATGTACAAAATTCCTCCTTCGATTGTTACACTGCAGGCGTACCACAATAGTCATCTGCGAGGCGAAAAATCAGGAAAAAAGTTTTTTTTTTAATATATGAAACCCATCAATAGCAATTTCACGTAAGAAAGCGACAGTCAACTGATTGAGATTTTCTCGCAAGAGATGGCTCTTTCGGAAAATGTACGTGGAGCGTTCCTCTTGCCGCAACATGACTATCCCGAAAGAGCTGCTCGAGAGCAATTCTCATACATTGGGCTGTGAAATCCTACGTCGGTACATTGGGAATTGCACAGAGCACAGCTGTTGCGTTTCTGGCAATAGATGTGTAATGCTGCACTGAGGGAAAAACAAAAAAAACCTCCTTGCATTCCCTCTACAGGAAAGTTTACAAGATGCAAGCACATCCACATGCTCACACCAAACTCAAGGCCAAGGAACAGCCCGTAGAGCCTTGACAGGTTGTTGGGCCGAGTGCCATTTGGGAGCACCTATGTCAACCAGTAAGGCACATGAGGGGCCAACACCACAGCAAGCGACCTTTTTCTCCCCCAGTGCAGATGTTTATAGTTCACAACACACATGGTGGTGTGCGGTGTGAGCATGTACTCATTCGGTGCTGGGTCATCCTAGAGGCAGCCCAAAGCTGCTTCAGATGTTTCCCAGCGATGTAAAACCGTGGCCAGATTCATAGCGCGGCACACGAACCACTGCACGACCGCTCCGCGCGCGCGTACGCACACGCGCTGAGCACGGACGTGCGCACGCGCTCTCATGCACACGCAAGGGCGCGCGCCGAAGCGCGCGCGCGCAAACATAAACACGCAAGCACGAACAAAGCACGCATCGCAACTGGGTCAGTCCGTTTCCACCGCCTCCACCACCACGGCAGTCATCGCGTAAACAAACGCGCACACTCCCAAATAAGCAGAGCTACCCCGGGATGGATCCTAATTAACGCGAAGAGCGCAACGCAGATCCTGCTGAGGATCCCCCCCCCCTTCCACTGCCGACCCCCACCCTCCACCTCTACCCACGCCACCAGACCGCCGCCATCGCCACCGGGTCCAGAAGACTTTGAGCAGCGCGCGTGCGAAACCAACGAATCCTCGGCATCACAAGGAAACCAACCGCCTCTTTCATCCGCACGTTTTGCAGAATTCAGACTCCAGCTGCGCCTAAACCCATGGGCCACGGATACGTGAAAGGACATGATTACGGCGGCATAAACCGGAAACGTTTGTACCGTGCGTTTGTGAGGTCTCTGTGCCTGTGCGACTTTTTAGCCCGTAATACGGGCACGGGTCCCAGCAACGTTGAGGATTCAGGAAGGGAGAGAAGCGAATAAAAAAAAGAAAAACACGGTGCACAAATTGCATACACATTAGCGAATTGAAGCGGCGAATCGGCTTCTTGGGAAGCCCCCTGGCTCCGTTTATCAGTAAATTGTAATTCATCTTAGTGCCAAAATCGCCAGATAACCACAAGTGTCTCCAAAAAGGGCAATTACGTGACCCTGAAGCCAGCTGATTGCGGGGCATCTTGACAAGAAGCGAGCAGTCACGAGCAAGGAAAAGAATAAAATGAAACAATCGCAGGGCCTGACTGCACGTTCCATGCAAAGCCCCCCCCCCTCTTCCTGGGCTTTGAACTGTTTATTTTTGGGCCTGCCATGTGGTTTCCATCAGCACGACCGTAGGCAGGCAGACAATGGTAATTGGGAAGAAATTGCGGTGCCGGTTCTGCTGCTTCGAGGAGGCCCCCACCGGTGTGTGCGCCAGCCAAACAAGCGGGCAGCCACAATGCTCTGCAATCGGCAGCAGCAGCAGCAGCACGACCTAACCGTAGACAGATTCGTACAAAAATCAGACCCGTACTCCCCAACCAGCTGCACACAAAAGCCCCGCAGCCATCAAACCCTTCACATATATAAAAATACGGAGCTGTCCAACAAGTCACCACACAGACATGTGGGAGTCCTCAGGTGTTCAGCTAAAAAGTTCTACCACTGTTCATGCCTGCTAGGTGCATGCAACGATCTGGAGTTACACGGGCAGGGCAGGCCTACAGGCGCCCTCTTTCCTCCGTGGCACGATCGGTAGGCCAGCGCGACAATGCCATGCTTATGCCGGCACCGAGCAGCCGTCACTCCAGATTATGGGGGCCGTGATGATCCGGCCAGGACGACAACTCGGGAAAAGGAAAAAAAGGAAGCAAAACAGCACGATTCAAAGTGATGAATTTGCATTCAGTTTAGGGGCAGAGCCCTGGAGCGACGTGAATGCTGAGCAGGGCTTGGAGGAGAAGGGCTCAATGCCGCCAACGGATTATCGTTGGCTAAACGAGCCACCAACCGGCTGCAGATCAGGAGAGCCCCTGTCTTTTGGGAGACCCCCCCCCCCCATTGTGCTGGAAGCGTACAATAATAAATAATTATATTGACGCATTGGCAATGTACTTTTTCTCCCCTCTGGGACAAAACTTGGGCCCTCAATGGACTCAAAAGCCTCTCCTGACACAAGTGAAAAGAAACTTTTTTAATTTGATTGGAACAAAGTCATTAAGCGTTATTAGGGCTTCTTTTTAACACGAAAAAGAAACTGGAAAATAATGCCATAGGAATAAAATCTCGCGAACGAACGCAACTTCGCTCGGTATTTCAAATAAGAGGAGCAAGTCCCCACGAAGCCATCTACGAAGTCGGTGCTAAGACACGGGTGGTGGCGGGGGGGGGTGTAGAGGATTCGGGTACCATTAAGAACGCGCATGCCGGGTAAATTGCCCAAACTCGGGCATAAAGAGCTCGGCTGTTTACTCTGGGCCAATTACTGCAGCATCGGCCACCGTTCACGTGGAAGCCATTATAGATTCCATCCCACCCGGGCCTGGGCCCTGACTAGTGTGAGCAGCCCGCCCGCCGGAGCCTCGGGCCCTGCCCTGCCGCAGCAACAACCAGATACAACTTCCAACGGAATAACGAAATTATTGGTACGAGCAGACATTCCACGGCAGAAAAATTGTAATATAAAAGTGTACCCACTGGGCACGCGAAAACAAGTCATTTTTATATTTTCATACATTACATCCACTGGCGGGAGGTGAGAAGAAGGGTTTGCATCGTGTATTTGCACTTATTTATGGGTTCAACTTAGATGTCGCATTTGCCTTCCTCGGGAATATTTTTTACCCGATGTGCACGCGGGACAAAACCACGGGAAGCGCGGTTGATATGCGATGGTAAAGAGCTAAGAGCACCGGCGTGCTAGGGGCATCGTGAGATTTGATCATGCGACGGTGCCTCGTAGAAGGTTGGGCCCACAAGCAGAACGGAGGCCTCTCCAATTCCACCGGCCGACCGCAAGCCGCCAAGCCCCACCACCAAACAGAGCGCCTTCCAAAAAACGGAAGAGGCTCAGAGCAGAGTTCGTCGGTTATCATCGTGTTTGTGTTCGCGTGGCTTTCGTCCTGACATGAGCCAGGGTTGCTACCGAACAAGGCCATGATGTAAAGGCACGGCGAAAGTTTTCTCACTTTGAGGGTCAAGGCCGAACGGCATTGTACATTTAACAGTCGACTGTGATTAGACACAACGGCATCTTGTGCTTACTGCTTCCTCCGTTACAGAATGTGCTTGCGGCTCTCGAGTTACAGGGCAATCCACGCGTGAGGCTCCGTGCATAATGGGCCACTCGCAGTATAAGAGCACACACGCACCTGCACGCACGTGTGTGTGTGTCTGTGCACGCGCGCATATGTGAGCATGTGCATGCGAGCGTGCACCGGCACACGTAAAACGCTAACGTGCACATGGCTATACATGCATGCACGCACACTCACACGCATACGCACACGCACACAAATACGTATGCCACATGCAAAATGTGTGCGTGAACGTTACTCTTTCTGTGTCAAAACATTCCTGCGAACACAAGGGCAACTTTGTACTTTCTAAGGGGAGCTGTTTCTAAACATCTGATGGCCCGATCAAACAAAAATTTAGCTAAATCAGTGGCCATAATACTCTCATTCATGGGACCTCCC
This sequence comes from Mordacia mordax, assembly GCA_036362905.1. NCBI lineage: Eukaryota > Metazoa > Chordata > Hyperoartia > Petromyzontiformes > Petromyzontidae > Mordacia > Mordacia mordax. Next base: position 10,606,225 of record JAZEWT010000005.1, read on the forward strand.
CGGCACTTTGGAAGAAAAAAAAAGCTTCCATCCTTGTCAGGTCACATCTAATAAACGGTCGACAGCACGAAAGAGATTTCAGTGAGGCCCCAGCCCGGACAGTAACTTGCAGCGGCACCATTTGTTATGGGACAATTCACCTTGCATGTTATTACATGAATACAATATGGCCAGGGTTCCGTAATAGAATGTCTATAAAATAAACAGCAAGCAAAATGTATTAAATCTAACCTTTGAATGTAATATAGCAATTATCCGTTATTATTAAGTGAACATTATATTTAGTGACATTTTATAGGTATGCTTTCACAAACATTGTTATGAGACGTAATACATTTATTTTGGGCTAGATGATGTGGCTATTCGTATCAATTTATTTTTTGAAAATAACCCAGCATATGAGCAAATAATAAGTTGTTTTTTTTCCAGCAAATCAGAAATGTTGGAAAATCATGCAAAATGTGTACGATTTTCGACGCTGTTTCACTTAGGATTACGAACACCATCATTGGTTCTTCCAACCCAAAATAAATATTTAAATCACTGCGCTTACTGGTTAAAAGTGTTTGAGAATAATTTCACTAAAGGAATGAAAAAAATAGCACAGGCGCACTCTGTAATTCGGGATGAAATTCCAAAGGGCAATATTTACTTTAAGTATTCTGGTGTCACTGGCGTGGATTTACGAACACGAGGTTATTTCAAAAGATAATAATGAAAAATAGTAACCCATCCGCGTAGCGTATTTATAACCGCAATACAATTAGTGGTGGCAGCAGCTGTGATGCAGCAGCAGCAGCTCCTTCAAAGCGACTGTGGCAGCCTCATCAAAGCCTGTGGCAAAAAAAAGACCCGATGACGAGCCTCAATGCCGTGGATCAGTGTTTTGGCAGCTCCAGTCCGTGACTACTGTGGGAGAGCAGTGAGGGATGGGGTGCGGGGTGTGGTGAGAGTCGTTAGCGCGCCGGGTTACAAACCTGGCAATCGGAGTTCGATTCCTGCTCACGGCCAACACAAGTGACGATTTTCTGAACAGATTCTGGGCCTCCCCGAATTCGACTCTAGCCTCAAATGAGTACCTAGTGCCGTGTGTAAAGATTGTCACACGGGAGACAAAGGCGGCCGGGCGTAGTACTGATTATCTACCTCCTTGTGTGCTATCTCGACCTACGTAGGTGCTCGCTAATGGCACCTGACCTTTCTGTCTGTTAAGGCTACACGGGGAATCTTTGTCCTATTGAGAGAGGACTAGGGTAGGGAGACGAAGGAGGGAGTGTGAGAGGGCGCCGGGGTGGGGGGGGGCTCTACGGGCTCTATCCCGGCCCCTTCTTGCACACAGTCCACATTTTCACAATTACCAATTGTTCAATCAACACGCAGGTTTCACCACTGCACACCACACGTGCCTGATAATGGTCAGTAATCAAGGAGAGCTGCAAGCTGAGCAGCACTGCCGCAGTGAGCAATGACAGGTATATCCATCTCTAGCTGTAGTTGCTGCACTGGACAATGTCGTTTTCTGTACAGAACTCAGCCAGCCGCACAAGTTGCTGCCATGGTCGCTCGTCGCAAAGGTGTTAGCGGCAGAAATTGCCAGCGAATGTTGCTCTGAAATGTACCCATTTTAATATGAGGTTAACAGAGATTTAATTAAAAAAGGGGCTGGGACTCAACGCGAGTAAGAAAGGATTATTTCCATTGGTCGGGAATAGTGACAGCGTGGTTGCTAAGCGAGGGAAAGTGCCCGCGATCAGGTCCACCGCAGGCGATGGAGCAAGGAAATCAGCAATGAAATTAAATGTTACACAGCAGGACTGTGCGAGACAGCGATGGCTCGGGAAGGTCTTATTCGAGCAGCGGATGAGGACGAGGATGATGTGGATCACGGGCTAAAGGCGCGCGGAGAGCAGAGGGGTTATGCGGGTGACGATCCCCGGGTCGTAAAAGCAAGCAGTTTTATTTCTATGGTTGCCGAACTCTAGAATACCTTCGCGCCGTGCCTTATCGCCCTGCTGATAACCTTCGTAAATTTAAAACCGATTTTATTTACACACCTGTTTCGCAACGTTTTATTTTGTGATCGGAAGGGGAGTTGGGTAATGGGTGGCAATGGGGGGGGGGAGTCAAGATAACAAGCATCTGTCACTCACCGATGTGATTTGGCTGTCATGTACGCTGCGCTGTTTATGCCGGGTTTGGCACCGTCAGCCGATTACAACTGTTTTGTGACTTTGTTTAACTCTGCGCAATGATGACAACGATGATGCTGATGCCAGAACGGTGTCTTTTGTGCAGTCACGAACGCGGTTTTATTTA
>JAZEWT010000005.1:10613293-10626062 GCA_036362905.1 Mordacia mordax
CGTGCCCGCCGGCCTACGCATCAAGCCCGACCCTCGCAAGTGGCACCATCATCCCAAAAAACAATCGCTGTCAAAGACGCGTTGGCAACGCTCCCCCGGGGGCCAGGATTTGTAGGGAAAACAATCGGAATGCTCGTTAGCTGACGTGGAAGTGTTAACGTCGGAAATAGTTTCTTGTCACTGCGATTCTCATGGGTGGCTTCTGCCCCATCAGCCTGGCAGAACCGTTGGCCAAAATAAAAGGTAAATGGTTGGCGGCTAAAAAAAATTTGATTAATTAAAGTTCACCATCCTACAGATAGGCTCAACGTTTTGCTTATGGAATAAAGTCTTGCGGAAAATGCTGGTAATTAGGACTCAGCAGATAGTGCTCCTGCGGGGATCTGAGAGGGGATATAGGACATTAACTCCGTGACAGCAGCATGGCCCTAGGGAGTGCTCGGCAAGCGATATAGAACCAGGGTTAGGGTTGTGCATAAACAGAGAGCAAACGAATTAAATAAAAAATATTGCATCCACGCATGGCCAAAGATCAAAAGGCATCATGCAAAAAGTGTGATAAATTAAATTGGTCTGACATAGGCCACAAAAGAAGTTTAGAGCGTTACAGGGTCCACCGACAAAGAAAATATGTTAAACAAAAATTATCTGCACTTATACATTGTGGTTTTATTTGAACGTGCACTCTGTTCCCAGCTCAGTGTTTGTGATACAAATTTCAAAATGATAAACAAATAAACCCCGGGATAAAAATAATACCGCAAGTCAAAGGAAATGGCCGGGAGGCGTGGGAGGAGGGCCCACGGTCCACAGTTACACACTTAGGCATGATGTACCCCCTCCACAACCCCTACCTTACCCGCCGGTCCCGCCTATGCCCAGCACCCAGGAGAAACCTGCTTAATTAGCAGAGCAGATGCTCATTCTCCCAATTAACAAACGAGCTGGTAATTAGTGGACAACAATGGCATTGGGGCAACGATTAATGTTGCCATGACGGCGCTGGTCAGACACGGCCGCCCGTGGATGGGAATCGGACAGGCCTCGATCACGGGCCAATAGCGTCGCTCCACCCGTGGGTGAAAACGGTTGCATTTTTTTGAAAGAAAACAAATATATAGACGTAGGGGGCTAAAACATGTTAGTTTTCAAGCAAACGATTTTCAAACAAAATAAATAATGACCACTAAATCCAAAAAGCCCAGCGGTTATTCTGCTCAGCTTCTTTCCAGTAAAAACCCTCTCAGTGAACTCCTTAGCTCGACAAAATTCACTAAAGAGGCATCGCCAAAATATAGAGGTAAACTCTCTGACGTGACAGCACCACACCGGGCATCATAACTGTGCACACCAACCTCCGCACCCACGGACGATCCCCATTCCCGGGCTTTCGTTATGTTTTTGTCGGTTTGGCTAATGATGAAAAAAAGCGTGGCCGTTACTCAGTGCCACTGTTCGCCAAATCCCAGCACATTTAATAAGGCGTTTTACACGCACTGCTCCCAAGCCACTTTGCCACGAAAGTGATATCTCACTAATTAACGCGGCAGCCGGCTTGTTCCTTTAATGCTGCCGGTGTAATGCACTCAAATTATCGGTCTTGCACTGGCAATGTAACCCAACACGCCTGATTAAAAGTTTAAACTTGCACAACTGTTTCGGAGAAAAGCTTATCTCTATTTCATACCAGGTGGGGCTACCCGGCTTTTCCCAGGTAAAATTTGATGGTTGATCTATGTGCGTTGTACGACAGTTAACTTTGTTTATGCAAGCGACACCTTTTGAAAAGCGGCTGCTCCTCTGTGCACAGTTGGGCCACTCTGTTCGATCTTGTTGTTAAAGTGAAGGAGGCGATCCGTCGCGTCCTAGCAGACCTCTCTCTCAGTGCGCGCTAAGGCGCCAGAGACCCGTGTGGGACCGAGTGGCGTCGTTGGACGAAGGTCCGGCGCGATGTGGTTGCGATTTGTCGGAGTTAACCGTGATGAAGCAAGCGTAGCTTATAGATCGATGGGGCTTGTAATAGCGGCCCCGCTTATCCGAACTGGGGATTGTAATAGCTGTGCCCCATATTTTAACTGGGTATTGTACTTGTAATGGCGGCGCCACTTACCGTACCGTGAGGGCACGGGCGTAAGCACAGAAAGCGGTCCCGGTGGCCAGGGAAGGCCCTGTCGGAGCGCACTAAAGCACCAAACACCCGTCTGGGACCGAATGCCGTCGTTCTGCGAAGGTCCCGCGCGATTTGGTTGCGATTTGCCAGAGTTTACCCTGATCAAGCAAGCAAGCGAACACAATTTGTTTTGTAGATATAGATTACAGGCTGGTCATGGTCGACAAGCAGCGTGCTGGATAATGCAAGAAGAAAAATATTTTTTCGTGAAAAACTCATCTCATCTCATTGTCAAAAACTGCTTAGTCCTGTACCGGGTCACAGTGAGCGGTTAGCCTATCCCAACAGACACAGGGTGCAAGACAGGGATATACCCACGATGGGACGCCAGTCCATCACCGGGCACTGCGGGCAGTTTAGTCCACAAGCCAATTAACCTATGCAGCAGCATGTTTTTTGAACTATGGGAGGAAACCGGAGCGCCCGGCGAAAACTCACGCGGACACGGGGAGAGCATGCAAACGCCACATAGAAAGGCACCCGAGCCGAGATTCGAACCAGGGGCTTCTTGCTGTGAGGCGAGAGCTCTACCCACTGGGCCACTCTGCTGCCCTTGTGAAAAACTGTAACTGGATTTCAAAATCTATATCTTTGGATTTTTTTTCTTGCTCATGACTTATGTGGCAACGGAAAGAAATAATACTGCGCAAAAATATCTGCATTTTTCTGCATACAGCACATATAAATAGCAAACTAGACAACAAAGAGCCAAAACTCTCTCAATCAGCAAGCAACGTTTCCACTGGTCGTTCCATTTATCCCAGGTCTCCCTTACAAAGACGCGTCTTCGCAATGAGATTTCCCCTGGTGAAATAAAAACCTAGAGACTTAAGACGTAAAACATGCTTTCCTAAAAGCCCACCAACCCAAACAGCGACCGTAGTTTCTGGCTTAATTAAGTCTCTCTCCGCTCTCACTCACACCCTGGCCCCCACGAAACCCAATCCTGACCATCAACAGGGTCATCAAGAGGTCACGAAGCAAGTCCCCCAACACCTCGAGCCGCACCGAATTTTTCCCTTACGACTCCCCGGTGAGCCAGGGCATCTGGAGACACCTCCAGGGTCACCTTCTCGGTTCCGTTCGTGTGTGGGGAGGACATCACGCCGAGTCCAGCGCTGCGGGCGAAGCAAGCAAGCAATACCGCTGAGAGGCGGATTTGACTTCTCGCTGAAAAGCGAAGGAAGAATGCGTGACAGGTGGCGGACGCCAGCGACGCCGTCAAACACCGATAAGCGCGCACAGATCGCAAGAACTCGGCGCGACGCGAATCTGTGTGCAGATCCGAGCGGTCACGGGGCCAGGCCTGACCCCGCTTTGTCCCCATATTAAAGCAAGAGATCTTAACCACAGCACCTCGCTGTTTGCAAATACTTAACCCAGAAACTCGGGCGAGCTCATCTCTTGAATGCCCCAATCTCCAGAAAGAGAGAGCATGCACCCCCGCACCCACCTCTCCAACTGAGCTCCCCCACTAATCCTACCCCCCCTTCCCACACTGCTTGCCACCCCCTAACACCACCCACCAGACGCACACCACCCACTAACTCCACACCCAGCGCCACCAACGAAACCCAGTCTAACTCCCTCCACCACTACCACCCACCCACTGTAAACCTGTCATCACCTACCGACCCAAAAAAAAACCCAGCAACGCACAACACAACCCAGCCTCACGCCTCTCCAACACCCACCTATCTCCTCCCTGAAGGGTTTCTCATCTACGATTGTTTTCTGAGATTAGGATTTTATAATGGGTGCTCGCAGCTGCAGGAGGAAGGAGGGGAGAGCGAGGGGAGAGGGGAGAGGGGCGAGCGCACGCGAAGGCTTCTTCTGAGACTTGTGGCGAAATCTGCGCGGAAAACTCGCGACGTTGGAATGAGCAGCTTGCCCAGGTGGATGGGCCTTGGACATTTCTCAAGCCGATCGCCCTGTAATCTACTCTTTAAGAGATTAAAAAGAGAAGGAGGAGGGGAGGAAAAAAATACCCTTAGAAAAAACAAAATTGGCCCTGGGGTTTTGCCAAACGGTGCAGAACGAACCACTTAGACCGAGCTGCCCATTCCGGCTAAAATAGGAGAGCCACTTGCTCACAGCCATTATCTAATCTCTGGTCAATACCCGACAGATTGATTTTTGTCCTTGTTGCCGCTGAATAGATTAGGCGTTTATTGTGGGGAGATGCATCGCAGGAGTCTGCACGCGCTGGTAACGGGAGGCACCGTGCATCCACACCCAGCGGCCACATTTGAGAACTCACCGGCGACCCCTGCCAGCAAGCAGCTTGTCCAACATTTGACTTTAGGTCTAATTATTTTGATTGTCACGCGCGCGGGTCGGTGAGTGTGTATAAATCTGAATGTTAGTCGATGAATCGGTGCATCGCTGCATGCCTGCTTGTCACACAAACTGAATGCGATGACAGGGACCGTTGTTTATGGTTTGACTAAACAGGCCTGCTTTTTAATTCATTACACTTAATTTAGAGTACTTCAGTCTGCCAGTCGCTCTTTTTAAGCGTTGTCCAACGGAGAGGGGTAAACCATTTGCAACATCTCAGGGCACTGGAGGCAATTGAGGCAGGACAATTCACCTAGGCAGCATGTCTTTGGACTATGAGAGCAAACCAGATAACCGAGAGAAAACCCATACAGGCACGGAGAGGACAAGCAAACTCCCCACAGAAAGGAATCCGAGCTGGGAATTGAACCTGGGGAATTCTTGCTGTGAGGTGGCAGCACTATTATTCACTGCACCGTCATGCCCTCCGAAGGCTGAATCCGCAATTCTAAGCAGTCGGTGAGACACAGAAACAGAGAGAGACAATAAGAGCTGCGAGCGAGGGTTGAAAAGATTATTGAATTGTATCAGGCTATTAAATGAGGCCGGGAAAGACAGGAGGTGGGGGAGGGGGCGGACGCTGGTTCTAAAATCAAGCTGCTCGATGGAGAGGAGAAACGTCTACGTACTGAGCCACGCGGCCAGCCGTGCGCGTTGCATCTGATGAGCAGCGAGAGCTCGTTACGCCGAGCACCTCCCCGTGGCAATGCACGCCTCGGTGCCAGTAACCTACGCTCCCATTTCCGCAGCGCATTAAGGGCTATTAGCGCTGACACGTAGCCTAATCATATTACAAACGCGTTCAAACCTTCCGACTGAAAAGACTTGACCGCCGTCGTCATTTTGCCAACAGTGCAAACGTCACGGCGCAGGAACACACATCGTGCCAGGCCTTGTGGGTGATCGCCCTTCTTTCGACGCAGTCTTTTCTTTTGCTCAGCTTGGGGCCTTGAGCCCATAACACGGTGACTAACATTGGCTTCACCGAATGGTCGCCCACTCATGCAACAAGTCGACTTTGCGAGCAAGACCAGAGATAAATGTGGCGAGGGTTTGAGCTTGGTCAGCACCTGGATGGGTGCCGACCTAAGGCTTGCCTGGTGTCGTGGGCGTGGAGGTACGAGGTGTGAGCAGGAGATGGCCGTGACGAGTGTCACCCTCTGGTATTCGTGGGTGGGTTTCCTCCAGGTTCTCTGGTTTCCTCCCACAGGAAGCCAAACGCTCGTTAATGGAAATGGCCAAATGTAGCAGAGGATCCGTAGAGGATTTCCTGGGTAAATAACTGTCATTACTGTCGCTGTTTGTAAACAGAGTACAACTTATTACGGCACGTCTGTGTACCATGAATGTTTCTGTCAAGGTAACCTGGCGAAGCTGATTTCAATCGACTCAACCTCGTGCCCTCGTGTAAACGTCGTGGGTTTTCTCTCCAATACATCCGTTTGCTGAAGTCGTAAATAATTAACACGTTCTGTTTACGTGACAAAACCTCAATGTCTATTAAAGGTGGTTTTACACTTAATATTTCCGTAACAAAACTCAAAAGCGCTTTATTGTGGATTTTACGGCACTAATGTTTCCACTCTTAAATCAGACTTTAAAAATGACGATGGTGGTGAGGGAGGCGTTTTCAGCCGGCGCTTAAACACAGCCACCGAACGCCGTCTACGGCAACTTTCTTTGCGGCGCTGCGCTTCAAACATCAGGCTGCAGAGTGAGAGCGTGGTGGGGTTTCAGGGAACGCCAGTGGATGAAGCGCATGGTAGGAGGGGGGGAGAAACGACGCGCATTGTCCATCGCTACCCCGCGCCCCAGTTTTGCTTGGCGGCGACAGTCAGAGTGAGAGGGCTTCTCGCGTTCCTCCCGATCGCGCGCGGGAGACCCGGCCTGAAAGCGGCCGCCGCCACCCCCCCCACCGCCAGCCTCGCGGAGCCGCCACAACCATCACCGCCGCCACCGTCATCGCCGCCGGCTAGGCGACACCGCCGACAGTTGACCGACCACCACGCCGGCGGAGCGGACAAGAGGGAGGGCGTCCTGACCACTGGGTGCCATTGATGTGGGGCGGGCGAGGGGGGGGAGTCGACGGAGGGCGAAACTGAGGATTGAGGAGGGTGTGAGAAGGTGATGATGGGGACCATGGAGGCCCCCCTGGGTGGAGGAGATGGGAGTAGTGAGAGACGAGCGATGCAATGGAAGTTCGAGAGATGCAGGACGCACAGTGGGATGGAAATCTGCAAAACCACTTGAGTCATTAAGTCTTATTCAAGCGTTATTTATTTGAAAACCAGGCAGTGTAGACTTGTGCAGCTTTGGCAGCATAGCCAGGGGATATCCACACAGCAGCCGATTCATAAATCCATCTGTGTGGCGATATGAATCTTATACCCTGGGTGGCAAGGTGGCACAGCTGTAACATCCGCTCCTCACAGTAAAAAAAAAAGTCCTACCCAAGGGGGTTCCATCCTCGCCTCAGGCACCTTTCTGTGTGGAATCTGTGTGTTCTCACCCTGTTCTGCGTAAGTTTCCTCCGGGTTGTCAGATTTCGTGCCACAACACAAATAAAAACACTTATTAATTAATTGGCCGGCAGCGTCATACTATATAGGAAGCAGTGACGTCAAGTGGGCTGGCGCTGGCTGACCACCTGGACGACTCCACCCCCCCCCCCACACCGATCCCCCCCTCCCCCCTTTTCTCCTCGCCCCTCTGAATCCATATCTCAGCCATGACCAGGGATGAAATTTGCGTGACGCATTACAAATTGTACCATTACTATATTATACGTGGTGGCTTTTCTCCCGTTACTCAGATTTCGGCACACCTGCCAAACACCCGTAAATGGAATTGGTCAAACATCCCAATTTCAGGACACTATTGAAGCAGAGCTTTACGAATCAATGAGAAGCTCCTGGATGTAAAAAAAAATGACGTTTTTACTAACGTAATTACTCTTTTAAAAAAGGAGGTTTATCAAAGTGACTGCAATCTCGTCTCACAGACATTCATTAATTTAAAGCGACCTCTATCATTTTCACGGTCATCTAATTCACCGTCCGGTATCCGTTCTTAAAGGCAAGTCGCTTTTCAAGCACCCAACCAATCTCTCCCACCAACAACGGCTACGGACATTTCTGTGTTGGGGGAGCGAGGGGGGTGAGTTGTGTGATGGAGCCGTCTGTTTACGGCAGCCAGGCTTCGGCTGAAACCTCTCCAAATCATTGGCAGGGAGGCACGGAGATAACGGCAGTGCACAGAGCAGGGGGAGGCAGTGTTATTTTGTTTGGAGGTGGGTGGCAGTGAGAAAGACTGAACGTTGTTAAGCCGCTGGGAGGCCGGGATGAGGGTGGTATCGCGGGGTGAAGGAGGTGGTGGTGGAAGGAGGGCTCCAGGGACCCTCCTACCTCAGTCATTCCCCTCCCTCGCTGCCCCCGCGACGCCGCCGTTGTTTCTCACTTGTTACACGAGCCGCAAACACTGAAAGAGATTCCGTAATTTTTCTGTCGTCTGTTTTTAAAGAGGTCCTCACTCGCCGTCCCGGTGTCGCATTACCGTACTCTCATGCCGCCGCACGGCGTGATTAGCATTGCTGAAACAATCCCCTTTATATTATTTTAGCATTTTTTTTCGTTTTCAGCCCACGTCAGAAATATATAACGTTTCTTTATCTTTGTCTTACAAAGGAAAGCCTCCATCAGGAGGGGCTGTGTTTCAGGACGTTTGGCTGATTCCTCGGTCGAGTATTTTTGCACGTGGAGAAAACTGGAGCTTCGGAATTTCTCAAACTACCCCCCCGTCAGTTATTCTTCACGCGTTTGGAATGAGCTGCCGTTGGCTATGCGCACTATCAAGGCAATTAGGATTTTTACATCTCAATTTTAAAAACATTAAAGTGGCTTCCCCAGACTAAGCTGGAAGAGGCAGTGCGCCGGTTAAAGTTCGCGCGAACGAACCCAGTGATCCCAGTTCAATTCCCGGCCACAGCTAACATTAATTATGCACACGAGTGCGTGGCTCACGCTTCACATAGGATCGATCTCGAAGCAATCCACCAACCCCACATTTTAGGCGCTGCACTGCAGGTGCGTGGCACCTGCGCACGCCTTGTGGCAGCAAATGCAAGTCTCTTGGCGTCTCCACCCGCATCTCGTGCCGATTCCATTACGACCGCCGCTGACTCTCGCTCGCCATTGCCGGTGAATGGCCTTGCAGGCGACAGCGATGTTATGGGTGCTCGGGTTTACCGCGCAGGGCTGGGAGGGGGAGCTTGGGGTCGGGTGGCGGGGGAGGGAGCTGAGCGGGGGGGCAGCAAACGAGCAAGGCATCACGGGGCATCAGACGCAAACACGGCGCATGAAAGGACGCTTGGCAAAGCCAAAGCCCCGTCCAAATATTTACTCAAGTGTAGAAATCTTACGTCCCAAAGTCAAGATAGCAGTAGCGGTGGTAGAGTGACAGGCAAGTTAATCTGAGCCGGACAGGCAGCATATTAATGGTTTTGTTATCTAGAGCTGGGTCAATGACATTTGGCCCGATATTAATTGTAATCCCTGCTGAACCATGGCAATAATCTAACACGCATGCCACCGCCACCATTGCCGCCGCCACCACTACAATCAGCACTACCCCGGAGCTCATACGCCTGTTCCTTATCAAACCTAGCTCAGGGGCGATCTGAGCACCGTCCACAGCACGGCCGAATGTGCTCATCATACGTTCATCCACTATTTAGCACTTGTGGAGTTACCTCCTGCAGATGCTAGCTACACGTTAATGTTCTTTCCTAGAAGTATCTCCTTGGGACGAGCCCAGCTGCAAATTTATGTGTCGTACAAAAAGAAATTAACTGGGGTTGTTTGATGACTTCTCTTTAAGGTATTCAGTTTAATAGAACAGTGTGACCGTTTGGTGTTGGCATTTGCCTCCAAGGACTAAGTGCCACAGTCAGTACCGGGCAACACATTATTTGATCAAATGCACCTAACTAGGTGCACTCATTCGCAGCTCATTACGGGTTGGAGTTAAAATATAATTACCTGCGACTCGTATGTGTGAATGAAACCATTTTCATGTTTTAATGATCTGGTGGACCCTGCTACGGTGTTTCGTGATAATGACCCACCAGAGAACAGACGGAAACTCTCTCGGAGGAAGTTGTGAACTTTGCGAGTTACCGGTTTAACCAAATACACGTGTCCCCGTTTACACGCGACACCAATGTATCAACATGAAGCCAGGTTAAATGTACCTGCACTTGGTGCTTTCGTTTATACAAAATGCCACAATTATGTGCAATTTGTGTTACGAATTGGCCCTGAATTACACAAGTTCAAACGGCAGATGCATCCTCACTATCCAAGCGTGCCCAATTCCGCCGCACTGCATCAGCCTTCGCAAAGGCAATGGGGCTGCAAACAAAAAAAAAGAAAAATGAGAATTCTTCCCAGACCTAATCAAAAGCCGGCACGGTTCCTGAAGCCCGGTTCCTGAAGCCCGCTGTGCTCAGTAATCTGCGCTGATAAGGTTTAGCTGTGTATTTCATTGTGCCAACTTAACGGCATCTGCCTCCCGCTGCGTTACGAGGAAGCTCGGGAGTTGCCACGGTAGGATGTTGGCACGGCGCCCAGTCCTTGCCGCACCCTAGCCCAACGTAGCCGGGACTCAGCCAACCGGCGGCGCTACGGCTACGTTACCGCAATCGGAGGGGGGCCAACACAGCAACGCGCGGCTGCAAGAGCAGCAGCATCGGCATCGCACTGTGGTTCGGTTGGCGGTGCCTTCTGATCGAATCCACAGCCAGTACGGGCGTTCGCACCGTCACACGCAAATGACAATGATGGCATGGAGTGAGGGGATGGGCGGGTGCGATGTCAGGGCGGTAGCAGGGCCACATTCCTCCATCACCGAGCTCAAAAGGCAGCCTGCACTTGTGAACTCGGCAGGAGATCGATTCTAACCGAACCGAGGGAAGACAAAAAAAAAGATGCACGGTAGATTTTTCGTTTTACAACTCAATTCTTGTTATTTTCGCTGCGGCGCGTAACATGCATGTAAACACATGTTTGTTGTCGTGGTACTTGTGCAATCATTAGAAGTCAAAGTCTTGCGCTGCTCTTATCTTGACATTTTAAAATAAATAAATAGGCAGACATCCAGCAAGTGATTAAAGGCACGATTCGGCATGGATCTTGGCTGCGAGGCGGGGGAGCCGATGAGTTATTGTCCAGGGGAACGCGTCGCGCGCTGAAAACAAAGAGGCAAGCGGCGGCCGTGAGACCGGAGAGAGGCGCGGGCGAGAGAGTCAGCGACCGAGCGGCGGCAGGAGGAGCAGCAGCGGAGAAGCGCGGCACCGTCTCAGCACCTCCTCCATGTCTCATCTCATCTCATTGTCTGAGCCGGAGCCTATCCCGGCAGACACAGGGCGCAAGGCAGGGATACACCAACGATGGGACCGCCAGTCCATCGCCGGGCAATGCGGGGCAATTTAGCCTGCGAGCCAATTAACCTATGTAGCAGCATGCTTTTGGACTGTGGGAGGAAACCGGAGTGCCCGGCGAAAACCCACGCGGACACGGGGAGAGCATGCAAACTCCACACAGAAAGACACCCGAGCCGAGAGATTCGAACCCGGGACCTTCTTGCTGTGAGGTGACAGCGCTAACCACTGGGCCACCGTGCCGCTCCCTCCTCCATGTTCGACATCGTTTTGCCAGGCCCACTCCTACTCTTCCAGCACAAGATAAAGATCCCACGTGCAACATTGGCAAACTGTACGGTCAAGTGCTATTAGCGAGCACCTATGAAGGCCGGCACAGTACATGAAGGGATGGGTGACCAGCACTACACCCGGCCGACAGACAGCCTGCTAGTACGCACACACACGTAGACATACAACAGGGGTCCCTACATAGCCTAAGCAGACTGTAGGGTGACGTGCTGTTAGCAAGAACCTATGAAGGACAGCACGGCAGACAAGGGATAGGTCGCCAGCACCATGCCCAGTCACCTTTGTCTCTCGAGTGGAGATGTTTACACATCACACCAGGTATTCATTTGAGGCCAAGGAAGGCCCAGGACCGGTTCAGAAAATCGTCACCAGCATTAGCGGTAAGCGGGGACTCAAACTCGGGTTTCCGGGTTCGTAGCGCAGTGTGGGGAATCGAAATCGGGTCACCGGGTACGTAAGCGCAGCGCGCTAACCGCTCCACTGCCCACGTACGCGCGGGCGCGGACGAGCCGTTCCCTCCGCGTCGCGCCGCAGCCACCCTTGCCTGTCCCTATGGGCGCCCCCGAGATGATCCGCGCTCCAAATGGCAGATACTCATCTCATTGTCAGAAACCGCTTAGTCCTGTACAGGGTCACGGTGAGCCGGAGCCTAATCCGGCAGACACAGGGGGCAAGGCAGGGATACACCCACGATGGGACGCCAGTCCATTACCGGGCACTGCTGGTAATTTAGTCTGCAAGCCAATTAACCCATGCAGCAGCATTTTTTTTTTGGATTGTGGGAGGAAACCGAAGTGCCCGGCGAAAACCCACGCGGACACGGAGAGAGAACATGGAAACCCCACACAGAAAGGCACCCGAGCCGAGATTCGAACCAGGGGCCTTCTTGCTGTGAGGTAGCAGTGCTTACCCACTGGGCCACTGTGCCGCCCATGGGAGATACTGAGATCAAATAAATAAATAACCACGGTGGTACTGCGAGGTCCTCCAAAACAGGTCGGGGGGGGGTGGGTGTCAGTGGCGGTTTACGCTGTAAAATTGAAAGGTTGCGAGATTGATCCGGATCGCCTAGCAACACGGGACCAAAAAAAAATAAACGCGCGGCGTTGGGACCGCGAGGTGGTCCCCTGTCTCCGTCCAAACAACCTGCGCATTCTCAGCAAAGCCAGATTGCAAAGCAAAACAAAACACGCAGCAAACTGACTCGGATGAGAGGGGACGCCTTGGGGGCAGGGTGGGCGGGGAGAGCGGGGGAGGGGAGAGAGAAATTGTTTCCAGGATCGCAAATCTTTTTTTTATCCCCTGCCTTCACCTTCTACGTCCCCGTTAGAAGGAGACTCACGCGTATTTGTTGCGCGCTGGATGTATTGGGAACGCGGCATGCGTCGCTGTACGAACGAGCCCCGGGACACGGCCGTCTCGCCACCACGGGCCGATAGTCAGTGACCCCCCCCCCCACACTACCAGCGCCACCCTCGCCCCCCAAACCCACCAGAGTCGGAACAACTCCGAGTGAAAAAGAACCCTCTTTC
>JAZEWT010000005.1:10630498-10641084 GCA_036362905.1 Mordacia mordax
TGGGCATTGGCGAAACGCGACTCGTCAAGTTACCCGTAAAAATCGGGACGGCGACTTCACAGGCGCTGATCTCCTAGCACCACCGTCCCGCAGCCTTCTCGAACCCGTGCCACGCTTGCCACGTGGCCCCTGCGCGGGGCTCAGAGATTCGCTCCGCGCCCAGAGACTCAACGAAACGCATCATCCTTCTCATCCCCTCTGCCCCCTCCCCGAGAACAAGTGAACCACGTGGGCTCGCCCGGCAGAGCGGTTCATTTCCGCATGGTTCTGCACCTGTAGCAGTGGCCCGACCACTTGTGCATGATATCTTCAATGAGATATGTTGAACAAAAATGATTGGGTGGCTTTTTGTGGCACTGTAATGTTGACACAGCTGTGTTTGCACGGGGGGATTTTCTTCTGAACACAAAAAAGAGGCCCAGGTGATGAAAACTGCACACAAAGTGGAGTTAATTTAACCCCGATGAAGACAAAGTACAACAAACACAAGTTCTCATCCCAACCTGCTATGGAATTCAAATCGGTGTGTGTGTGGCCACTGGCAAGAATTATTTCCCCGAGATCAAAAAACCCCTTCACCAGTGGCTCCAATCCCCATTGATGGCAGATTCCTTATATCACCAAGTCGCCAGGGCAACACAAGTGACATTCTAAGAGATAACGGAGCCCTCTCCAAATCAGTTCAGACTGGTATTTAGCCGTCTGAAGCCAACGACTTGGTGTGAATGCAGCTGACATTGGATTCCTATGGGGTGTGTGAAGACAGCGCGATTCTTCGATTACAATCTGGTCTCACGCTCACAATGCGTCCTTCAAATCGCGTAACAATCGATTATGTTCCACGTGTGTGCAGAGGTACGGGGGGGGGTGGTGGTGACGGCACAGTGGACAGTGCGCCGCATGCATTCACGACCAGAGCAGCATACTGCTAGGCAGTCGCGCAACCTGTACGCGCCTTGCTCTGGCATCGAACGGCCGGCGCTAGCGCTCGCTTCCCGAGCCGATGTCACAGACAACGGACCCCGCAAAAAACTCATCCCCAAGCCGCGAGCATCACTCACTTGCGATGTGGAGCGACGCGTTGCGGCTCACGGCCTCGCCCAGGTAGTTGCGCGCGACGCACACGTAGCTGCCCTCGTCCGTCTTGGTGCGCCGCGTGTGCTGCACGCGCAGGAAGAAGAGCGAGCCGGTGTGCAGCAGCGTGCGGTGGTCGTCCTTGCCGATGTCCACGCGCTCGCCGTCCTTGTACCACTCGACGGCGGGCGCCGGGCGCCCCTCCGCCTTGCAGTTGAGCGTCGCGGGGTCGCCGCGCGACACGATCAGATCCGAGGGGTGCTCCGTGATGCGCGGGGGCGAGTCCTCCTGTCGGGGTCGTGACCCTGGTGCAGCGCAAACAGACGGACGGACGCGTCTTCATCACCAACGTGGTCGTCATCAAAAAAAATCTTTAGCTGAACCGTACGACATCGTAATTGTTTTTAATTCGTTTACCAACCACAGCAGATGGATTTGAAAACAAGACATGTCATGGAACACCCCCCCAACCCCCACCCACCCATTGCTCCCCTCCTCCTAATTCCAAGAGGGCTCTTTTTAAACCGCTGAAGCGAGAGGCTGTCCCTGAGCAGCCGATGTGGTTCTCTATTGAGTTAAATACGAGCGCTCATATAAAAATGCGACCCTTTGAAGTTTATACATCACAGCAATCGTAACGGGACCGGTAGAGCATCCACAGGGCATATCATAGACGTGCATCAAACGCACCTAAACATTATGCACCGCACTGCACCGTGTATGAGAAAGTTTTTGGTTTCTCTGTTGGCGTAAGCCACCATCAGCCACGATCATTGTTCCACTGCTCACGATGGGAAGCCTCCTCAAGCCATCACCATCTCTCACAGTCCCATCGTGCGACGATCCACTTGGCTCCTGCACACGGGCTGATTGCATCGTCCCACCTCCATCGCGTATGTCCTTGCGTCAGCGATCTCTCCCTTGGATCCCCCCACTCCAATGGAACTGACGAAATGTCTCAAAGGCAACAGAGTTTCGAGTCTCGGTGGGGGTTTCCTGGTATTAAACCTAAAAGCAATGAGGAGGTGCGTTGGTAGCAATGACATTGACAACGATAACGTGACTGAACTGCAATGTTTAATGCGTTTCAGACGCAGTTGGTGGATCGTATAGGGATGTCACCTACGTGAAACACATGCAGGGGCAATAAGAAAGTAGAAAAATCGATTGTGGGGCGGCGCGGTGGCCCAGTGGTTAGCGCTGACGCCTCACAGCAAGAAGGTCCCGGGTTCGAGTCTCTCGGCTCGGGTGCCTTTCTGTGTGGAGTTTGCATGCTCTCCCCGTGTCCGCGTGGGTTTTCGCCGGGTACTCCGGTTTCCTCCCACAGTCCAAAAGCATGCTCCTGGATAGGTTGATTGGCTCGCAGACTAAAATTGTCCCGCAATGCCCGGCGATGGACTGGCGTCCCGCCGTCGGGTGCATTCCTGCCTTACGCCTTGTGTTTCCGGGATAGGCTCCGGCTCACCGTGACCCTATATAGGATTAAGCGGTTTCAGATAATGAGATGAGATGAAAAATCGATTGTTCAACCTTTTGCAATACGTGGGTGTTCTTCCCGTGTATGAGTTCATTTTCTCCAGCGAGCTGACATTTTTTCCGACACGCTAACTTAAAAAATGTAAATGAAAGGAATTGGCACAAATATCCAGAAATAAGGACCCTCTGGAAAAAGTGTGCTTTTCTGGGTAAATACTCTATCATGGCTGAATTGGTCCTCACATTGACGTTCATTCCACTTCGAATAAATGACAAAAAATAATAACAACCATAATTAACGTGATAGTCAGCAAGAAAAACACAGTTGTTCAACTTCGATGAAGGCCTGTCAGCAAAATTCTTGACAAACGTGTATTTTTATCGGCATTATATTAATGCCCTGATAATTTTGGCAGCAAAAGTGTTTTTGTTTGAAGTCACAACTTGGTCTATTACGCTGCTTTGCTTTCCTTTCAAGCAGACTTTGTCATTCTTTGGCACATTACTCAAGAAAGAGGCATTTCCTAAACCTCGATTCTCAAAATTCACGTTTGCAAAAGCGTATAGAATTTCCGCAGGATGGCATGAAAACACACGGACCTTGAACACCGTGATTGCATGGCCAAGGTCCAGATCTAATGGTTGTAAAATCTACCGACAACAAAGTCATCACTTTTCGTTTACATTAAGAAGTTAAAGTGACTGGACGCCGTCCAAATCATTTAATACGATCGTTTTAAGGTTTCACCAATTGCTCCCCTGTTCATTTCGTGCTGAGCTCAAAATTAAAATCGACGCTGCACTGTACGCGATTACGTCTCAAAACGCTCTCTTCGCCTGCAACAAAACGCTCGGAAGGCTAACAATCTCTCGGAAACGAGAAGCGCTACTCTTTAACCGTAACCAAACGTTCCACGTGTCCATCTTTGCGAGCATCCCGGGGTCACGAACCCCCTGGCTGGAACGTGAAGCCTTTGTGGAAGTACGCGAGCTGCACGTTCAATTTGCACGATTGCCAATGACGCGATAATAATACCGAGCGAGTAGCGTACGGTTCTTTCATCAATGCACTCCTCGACGAAGGCTTTTGCACACAGTGTCAGTATGGGGGATTGTTTGGCCGTGTATAGATTGGGTAAAGCTTTGCTGCGAAAAATGCCAGGTCTGGTTTAAAATGCACTCGCAACTGATATTAGCTCGTGTCAGGAATTAAACTCATCGGGTTTGAAGTGCAGTGTGCCAACTATTGTACTACCCCTCAAAACCCCCATATAAAATATATCAGCTGGCTCATATTTCATTTTGTAGAGCTGCAGAGCACATAATTGTAAACACACAGAGTTCAGGTCCCAGCAAAGGTTAGAGCGGTCACGTTATCATCCCTCCAAGATTGCTTTAACAAGAGATGCATTGCAAGATAACACCAATTGCTCAAGAGCGCTCAACACAAGATATCCTTCTGAGTTTAGTTCTCATCATAGGAATGTGGAATTCCCACCTGAGGATGGCCAATAGATATTCGTACTGCAACAATCCATATGAACGTGGTGACTCTCTTCTTACTGTGGAAAGCCACGTTGGAATATCCGTTCATTCATCATTGGCCTTTCACACTCCACTCAAATGCTTTTGCTATAAATCCAGCCAGACGTCATAGCACATGCAGCCTCTGCATTGTACAAAAAGACAGATACCTTTACAAAGTGGAAACAATGAATTGTTTGAAAACTGATATATGCCTGGGCAAAGATTGAAGACAATGAAAGGTTTGTGACTCACAATGTCATCTCATGAATAATTATAGAGTATTCTGAACCAGAGAAACTTTAGCTACGAATTGTACTTAGGAGTTTGTTATCTGTTGGTGTATCATTATAATTACTTTGAATTCGTTCTTCTAAAAAAAAGTTACTACGAAAAACAACGTTTGATGTGGTGAATCGTGAAATTTAATCAATCATGAAATTAAACGACGCAATGTACCCACCAATAAACCACTTGAGTTTAGAGTAACGTTTATCATCCCATGCCGTCCAATAAAAAAAATGTCACGGTTAGAATCAACTACAAAACTATCGTAATATTAAAAAAATAACCAGTCAGGTATCTTAAATATGGACCCTCTTAAAAGATTAGCTGTTAAGACTCACCGAAACTTGCCGGAGTAAATAAAAAGCATTACAGTATTAGTAAATTCACAAAGAATGTAAACATTGAATACAAAAACACATTCTTTCAAATAAAAAAACACAGACAGGACACCCATAGATCACGCATTCCCTCAGGGCGCTCACGATACAGCGCAGCCACGCTCTGATAGAAACGCTGCTGTGACAATGGGAATGACCGGCAGCCCCTCAGGGCATAGCAGTGGTCAGCGGCCTCTAGAACACGAGACGCCCAGCGCTGACCGCTCTGACCGTTTCTAATTGCGTTCGTCTGCTCGGGTCCCGAAGCCCCTCGTAGCGAGCGAGCTGGAAATCCGCCGAGATTAAAAAAAAAGAGAACGATCGTCCTTCACTCGTTAGAGACAGGGAGGGCAAATGCGCACATGTAATCGTTCCGTACGGATTAAACTTTTTTTTTTAAACGCGTCAGTTTTTTTCCTCTCTACACTAAAATGACTAAGTTTATTTTAGGGCATATAACAGCTTACGGAATCGTGATTGACTGCGGAATAGAAATCATAAACTTAAACCCAAGGTCACTCTTACAAATGAGATGGTGACCTTGTCTCTGGCGTTCTCGCTTGGTCAAAGTAAATAAACTTAACGGAAAGATTTAACCTCCGCATCGTTGCCACTAATATGGCCCTCTCACACAAAAAAAAAATGCGTTGCGGTCGTGCGGGTAACCTAACCTCTGGGGCAGGCACTCGAATACAAGAGCAAACAAAATCACGGTTGTTTTCCATACGGTGTACAATTCCTAATCAAGCGAGAATATGAGTCTCGAACACATCAATTAGCACTATTTTTTGATGCAAAGTATTGGTGCAGGCATGCCACTTCACTTCCTGATTTGCAACAGCAACCAGGAATCTTTTGACATTGATTCGAAGCGCTGCTTGCGGGAGAAGTGGCGGTACTCGAGCACTGAAGGGCAGCGTGAAGCCAATGAGGAGTGTCCGATTATAATAATAATTGCATTTCGAGAGCGCTTTTCACCCGAGGGTCACAAAGCGCTGTGCAGTGCTGTGGAGAGAACGGCATATCAAGAACATCAGAGCTCATACAATACTATGATGAACCCAATGTGAAAATGTCACACAGCAGTGATTCTTGGGCGGCGCGGTGGCCCAATGGGTAGCACTGTCGCCTCACAGCATGAAGGTCTCAGGTTCGAATCTCGGCTCGGGTGCCTTTCTGTGTGGAGTCTGCATGTTCTCCCCGTGTCCGCGTGGGTTATTGCCGGGCACTCCGGTTTCCTCCCACAGTCCAAAACACATGCTGCTACATAGGTCAATTGGCTTGCAGACTAAATTGCCCGCAGTGCCCGGTGATGGACTGGCGTCGCATCGTGGGTGTATCCCTGCCTTGCGCCCTGTGTCTGCCGGCATAGGCTCCGGCCCACGGCGACCCAGTACAGGATTAAGCGGTTCTGACAATGAGATGAGATGAGCAGTGATTCCTATCTACAGGCTGGTCCAATTGTTTTGTGATCCCTATTTTTTTTTACTCTGCTCATTGATGTCAGTTTTGAACAACCCTTACTCATTCAATAGCCAGCCCAATTATGCCTTTGTGTCGTTATTTCGGAGAGCGATACGATTATGAACGATTAATCGATGAGACGTGCGTGCGAAGGAAGGAGGAGGTCAGGACATCCGCACGTCTCTGCACCACTCACGGGCAGGCACCAAGCAGATAATCGCGGTGGCCTCGGCACGTTCTCATCGCCACACTAACAGGCCTTTAATCCCGACCTCGGGAAGAAGCTTCTCTCTCTCTTTTTTTAATGGAAAACGTTTGGTCACAGAAATATATAAATAACCGCACGGGCTTCCACACCCCGCAGGCCTCGCGTTTGTTATGCGCGGAACGTTGCAGCAATGTGACAACGTTTGGCACGCTGATCGTCACTTTCGGCACCAGAGCTCTTGGCGCTGCGTCGCCACCGCGTCCGGCCGTCGCCACCGCGATAGTCTCGCAGAATCGTTTGGGGGGGGGGGTTTGTCTCCTTTTCTCTTCTAACAGGCGTCCAGCGGCGCTGTTGGGACGCTGCAGCCCCTGAGTGCCACGGCTGGGGCAAGGGCTAAAGGTGTCGTTATAAAATCTCCGTAGCAGAACGCTACAGAATTTGAAACGAGCTCCATAAACACCACCTTCGTCACCTCCCACCGGCCCCACTCTCCCGTCCCCCCACCCCGTCCGCCACCCTTCCACCCTCTCCTTAACCCCATCACATTCGCTGACAGCGGCAGAGGAAGGAGAGGTCCCACAATGGAGGGACCACAACTTTGCTCTCGTGCGGGCTGACATCTCGGCGGGCAGTTGCACTCACAACGGGGCACGTTGGCACACGAAGCCTGCGATTCCATTTCCGCAACAGTCCGCGACATTTTTGTGGAAAATTACCCGCAGCCGCCCCATGTGTTGCAAAGCGCACGGACCTCAAAGACCCCGTGACACCTGCAGTCGTGAGAGACATCATTCCGCTTTTGTGTGCCAGGTCTAATTATCTTCGGTGCTCCAAAGGAGTCACGGCAGGAATTGGTACCACCTACGGTACAAAAACTCTCTCTGGTCGTGCCAATTCAATTACAGAACAAAGAGTGAATTACACGATAGCCCACTCATTGTGAACGGTTATTACATAAGTCACCATTATGAGCGTCGTAAAGAATTCGTACCGACTCGGCAAAATATTTCATCTGGGTTCACGGACTCAATTAGCAAATTACCCACAGTTAGCAACACTGACAATGTGTCCTCGAGTAATGATTGTTATCCGTTTTTTTTTCTAAGAATATGATTTCTAAGTTTAATTGTGTAACTTTCAAACCCGCGTTGGTAATGTATAACTTTATCGTTAATATTCTATGGCCCTGCTTTGTTTCGTGGGCACGTGCTTCGTACTTCACTTCCATCTGACGAGGGGCCTCCCGTGAGGCCTCTGGCTTTCATCATCACAACCGCCATCGTTTGTTTATACGTTGCTCCTGGATTCATATTGCGATCCCGAAGCGCTACAGAAATCTTATTAACTGAAAGAGAATAATGCCGATGACCCAGACCTCTCTGACAACAAAAGATGGGAAGATGTTCTCGAGCCGACACGGTTGCTAATAATAATATAATTTACAACGCTCCGCGCAAATTGTATGCCGAGTCATGGACGAGCTGTGGATACA
Organism: Mordacia mordax; assembly: GCA_036362905.1. Taxonomy (NCBI): domain Eukaryota; kingdom Metazoa; phylum Chordata; class Hyperoartia; order Petromyzontiformes; family Petromyzontidae; genus Mordacia; species Mordacia mordax. The sequence goes on from JAZEWT010000005.1 coordinate 10,638,402, forward strand.
AAGGCATCGAGGAAATCAAAGTGAGGAGGGAAGTCGCCCAGTGTGGTCGGCTGGCGCCAACCCACCAGACACTGCTTCCTATTGATTATGTTTGCAGCCAATCAATTGATGAGGTTGTTTTTAGTTGTGGGAGGAAACCAGAGAACCCGGAGAAAAGCCGTGCATAGCAGGGGGCGAGCACACAAACTCCACACACAAAAAGGCACCCGAGACAGGGATTAAATCATCTCGGGAAGAAATGTCTTTCTGTAAGGCGCAAATGTACCAAATCCACCACCCTGCCACCCAATCGCAATTTCAAATAATATTACGTCCTAATACGACCGCACCTTTAGACCTCTCCATGGAAATAGTGGGTCATATATATTTTATAGAGAGAAGAAAGCAGTCCGTCAGAGGCTGAGGAACAGCGCCAAGCTCTTAAACCTAGGACCTTAACAATTCGACCGTTAAGTTGGTTTCCGTAGTGGCGCTGTCAGGGTTTGTAGGGGAGGGCGGGGGAGGGAGAGCCTCATACAACACAGCGGCCTTGGCAACGGGGTTCGTGGTGCTGCTCGCGGTTCCACTCCCTTCCAAGCGGCGATCGAGGGCACGGCCATTCCGAGGGCACTGCCAGACCGAGGCTCCGAGGGCACGACCATCTCCCTGGCGTAGCAGCAGCCACAGTGGTGGCCGCGGCGGCAGCAGCGCCAGGCCGCCGTGCGACGCGCTGTTCAAACAGCAGCGATTCTTAGGGGAGGCCGCACAATGCACGCGGCAGTAAATTGCATCAGTGGAGGAGTGGCGGACAAACAAAGCCGAAGTTTCAAAACGAGAGGGGGAGGAAGGGGAGATGGTGATGAAGAGAGAAGCACTAAAGATAATAGCCCATGCTGCTGTGTCTCACTTAACAGAAAATAAGTGTAAGCTCTTGATTACTGTGGGGAGCCGTGGCGCCGTGCGGAGGCCACTGTGCTACGAACCCACTGGCTGCAAGGTTTTTGGCCACGGCTAAGGGCCCAACGATCCTAACGATTGGCCCAGTGTGGGTAGGCCTTCATGCAGAGGTGGATTAGCAAAGGGTCGTAACATTGTGAAAGTAAATTAGTATTGGATACTGATTTTTTTTTAATCCTCATTGTTATTAAAGAACATTCTTGGTCATAAAATATACACAGACGCTTGTGTTCTGCATTTCAATCGCTGCCAATGCGTGCTCATCGTGACACGATACAAACTCACGAATGTAAATGGAGATCAAACCGTGAAACGAGGCACAATGTGCACTTTAGCACATTATTTGTTTCAGAAAATATTTTCCTTCAGCCGCGCCAGGTTAAACTATTACTGTACTGTATTTGGACATTAAAAGGGATTTTTAAGTATTGTGCTGGGAATTCAGTGGGGTATTATATACACGGCGTACAGTGCAACGCAGTCGCGCCAACCGAATTTGAGACGTTTTAAAGCCCCCGCTTTAGTTGCTAATTAAAGAATAAGTACTTTGATCTGGGGTGTCACTGTGCCGAATATCTATCTTTAAAGAAATCATCTAAAATATCGGAGTGAGAATCACTGTGGTTTTCAGGGTAAACATTTACCTGTAGACGGAGGAACAGGTAGTGCCAAGAGCTTCGGGCCCTATGCTGACAACCTGTTCGATATCTATTACTGACACCGTCAGTGGCAAGTGGTACGTAAAACCATCAGAGAATACCTCTTCTCTTTACCAACCCAAGCTGACCAAGTATAACATAGGGGTTCTTAACCTTTTGCACCTGAAGGCCCACTTGCCCACTCGCGTCTGGTCTCCACAGACCACTAAATGGTGCTCGCCTCCCACTGAAGAGTCGCGACCCACCGGTTGAAAATGGCGAGCGCACTGAACGCTCAAGACTGGCAAGCCATGGGGATTGCATTCATCCAGCAGTGGATTGATAAATAGCTGCAAGTGCATCATTATTATCAATCACTAAACTGCTACACTACATACAATGTTCCACAAAACACGAGCTGAGCTTAACTCCAAATACAAAGACAAATAATGTAATTCAGGCACCTATTTAGCCTGGTGCTCTGCACATAAGGGTGACGGAGCCAGCACAACGCTTGCCAGGCCGCCTTTATCTCCCAATGCTTTGACATACCACCACACTACGTAATTAATTTTGGCCGGCACCGGTCTAGTGAAGTGAGGACTGACGTCAGCCTGAACTAGCAAGCGCTGGTGGTGCTGTGCAACATGGGAAGGGAGTGCGCGTGGGTGGTAATGCCATGCAGCAATGCAAATGTCAGGTTCCCACGTGTAGCCATTAACATACCGTTAGGGCAAGTGCTGTTAGCGAGCATAGCGCACCAAGGGGGTTGTTTCGAACGGGACCACGCCCGGCCGCCTTTGTCTCCCCCAGATACTCATTTAATACAGTGTCGACCTCAGCAATACATGCATGCACACTCATCAAAGCATCTTTGAACGATGAATCAGTGGCCACCACAGCGCTACCCCCACCACTGCCCGGCCGCACACCCGTGTCAGAATCGCGCTCGCCCAACGCGGTTCCGGCATACTGACAAACGCGAGAAGGCAGCACGAGGACAGCACGACACACGTTCTGAAACCCTCCACTGCTCTCCTGTAATTAACGTGGGTGTCCAAACATGCAATCATTCTCCGCCGCACTTTCATTTACGCGAGGTGGTTACG
>JAZEWT010000005.1:10656669-10673478 GCA_036362905.1 Mordacia mordax
TTTTAATTGATCTACTCTAGTGTTGTTGTCGTTGACATGGCGTTCTCTCCGCAGCTCAGATGTGAAAATTGTTTTTGTTGTTGTTGATAATGCTGTTCAGATGTTGTTGACATGCCATTCTCCCAACAGCTCTGTGCAGCGCTTTGTGATCCTCGGGTGAAAAGCACTATAGAAGTGCAATTATTATTATGCGACTGATACCACAGCGATAGGTAACTTGCAAGTCTACAAATGGTCCACGTGTATTGCGATCCCCGTTTAATTGACATCACCTCATGTACTTTTTCCATCGTTCAAGATGCCGCAGTGATGACATCTGCACCTCACAGAAAAGCCCTGCCCTTGGCGGTTCGATTCCGGCGTCGGGCGCCTTTCTGTGTGGAGATTGTGTGTTCTCCCCCTGTTCTGCGTGGGTTTCCTCTGTATTCTCCGATTTCATCCCACGTTGGCGCTGGCTGGCTGCATGGCTGTCTTTCCCCCGCGTCTCCGCACCCATGTCTCATCTACTTATATATTTCATGTTAATACATGTACACGTGTCATTTTTTTTTTAGATTGCTCACACATTACATTGCGCACCCATTGGTATGCAAAGATATTCCGCTTTGTGGGATTAAACGGAGTAACAATACATATGAAGCACCCTGACGATCTACGAATCTACAGTAGGCCTGCATCTTTTCAAATTACGAACGACGTTTGAATATTAACTTAAAAGGATCGGGGGAGGGGGGGGTTATCCAAGCACTCGTATTTAACTCAATAGTAAAATTCAAATTGGCTGTTCAGGGACAGCATCAGCTCGCTTAAGCAGTTTAAAAGGAGCCCGCTCGGAATTAGGGCGTGGGGGTTGTTGCAGTAATTAGATTTAAGATTATTGGCGGTAGAGGTGAGAGGTTGAGACATGACATCTGCCTCATTGTCAGACGCGATTTCTGCTGGGTTGCAAACGTGATCACCGTGGGGACCGTCCGGCGTGGAGATGAAGCGAGGTATCGCATCGTCATTGGGATAGATTCCGTCATTCAGCAGTGGATGGAGTCGTGGCCGATGGTGGCTTTGACGCACAGATTACGCAGGCAGATGTCTCGAACGAGCACTGCATTGCAGTGGAGGCCTCGTGTCGAGGTTTTGTGTGCATTTTTGAGTACTCTACGATTAAAACAAACGTCTTTAAATCCAGAATGTTTGTGTATGGCGGCCACATCGGTATGACTGCATTGACGCCTGTTATCTCGAGAATACGGTAGCATTACAATCGCAAGCCGTCGCGATCCATCTCGCTGGCGGCACGCATTGCTGCACAAGGATTGTACAATTAAGTTATATTCCTCTAAACTTGTTTTTAATGGGTGCGGGGGAGCGGCGCGGCGTGATTTAATATCTTGGCTTCAAATTTATTGGGGACTTTTTTGGTTATTTATTTTCTTTAGCAAACTGTAATAAAAACCAGGGCAATGTAGCGCTAGTTGGACATACGACATGACGCATGCAAATGGCAGTTCAACACAATGGCTCTCTAAGAACTCGGTGAAAATAAGGGCAAGGTTTCATAGCTTTTTCTCGCATGAAAACCACCTTTGTGTTATTTGCTGGACTGCGCTGTTACCGTAAGAATGTTAGTGGATTGTATTGTGTAAGGGGGGGGGGAGTAAGGAGAGGGAGCGGTGGCGCAGTGGTTAGCTCACCTGTACCAAGCACTTGGAAACCTGATTTTATACAATTCCCCGGGTCATGGCTAACATCAGTGGCGAGTGGAATCTGAACCGGTCCTACACCCGCTGCCTCACCCACCGATCGCGCCAACCCGCGCAGACCAACGAGGTGAAGTATGGTCAAATAACCTTAACCACCGCGACGTAGAGACGAGACCTTCAGTGAATTGTCGAAAAGCTGTAAGCAATTATTACTGCATCGGGTGCTTGTGTTAACATTACCATGTCCTTCATGTCGGTGCTTTTTCATTATACATGTTTTATCCAGTTAGGAGACCCGTGGATTGTGAAGCCTATAAAAGGACGGTATCCTTGGTTTAGATGGATGACACGAGTATTTATAGCTCTCACATTCTGCAGTTTTGTTGACGCTAATTTCAAACGCTTGATTTTTATTCTCAGTTGCAACATTGGCACGCGATGATTATCTACCCCCTTCTAATGATACCTTCAATTACCACCGTAATTGCAAAATCCGCACAAATTGATGGGCGCGCCGACACGGTGGCGCAGTCAGTAGCGCTGCTGCCTCACAGCCAGAAGGCCCGGGTTCGAGTCCCGGCTCGGGTTCCTTTTCTATGTGGCGTTTGCATGTTCTCTCGGTGTCAGCGTGAGCTTTTGCTGGATACTCCGATTTCATCCCACCGTCCAAAGAAATTATGCCAATGTTAATTGTCATGCTGACTAAATTGCCCCCGGGTGCTCCGATATCTTGTAATTTGCTTCCCCTATCCTCACTGGAAAAGTGGTAAAATGAGCTGCCTAGCTCAACGGTTCCATGTCATCTCATCTCATTGTCAGAAACCGCCTAGTCCTGTACAGGGTCGAGGTGAGCTGGAGCCTATCCCGGCAGACAGAGGGTGCAAGGCAGGGATATAGCCGCGATGGGACGCCAGTCCATCACCGGGCACTGCGGCAAATTTAATCTGCGAGCCAAATAACCTATGCCAGCAGCATGTTTTTTTGGACTGTGGGAGGAAACCGAAGTGCCCGGCAGAAACCTACGCGGACACGGGGAGAGAACTCGCAAACTCCCACACGGAAAGGCACCCGAGGCGAGATTAGAACCTGGGACCTTCTTGCTGTGAGGCGACAGCGCTACCCACTGGGCCACCGTGCCGCCCAACTCAACGGTTCCTTCCAGCTTAAATGGAAGCTGATCTTAGTGCACGCGTGCCACGATTGTCTCGCTGTCTAGGTATAGCTTCGACAGTCAATAACATAGACCACGAGCGAACATCGACGGTGCCCTACGGCAGTTTTGTCCGGAAGCTCGTTGCAGGTAAAGATATACTCGTGCTGGGTCCGGGAGTGGTGGCTTACGTCATTAAATCAGCTGCATCGGAAAAGAGGGGTTGATCAAAAAAGATCATCATTCATTGGAGGTTCAGTTGGCTGAGTCCCTGGGCATCTTCAAATTCTGTCTCAAGAATCATTTGTTCCGTAAGGCACTGAAGTACTCTGGCTAGGACTATTAATGTTGCTCAATGTTGTCGTGCCAGGATGATGGCTCGCTGCAGACCTGCGCCTGCTCAAGAACACTTATTCCTTCCTCCATTTGTTGAACAATTATTTTTATCTCTTGTTTTATATCCTCTGATTTATAGCCATTACTCTACTCTTAATTTATCTACTCTGATGTTGTTGTCGTGCCGTTCACTCCACAGCTCTGTGCTTTGTGAGCCTTGCGTGAAGAGCGCTCTAGAAGTACAATAATTATTATAATAATCACGTGCTGCGAGACTCTCAGCTTGCAGGGGACGCTGGTCGCGGCAGCCCGTCTGTTAAATGTGTCGGGACAAATGCTGCTGGGCCGAACAATACTGAACATGGCCCCATTGTCAACGTAGTGCCCTTCCCACTAACATCGGACAATCATTTAAGAGACCACACGCTGCTGGCAACATGCAACATTTATTCAAAATGAAAGCGTCAATGCTCGTGGACAATACCCACAGTTTATTCATTCGACATTTGAGGCAACTGGCCTGCATCAGGGGCTGATTATACACAGCCAAGGTAGACTGCAGACTACACTCACTAATAACTTTCAATTATAACATTTACAGACTTTAGAATAGTTCCGGGAGTAACACTTGCACACGTCAGTGAAAATAATCAAAAGCATAATGTCAAAACCCTACCCGCACTGTTACATAGTACAGGCCCTTCTCTCACTCTACTGCTGGATGAGGACAAGGTTCAAGGCGTTGTTGGACCATACTTCGCTGTGCTGGCTAGTACGCGTTGATCATTGTAGTGGGGGAACATCGCTGAGCAGTTTTAGATGTGGGCTGTACGGTGGGAGTTGGGTTCTCATCCTGAGCTATAGAGTGGCAGTTGGATTAAAGGTTTGAGCTATCGAGTGCGGGGTTGGATTATAGGTGTGAGCTGTAGGGTGGTGCAGGATTATTTAGTGGCACTAAACTGTCTACTAATGGAGTGGCTGACGTGCCAAGAAGTCGCAACAAGAGAGGCACGCTCGCAATACAGGCGCGCACACACACACACGCAGCTCAAAATACGAGCGTCTGTGTTTCGCCTCCCCGCCGCTGCCCGGCGGCGCAACGTCGTGATGGAGAGATAAGGAACACGTTGACACGGCTGTCCCGAAAGAGCAGCTCTGGAGAGCAATTCTTCGCGAGACGCGAAAGCATACAGCAGCATATGAGCGTTTCTCTGCCCACGTGCAGCGGATGCAGCGAATATACAACCAGCTGTCAAATGTGCCCCAACATACCTGGGTAAGGCCCTTCACGCATGGGTAGATTACCAATCCTGTGTCTCTCACGTATCGTGTGTACAACACGGTGTAGCTCCTGTGGTGTAGAATAGCAGCTTTGCCGGTGGCAAGAGCTTGACTAGGAAGTCAGGTGTAGTGGTCGTATTCAAATGCACTGCGTTGTTTCTGTACTCACACTTTAGGTCAGGTCAAATCATCCTCAATGCCCCCAATCCTGTGATATCTCACAAGCTGATCCAGGTTCAGCTTGCTCTCTACTTGGATGGGAGACTGTCTTCAAGGTGGTCAGGTGGTGGAGGTATACCAGTAGATTGGCGCCATCTGTGTGGAATTTTCAGTTGTCCGCTTATAGGCGTGGGTTTTCTCCTGGTACTGACATGAAGCCAAACGCCCATTACTGGCATTGGCCAAAACAACCAGGGCAACGGCGTGTCTGTGGACTGTGGGAGGAAATTGGAGCACCAAAAAATCCACACGGACACGGGGAGATCATGCAAACTCCGCAAAAAAAAGCACCCGAGCTGGGAAGCGAACCTGGGTTCTTACGGTGGTGAGACGGCAGCATTATTCACTCTGCGCCACCGTGCCCGGTCAACGCGCCCCACTCAACTCCCCCGCCCCAATAAAATTACGACACACCGGATAATCCCGCGCCATCGTTTCAAACCAGTGGGTCGCGACCCATCAGTGGGCCACGATCGCCACCTTGTAGTCCGTTGAGACCAGAGAACGTGGGCCTTGAGGTGCAAAAGATTGACGTGACAGCGTTATCGAGAGTTGATCGAATGCTTCGCGATTTACGCGCAAGGCAGGTGGAGGGCGGTAGGGGGCGCGCTAGCGCCGCGCGGCGAGGATACGGGCGCAGTGACGGACCATGAGCGCCCACGAGTGCTCACAATTAGGCAGTGCGGACACGTGTCGTTGAAGACGGTCGTCATCCTCCTCCGAGTTCCATGCCGAATGCAAAAATCAAAAGATCAGCATAAAAGGCAAGAGATAGGAAAATAAACAGCGCCAGCCACCCAAAGCCAAGTGCTGTCAAGTAAAGTCAAAACACACTCTGTAACTTCACAAAGTAATCGTTTTCAGAGTTGTTATTGTTTTTGGTGCCCTCCCAACAAGAACCACTTACTGGGATCCCAAGGAAGCCCGTTCCTTTACAACGTTTGTGACCCAACAAAGGACCGCTCATAGTAAATAGCGACTCATTCATATGTCTTCGTAAGTGTTGAGTGCCTATTGATTAATCCTGTTGGCACAGTGCTTAAGGCACTGCGCTATGAACTCTGCAGCCCGAGTTTGATACCCGTTCACGGCCACCGTTATTGGCATGTGAATTCTGAACCCGGGCCTTCCCCGCCACCCTTCCCCCTATAACTATTCAACACCGACTAAAGCGGTCATATATAATCATACAACGCATATGGATGGCAAGCCGGTGATGACGACTTCATCCAGCAGTGGATTGGCAGAAAGCTGTGCATTATTAATCTGGTGTTCAATCAAGTGTCGAATTCATGGCTCCCTATAGCCCCGAGGCTGCACGCAGCAGCAGGTTTCACTGATGGGCCAGACCACTCCGTTAAAATATTAGATAAACTGCACTTGCATTGCCTCCCATTACATCACTGTCTTGAGATTATACATTGTGCCCATGATTGAACACACTGGCATTCAATCTCACAGTCTCTTGGTTATTTTTATAGTTACTGTCATTGTCGAATTGTCAATGTCAAATTAACCGTAACCTATTTCAGTTAGCGATGGCTTGATAAGATTTGTGATCTATTTTGCAAGAGGTATTGAGCTACAATCCCATTAAGGACCAGTTACCATTATTATTTTGTCATTAGCCATGGGTTATTTTCAAATTCGGTACCGTGGCTGAGTCATTCATGAAATATTAATTCTGCTCAAGAGACTGAATGACAATTTGTCACCCCTGTGCCTAACCATTTATAGTGATGTACATGGTAAGAAAAGATCCCCTTCATTTGGCACTAAAATACTTTGAAATCCCTGGAATATACCGGTTTTGAAATTGTAATGATTTTCTAGGATGTAGGGCCTTCTTGGCTGGTGTCTCCACTTAGCCTCTAAGTGGGATTCTCAAGAGGCCTGATCATTTCTGTAACAAAAAAATTCAGCAATGCTTATTATTGTTGAAAAAATGTGAAAAATATTTTGAATACCTCCTTTTTTTACTTTTCTAAACCTGATTTAAAATCCTCATTCTCCCCAATTCCACCCGCGAGTGTTTGTTTTTAATTACATGATGATGCTCGCGGGATTCCTAATTGCACGCACAACCAACTGCGTTTTCAACCGCTAATTGCCATTAAGCGCCGTGCTAGCTACAAATATTTCGAATATTACGTGTTTTGAATGTCTAGTGCCTAACAACCACAACATAAATAGAATGCGTTTGGAAATAGAATGCACTCCAGCTAACGACATCCCGCAAGTCAAACGTCTCTCATCTCTCGTACCGCGTAATTACCCTTCCTCTGGAACTGCTCGTGGGTATTTTGTTGGCATCTCAGTTATAGTATCTGTTTTATGCGTTGCAGTGAGCGTGGTCTTGAATGCATTAATATGGATTTTCCCCCCTCCCACCGCCTACCGTGCCCCACCTCCACAACCACCCATCCACCAAGTAAATAGATCGCATAAGCAATCTCCGACCGTCTGCCCATCCCTACTCTTAAACCATTTGACCAATTTTGACAAATCTCTGGGGATGACCTCAGTCTAAAGCATCTCTCCAAGGATTGCTTTTTTAGACTACGGGTCACGGCACTCCAAAACATTCCATCTGTGCCTACGGTATCTCCACGACGATTTGACCAGTCTTGACACTCTCAAGACAATTCTATGATCTTGATATCTCACAGGGGCTTGTTTTCTTTTTAAAGGTAAGAGGTTACAGGCGAAGGTCAATGCTCCCCACACAGATCTGAAAATTCCAAGTTACTTAGGCAGTGCGACGATAATGCACCACGTTACTCCGTGTTAAAGAGGCTGTCTAAGCGCGTATGTTCTCGGAAAAAAAATACGGCTAGGCTGCTTACAGTGTTGCAAATGCAACCTCATTGCACATAATGATGCTTTCATCCCCAGACTTTTTTTCTTGATCTCCCCTCTAATCCTATAATTTCAAAACACCGCGACTGCTATGGAATTCACAGGCAAAACAATCGCTTGACAGGTAAATGTGTACACGGACAGGTAAATTGTGGCCGTATGAATAGCGCGCAGGGTTGGGCCGGGAGGTGTGGAGTAGAGCGGGCGATTGTTATGAATGCAGCGCACGCCAGCGCGTGGGTGGACGGGTGACCCGGTCGCCGACACGCTCGCCACCGAGCCAGATCACACGACGATGGTTTCATCCGCGCCGCCGCCGCAGCCAGCCAGCCGCCTCGCGGCTCACGCTGGGACTCGGCGATGACCTTCTCTCGTAATGAAGGGGACCTCAAACACTCCGGGAAGTCCGTCACGTGATCGGTGATGATGTGCTCGTGCCGCAGCCCAAATTTCCAGGTGAGAAAATATGTTGGAATATAAGTTGATTTGCGTGATGAAAACCCTGCGACCGGATTTCGATTTCCCGGCCACGACCAATATCGCTGCTGAGTGACCTATGAATTGGTTCTGGCCACACGGCTCACCAACCTGCACTGAGCAGCGTGCTTCAACAACGCCCAGCAATGACACGGACGGCACTTCGGAGGCCTTCATTCAGCAGTGCATTTGCAAAGGGGTTATTAATGACTGTTATATCACTGAGATATGTTTCAAAATAATTATAATGACACCCAAGTAATATCTCATCTCATCTCTCATCTCATTATCTGAAACCGCTTAATCCTATATAGGGTCACGGTGAGCCGGAGCCTATCCCGGAAACACAGGGCGTAAGGCAGGAATACACCCGACGACGGGACGCCAGTCCACCGCCGGGCATTGCGGGACAATTTTAGTCTGCGAGCCAATCAACCTATCCAGCAGCATGCTTTTGGACTGTGGGAGGAAACCGGAGTGCCCGGCGAAAACCCACGCAGACACGGGGAGAGCATGCAGACTCCACACAGAAAGGCACCCGAGCCGAGAGATTCGAACCCGGGACCTTCTTGCTGTGAGGCGACAGCGCTACCCACTGGGCCACCGTGCCGCCCCCAAGTAATATGTCTAGCGGAAAAGACAGCGCTGACTCGCAGTAGGCCATCAACTGGTTAAATAGAGGACAGCGAACGGAAGATCACAGACGGACGGACGCATTTACATTCCCCACAAGTGTTTACGAGCGTACAGTACAGTGCATCACCAAGAAGGCTGACAGATTAATTCTCAGGGACAGCCATGGGGCGACAGCACCACATGGAGTACTCGGAGTAACCTTTTAAAAATTAATTGTTAATTACCTTTAGAGCACAGCGCTTTTCATCACATCTGCTCAACAAAATTAATCTGCTTTTATATAAAGAAACACATTTGTCGAGTAAAAGTGGCGAACACTGAGGCCATTTAATACACAATTACGCCTCCCCGTCATGCGCAACTTGTGTGCTGTCGGTAACATAAATAAAATAATACGGTATGGCTAACGAGATGCACTTTAGAAATATAGAACATTGTGCGGCTGCACACTTTTACACTGCGCAGTGATCGCAATGCAGCAATTAGAGGAGAGTTCTGTTTCTTCAAACACTCACGCCGGTATTTCACTGAGATGCTTCAGATGTTAAACGCGTCATCCCTAACAGATGCTAAAAAAAAAGATGAGAACGAAAATGTTGACCATCAATGCTTTGGCACCGCGTGTATCTTACAGTCACAGACAATGAGCCCCCGTAAAGCCTTAAAGACTTTTGGAACAAGTGCCGTTGGTGAGCTTTTATGAAGGCCAGCGCAGCACGCGAGCCGGTGGGGTGACCATCAAAACGCCCAGGCGCTTTTGTCTCCGCAGCGCTAATGTTTACACACCACAGCAGGTACTCATTTGAGACTCGTTCATCTAAGGGAGGCTACAGATCATATTAGATAAACGTCACTGGTGTTGACTGTGATCGCGAATCGAATTTGAGCAGCTGGGTTTGCAGCGCAGCGCACAAACCACCGCTCCTCCGCTTCCCACAGTCACAACACAGACACGCACGCGAATCCAGACACAAACAACAGACAAGGAGGCGCACGGTTTTCTGTGTATATACCGTGGGATATTGAGGTTTCTTGCGCACGGTTGACCACCGTTTAGCACGCGTCACCTCGTCAAAACGGCTCCACTGTGGGACAAATGCCAAATGGAACAATTATCCAACGCAAGCAAAACCAAACCAAACGAGACAGCTGAATGTATGCGAAGCGTTCTCCGGGGACGTCGTGAACTTCTCGAAATGTGGGGTCCCCTAAGCCCCGACATCATTTAATTTCACGGTCAGCAGGCCTGCCTACGCAGGAATAAATCCGTCCACTGACAACTAGAGAGGCAGATGCCTCCAAAAAACATCCACAGCAGCCACCGAGACTTAGATCGCATGACGGAAGCTCCGCATAGGCGCTTGGCCCGCTCCCCGTATTTGTCTCACATTGATGGGTTCTGGAGTACCTGAAGGGATACCCACACGTACAAAGGGGGCAGCCTGACACAGGTCCATAGATCTTTATGCAGCGGTAGCACTCATCCAGCAACCCCAGCTTATGCTCGTTGGATCGTGCGCATGCCTCATTGCACACGGCATATTTCTTGGTGTGGAAAGACGCACACGAGCGCAGCTAACTGTTGAGTCGATTCCACTCTGCACGCTCTTCTGTCGCTCTGGCTCAAGAGCTTTTGAAGCAACGTATGGACACTGGAGCGCCCAATAACATGAACTCAGAACTACTTACAGAAGCTGGACGAGTAGCTATAAAGTGCGACCCTCGGTCGTGTCACCAAACGGCCGAGCGCGCGCTCACATCCTCACCCACCACACCACGGGGGCTCACTCACCACACCACGGGGGCTCACTCACCACACCACGGGGGCTCACTCACTCGCTCGTCTGCTCAGAGTCTACGCGAACTTCTCCGGCCTCACGCTGATCCTGCCACGGGCAGGATGCGGAGAGCGGTGAGGCAAGCGGACAGCGGCACCACATCTTCAATCTGCACTCAATCTCTGCCACAAAGGCCGGCTGCCACAGCGGGCAGCAAGGGGGGGGGGGCAATAAGTGGCCGGCTCCTGGGGGAGGCCAGGAGCCCCTTCTAAAAAAACACACACACAGAGGAGGCTGAAGCAAGTGTCGCCGAGGAGAGCAACACGTGAATGGGCAGCAGGCGTTTTACAGCGGAGTCCTGCCCGAATAATTAAGTAGGAGCTGCGGAGGAAAGTCCTTCAGATTGTTTCCTCTGCCCATTGTTGGCACCCGCACTTAAACCAACACACTCAGCGGTGCTGAAGAGGGGAAGAGAGGGCCGCGTGTTTGCTCAGGAGTTACTTAATGCCACCGCCGGACCTCACGGCCACCAGAGGCACGGGAGTGAAGTGAAGAGGCGGCAAAGGAAGCCTGCGGTTGCCCGGGCGAACTGGGCGACGAGCGAACGTGTGAGCGAGCGAGCGATCGAAGGACAGAGGCGTGAGTCACGAGACGCAAAGCCGGTTCGGGAGGTGAGGTGGTCGGTCGGTACTCACTGCTGAGGAGGTGCCGGGGTTTTGCGTGGAGTGGCAGTGAGCCGCGAGGGGCAGCAAAGTGTCGCGACCTTCCCGTCGTGTGGAGGCGCGGGGAGGGCTCGTCCGCCTCACAGTCGCACTGGCACAAGCACAGCCGTGCCAGTGCCTGGCCCAGGAAACAAACTCCTAGCAGCAGGGAGCAGAGCGCGCCGGACATCGTTCTTTATGCAGGGAACAGCGGGGACTCAGCCTCCCGACTGCCGAGAGGGGCGCACGGAGGACCTGCACCTCCGCTGGGGCGAGCGAGGCGAAGATCTGAGAAAATTATGTTGGTGCTTGGCTAATAGGAAAGGTTGACTTGAATGCTTCCCGCTTATTTTTCGGCGCATGGACAATCGAGAAGAAAGGGAGCAGAGACACCATGCTGAGAGAGCAATTCGTTAGGGGACAAAGGCGAGGAAGGGGGAGGGAGGACCGGGCACCGAGGGGTGGGAGACGAGCCTGCGCGGGGTACGCGGCACGCTTGGGTGGCTTAAAATCCCGGCGGGCCGCGCCGCGAGCGGCCTCCTCGTCCTCCTCCTCCTCCTCCTCCGCAACGTCGCGCAGCGTGCGGGAGAAGTGCGTCGACTCGGTGGAGGAGAAGAACCCCAGCGTGAGAGAGAAGCGGCTGTGCGGTCGGAGTCCCCAATGTGGTTCAGCGGGGACACAGATCAGAGGCTGGGCCGGGCTCGAACCCTAGCATTGTCCGCCACTCAGGCCAGTGAAAGCAAGTCTTGACAGCCCAGGAGAATGCTTGTTTCCAAACACCTCTGTTTTGCTCCATGATAGATTTTCAGCCATTGTCTCCAGGGGCCTCGGAATGCCACGGGCCGACGTGGACGGAGCAAAGTCTTCTCTCCTCGCTTTCCCAGGCCGCAGCGGGCCGACCACGAAGCAACCCGAGAAGCAAAGAACCTGTCCGTCTGTCAGGCGCCGCTGACAGCTCGCCTCACCTGCTCTGCCAATTTCAAACTCGACAAGCGACTCGCAGATCTAATTCCATGGCCTAAAAATGACACGGTAAGATTGGCAAAAAGAGACCCGCGGGGCTCGACGAGCTTGCTCGGTCCACCAATTAAGCCAAAACAATATCACTTTAAACAGCCGACCGCATTGTGGCTGCTGTGTCGGGCCAGCGCTGCCTTCACCGCGTTGAAGCGAGCTATTGTATACAACGTTAAGCGCTGGCCTTGACGCAAACAGCGAGAGCGGTAAATAAATGGAAGCGTTTGATTCGGCGCAAACAATCGCCCCTTTTCTGAGCGGGGCGAAATGAATGCCTTTCCCCCCCCCCCCAGGGCCGCCGGCAACCACAGCTTTTCCATGATTAGGCACGGTGTAGGGAGCGACGCGCGGCCGAGGCCACATCGAGAAAGAAAATGCGAAGAGAGGGGGGGGGAAGAATTGGAGCCGCACACACGGCAACCGGGGCCACCAAGAAAAGCGAGGGAGGCATTCTATCAACATGCAAGGGGGGGGCCTCACCGTCCCGCAGCAATGGTGCGGAGAATCGCGGCGTTGACAAGTCGGACAAATGTGAATCTCCAAACTCCAAATGCGAGAGCTTCCCAACGATTAACTCTCAGGCGCCCAGGTTGCTCAGAAGCTCACAATGGCCGTTGGAGGCTTGATCTGGCACAGAATATAATAATAAACAACGCAATTTATAATGCCCCGTGGAAATGTTATGGCTGGTCAAGGACGAGACAGAGTTAGGGAGGCGCGAAGAAACCACAGAGGGAGGCAGTAAGCCAGGCGGTTCGCCAGCGCCAAGCCGCTTGACACAGCTGCCGATACATTATGATGCTATCGGCCAATACATTAATGAGGGGTTTTTTTTATTGTGGGAGGAAACTGGAGAACGCAGAGGAAACCCATACATAAAGAGAGAGCAGACAAACTCCACAGAGAAAGGCGCCCAAGGTGAGAATCGACCCGCCTCGAACAGAACTTTCTTTCCGTGAGACGCAGACGTAATGGGCGGCACGGTGGCCCAGTGGTTAGCGCTGTCGCCTCACAGCAAGAAGGTCCCGGGTTCAAATCTCTCAGCTCGGGTGCCTTTCTGTGTGGAGTTTGCATGCTCTCCCCGTGTCCGCGTGGGTTTTCGCCGGGCACTCCGGTTTCCTCCCACAGTCCAAAAAGCATGCTGCTGCATTGGTTAATCGGCTCGCAGGCTAAATTGCCCCGCAGTCCCCGGCGATGGACTGGCGTCCCATCGTGGGTGTATCCCTGCCTTGCGCCCTGTGTCTGCCGGGATAGGCTCCGGCTCACCGTGACCCTGTATAGGACTAAGCGGTTTCAGACAATGACATGAGATGAGAGACGCAGACGTATCTGCTGTACCACTCCGCCGCCAACCCAATATTAAACCAGGTTCTAACGGGTGGCAACTACTAAAGACAGCCGTACAACCATCACTTACAGGTCTGACAACACGTTGACACTGCAATGTTGGGCAACTATTAGTATTTATTTTGTGTTTATTTACTTTGCATTTATATATTAGAAATGTGTGTGATGACGTAAGTCTCAACACAATAATCCATGACCAGATACAAACCTTGAATAGTGTAATTAAGCTCATGTGGAATTTAGATAAAATTGCATTTCAGAAAACCACCATATTTGTCTACAGAAATTTTAGACGCATAAAACACAACAGGCCGATGTTTTGAGCAAAGACCCTCGCAGGTTAGAGAGAGAAGGCATAGAGAATGGCCGACTCTTACTCCGTGGCCCTGAGAAAACTGGCACGTTCTGAAAACATAAACGAATGAACATTTTTAACTGAAGCATTAAAAATATATCCGATAACATGGAGCAGAACCACTCTTGACTGAGAAAAAATTATTGCTGTCTCAAGTTAGGTGGGAGAAGCCTGGTGTAGTTTCTGAAGCAGCCTTGTCTGGACTCACTTTCAGGGTTAGTTTCCCGACAATGTGATGCTCTGCAGACCGGCTGATTTTTTTTGCAGAATATTTTTACAAACTCGTCACACACATATACTGTCATTTCTCCATAAAATTAATGAAGATATGCAAAAAATGTTGATACTTTTTAAGCTAACCATATGAGTAAACATTTAGTGGCAATCGCATGAAGCCAGCCATACTAATTAAATTTGTACACGAATAAACATTTTAATTCCAAAATTGATCTTGTAAAAAAAACCCAAAACAGCTAAAAACAGGCGCACACATCAAGAATGACAGTTCATTATTCAAACCATTGAGACGCATAGAGCTTTACACTGTGGCATATTCTAAGAGCAGATTAGGCTGAAATCCTCTGAAAGTTGTCCTCCTCACAAAATACTATAGTTTTGATCTGTTTAAAGAGAGGCAGAATTGGGGTGGTGGAGCCAGGGCGGGGGGGAGTGTGGAAGAAAAAAAGGAAGTTGGGGAAGCTCTTTTCTGGGTTGCTAGGCTGAGAGGGACAGAAAGAGCGTGCGAGTGAGAGAGCCCAGTTGTCTCAGTCTTAATCCCCCCCCCCCCACATTAGTAACAAATTTCAGTACAAAGCCGGCCGCGGGCACGGCGAGGAGTGCGAGGAGCAGCCCCAGGGCCCCCTGGGCGCCTCAATCGCTTCCTTTGTGTGGCCACTGTGGCCCCAGCGAGCGGAGGCCACGCCAAATAGACCAAGAGGGCCCTGCCACCGTGGGGCATGTGGGGCCAGTGGCGTCCCAACGACACGAATGCCACGTTCCTGAAACAGCGCAATGTTCAAGGTTTCTTCATCTCAGGAATCGCACAAAACACTAGAAACAAAAAAAAGCATTGCGTGGTTAATTCTCGTTTCGTGTTTTTCATGGGGTTTTTTTAGGATCGGTTTTAGGATGGAAATTCGCAAATCCAATCCAAGCCGGTGCTTCCTTTCCTTCCTGGCTTGCGCGCAAATATTTAAACTCAAGTCCAGAGGTAAAAAAAACACTGAATGAAGCAAAATAAAATTCTAAGCCTTATTTACACAAGAGTATTATTTTAACACAGAGTTGACATTAATCATTCACGGTGACTATTCAATAAATGTTCCAGCTGAGTTCGACGTTCAGGTTAAATTCTGGTAACAATCTTTTTTTTTTAAACAGTCGAAACGCTGCAAGTTGGGAGAAGCATTAGCGGCGAGCTCTGCTGGGATTTCAACCGCCATCGCGCTAATCTGGGACACGCGGAGGCAATGCGCTCGGGAGCCCTCGAGCGAAATCGTCTCTCCCTTCCGCGACGGAACATTTGGTGCAAGGTGCACGGGCGTCCACTCCTCGTCTTATCCCAAAGTCATAACGGTTTTCGCGCCGGAGGGCGTTTTAAAATTGCACCTCTCAGCAATTTGGAGGCATTTCTGCAGTTTGAGTCACAATACTGGGTGTAGCCCTGTCAAAGATAGCCAATCACTCGGGAGGCTGTGAGCCATTGTGTCGGGAGTGAAATGCTATCAATTCAAGTGTCCGGGAAATACGACAAGCTTAATCTGTGAGGCTGCAAAGGACTTTGAGGATTTGGCGCTTCGTTTCTCTTTTTTTATTATTACTTTTAGCTCGTGGACCGCATCTCATTGTTGATCACAATGCCTGCAACTGCGCTGTGTCGTTTGAAAACAGTGCTCCTCACCTATCTCCAGTGCTTAAGCCCCGCGGTTTTAACGCCCGTCAGTTGATGCAGTCTGCCTTGCGATTTAATTTTTAATTCTCCTTTGGCAAATGTATGCTTTTGATGAAAACTGTGTTTCGGCTGCTCTGAGTGACACTGGCACAGCAGGGTGTGGCCATTGACTGGAGCTCTCACACCGCGCGCTCACTTTGCTCCGTGACTCGCCAAAATGTATGATTAAGTTGCTTCATTCCGTGGGACTGTCGGTCAGCTGCAGATTTTTTTTTCTTTGCTTAATCCGTATCGCACAACTCGTACATTTGGGTCGAAAAAAAATTCAAATGCTGGATAGAAGGTTGGGAATGGGAAGCCACCCACCGCTCGCACACTAAAAAGGCTAATTGTCCCGTGATCCTTGCGCAGATTTTCCCACCGGGAGGTTGCCAAAGCCTCTGCTCTCCCGCCTTGGTAGGAGGCCTCGTAGGCTCAGCACGAAGCTCCCCCGATTTCACAGACTGTCCACGAGACACGGGGGAGAGGGGGGGGGCTGAGAGGCGGTGGGGGTGTCGGTGCTGCGCGCCGAACGGCGTGGGCGAGACCGCTCCTTGCTCCCGCCAGCGGTTAACAATCACTTCTCATTACCGCTGCCCTAAGTTACCAGAGGTTAATGATCAAGAGCCCATGGGTCTTCATGCGGTCATATTCGAGTGTGATGCTTCCTAAATGAAACTCGGATGGGTGAATACTTGAGATCGGCCCAGCCGATAATAGCGGGCCGATATTCCCATTTTTCACCATATAGGCATGAGCGGGTCGGGACGCAGATTTGGCCAATTTCGTCTCAAGACTCACTTGTTCTGTAAGAGTTTCAAGCCCTCTGGTTAGGACTGTTGATGCGGCTCAATGTTGTCGTGCCGGAATGATGCCTCTCTGCCAACCTACCCCTGCTCAGGAACATTTATTCCTTCCTTGTTTGTTGAGGATTTTTTTTAATCGCTTATTTTATCAATGAAATCCATTTTTTTTTTTTGGGTCAGGTCACGTAAAAAGTTTATAGATTGTAAAATAGTGTCGTTT